>JAPDOI010000136.1:0-600000 GCA_029168955.1 Aplectana chamaeleonis
CGAATGAGGTTTGGGTCATGTGTGGGCTTATTATTCATTATCAGTTACGATTTACGAATTACGAGGAATTTCAAAAATTACGATTCACGATTTACGAAATTACAAAATTCAGTTACGCACAGCCCTGGTGGCGGCCCCTCTTCGCTACCTGTGAGAGCAGAGATAGGCATGAGTAGCCACCTGCAGAGACAGAGAGGAGACCGCCGGGTAGTTGACTGCTGTCTCTCAGCTCCGTTAATAATGCATTTCGTCGGGCATAACATGCCCGTCCTCAAGTGCCCGGGTGGACAGGAGGTGTCCGCATTGCCTGTCAGGGTGGTATCGATAATTTTCTGTCGCGTGCGGTCAACGTAGCAGGCAGCCACACCCCTCTCCGTCCACCCGCTAGGTGGCTACGAACCCTCCTGTCTACCTACCAGGTAGCTGGGAGCCTTCCTGCTTACCTGCAGGGTAGCCAGGAAGGTGCAGCATCGAAAACTCGTCCAACAGCGGGTGAACTTTGGACCTTCCCAGGAGGTTCCCAGTGTTTCATGAATACGGGCACTGACCATCTGGCCCCGCTAGCCCGCCTGGGGCGGTTTATATACCCATCCGGAATACCGTGAGTCATTCACGACAATTCCCCAGATACTTAAATACAGGGTTGAGCAGGCCGTTGTGGCGATTTTTGTCGCGGCTACGACCCCCCCTTTTCCTTTAAAAAAACTATTGCCGAAATTTTAAGACCCCCTGGGACAAGAATTTTCTAAAGCTTTATTTAGTGTCTAATTGCCAATTTTGTCAAAAAATTTCAATTTTTAAGCAGCTTCTCTGTATATAATCTGCTTTTATATTATTGAAAATGCATACAACTCGCACGCGACTGACTATTCCTACCTCATTTTACCTTATAAAGTGGTTTGAAAAAATCCTTTTTTTTTTCAAAATTTTCACGACCCCTCCCCAAACTTTCATTTTTTCTCGAAATTTTCAAAAATTTTACGACCCCTTTTGTAACCAGTCACAGCGCTGCTCAACCCTGCTTAACCATCTTTACCACTAAACCGTTATTAGTCGGATTTCTGATCTCATGAGGATCACTCCAGGGATGTGCATGATTGCGACTTACGAATAACGACTTAATTGACCGACGGGCTTTTTTTGGGGGTTACGTCTAAAGGCTAACGACTAACATTTTTTGAAAATTTCGTGAACTACCCGAAAATTCGTTAGAAACTTAGTAATCACTATCATCGCTTCTCTATGGGGGGATCGCACCAACTGTGACAAATATTTCGTCGCTGGTTGTTCCAAATACCTATATACATGCCTAGGTGGCCCAGTATGTTACTTACCTACTGTCACTACCATTTTTAACTTAAACGACTTGTAACGTCTTCGATATAAATATTATGGCCTCAAGATGACGTCGAGCGATGTTGGGCGAGGCATCGCTTCGGTGCTAAGCAAAAGCGTTATACCCCTCAAATAGTAAGGTTTAGCCGTTCTTCTTCTTTTTCTTCTTCTTCTGCAGCCACAGAGAGGGTCCTGTCATAGATTGAGGAACTGAGCCACAAGCGTCGGATTCGTCCACAGATCTACTGTTGTTAACGATGTCGGTCTTATCGGGCAGTTGAAAATGTGCGCAGTAGTATGCCCTTTATTACCACAATCCGGGCACTCGTCAGGTCTGCTGCTATCGATCTTATGTAAATAAGACATAAGCATGGGGGAGTGCCCGCAGCGCAATGAGGCAAGGGTGCACCTGGCACGCCTACCGAGTTCCATCTCGGTTTCGCTGACCTCAGGCGGCACGACTCCGAGAATGGAGTTCACGGCGATCTTGCATAAGTGATCCTTGACGAATTGGGTATGCTCAGCACGTAAGAGACGGAGGCGTTCTTGTTGTGCGTTGGTCCATCTCTGTATATTTATTTTTGTGGGAGCATCAGCAAACGGCTTTCTTATACCTCTCTCTCACGGGGTCTAATACTCTTCGCGACGGATGATTTGGCTGCTTCAGAATGTTTATGTACAGCTGTTGTGCGTGGAGTTGGCAATGGTCCTTAACTGGCAGGATGCGAGCTTCGGCATGTAGGTGCTCGGCATTGGAGAGCTTTAGGTGTTCAGCCTGGTTGCGATTCGCAATGTTCCATTTTGAATGCGCTACAGCTTGGACCAGGATGTGTCCGACAATGATATGCTGCCAGACTGGTGCAGCATACTCCAGGGCGGGCTGTACGATGGCCTGGTACGGCTTCGTGATCGTTTCTTTACTGTTCCCAGGACGTTCCGCCGAGAGCACGTAGGACGTTGGGCTTCCGGTTTTCACTGCAGCTTACTAGCTCAGCGTTCTTATGGAACCTCAGCGAAGGGTCCAACACGTATCCAGAGCAGCTTAGGAATCGGGCGGACGGCAGGGCAGCGAGCCTGGTCCCATTTCACCATGGGATGAGTGCACCAGTGCTCCGCAGGATCAGTGGAAAGGACGGTGATTACTTTATTTAGCGGCAGAGACCGTAAGCATCCGGTTATCGAGAAAACATTTCAACTCGATCTGGCAGTCATTGATCTTACTGGCAGCTGGCATTTATGTCGCGATCCCTGCATAGTATAGCAATATCATCCTCATAAGCAATGACCTTTGATGTCTTGGGATGGAACGGGTAGATCTTCAATATACAGACTGAAAGAGTGTATGATAGAACTCCTCCTTGAGGCACACCGGCGGCAATTGGGATGCTATTAAGACGTGCCCTTAGAAACAGCACATTTGCCCGACGTCCTTTGGTGAATGCGGCGTTATCTATCGCTTCTCTGCCAGGGCGGAATGGTAGACCCGGCCAGTTCTCTGGCCAAAATGCCCAAATTTACAGTGTCAAAAGCCTTCGTTAGATCGAGGGCTACACCTACGGTTCGCTGAGGTTTCATGGCATTAAAGCTGTCCAAAACATAGCTCACAATTTCCAGCAGGGCCGTAGTGGTGGAATGTAGCTTACGGAAACCATGTGCGATGCTGGTTGTCGGTTATTATGTTCGGCAAGCCCTCCTCCACAGCCAATTTTTCTGCAAGTTTAGCAATAGGGTGAGAGAAGACTGACTGGCCTGCAACCTTTTGCCGCAGGATGCAGGATTCACCCGGCTTCGGCAATGTGGGATGACGCGTGCTACTTTCCAATCTTGGAGGTAACGTACAGGTGCGAAACGATGTATTAATGACGTCAGCGAGCAGGGGCAGCAGCTCACTTGGCAGTCTCTTTAGGAACTGCTGGGCCCAAAACCATCTGGCCCTACTGCCTTCGAGTTACTCATTTCCTTGATAACCTTCTCGACCTGGAGCGGGCGTGACTGCACTCATCTTCAGCCAAGAGTGGCACGCTACAGAGTTCCTTGAACAGTTATTCTATTCTGCCTCTCTCTTTGATTTAGTTATGAAAAAATGCTTCCCAAGAGCATTTATACTCTTTCCCTGACTTCAGCACTTCGCCGTCGAATTCAATCGTGGAATTGTTTGGCGGAGGCGAACTTTCCGGAGATCCTTTCTGCCAGCCTTCCACGTTGCTGCTGCATCATTTCTGAAGTTCATCTCCCCAGTGAACTTTTCCCAAGATTCTTTTCTTGTGCCTATCAAGGTCCATCCTGATCTCATTATCCAGCCTGAGCAATGTCTGGGTCAAGATGATTAGCAGCTCTCTTCGCGTCCTCTTGTCCTTATCTTCTGCAGTGTCTCTCTGGTGATGCATTGGGAAAGAAGGTCCTGACACGACCTTCAGGGATCGCAGCTTTCATCGCCTTCCCTGATGGCATTAGAGAGGTGGCGCTCCTTCTGGTGCACATTGCCATCTCCACGGATATTCGGCCGCTTATGGAGTGCAACCTCCTGAACAGGCTCCAGTCTACAAGGCCTACCTAAATTGAGATAAGAATGATGACGAACACCTGTATAGGGAGCAAGAGAGTTAAAGAGATCGATATTGACAAACACCGGAATGTGATCACTCGGAAAGAGTTGTGGATGCAGACCAAGAGCAGGCGTTAGAGAGATTAGAAGAGATAAGGCGGAGATGTCCGGGCTGGAGGATCGACCGTAGGCTGGGAGACGAGTGGGCTGGCCATCGTTAAGGATACATCGAGACCGCACTCATCCGCTCCAGTCTTCGACGTCATTTCCTCTAGCATCAGAATCGAGCGACGAGCAGAATGCGTGAGTACTGAAGTCAATCTGCAAAGACAATTGAGGGAGATAGAGTTAGTCACACAGGCTGCTTGAGTGCAGAGGGATAGGGTTTGTGGTTGATGGACAGGATGTAGGAGGAGGAATGTATATATTGAAAAGAGAAAGTGGAGAGTTTTAGAGGTAGATGGATGGGGATGTACTTAGAGTGCCATCCACTGGAGTGTTTGGAATGATGTGAGAGGGAAGAGACGACAGAACAAAAGTAGAGACTCCATTTCCTGAGATGACCTAGGATTATGATAAGTGGGTATAGCCTGGGATGTTTGGATGTCGAGAGGTATAGAGGGAGTAGAGCTCGGTTTCCTGAACCATGATAACATCCGGGAGATGAGTACGGCTAAAGAGAGATAATTCAGAAAGCTTGGCGCTTAGTCAGTTGAGACTGATACGTACAATAGATAGAGGATTGTTGGTACATGAGGAATTCTGAGTTACTGGAGGCGGAGCACACAATACAACGAAAGGAAGAATCGTGGTGCCTCACAGAACTGAGACCCGGAACAAGAGAAGTGCACTCCACCTTTGGCATCCAAAACATTGGACGTTGGTTCAGCTACCGATTGACATCTCGGCCCGCATGTGGCACATGGGTAGTTCTTCTTCTTCGCGGGTCCTGGGTTCCTCTCGACGCCGGCCTCTTGCAGTAGGATCTTCAGGAGAGCTGCAGGCCAGCCAGCACCCTTCCCAGCGACAAAACCCTCTCCGCGGAGAATTGACGTCGGTTTGCACGGAGGTGGTCTTCTTTCCTCCACACTGCCACGGCACGAACGTACGACATCTCGGCAGCTGCGCTTCCTAAGTTGTTTTCTTTTTCAATCATGGAACAATCAAGGGTATTAAGCGGAGATTGGAGGGCCATTTCCCCTTGCTCGTGCTCGTTATCTTCTCAGGGGGGGGGGGCTGAGGAAATTAGAGATTTGGGGAGGGCTAAGCCAAAGTTGACTTGTATCACACCTCGCGCCGTAGCCTGACTTGGTGTCATACGTTATGACCCATGCACACTCAGTTTTCTCCAATCTTCAATAGGAAATGCAAAGTATAAGTACATGTGATACAAGCCGACTGCTTGTTGCCCACCTTTACTGATTATACTGGCGGACAGTCCACTCTCGCGACTATTCCTGCTTTGCGCACCCTTGGAAAAGTGGCCCTCGGTTCTAAAAACTGGTTGCTGATCCTAAAAGTTTTTGTTGTACCATCAGGTTTAAGTTTATTACATTTACGTAAGGCAAATGCACAACAGCAAGACATAAAAAGACACTAGAGGCGTAGTATTAAAAGAGTTTTTCTAATCATCCTGTAGGCACTTCCGGTTCTGTGAGGGAACGATATCCTGCGAACATTATTTTTCGGCCGACTCAGAAATATTTTTCCCCACTTCGCCTGTAGTATTAGCCGCCACTAATCTGGAGATATGCACCCAGCCATGTATCTTCTGGCACGGATCAGACAATCTGTTGAAGGTTGACGCAAACCGGTGCCATGCTAGCAACATAGGTGCACCGAGTTTGCGCCAACCTTCAACAGTGAACGCGAAGTCTCTTCACAATCCATGGCAATGTTACATGCTCGTTGGATTTTGTGAACCATGCAAAGGTCGAATATTGGCCTCGCTAATGACCGTAAAAGCTAGAGTCATGGCCCTGGACTTACTTCTTTACAAGATGGGGTTCCAGGTTGAGCAGGCCGTTGTGGTGATTTTTGTGGCGGCTACGACCCCCAACCCAAACTTCAATTTTTTTTTTAAATTTCCCAAAATTTTACGACCACCCTCAGGGGGCCCTGGGACCAATTTTTTCAGCTTAATTTATTGTCAAATTTTAAAGAGAAGCGAAAGTTGTTGTAATACTATTTAGGGTCCAGTTCGGTTTTTACGACCCCCCCCCCCAAAAATATTCATTTTCTTTCTCAAAAATTTCTTAAAATTTTATGACCCTCCGCTGTGGCCGGTCACAACGCTGCTCAACCCTGTGGGGTACCATGATTGGGCAGGCAGTAGCGCCAATTCCCGGTGGGGCTACGACCCTATTGACCAAAAATTTGAAAAAAAATTTTTTACAATCCTTGACAACTGTACATCAAATTTGTATTCAGCCCACCGAATAACCCTGGGCGACTATTCCTGCCTTATTTTAGCTTGCCAAGTGATTTGGGGCAAATTCCGTTCTTTCTCCAAAACTTTTACGACCCTCGTTGCTCCTGGTCGCAACCCTGTGCTGTTCACCAACCATGTCATGGTTGGTATAGAACATCCTGTAAAGAAGTGAGTCCAAGACTGTAGCTGATCCGGTCATTAGTGAGGCGCACACGTTGTTCTCGCCGGTGTTTGTTTGATTATCTCTAAAGCCCGTCTAATTCCAGTCCGTCCGCACGCTACGAGACCGTTCCGTTCCCCCAGCGCTTTCGCTCCGTAGTATGCATTTCAGCATCGATTCTTCCTTCTCATCGCCCCTTAACAACCGTCGCACTTTTTAGATATTCAACATTTGTCAGTTTGACGTATTGTTGACGTTCTCTGTGACGCACGTAGTGATTTCAAACTGTGACCGATGTTTTTCCTTCCGAATTTGAGTGTTTCACTCTCTAATATTGCCTGTGATGCAACGCTAAGACCTTTTTTGAGGTTTTTTTTTTCAATCTGAAATATCCCTCAAGTATCATCAAAATCGATATTCTTTTTCGGCTTTAGCCCCAAATACAATCTTCTATTCTATTTTTGCCGAGTAATCTTGTACCCTTTAGCAAAGTCGATAAATTCAAAACTGTGGTGCAAAGCTGGGATTGCTTCACCCTGGAATATTTGGCGCGAGTAGTACAATCTATTTTTTACACCTTTGGTTGATGACACAATTTGGAATACATTCTACCGCTTGTAGGAGCACTCATTTGGTCCTTTATTCTTCGAAAACGATGCACTTAACGTTTCAAAAAAAATTGACGAAACTCCAAAGTCACGTAGGGCGTTGCGTAATTTCAAATCGGAGCGACCCCCCACCATCAAATTTTTTTTTCCAAAATCGAAATGTTAGTGATCTCCCCTGAGGCGCTTTCTGTGCAGTTTATATTTGATAACTAAAATTGTCAGACGTCGAAAATTCCTTCAGTAGTCGGGCTCAAGCGTCTAAAACCTGAGGGTACTCATTAAGATCTATTGCTGGGCGGAGACTATCCGCCCATTTTTTCGCAGTTGGCGTATCACGTCAGCCTTCGCTGCTCCTGTGATAGGTCAGCTGCAGGAAAGTGGGCGAGTAACCCCCTCCCAGCAAGAGATGTAAAAAAGAGCCAACCTGAGAAATGCCTCGATCCTTCCCTTTGGTGACCAAAAATATCGAGGTTTTTTGAGGTATCTTTACTAAATCTTCATTTTTAGACCGAAATTTTCGCGATTCCCCCTAACCGTCATTTTCGGGCTAAAGTTTTTGAAAAAAACACTTTAAAAAAACTTACACCCTTCATTACCCCGTTGCGACGTTTTGCAATCCCGCTTGGCCGTGCGAAATTTGCAATCAAATCACCCGGTTACAGGGTGTCGAACGAAAGTCTGAAAAAAAAAACCGAACACGAAATCGAACACTACGATTTCTTGATTGATTTATTCATATATTAGACTGGTGTGCGCGCTAAATCCGTGACTGCGACATCGTAAATGATCGTCGAACCGCATTTCAGCACCTTTTGTGTAGGTCGCACATAGTTACTTACATCTTGAGTTGTTCCGTTGCTTTGTCATTTTCCTGATCATGACATTGCATATAACTATACCCTATTGCCTCTATGGACTTGAATAAATAGTCGGCACTAGTAGAGAAAAATGGCTCCGTTTGCCTGTGCGTCGTGGTGACTTGTTGCAAGGTTGTCGGTGTCGTACTGTTTTGCGAGAGTGCTAGATGCGTAATCACATCCGTGTTTCTCTCGTGCTGTTGAATGCCTTTCCTTTAATTGATCAAAGATAGTAAGGCTAAGGGTATGAACCACTGAGGCACAGCTGTTAAGTGAATCTTTTTTTTTCAAAGAAGGAGATTGAAAGTTATCGCAGATTTCATTAATAGTCAGTAGCGCCGGCTGGATTGCGCGCGTGTCAGCCTCTGCTTGACTTGCCGCGCTACAGCGATGGCAGCCTCGAGAGAGGGATGGTTACGCTTTTCCGAGGTAGGCTGACTGCAGCTCCTTCAATTCAATTCAATTCAATAGCTTTATTTTGCAATAAAGAAACATACGGAATGTATGTATAGATCGTTAAACTGCGTACGCAGGGAAACAGAACAAAAAATCAAATACAACACTCGTACGGTATAGCACCCTGTGGTTAAAGCTTCAGCAGAAGGAGCGGCCATCTGCTCCATGAAATGACCTTATATTAAAGTGGGACAGCTTGCTTTTAAAAACAGGAAAGTTTACGGCTTCAACGACTTCCGATGATAATTTATTCCAAATTTGGACGACCCTAAACGCAAACGAATGCAGCACGTTAGATTTCGATGTAAATTTACATTTGAGCTGAAATGCGTGCTGGCGAGAACGAGCACAGCGGCCTGTGAACGTGAAAACGCTCTCAAACGGAATGTCGCAAAGACCGTTCACGATTTTGTAACATAATTGTAAATCAAACGCAGTTCTCCGATATTGTAGGGTTTCAATCCCCAACATTTCAAGCCTACTCATGTAGTCTGGCACTTCTCGCATAGGAAATACTTTGACAAAACATGTCTTGAGCACCGCCTTTGCACGTTTTCCACGATTTCAGCATCCTCCAGAGAGGATGGTGAATCAAGTCAGATACACGTCCTTACGCTATTATGGATTTAAAAAATTGAAATTAATATTCATTAAGGTTTTGGAATTTTTTAAAAATGCATTTTTATTTTTTCTAGAATTATTTTTTTTTAATATCAATCATCTCTAAATGAGTACAGTTATGGAGCTTCGGGAGCGAAAAATATTTTAGCATTGGAGCGCGTTTTCCTACCCGTGTCAATTTCTCGATCACTATCGCGCCATTTTTATTGATTAGAAGATGGCCACAGAAGCATTGCCATCTTCAGAAAATGTAACTCGTGTTAAGGGAAAGATCAATTCAGGTAATAGGTCTGCACTGGACGACAGAAGGCAATTGATTGTCAAAGTGGATTGTCTGTGGAAATGCCGTGAGAAAATGATTACGTCGGAGCTCGTAGAGGCCGCGATTTTCTGAATCTGAAACTTGGGTTGTCAAATTGGAAATTTGACTTTGATTGTCGGAAGAAATGGTCCAAGTTCAACGAGAAAAGAAAAGCAGTGAGAATGGCCAGAGTACAGAAAAGAATCGGAATGGATTCTCCATACAGATCAGTAGAACCGGAGAAATTCATTGCAGGTAACCAGGAAACTGAGACAAAATTAGCCATAATGGCCTGAAGAGGCGAAAAAGTCAGAAGAAGCAATAAGAAAAAATTTCAGAGGACACCGAAAAAAATCCTCCGCAAACAAAAATAGTGAGCTTAGCCAGAGGCAAAGAGTCAAATTTCGAATAAAGAAAATATTGGGCGCAAAAATGATAAGAAAATTCGAGAATAGCCAACGCGATAAGAAGGAAAAAGTCAAATACAGGAAATCAATAAACCACAAAACAAAAGAATTCAATGAAGAAATGGCCGGAGAACAGAACATATTTGTTCTGTTTCTGTGAAAGAACAAAGAGTCGGAAAGCATGTTTTGGACATACCGAATAATAAGGAAATTTCGTCACTTTTATCAGAATGCATTATAGGAACCGTATATTTGCTCTGCAAGAATTATATCAGAGGAAAAGTTTCCCCTCACGTTCTCATGTCTCTATGAGGAGTAGAATTATACCTTTCGAAATGAAACTGGGACTGGTACTACCGGTTATTCAAATCTTAGTCAAATATTTGAATACTTCAAAAATAATTTCAAATTTCATCTACATGTGCAGACGAAAAATGTGCTCTTCTCATTAATTATGAGGACTACTTACCTGAACTAACTGAGTTAAGGGACAGTAAGGAAACAAGAGAACCTGCAGAATACATCGAGATTGCAGCATTATAGTTCAAGTATCTGACTTTTCTGACATTCAAAGTGCCCTTCAGTATATCAAAATTCAGGCTATGCACTGAAGCTTCACAATCCTGGCACACTGGACCCCCTCCTCGGAAAAATTCATCCGGACGCAAAAAGACAAGCGAAAACGCCTAGCAGAGTCATGTGAATCCTCACGACAGCGCGAGGAATTGATCGATCTGAGCAGAAATTTCGTTTGGCTGTCGGTCCAATTTAGCTGATTGATTAGTACGGCGCCAACCGTGAGCCTATGCTGCAAACGCAGATTTATCAGTTGGCTGTGTTAAGACTGTAACAATAAGTATGAGAGTCGCTTATTATTGAAAAAGCTGCTATGTGAATTCCATGTCAAGTTTACACACTATGCACATTTTATGCATACATTAAGATGCAAAAGCTTCTTTTCAAAACTTAGAGGCAGCAGACACGCTCAAAAACGTTGTTGGGATAACCACAGGGGTCGTATGGCCTCTGGTAGAAACGCTCGCGCTGTTGGAAGCGTCGAAAACTAGTCTAAACTACTAAATTTGAGCAATGCAAGTCGAAAATTTCGTCAACCCCGCCCACGAGCGCTTCGACAACCCCGCTCTCCGCAACATACGAACTTGTCCAGATTGATTCGTTGGAATACAGTCTACTGTGGCTGGTTTTTGAGCAAGTTGATGCTACAATTAGGGTGAGCGTTGCCTAGTACAGGCTGCAGGAGTCTATTCGGCCCTCCGCAATTTCAAGTCTATCGGTTTTTGCACACCAACGTCGCTCCAAATTTTTTCTCGCCAAATCCCAAAGCACTTTTTGCTGCTGTGCGTACTCCTGGCTGCTTACTCCCACTCTTCGAAACATTGAAAACACTCCTTAGAAATCCTACACACATTCAATGACTAATGCACATCTTATTTCCAAACTTCTTACGCACTTTTTTGCTCTTCAGCACTCTCTCTGAAGCTCCCAGGCCCACTCTCTTTTCGGTACATTGAAAACTTGCCTGAAGCCCTTCACACACCCTCCAGCCTGATTCCCCCATGCTTGTCCAAAGCTTTCCAAATTCCAGCATTTTCTTGCCGTTGTGCGCACTCCTTCCAAAACCCCGCCCACTCCTCCCTCTCTTCCTTCCTCTCCTCCCCTCTCCTCTCCGGAACATTGAAAACTTTGCTTTGAAAAACGTTGTGGCATACCTTTAGCGCTGATCCAAACATCTTTTTCGGGATTTCAAAGGACTTTGCTTGGCATAAAGTGCGCACTCCTGTCGAAGCCCCGCCCACATTCCTGAACATTGAAGACTTGCTTTCGAAACCCCGCGGCATACCTCCCAGCGCTGATCCCAAAACTTTTTTCGAATCTCCCCACAGCACCTTTTTTTGCCGCTGTGCGCACTCCCTGTCCCAGCCCCCGCCTTACTTCCTGATCAATTTCCTTTCACGCCTTTAGGGCTTTCTTTACTTCAGCCTCCCTCAAAGAAGTTACCCACCTAACTGAATCCCTACACACCTTCCACAAACATTCTGCACATGCCTTCATCAACCGATTCGGTCAAAACCTGCTTCTATAAGTATTATTGTTATTCTGCTAAGCATAACCCAGCTTAAACAACGCAGGTAATCATAAAAAGGGGTGTACACACAGGAGACAACAAGAGGAACACAGAACCATACAAAGGAAAGAAAGAAACATAACGACAATTATTAAAAAGCGAGATGACACGGAAACCGCTGCAGAAATAATCGACGATTCAGGCGTGAAGTTGAATGTGTCCTCGCCGCTACACACCATGCGTTTCTTCCCTCACGTCTACACGCGGCGAACCTTAAAGTTATGCGCGGTTTCTGCCCGCTGTACAAAGTTGCAGCGTTCTGAACGGGAAAGAGTGTGGAGCCGTCAAAAGGGCAAAGCGGGTCAGAACTCTCGCAACTTTTTTTCAAGAAGATCGTACTTGACCGCGTTCTTTGCGCGCGGTCAGCCCTTATTCTGCTTTTTTGCTCGCGGTTGGAAACGGTTCCTGCGCGCGGTTGGTACTAAGGGCGAAAAACTTGCAGCGCGGTCGCTTGCATTTTCTGTCCTGAGAATCGATAGAACCTGGTGCATTTCTCGATGGATTACGTGGGCACTTACCACCCGACCGAGCGGGCGGCTGCTGCGAAACGGTATCGAGCGCTGCTGGCACCCTTTCTCGTCGTTCTAGTGTCTCTGCAGAGATAGAGTGGAAGGCCGTTAAGCTGCTGGCGCCGGCTCTATCTCCCGTCATGCCGTACAAGGGCAAGCCTCAAACGATGGCTGAAATCAGAGGGCGGTGTCGAATGACACTTTGAGTTAAGGAGTGATTGACAAGGGGAATACAGTAAAGGAAAGTGAATAAAGCAGTAAGTATATGAACAACTGGAATTTTAAAGCGTATTTTGGCTGTTTGTGAACTTTACGGAGTCAGGCACCTGTTTTTTTTAATTTGCAGTTAGAAAAATGTTTTGTGGTGATAAAACACAGAGGAAGCTGGAAAGATTATTCTAGAGAAAAAGAGAAAAATATTCAATAGCTGTTCAAGAGACACGTCTTCAGCACAATGAGTATCAAAGCTCTTCTTCTCTCCTGATCGTTATATATTCGGACACGAAAATCGTCGGGTAATCTGCAAAAAACCGCTTCCTTCTTTTCACCACTCAATTTTATGTTGCAACAAAATATTGGTTTTTAATTGAGATCTATTGCAGCAACCGTACGATACCAGTTTTGTAAACAAAATTATTTTTGGAGTGTTCGAAAATTTCAGTTTATTCGAGGTTATCCCACGCGAAATTGAAAATATGCAATAATTTACAGATTTCCCATCAATCTTTTTTACTGAATTGAAAACAAATGCTTTTTTGTCCTATTGTTACTCAAACGCACATTTGTAAATGCCTTTCTGGATACAAATAAGTCGGTTCCGAGGATATCCGGAATTTGCCGGAATGATTGTACAACTGGCCACCTGCAGAGGAAAAGACTTCCCGCCTTCACACTGACACTACTTTTATGGCACCACACCGTTCCATTTCATTTATTTTTTATTCTTCTGCTGCCTCTATTCATCTCTCCTTTCAAACTGTTTCGGTGGTCCTGGTCCTCCCTACACATTTTTTTCATTGCTGGTTTTCTTTAACCTTTTTGTCCCTCAGACATCTTCCCTTTTTCCTTTTTTTCCTTCCTTTCCTCTTCTCCGTCATTCTCCCTTTTGGTAGTTTATTCTTTTTCTACTACATCTTTTCTTCGTATTCTTCTTCGTCTTCCTTTTTCTGTTCTTCTTCTCCTTCCTGATTTTTCTTTTTGCTTTTACTTGTTATGTCTGTCCTTTTTTCTTGATTTTCTTTCTAGCTCAACTCATCACTCTATTGTTAGATGACATTGTATAGAGTATTTTTTTCAGTTTCATGATACAAATATAATTTAACGTTCAAAGTCAAAGTGAAATCGAAGAGGATAAAGAAAATATGTAGGAAGTCCTAGGAAAGAGAGGGAAAACGAAAAAGAGAGCCTTAGAATAGAGGAAAAGAAAGAAAGATAGAGAAAAGGAGTAGACACGACAAAGAAGTTGACAGCAAAAAAAAGATGCACTAGAGAAAGCAGATAAGTGGGAAAAAGAGGAAAACGAAAGAATTCTGGGCGGAAATGACGAAGAGAGGATGAAAGGGTAAAAGACGAAGAAAAAGAGGAAGAGACGGAGGAAAAACGAGATGAAGAAAAAGAAGATTAAAAGGAAGTCGAATAGGAAGAATAGAAGAAGACGGAGAAAAAAGATGTTTTTAGCGATGACGGAGCAGAGAGAAGGAAGAGGAAGCAACGAGATGAAAGTAGAAGGTTAAATGAACACTGGAACGGTGTGCCATTGAAAGAGTGCAGTGCCAGTGTGAAGGCGCTGTTGGAAGTTCTTCTTGTTTTCCCTCTGCAGTTGTTGTGGCCAGTGTTACAATCATTCCGGCAAATTCCGATATCCTCGGAACCGTGACTTATGCTGTTGTTATCCAGGAAAGACATTGTTTACAAAGAGATGCTGTTTGAGTAACAATATGACAAAAGCATTGCTATTGTTCAATTCAGTAAAAGATTGATGGGAAATCGTAAATTATTGCGCATATTTTTCAATTTCGCGTGGTTGATAACCTCGAATAAACTGAAATTGCTCGAACACTAAAAAATAATTGTTGTTACAAAACTGGTATGCGTAATGATTTTGCTGCAATAGATCTCAATTAAAAACCAATATTTTGTTGCAACATAAACTTGGTGGTGAAAAGAGGAAGCGGTTTTTGCAGTTACCCGACGATTTTCGTGTCGAATATATAACGATCAGGGAGAAAAGAGCTTTGATACTCATTGTGCTGAGAAGACGTGTCTCTGGAACAGCTATTGAATAATTTTTCTTTTTCTCTAGAATAATCTTTCAGCTTCCTCTGTGTTTATCACCACAAAACATTTTTTCTAACTGCAAATTAAAAAAACAGGTGCCTGACTCCGTAAAAATTCACAAACAGCAAAATACGCTAAAATTCAGTTGTTCCTTATACTTACTGCTTTATTCACTTTCCTTTACTGTATTCCCCTTGTCAATCACTCCTTAACTCAAGAAGTGTCATTCGACACCGCCCTCACAGTTTCAGCCATCGTTTGAGCTTCCCCTTGTACGGCATGACGAGATAGAGCCGGCGCCAGCAGCTGGCAGCCTTCCACTCTATCTCTGCAGAGACACTAGACGACGAGGGTGCCAGCAGCGCTCGATACCGTTTCGCAGCAGCCGCCGCTCGGTCGGGTGGTAAGTGCCCCGTAATCCATCGAAATGCACCAGTTCTATACGATCTCGGACAGAAAATAGGCTTGACCGCGCGCAAGTTTTCGCCCTTAGTACCAACCGCGCGCAGGAACCGTTCCAACCGCGAGCAAAAAACAGAATAGGGCTGACCGCGCGCAAAGAACGCGGTCAGTACGATCTTGAAAAAGTTGCGAGAGTTCTGACCGCTTTTGCCCTTTTGACGGCTCCCACCTCTTTCCGTTCGAACCGCGCGCAACTTTGTACAGCGGGCAGAAACCGCGCAACTTTAGGACCAACCGCGTGTAGACGTGAGGGAAAACGCATGGTGTGTAGCGGCGAGGACACATTCAACTTCACGCCTGAATCGTCGATTATTTCTGCTGCAGTTTCCGTGTCATCTCGCTTTTTTAATAATTGTCGTTATGTTTCTTTCTTTCCTTTGTATGGTTCTGTGTTCCTCTTGTGTCTCCTGTGTGTACACCCCTTTTTATGATTACCTGCGTTGTTTAAGCTAGGTTATTAGCAAGAATAACAATAATACTTATAGAAAACGGGTTTTGACCGTCGGTTGATGAAGGCATGTGCAGAATGTTGTGGAAGGTGTGTAGGGATTCAGTTGGGTGGGTAGCTTTGAGGGAAACAAGTAGAAAGCCCTAAAGGCGTGAAAGGAAATTGATCGGAAGTAGGCGGGGCTGGGACAGGAGTGCGCACAGCGGCAAAAAAAGGTGCTGTGAAATTCGAAAAAAGTTTTGGGATCAGCGCTGGAGGTATGCAAGGGTTTCGAAAGCAAGTCTTCAATGTTCCGGAATGTGGGCGGGGCTTCGACAGGAGTGCGCACAGCGGCAAAAAAAGTCCTTTGAAATCCGAAAAAGTGTTTGGATCAGCGCTAAAGGTATGCAACGTTTTCTAAAGCAAGTTTTCAATGTTCCGGAAAGTGGGCGGGGTTTTGGAAGGAGTGCGCACAACGGCAAGAAAATGCTTTGGAATTTGGACAAGCATGGGGAATCAGGCTGGAGGTGTGTGAAGGCTTCGGAGGCAAGTTTTCAATGTACCGAAAGTGGGCGGGGCTTCAGAGAGAGTGCGCACAAGGGCAAAAAGTGCGTAGAAGTTTGAAATAAGATGTGCATTGTCGTTGAATGTGTGTAAGGATTCCTAGGGAGTGTTTTCAATGTTTCGAAAAGTGGGAGTAGCTTAGCCAGGAGTACGCACAACAGCAAAAAAGTGCTTTGGGATTTGAGAAAAAATTTGGAGCGACGTTGGTGTGCAAAAACCGATAGACTTGAAATTGCGGAGCCGATAGACTCCTGCAGCCTGTACTAGAACGCTCACCTAATTGTAAGCATCAAAAACCAGCCACAGTGACTGTATTCAACGAATCAATCTGGACAAGTTCGTATTTGGAGGCGGGGTTGTCGAAGCTCGTGGGCGGGGTTGACGAAATTTTTCGACTTGCATTGCTCAAATTTAGTAGTTTAGACTAGTTTTCGACGCTTCCAACGGCGCGAGCGTTCTACCAGAGGCCATACGACCCCTGTGGTTATCCCAACAACGTTTTTGAGCGTGTCTGCTGCCTCTAAGTTGAAAAGAAGCTTTTGCATCTTAATGTATGCATAAAATGTGCATAGTGTGTAAACTTGACATGGAATTCACATAACAGCTTTTTCAATAATAAGCGACTCTCATACTTATTGTTACAGTCTTAACACAGCCAACTGATAAATCTGCGTTTGCAGCATAGGCTCACGACGTTTGCGACTCGAATAGGTTCTATTTTCCAGAAATTTCTGGGAGATTTCGCATGGGAAGGCTCGAAGCGACGACGGGGAAACCCAGATGGAACAGATCGAATACTACAAAGCAAGGTATGCGTTTTGTGTTACGGTTTAACAGTTGAATCCAGTGAGATTATTGTTCCAGGAAATGCTGAACCACAGTACGATGATCCCGTAGAGTCTGCGCACTACATTTGGAGAGGCCGTCGTAGCAGAGCTAGGTCTGTAACACTTTCCGGGACTAACTTTAGATTTTCCCCGACTAAATTTTTTTCAGAACTTTATTGTGACAGTTGTAGGCATTAGGCGGGACTAAAATATTCAGTTCTCAAAATTTACGCCAAACTTTGATATAAGGTCCGTTTCCATTTTTTTGGATAGATAAGCAAGCTCATGTTGTTCTGTCTGTTGCGCAATGAAGAGCATAGGGAGGTACAGTTAGTCCGGTTAGAACTAATCTTAACTCAAGAATTTATTCCTTCCTGTATATAATTGTGATGAAATGCTGTTTAATAGTGCTTATTCGCTCAATTGTGCCGCTAATACTTGTGCATTAGTCCCTTATTTTCGAATCGATCAATAATCTGAATACAGTCGTTCAACGGATCGTAATAACATAATAATCAAATTTCCAGAGTTCATAAACCCCTCTTTTTGATCTTAATCAGTATGCAGGTGTTTATTTTAACAATGAGATCATTGGACATTTTCTAAAAGCACTTGATTTACTCGAGAAAAAAAATCAGTTTTTTTTTCTGATTCTATATTCGAGCGTCGTCACCTGCATTCCGTCCAAGGTTCATGTACTCAGAGGATCGCGGGGTCGTAATGGAGCACAATAGGCTTTCACCTCGACGAGGATAGCTAGGGCAGCACGAGGGGAAGAGCTGCTGCTCGAGCAGCACGTGCTGCCTTTGTGCTGCTCTTAGCAGCACGTGCTGCCCTCGTCCTCCATTTGTCGCCTCAGCTGCTGCTCTTTTTTGTGGCAATTGTAGTGTGGTAGCATTGCTCAAAGTGGTCCGTTTGGACAGCTACGAGCATATTTACAATCAGCATGGGGACTTCTTTGTTTTGAGCATGCACATATAGACATCTGATTAGCTATATGCCAATTCACCATTTCTCTTTTCTCCCCCAAACAAGGTGTATGGAATTGAAGCAATCGATTGATTATCCTCTCAGACGATCGTGAGCTGTCAAGGAGCACAACTAGCTCTCACTTTTACTGGAATAGCGAGAGCAGCACAAGGGGACGAGCTGCTGCTCGAGGAGCACGTGCTGCCCTCGTTCTTCAAAATGGAGAATACATTTTCTCACGAAAAGCACCATCTCAGAATTTTTTACTCAAGTTAAAAACTAGCTATCGGACAAGTAACGGATGGCTTACGTCACTTGTTAGGAGCTTGTAAATTAGTAGGGTTAAGGTCGTTTCAAGCTGATACTTCAATTGTTCATAAATTGTTTCACAGTTGTTCATTTGTGGGATTATACTTGTCCACCCCGCTTATGCACAACTTTCAAACTAGTTATAAACTACTAACCGTTGGTTGCTTTATATTTGTCCAAATGTTGCACATAACTTATCCGTCACATTCAACGGACAACTTATCATCTACTGATACTCCACTTCACTTTAAGTTGATTAACAACTAGATGAGAAGCTCGTTCGACATATTTATTTGGAAACAACAACAGAAAATATAATATTGCGGCAATTGGTTTGGGTGAAGGTTCAGAGAGCGGCGTAGACTCTTTCTTCACCATTGGATCCTATCTCGTGCTGAGTTTCGCGTCGTCCTCGCTTCTGTCCTTTTCGGGACCTTGCTGGTGTAGGCGGAGGGAAATAGTCGGATTCGCCATCCATCAAGTCGTCGTCCTGTGGTGCTGCTTCGATCCAACTGAAATCACCGTCTGATTTCGAAGAGAAAAATAACACCTGGCATCCTCGTTCCCATACAGCACCAGGTCTAGGGAACCACTGTCGGAGTCAGGGTTACTCGCGGGTATATCTTTGACAACAGTCCACCGTAATATGTATAAAATTGGCAAACGGATCTCAGATTTGTGTTAAACACATCAAATTACCCCCAGAGAATGATTTTGAGACACACCTATCAAAGAAATCCGGAAATCTCGAAATTAGCCTTTTGTCCTCAGAATCTTTCCTTGCTGAGATGCTTTTAGCGAATTAAGCCGAAAACTTTCGAAAATCGACAAATCAACCTCAGATTCGTGATCAGCGCTTCAAAAAACCCTTCAAATCAAATCTGGAACAATTTTCTGAAGCGCTTTCACAACTACTTAGTGATAAAGCAGCCGCCCAACCGAAAATCCGTGCAGGTTCAGAACCGTGCAAGTCTCATTTTCAATATATCTAAGCTCCATGTGCCTGCACTGGTATACCTTAATGCATAATTTCATTGACCTATCTTCTCATATTGTAAGCCTAAATGTTCCGCTTTCTACTCCCGTGGGAGTCGGCTATTATCGAAATGCTGGTAATCTCTAGACATCCTGTCGGCACTGCTCACCTACACTGCGAAGATGAACCGTCTATGTTATTTGTAAAGTTGAATTATGTGAAAAAATTAGAAGGAATATTCGATGATAAATCAGATCTGATACAGTCGTCAAGAATCACATTGATACTTTGCTATACTCTGCCTTGCAGTGGGTTGGCGCAAACTCGGTTGGCGTTCGTTATAACATGCTGTGCTTATCTATGCCAAATTCCGGTCCGCAGTTGCGTCTCGACTCGCTTTGCGGCAGCACGCTCCGAGTAGGAAGAGCTTCCAGGTCAGCAGCCGCCGATCTACTGACTCTAGGTGAGTTTTGGAAACTGGAAACTAGAAAAAAATTTCAGAAAATTGTATAAAAAAGCAACATCGAGTCGGCTTTGGAGCTGGACACTCGACTGACTCGAGCGCGTGCGGCCGCAAAGCGTGTCGGGACGCAATTGCGGACCGGACTTCGCCCCAGAGAAGCACAGTACCTGCACCAAACTTGCGCCGATGCTTAAAGGCATCGTACGCGCAGAAAACGTATCTCATTTTTTCATGTTTTTGGTGCAGGCGATTCTCTGACGTACAGAATTAGAGTGGAAAAGCTCCACAGAACCATCAACTTCCGTAAAAAACCCGTTCTAAAACGTCTCGAATGATTCACTTCCCACCTCTCCGTCAATTTCGGTATGTCAAGTGGCATACGGCGGAAGTTTTTTTTTACAAAAACGTCGGATTTGTTTTTTGCTTTAAACTTATTAAGTGGGTGAATTTCTCTCACCTTTCGTTCGCTGGAACTTATTCTGAAATAAAGAAGTCTCCATTGGGCAACTTTGGATGTAGAATTTCCCGAATTAAAAACTTCAAATGCAGAATCACCCGCGCCTGTGATGGCGCTTCTGTTCCTTGTGCTAGATGGTTGGTGAAAACTGGTGGCGGATCGTCATTTTGAACCACTCCAACTTCAGAACCATACGCTTTTAAGCGCAAAACTTCAGCGACGTGGTCCACCGGGCTCATTCATGAAATTGAGCCTGAAAATGGAAATTGGTTTCAGCGCGATCGATGCCTTTACCCTTTCACGCAGAGTGTCAGTGCGATCCGTGACGACTGTACCTAAGGGTACAAACTAAGCACTGTTTCTAAACATTTTGCCTTGTTTCTAAACATTTTGCCTTTCTACAAAAAGCTGGAGCCGCAAGACAGTCTACGACAACAAAACTCACAATCTTGCGGTAGAGTGACCGTGCAGGTAAGACGTCGGAATTAAAATGAAGCCCATCTGTCTATGAAATTCCTGTGTACACGCTTCGTTTTTCGTAACATGTTCATGGCAACGTAGGAGTTAAGTTGTGCAGTATGTTGATTTTAGGTAGTCCGTGTAGCGAGTCGATGCGATGTCCAACGTTAGTTGTTCGTGATTCCTCCTCCGTTCGAAGGTAGTTTCATACTTGTCCGTTCTCAAAATATATTGAACATTACTTGTCCGTCGCCCCCTTTGCTTGAACATTAGTTTTCTGTGAAGTAAACCACCGCAAACAATTTAAGTCCGAACCAAATAAGTGAATTTATAGTTGTGCACGTCTAGATATATTGTTTTATACTTGTTCGGGGCGTTTTAGTTGGTTTTCAACTTGAGTAAAAAGTTCTGAGATGCTCACAGAATTCAAAGCCGACAGTTCTCAAAAACAACTTTCCAATGAAACTAACAATTTGAACCCTTCCAAAAAATGTTCACGACAATAATTTAGAAATAAGAAAAATTTTTCAATAAATTCTAAAATTGTTGTTTTTTGAAAGAGAAGAAATCACCATTCACAGGGAGATCAATAAATGAGGAAAACTCTGATATTTGAATTCCGTTTAACCCTGGACATTCATCTAAACAGTGCGAATTTCAGCGACTTAAGAATATTTTGAGGATAGCTTTATTCTTGGAATATGTGGATATAAATTTTTGTACAAAGAAAGTCATAATTCCTCTTTCGAAACGAAAGAAACACATTATCACTCCTGACTCACATCTCTACAGTCACGAAACCGAGTGAAAATCAATTCTTGATCAAGGTATAGGGAAATTCTGTGTCAAGAAATGTTTTTGGAGACTCACAATCACTACTGACCGAGGCCTGTGTTGAACGGCTCTCGCAAACTCGTGCCAGATACGAGGCCGCCTAGGGTGGGCATGAGACAGCCGGCATCATTTCCTTCAACTGTGGCGAAGATCAATGGATATAATGAAGGATGAATCAATCGATGTAGATATGAATGAGCCTCAATGAGGTCTAAATTTTTGATAGGTCGACCCAGCGCTGCTGCTGAGCTCGACATATCCCCTGCGGGAGAAGGGTTATGAGAAAGAAAGGAAAGTTCATAAAAATGAAGAGCAACAATTTGGGAAAGAACAGCGGCAGTTGGGGCCACAATGAAGAGCAGCAGTTGGGGCGACGACTGGAGCAGTTGGGGCGACTGTAGCAGCAGGTGGGGCAACTACACGAGCAGCAGTTGGGGCAGTGAGCGGAGCAAGAGGACACAATGTGCTGCCCTGGGCAGCAGTTGGGGGAACGAAAGGGGCTTACACCTCGACGAGTAAATGCGTTAGTAATCCCCTCGTGCTGCCTTACTAAGCCGTATCTGAGTAGTTGAATAGTTCAATTTTTCGTATGGGCCGAATATCTCGAAGAACACTCATTTGTAACTGCCTTTTATAGGCCATTCCTTTCAGGACTACCTATAGCACTCAGAAATCGTTCAATTTGGAGAGCGTCTTCCAATTTGGCTAATTAAAGTGTTATTTCAATAACAATGTTCCGTCCATTCCGAGATCGGTTTCTCCAGCCTTTCAAAGTGAAAAGTCATCATTTTGTGGTAAGTGTCGACAAAAATTGGCTGAGAAAAATGGCAAGAATGGGAGAGCTACAATACTCGGGCTATGTTTCGTAGAAACGGGGAGCATCTGGCAAACTTGGCAAAAAAACGTTCGACGCATGTAACTTTTCCAAGGAAGACTTTTTCGACTACTGAAAACGCTGTCATACTCACACATGAAATTGCTACCTAATTATGTGACTTATGGGCCGACTATCCCTAAAATCGCTTTGTTTCTGAAGGAAATTAATTTTGCTATCGTTTATCAAAAACGTCGTGCGCTACGAAATGCGGCGAAACTTTGAGCTGTATTTGTAAAAGTAATGGAAGAGCAATCGGTATGCTTTCTCCATTAGTTAGGTGCAGGTGAGAGAATCTAGAGGGCTTGAGAACTACATGAAAAGTCGGCTAAATGAAAGTTCTCGAAGATTCAACCCATACAAACCTTGATATTCTCGCACCTACACCTAATTTATGAAGAAAGCATACAGATTGCTCTTCCATTACTTTAACAAATACAGCTCAAAGTTTCGCCGCATTCCGCCGCCTGCGACCCTTTTAAAAAACGGTTGAAAAAACTATTTCCTTCAAAAACAAAGCGAATTTAGGGATCTTCGGCCCAAAAGTCACATAATTATGTAGCATTTTTATCTGCGAATATGACAGCGTTTTCAGAATTCAAAAAAGTCATTATTCGAAGAAGTTACATGCATCGGACGTTTTTTTGCCAAGTTTGCCAGATACTTCCCGTTTTTACAAAACTTAGTGCGGGTATTGTAGATGCCCACTTAGTTTCACATGGGGAGATATTTGTAAGTTCTACTAGCCTTATAACATGCCCTGCTACCATTATCTCGTTTAATGATATCGATTTCGCTTATTTGCTGTAGGGAATCTCGAATGTGCAGTCAGTCTCATAGTTAGCTCTATTGTTTTTAAACGCGGTCTGGGTATCTGTGTCCTTGGAAAACATTGATCAGTTACCACTTGGGTTCTCAGTTTTGATGACTTCACTTTTGTGCGCTGTAGAAGTTTTAATTTTCAGGCTCACAATTTTTGAAAGATGATTTGAAATAATTGGAAACAGTGTTGTTCGAAACATAATTTTCATGTAAGAGCGGGGAAGCACAATAAATGAATGATTAAAGTTTTACAGTGATAACATTCAAAATATGAATAACTTGACTGGATGTGACACAAAAAGGGAATTTGCAGTTCGAGTGTATAATTTTTCAGTTACTAAAATTTATTTTGACTTGTTTTTTCGAATATTTGACATTTAAAATCATACCAATGTGCACTATTTTCGGATTCTGACATCAAAATTGACTCATATTTCCAATGTGTTTTTTATTCAAGTATTTGAAGTCATTTTCTGGAAACTTGTGAACTCGATCATGTAATGTATTTCGTTGCATATTGTTGTGTATAACCGTTAGCCATTATTGTGAACAAATGCAATTTTTTTCCACAATTATCGTCTCATTATTAATTGATGTACCATCAAGTGATTGATTTGGAAATAAATTTGTATATTATCATTTTCGTGTTATGTTGTTATGCAATACGCTAGCCTGGAGTCCCACAATCCTGATATTCAGTACTGGCTATTTTATACTGTTAATAGCCAGTAGTGGGCACCATGATTGTAGGATCCCCTGCTGACTTATTGCGCTGTTCTGAGCCCCTCCCATCTGAAGGGCGCCGTGATATCATATTTGCCCGCGGTCCGAACGCAAAGTGCCGTGATGCAGATTTGCGTTCGGAACGCGCACACTTTCGTACTGACCGCAGCGGTATAACGTTCGGAACGCTCGCAATGGTGCGGTCGGAACGTCACCGATCCCGCGGTCGGTCCTATCGTTGCGCGCGGTCAGCCCTATTTTCTGTCCGAGAATTATCCGAGTTTTATACGGTTTTCATCCGAAATTATCCGATTTTCATCCGAAATTATCCGATTTACATCCGATTGATTATCCGTTTTTACCCGTTTTTTTATCCGATTATCCGGTTTTCTAATCGGATCCTTCGATTTTCACTTTTCCGGATAACGGATATTCCGGATATCGTGTTTTTTCGTCTGATCGGGTTTCGGATCAATCCGAAATTGCCATTTTGACGTCGGATCAGATTTCGGATAATTATCCGATCGGATTATCCGACCTGGATATCCGAAACCGACTCCGTCGGATGGAATGTGTAGTGGTGATGTGTGTCTCTCGGCTACCAATGTTTTCCGGTACGGTCCCCTTTCGGGGAAGGTACCTTTCATAAGGGGATCACCTCACCCTCAAACGCTTGGGTGAATACGGGGACTGTCCCAGACCGCGAATTAGCGTATTACGAATAAGAACACTGCACACGTATTATTAAATAACCCTTTTATCCTTATGGCACTAATACCTAAGGTATCTACTGGGTTCGCCTTTACAAACACTCAAGGTTCCAATTGGCTCAGTTCCCACAGCGCGTAGTATATAGCGTAGTCTACCACAGCGTAATATATGTAGCGTAGTATGTGGTGGCGTATTATCGCATCTCTCCCACTAGTCAACCGCACATCCCTGCGGTGAGTAATACCAGAAGCCGATGTGCTCCACCAACCTCCAGGCCGCTCGACCAAAGTCGAGCCGGCGCCCGAATGCCGGCTTCCACAACAGCAACGACTGCTGGAGGACGGAGCCCACGGTTCTGGGGTCTCCCGGGAGGCCATCACTGCCGAAGCAGCGCAGTACCAACGGGTACTGTAGGCCAACGCCATCTGGCGCCGGGCAGACCACTAAACCGAGGACAGCCGCCTTATATAGGCAGCGCGGGGGAAGGGGGGGGGGGGGCGGGGCACCGCGGCTGGCGCGGGCATGCCCCGCCTCCAAGCGGCTGGCGTAGTGGAAACAGGCCGGGGCCTCACGGTGCGCCCCCAGCAACCGTCGCATCCGCGACAGCAATAGTTACTGAATCCTGCGATGGTCCAGCTCGATTAACTGCTCCGAATTTTGAAGGTGGCCACACAATTAAAAATCCGGCGATAGTATGTCTACAGCAGAATACATAAATCCGGCGGTAGCATGTCGACAGCTGAACCTTTCGAGGCGTCAGTTAAGTCATGCCGCCGTCTCGAAATCCGGGGCTAAGAGGTCTACACCTGGACCTTTCGGGGTGATACCAGGTTCTCTCGCGCCGAAATCACGCTTTTTTTCGTGTCCTCAGCTGATGTGCTCTGTGATGACACCTCAGAAAACAGGAAAGAAAACCTGCTGTCGACATTTGAGTCTGCCTGAGTTGTTGGCCAGACGTTTCGGCAAGCTCGCAGTAATCAGAGGCCTGGGAAATCGTCGAAACAATCCATGTGCAAAACTACACGGTATAGTTGTACAATTTCGAAAAAAATGTCGAAAGAACGAAAATCGAAATGTTTTCGTTCGAAAAAATTTCGAACGAACGAAATTTGAAAAAATTTCGTTCGACGAAATTTCGAACGAACGGAATCTGAAAAAATTTCGTTCGACGAATTTTCGAACGAACGAAAACGAACGAAAAAAATTTCGAAAAATCTTTCGAAAATTTTTCGAAAATTTCGTTCGTGCACAACTATACTACACGGTCCGTGTATTATAGTTGTACACGAACGAAATTTTCGAAAGATTTTTCGAATTTTTTTTCGTTCGTTCGAAAATTCGTCGAACGAAATTTTTTCAAATTTCGTTCGTTCGAAATTTTTTCGAACGAAACTTTTTAAAATTTCGTTCATTCGAAATTTTTTCGAACGAAATTTTTTCAAATTTCGTTCGTTCGAAATTCTTTCGAACGAAAAATTTTCAATTTTCGTTCGTTCGAAATCCGATTTTTCGAAATTGTACAACTATACTACACGGCCAAACGCTGCCTCCGCTCTTGCAAGTATTGACTTCCACAAACACTTTAGGCGGCAATGGGTAAAACACCAAAACTAACCCGATTCGATTCCACCACGGCCAAGCCCCGCTGCAGTTAGTAGACGACCGGGAGCAAGTGAGGCACCTTTGAAATCGATACCATCACTAACCACGGTGACTACTAGCAGAAGTTGATATCCCACAATCCACACAGCGGGAGAAACTCATTGGTTATTGTGATGCACTCGTTTCGATTGTTAAGCTTTGGATCCCGAGTGCGTATATAAAATGCCTCCAGGGCCTTTCTCACAGCGATGTCCGTTTCTTGGCAGAGTACTGTGCAAGTGATTTCAAAGTCGATATTATTGCGTTGTTCAGCTCTGTGTTTGTCACTGTCATGACATAATTATATGATATATTTCACCAACTTCCATTCATTTGTACTATATAACTTGCTGATCAATTACTTTCTTTTCTAATTTGGTGGGCGGACGTAACAGATGATCTCCCCAAAGGCCAACCCCCGAACCCAGCAAGACGTTTTCAACTGGGAAAAACTCCATTCCGGTTTGATTTTAAGACTGCAAACTTTGTGAGTGGCCTTATGAAGGTCCACTTGAACGATATACCACAAAAGAAGAATTTGGTTTTGAGCGCTCACGCTGCCTTTAAATAACGACGACGGGGCAGATTTAATATTCGAAAGTATAACTATTCGAATGTTCATTCGAGTAGTAGGCTTCGCATATCGAATAGATTCGAATGACCCTGTTTTTTTTAGGTCCGATTTTTGAATAGATTCGAATGGCCTCTTTTTTGAGGTCCGATTGTTGAATTGTATTCGAATGGTGCGATTTTAGAAATTCCAATAACGAATGCATACTCGAAAGGCAATTATTCGAATATATCGATTCGAATCTACTCGAATGGCACAACTACATATAATATTTTGCAGGAACATCTGACAGTGATGCATTGAACCGTATACTGGTTCCGAATTGAATGATCGGATGAGTATCCGAATGAAACGACTTTAAAAAGTCGGCTTTTTATCCGAAAAGTCGACTATTCGAAAAAGTGTGATGTCCGACTACAGTCGAAAAGTCGAATATTACCTCAAGTAGCCCACTTTGGCAAATTTCCAATCAGATCGGAAACGTAACACCGACCGAAAAGCCGACTGTGCCGTCACCGACCGATAATCGGAAATCTGTCCTTATACTCGTGTTCAGCCTCCGAAATCCTCTATAAGGAAGCCGAAGCAAAAAAAACTGGCCTCGCGGTCCGAAAGGTGTATAATATAATCCCCAGTTGATTTCATAGCACTACTAGATATAATGTATATTACTGTAGACGTGATGGTATACTTGAACATAGGCTCCAGCAGACTGTTGTCCAATACGTCGAAAGAGCTAAGTTTCTACCTTGATAACCGAATTTCTTAAAAAGGTCTAAAGACCTATACATCCTCCTATCAAAATTTTTTGCCCATTTTAGAAGCTAAATTTTAAAAAAACTTTTGCATTTTTTCCTTTATTTCATTTTTTGCATTGAATACTACGCTCCTGACTGGAAATCGTCAAGAGATTGAATTTAACCTCTACATTTATGGTCATGCCCGGCGGCGAAGTCCGTTCCTCCACGTGGTGCCACTGGAAACTCCATATGTAAAAGCGGGGTAAGCAGAACACGGACACTTACGATTCCGACGCCAGACTCCAGTGACAAGCCGGTCGATGACAACAAACCCGGGACACTCCCGGGGTAACAACACCATGGACGTGGCCTTCACGAACCAAACGATAGCTAGGGCGTCCCCCAGAAGCGACGCGCGTCGGAGCCCGACTGACGTGCCAAGTATGCGAGGGTTACCTACGAATTCTGGACGGCGTAGGTTAAAGAAGCTAGACCTCAGTGAAAGCGGCGATTTTTGCAAAAAACACTTACCTTCCACCAGATTCGCGACTCTGAATGTGGGATCGATGACTGGACGAGCGGCAGAAGTCGCAGCTGCACTTAAAGAGAGACGATTTGATGTGTGTGCCGTGCAAGAAATAAGATGGGCTGGTGCGAAGTCAAAAGACATTGGTGCTGGTTACAAGCTGATTTTCAATGGCAGTCCACGAACGACAAACGGAGTTGGAGTTATCGTTTCTGAGCGCTATCGTGATTCTGTTGCTGAAGTCTTCCGGTACGATGACCGTCTCAGGAAAATCATTTTTGTCATCGATTCTCGCAAGATGAATTTCTTCAGTGCATACGCTCCACGGAGCGGCTGCTCGTCACGAACGAAAGATGATTTTTGGGCACTCCTTGATAGTGAAACCGCCGCCGTTCCGGTTCAAGATTGTCTTGTTGTAGCTGGCGACTTGAACGGACACGTGGGACAGGCGAGCAACGGACATCCCAGTCATGGTGGGTTCGGCTATGGACGAAGAAATGGCGATGGCGAGCGGATTCTCGACTACTCTGGTAGTCACGACCTCATACTGCTGAATACATGGTATAGAAAGCGGTATTCTCAGCTAGCAACGTATCACAGTGGAGCCGTTTCGTCGCAAATCGATTACTTCCTTGTGAGGAGCAAAGACCGCACGTTAGTTACTGATGCCAAAGTGATTCCTTATGAGGCGGTGGCTACTCAACATCGTCCACTCATCTGCACGCTCCGCGTTAGCCCTCCGAAACTACAACGCGCAGACTTCGCAGGTCCTGCAAGGATCAAGTGGTGGAATTTCAAGGACAAGGCACCCGAAGTAATTGTTCGGATCCATCTACCGCAGATCACAAGCGTCGAAGAGAGCTGGGAGGAAGCAAAGAGGAGCATAGTTCAAGCTGCTCGCACCGTTCTTGGAACGACAAAGCCTGGACGGAGGTACATCGAGAAGGAAGCGTGGTTATGGACTGACGAAGTAAAGGCGTGTGTACAAAGGAAAAAAGCTGTTTACCACGCTTTTCTCAGAGACAAAACCCCGGCCAACTGGACAGAGCATCAAGTCGCGAAAAGTGCGACTAAGAAGGCAGTAGCGAGAACGAGAGGTCAACGATACGAAGCTTTATATCGGAAGCTTGACACGAGTGAGGGCGAGCGCGATCTCTACAGGCTCGTCAGGTCACGAAACCGAAAGACGGAGGATATAGAGAATTTTTTTCGGGATCAACGATGAACACGGTCGGCTGCTATCGAATACTGAGCAGTAGACTGTTGCCCGAATATTCGTTTATTCGAATAATATTCAAATATTCGAATAATTCGAATATTCAATGACGTGGATTATTTGTTTATTCGAATCTTCGAATATTTAACGAAGTGAAATATTCGGTTTATTCGAATATTCGAATATGCAGCATGAATAATTTGAATATTCGACAAGATCGCACTCCATTTTTCCCTGATTTTACATTTCAAACATCTTAGCGTAATGACTCCTAATTTCTCACAATTCTTCAGTACCTCATAAATTTATAGTTATAGCAAGTATGTACAATATATTAAACTGCTCGTAGGATTTTGTCAAAACGCTAGAAGTGCTCGTTTCACCTTTAATTATAGAGAAGAGTTTAAATTTTGAGCGACGGATAAGTATAGCAACACTTGAGGAACATGAAAGTGTCTCGCAAAAACGGCCACATTGTATCATTTTCATGCGTATTTTTATGGAACTGGTTCAAGGTGATGCTATTCGTCCACTTTCCCGGTGGACTTCATCTGAACTCTCAGGCTGACAAAAGATTTGAGTTATCAAGAGGGTGCAGTTTATGAGATGACAACTTACCAACCTGTTGTCGACGCCCCAGTTTGCCTGGGGTGGTAGTAATTGGGGGTGTTAAACGCGATTTAACAGGAGTTAAGTTCGCGTTTAACGCGAGTTTAATCACAACAGAATCAGAGCAGGACTCCTAATAGTTGCGAGAGAATTCGCTCTAGTTTCACCCTAACATCCCTCAGTGGTAGACATTTGTTACACTTTTAATTAAAACGCCTCGAAAAAGCGACAATTGTAACCTTTGTTACGAAAAATAGGGATTTCAAAACGTTTTCAGGTCTGTTTTTCCTCTAAAATTCCGACATGTGGCATCCTCGCGGTAAGTTCGCGTTTAACATACTCTCGCAGACAGCACGGAAATAGTGCTGAAATGCGAGAGGAGCTTGCGGTTAACGAAAAACTCCTCCCGAGGAGTTTTTGGATGCGGTTAGCAAGATACAGTAGGAAAAGTTTTGACCATCTATACGGAGGGCAAGTACGAGTTTAATTAAAGGCATCGTACACGATGGATTTCGTTTTCGAGTTTTTCATATATAATGAGAGCTCTAGTACCCTATATAACAGCTACGTTGGAAAAACCGCAAAAAAATCATTGAAATCCCCTTTTCAGGCCCAAAATATCTCAATCGACTTTTGAGGAAGGAAGAGTCGATCGTTAGAGATAGCTGTTTTGACCGACGATCTCACGATCAAATGAAGTTTATCTTTCTTTCAATTGATTTGTTGAGAAGGAAAGATTAATCGATGTGTCACGTAATCGTACAATATATTCCATCAATTTCTCCTCAGCTGTACTGTATCAATTGTTGATCGTTTACAATTAGGATGGCTGAGAGCAAATTGTGCCAGATGACTGACGGAGGGCCGGCCTCTTTTGACGGAATTTTCGACATTCGACCTCAAGTATCTTCACAATAAGGCGTTTTTAATGGAACAAACTCTCCCTACGTTCTTAGGTGAGCCCAGAGAATCATTCGAACCGAAAAAACGGTGAGTGGTTTTCAGCGTGTACGATGCCTTTAATGCAGAGTGTTAAAGGCAGTGGTCGCGATCAAATATGCTTGTCGTCTTTTTCTCTCCAAATCCTTTTCTGGGTCTCGAGTAGTAGGACCTACAAGAAAAAATCGCGAAAAAACCACTGTTTTGTGCCAAATTTGAAACCGGAACTTTTTTGACTTTTGATGGTGGACGAGCCCTCTCCACATCATCGGCATCGATGACCTCTTATATCAAGAACATCAGCTGGCTTAAAATTGAGTTTCAATCAATGAACCTTCGGATTTATGTACACATCTAGTCAAAAACATTGACTGAAGTGCTTTCTTTCATTGCTCAACTGTTTTTATTAGGTAAATTTGCATTTATTTCTTCCTCTGAATGTCGATGATTTTTGACTGCTCGGCGAGAGACTGCGATCTTTTTCGTCATCGCTGTGCACGTGTGCACGAACTAGCATTTTTGGGCCCTAGAAACTCTAATTCTAGCCCGTTTTTCAGCGCGCTACCTTCATAGTTTTTCAGCTGTTTTCCACCTAAGCTGATTTTTGTAGTTTTCTCGATGACGTTTTTCATCGTGACCACTGCCTTTAAGGAAGTCTGGTAGCACTGTTAGCCATTTTGATTCAGGATGTCAGCCTATCTTTAAAACTGAAAGGTGTTTCAAGGGATAGTCTTTTAACGGCTTCCGCCAGGGAAACGGGCGATGAGGGATCAAAAACAAAGCAGGGATCATTGCTGAAACACGTTGGCCGTCTTCTTTGGTGGCACTAATCAATTCCTCCCAATCAGCTGTTAATTTTTCGGCGAGCGCCGACACTTCTCTCCTTTTTTTCTATTTTCGCTCTGAATTTCTTGCGCTTTGCTGTTTTCAGGTTATTTTCCTCTTCACAATTCATTGCTTATCCTAGGCTTTAATGGGTGTGTAAAGAAATAATTGTTTGCTCGCTTTTTGGAAGGATTTCCATAACTTTTTAGTGCCAAAAAATGAAAATTTTCCAAGCGACTTTAGTAATGTTTAATCACCATTAGTCGGGGCGTATCGGGCGAGTTTTGTGGGAAAAAAATGCGAACTTGTTTCTAAAACCAACCGTATTTGTTCTCCTTTTTCTGCAAGATTCGAATACTCCTCTTTCATTGCCAGATCAGTGCCATCGTGGCCTCTTTTTTTTTTGAGGGTCCACGACGCACTTGCTTTGGTGTATTGGTAGAGTTTGTCGAAGAGTTTCAAATTCTTACCTTGAAATATGTGCACAAAATCTTTTCCTTGCATGATGCGCATATGAGTGTGTAACAGTGTTTCTATATATTTTCAGCGCTGACTGCGGGCGGGGGATTAGTTTCATTTTGAGAAGACGGCAAACACTTCACAAATCAACTGCATCAATGACCGAAACCACACCATTACCCCAATCTCGGACGCCAGACTTCAGTTGCACGCTTCCAAAAAAAAACATTTGAATTTATTTTCAAGAACGAAAATAGACTATCTAGTTTATCATCATTCTTATAGGTTTTTAACTATCATTTTCAGTTGAATGCAGGACATTTTTTGAATTTGTGCATTACTCGACGAGTTTCGGAATGTCTTTTTCGCACCTAGCGTTACCTTTCCAAGAATACCTTGTAAATACTTGTGGTATTCGGTGTTTGAAGCGAGACCAAGATTGTTAACACCTCTTTATTTCGAGAACGGTTATCCATCGATAGATGGCCGCCATACGGGACGTCCACGGCGGACCGCCCTCTCAGCTGTTCACGAGGAGGAAAGGACGAAAGTAGCGTTCCGCGTTCCCTTCGTCTCGGACCACCTCAGTTCAGCGATCAGGGCCTGTATCCGTAGGGCTGATCTTCAAGAAATGGTCTCCGTTGTCGAAATCCCTCCTGCCAACCTTAGGGGGCGATTAGTTCGCAATCGCTTGTATGACCGCGTCTGCCTTACTCCCTCCTGTGTAATTTGCCCATTTGGTAAGGAGGGTGACTGCATGGCCGCTGGAGTGGTATATCGCATAAATTGTCGTCTGTGTGGGGAGGATTATATAGGGGAGACTGGGAGACCGCTATGTGTCAGGATTAAGGAGCACATGGACGGACTAAACAAGTCTAAATTGTCTACTACGCTTGGGGAACACAGGGTGCGCAGTCACGATAACGATTGCATTTCATTTGCTATTACGATCTTGGCACGTGAAAGCGAAATCTTAGCGCGCAGAACTCTTGAGGCCTTTTGGATTGCCGCAAAAACACCCAAAATAAACCGAAAGGACGAATGTGTTGCGGTGACCCAGGAGTTGGCGCCGTACGTTGACCTGTGCGGATTCTGACCAACCGGTCATAATCTGAGGGCGGGTCTGAGCGTGGGCGGTCCCAGGTCTTCGAGGGTGATTCTGAGGGTTCTTACTAGTCAGTCGCCTAACAACTTCCATCCGAGGCTGTCGGACCTCTTGGTCCCCTTCAAAGGTTGGTATAATCTGTGACTTCCGTTCTTTTGGTTCACTTCCGTGTGAATCCTTCTCTGTAGAATGAAATGGGGTTTGGGAGGGTAGTTTCTTGGATCTTTATTCGGTTTTTCCAGGCTCCGAAGAAGGCGAAAATCGCCGAAACGTCAGCCAAATAAAGAGGTTTCAACAATCTTGGTCTCGCTTCAACCACCGAATACCGCAAGTGTCAATCAACATGCCAAGATTTATGGAGAGTCGCATGTGGACAACCTTGTAAATAATTCGTCCAGAATTTTTCAAATTTTCGTTCGCTCGAAATTTCCTTTGGAGAAATTTTTTGTTTTTCAAAAAATCTTTTGTTCGAAAAAAAAAGTTAACAAAGTTACTACAAATGCAAACTTCTGTCAGATCACACGCATTTGATTGATTGGCCCAATTATTAACCTGACATGTCTTTTCGAGAGTGCTCCTGAAAACTCACGGAGCTCACAAAAAACTACGAGAATTAGGATTTCCAAGAAAAATTTAAAAAATTGCGTTCTGATCGTGTTTCGAACAAGCGAAATATTACGAAGTTCCCTTTGAATGCTCTTCCTAATGAATAAAATAAATAGCATTACTTGTATAATCTTTCCGATCCCTCGTCTTTCCACCGTAAACGTCGTTCGCGTCCAAGTGTAGAAAATACTTATCGGCAACAAACCGTGGCACCTATGTCGCGGTTCGTAGCCGGCCAGGAGGTGGCGGTTTGTTCGTGTTAATTTGGCGGCTCTACTGCATTTAATTCGCGGTATGTTGGCGGCTTGGAGGTGGCGGTTTATTCGAGGTTAACACACCATTTACTACCACCCCTGAGTTGGTTGAATGGGATAATATAGAGTGTTGCCCAAATATTCGTTTATTCGAATATTCAAAGAAGTGGATTATTCGGGTTATTCGAATAATCGAATATTCAAAGAAGTAGAAAATTCGTTTATTCGAATAATCGAATATTCAAAGAAGTGGATTATTCGAATTATTCGTTTATTCGAATATTCAAAAAAATTATTCGTTCAACCACAGTCTTTCGGGCTCGTTTTCGTTCGTTCTTTCGACCCCAGTGCTCCAATGAGACCCTGAACTTTTGATTTCCGGCCAAGAACCGAGGACGAAGTTTATCGTGGACACTGCCTTTAAGTGGGAATCCCACTGCGAGGAAATCTCAAAGAAAGCTTCCCGTGTAGCGAACTGCATTCTGAGATCTCTGCAACACCCATGTCTCGAGCATTATACATAGGAAAGCATACATTGTCTTCTGCCGGCCGCTCTTTGAATACTGCGCGCAGGTTTGGTCACCATCCTCTCTTGAGGATGATGAAATCGTAGAAAACGTGCAAAGACGGTACTCAAGACGCGTTTTTGTCAAAGTATTTCCTACGCGAGAAGTGCCAGACTACATGACTAGGTTTGAATTGTTGGGGATTGAAACTCTACGATATCGGAGAACTGAGTTTGATTTGCACTTATGTTACAAAATCGTGAATGGTCTTTGCGACATTCCGTTTGAGAGCGTTTTCACGTTCACCCGCTCGTTCTCGCCAGCACGCCTTCCTGCTCGAACGTAAATTTACATCGAAATCCAACGTGCTGCATTCGTTTGCGTTCAGGGTCATCCAAATTTGGAGTAAATTACCATCGGAAGTCGTTGAATCCGGGAACTTTCCTATTTTTAAAAACAAGCTGTCCCACTTTAATCTAAGGTCATTGCATGGGGCAGATGGCCGCTCCTTCAGCTGAAGCTTTACACAGGGTGCTTTATCGTACGAGTGTTTTATTTTATTTGCTTTTTGTTCTGTTTGCCTGCGTACGCAGGTTACCGTATTTAACCTTTCTTCACATACATTCCGTATGTTTCCTTATTGCAAAATTGTGGTGAGCGCGAAGCGCTCACCAGATTTGGCTTTGATTCGCCATCGCGCAACCCCCTGATCTCAGCATCAAGGTCCAGAGTAAACGTAGGAAGACCGTTCTTTTTGCATTTAATATACTTTAGAAAGCTGAATAACTGTTCAAAAAATGGTCCGGAATGGTTACCTGAGATTCGAGAAAAAGTGTCAAAACCACTTCATTTTGGTCGAAAAAATGTTCATCTCCTTTTTTTTCAGTTGGCGTTCACGATCTTGTTGGAACACTTATCGTTGAGCTAGAGAGCTCATTTTTGGCCAGGGAGCTGGTTATGTTTGCGCCTAGCTCCTGTCAAATTTTGAAGTTGGTAGCTCAATTTTTGCGGAACCTCAAAATTGAGGGTCAAGAAAGACAAAAACACGTAAACATGTTATTATAAACCATCCGACGTTTACTCATTCGTAAAAATGAACTGGTGAAATAAACACCGTTACTGATAGGCTTTCGCTCAGGATTTGACGGGGCAACGCTTCAATCAATACGGCGGGATCTCGGAAGTACTTTTTGGAACGCCTCACGGTGTGACTCCGAAGTGCGCCACAGAACGCCGTAGATAGTGTGCGGGACCCCAGTAGGAGTGCGCAAGACGCCGTAGAACGTGTGTGGGACCCAATTGGGTGTGCGCCGAACGCCGTAGAAACTGTGTGGGACCCAAATGAGAGTGCGCAGGACGCCGTAGAAAGTGTGTGGGACCCAAATGAGAGTGCGCCGAACGCCGTAGAAACTGTGTGGGACCCAAATGAGAGTGCGCCGAACGCCGTAGAAACTGTGTGGGACCCAAATGAGAGTGCGCAGGACGCCGTAGAAAGTGCTCGGACAAATGTTAGGACTGACCGCGCGCAAGATTTTCCCCTTAGTACCGACCGCGCGCAGGAACCGTTCCGATCGCGCGCAAAACAACGTTTTAGGACCGAACGCGCGCAACGCTCGCGGTCGTAACGATCATAAAAAGTTGCGAGGGTTCCGACCACCTTTGAGCGCCTTGCGGCCGCCCTCACAAACCGTTCGGACCGCTCGCAACTCTGTCAAGCGCGCAGAAATCGCCACGATTTAGGACTGACCGCGCGCCAACATATTCTGACGTGAGAGAAAATGCATGGTGTGTGGCGGCCGAGAACGCATTTAACTCCACGCGTGAATTCAAATTTTTCTGCTGCGGTGCTCGTACCACCTTGCTTTTTTGATGTTTTTCTTTAATTCCCTCTCTTTCCATTCTGTTCTCCTGTGTTCCCGTTGATTCTATATGTGTTCAAATCGTCTTATAATTGCATGCACAGTTTAAGTGAAGGTAACAGTAGGTAATTCAATGATGAGTATTGAAAACGGCTGAAGGTGTAGGGTTTCCTTAGATGTAGGCAGATCGTGAAGGGTGGAAAGGGACTCTGCTAAGTAAACAATCCGCATTGTGAAAAGAAAGTAATGGGTATCAAGGCGTGAGTGGAAGTTGTGAAAAGTGGGCGGGGCTTCAGAAGGAGAGCGCAAACCCTCGGGTAAAGTGCGTAGGGTTTCGAAAAGAACGTGAGGAAACAGTTTTTTCGGGGGGGGGGGGGGTGGGGAGCGCATTATGATTCTCAAAACAATAGTGTTTTGGAAAGTGGGCGGGGCTTCAGAAGGAGTGCGCACAACAGCGGCTAGAGTGCGTAGGGAATCGAAGAAACGTGAGGGGTAAGTTGTTGACGATGTATTATGGTTCTCAAAGTAATATTGATAAGTTTCGAGAGTGGGCGGAGCTTCAGAAGGAGTGCGCACCCCATTCGGTAAAGGGCGTAGGGATTCAAAAAACGAGAGGGGATCGTTGTTGGGGGTGTATAATGGTTTTCAAAACGTTAGTGATGTTACGGAGAGTGGGCGGGGCTCCGGAAGAAGTGTCCACAGTATCGGCTAAAGTGCGTAGGGGAATCGAAGAAACGTGAGGGGTACGTTTTTGGGGGCACATTATGATCCTGAAAACAATACTGCTATCTTTCGGGAAGTGGGCGGTGTTCAAAAGGAGTGTGCGCAGTATCGGCTAAAATGCGTTGGGATTCGAAAAAACATGAGGGGTAGTTATCGGGGGCGTAATATGGTTCTCATAACAATATTGGTAAGTTTTGGAAAGTGGCCGAAGCTTCAGAAGGAGTGCGCACCACATTCATTAAAGAGCGTAGGACTTAAAGAGACCAAAGGTTATCGTTGTTGGGGTGAAAACCCGGGACTTTGGAGTTCCACTGAGTTTTGTGAAGTTTAACTCGAGATACGTAGAAAAAAATAATTTGCGAAAATGCTAGCTTGATATCTTTCTGTCCAGTATTATATATTATATAAGGCCAATATTTTCAGGAATATAGCCTCGAACTTAAATGGATAGCTTGTTGATGCCAACTCAATATACTCCTATAGCTAACCTTATCATGTGAACACGAGAAGGAATCTCTGGTATCGAAGGATAATATTCATTGTGAGTTTCAATCGTTTTTAAAGACAGCATACATGCTCGCAAACATAGTCGAGATAACAGCATAAATTGGCCCGCGTGGCAGGGGTGGGAAAATACAGATACACGAGGCAGTAATGCACGAATCCTGTCTCTCTGGATGGCTTCCAGGGCTTTAAGCGCTGCTGATCACATGGCAGGGGCCGTGCGGACCTATTCATGCTGTTATCTCGACCATTTTTGCGAGGGTGTATGCTGTCCTTAATGTTGATTATTGTGGTAGTGCAACGTATTGTTCTTATTTAGCTCGGAAGGAACTGCTGAGATCGTCCTACCATCATTTCATATAGTAATGTCAGTTTCGGATTTTTCAAAGTGCTCACCGCAGGCGCGTTGGAGCGTGCGTTGGACTGTGAAATTTTTTTCTCGCGTGGCACGCGCGCGAAGTAAGAATGAATTCGCCGGCGGCGCCCCCGCCATGGCGGTGCGAATTTAAAGGCTCTGTTCACAATAAATTTCATCCTCGAAGTTCGCATGACAAACGCTTGTCGTGGCTCTCAGAAGCACAACAGCGTTGTGGAAACGGGACGAAAGCTACCCAGGAGCCGCAAAACGGCTTATGAAAGTGGGCGAACCTCGCCGCTTTGGGCAAGTCCGGTCCCTTTCCGCCCCTCCACGTGAATAAAGGAACAGTTGAGATTGTGAGACGAGCGATTGTTTCCGATCAAAACCCCGCTTTTCCTTTCATTCTCAACTTCTCTCTTTACTCAGATCAGCTCGCATACATTGGCTGCAAAAGACGGACGTTACAAGCCAAAACTCGTCCACGAAAAAAGCGAAAAACAGAAAAGAGTTTTTATTGTGAACACTGTTTTAATGGGGCTGCAGCTGTGATACACTGTATTTCCTAGCTTGAATATATAGCGTAGGATAATACCGGAATTGTCTATGTTGGAGTGAGCTTGAACTGACAAACGGGTATTGATTCAGACAGTGAAACGGTTTGGGCGGCGCCGTCATGGTAGCTGCTGGATGGGCGGCACGCGTGTGCCGAGCAGAGATAGGTTTTGTAGTCCACCGCACGTCCCGCGCGTGCCGGGCTAGCGGTGAGAATTATGAAAGATGCTTTTTGCTTCGTTGCATTCTTTGCTGTAATGAATCTCTTACTAATACATGCCTTAGCTTTGACGTTTTTCTTCTCTCACGCAAATAGAGGCCTACGTTCCAGTACCTCAAAAAAGTACTGCTCCGTTGTCAATGTTTTTGCCACATTTTTTCAGAGCATGATTTGCAATATTTGAGGCCTAAACCTATTGAAAATATGTATGAAAAGTCCTTTCAAAGTCATAACATGAAAATACAGTTCGGGAAAAGGCGGTGGTGCGATCGCGATCAATACACTAGGGTCCATATCATATCCCTCGACAGATAGGCTGCAGAACACTGCGACGTCAGTGTTGCTTAGGGCTAGAAAAACCCTTCGAGACACCGAATCGAACCCTCAGTCGCTTTTTCTGGTACCCTTCGCACAACGGACAGCCGCGATAGCTACCGAGTACATGGCTTTCACATTTCAAAACTTACATGCCTTCTCGAGCCAGCGACCGCGACAGGTGCTGCAGAGTAATCTTACGACATCACATTTGTACTAAGTCGAATTGGTCTCCCCATCGCATCGCTGTGCATTGCACGGCGCAGCGAGGCGATCAAGGCATTCTTTTGCCGAACTGCGCGATTCAAACAATATTTGAGGCGAGTGCGTCTAAGCGTGCAGCGACTTGGTCGTCGCGACACGACCAGCTTGCTATTTCTAGTCGATCGCGTCGCAGTTCGATAGCTTTAGGCGATTGCATCGCCGTGCAATGCACAGCGATGCGATGAAGGCATCCTTTTGCCGAACTGCGCGGTTCAAAGAATATTTGAGGCGGATGCGTCTAAGCGTGCTGCGACTTGATCGTGCGACACGACCAGATTGATATTTCTAGTCGATCGCGTCGCAGTTCGATAGCTTTCTAAAAGTGGTATATAACAATGTACGAAGAATGTGATTGATACTGACTCTTGGCTGAATTCCATCATTGATTGGCCGAACGGCAGGTACTTCAATTGAGTCTTGGTTTATCCTTCTTATTCCTTGTTTCTTTCTGCTCTGTATTTGTTTCTTTCTTGTTGATTGTTGCGGAAAGAGACTTTTCTCGTTATGGAAGGTAATGAAGCTTATACCAAGCGATTTTTCAGGTAATTCAGTGGGGTAAACCAGAATTCGTGAGAGAAAAAATGGTAAAATGTTCAAGGATAGCATGATTGAGGCCTCACTTACACTCCCGATGAAAAAACCTTTGAGAACGGCGATCTTTTCTGCAACTTTTTGAGGCTTATTAGAGAGATCTTGAAAGGAATGTTGCAGCCCGAAAAAATGCAAATTACCTTCGCGCACAAAAGGAAGCTTATACCTGCAACATCCAATAGGATCTAACAAATATGAACCTGAAGGAAACAAAAAAGAGAAGAGGAAACCAAAACCCATTTCGAATATCTCTGCAGATTCGACCCTATACTTAACCCCCTTTTACAGCTCTTTTGCCGTCCGACATCAGGCAATGCTATCCGACGTCGCGCGCATCGCCCTCAGACCTGTGATAGAGCAACTGATAATTTCAATCATCCCACTATCAACGGAGAAATTTCGCACCGACGTTGAGCGCGAAGTTGCGACGTCGGTCATCCGGCGTCGCCTTCCGCCACTCAACGATGTCGCAGCCCTGTCCTAGAACGTGTCGAACGGCATAGTCCGGCAAACTGTGTAAGGGGCTTTAGCGCATCTACCGCAACCGCATCACCGCCTTTTTCCGTTTGTGGTGGACTGTATTTGATATCAGATGAAAATATAGTTTTCAGACGTTGTAATATACTAATCGGAGAGTTGGTTCGAGTATTTCAAGAATAACATTAGTTGTTTAAGCACAATCTTTTTTAGATAGCTAAGTTTCTATACATGTACTTTCACATATGAAAAATGAAATAATCTCGACATGAACTATTCTAATGTTATGGCATGGGAAATATGTACTTCATCTTTCCCATAAGTGATTTCTGCGAGTTTTAGTCGTATCTCGAAAAATACAATACCGCTCGTAGGATTTGGTCAGAAAGCGAGCGAGGTCTGGTTTTCGCGTCTTTTTCGTCTTTTTTGTATAACTCGCTTCAAAGTCAACTTTGAGCGAAACTAGGGAGATATTCGTGATCCTCGCGTTGAGGGCTACCTGATGGTCAAGCCTTTGTGGTGATTACGTTGAGAACTACAGAAGTTTCATAATCACCCAGGTTTGTGATTACGGTACCGTGATGGATGGTGCGCTACCGTCTCCGCCTGCGTTTCCCTGTGTCTACCGTATATAGGGGGCTGGTTGATTGCGAAATTTCCATGGTTCTCAACGAAATCCTTACAATAGCTACACCACTGGATAGCCCTCCACGCCTGGATTATGAATATCTCCTAGTTTCGCTCAAATTTGACTTTGAAGCGAGTTATACAAAAAAGACGAAAAAGACGCGAAAACCCGACCTCGCTCGATTTCTGACCAAATCCTATGAGCGGTATTGTATGAAGCCGGATATGTACTGCAACATTTGTTGCATAATTCTGTATGTAGCTGTTCCTGTGTGAGGGAGATTTCTTCGGTTCATGTACTATAAAGTGATTAATTCATTAATAAATTTGTAAGTCTGAACTTTGTATTATCTAATGTAACACGCCAGCAGGGTATCCCCAAATTGTGATCTCCACTGCTGCCTGTTAGAGAGTATAAAAGCCAGTAGTAGGCGTCACGACTGGAGGGTTCCCTGCTAGCGTATTGCGCTGTTCTAAGCCCCGCCCACTGGGCAGGGGCCGTGGGTTCATATTTGCCCGCGGTCCGAACGTGAAGTGCCGTGATGCAGATTTGCGTTCGGAACGCGCACACATCCGTACTGACCGCGCAGGTATATCGGTTGAAACGCGCGCAAGGATGCGGTCGGAATGTCGCCAATTCCGCTCCGACCGCGCTAACTACCGGTCAAAACGCGCGCAATGGTGCGGTCGGAACGTCGCCGATCCCGAAGTCGGGCCTATTGTTGTGCGCGGTCGGTCCTCATATTCGTCTGAGTGTGTGGGACCAAAATGACAGTGCGTCGGACGCCGTAGAAAGTGTGCGGGACCCAAATGGGCGTGCGCAGGACGCCGGGTGCTATGTGGGAAGGGGGGGGGGCACTATGGCGCGATGGACTTGGCCACGCCCATTTTACTGTGTCGCACTAAATTTGAGCACCTACCCGGGGTTTCCCTCCCTGCCAAAATCAGGAGAGTCATTGCGGCACGGTAAAATGGGCGTGGCCAAGTGCGATACAACAGTGGCCCCCTTCCCACATAGCACCAGACGCCGTACAACATGTGTGGGACCTAAATACAAGTACGCCCATGCCGATCATTTGCTACCGTAACCTTCTTGAACAAAACATGATAACGAACGATAACACACGCTCATAACATGCGGGGTATAAAAGGGCAGAGGAGCGGTATGCATTAATTCACACACCGCTCTCTTCGAGAAGCCGCTGGGAAGTGGCTGAGGAGGTCGAAATTGTGCAAAAATGATTATTGGCTATTACGATGTGTTCATATCCAAGCTGACACTTGGGAAATTTTTAAAGGAGGGTTAAGGTAGCACTGCGGAAAAAATGATTGGCATGAGCGTGTTTGTGACCCAAATGGGTGTACGCAGAACGTCGTAGAAAGTGTGCAGGACATCAGTGGGAGTGCAGGACCTCATAGAAAGTGCGCCGGACTTCAGTGGGAATGCGCAGGACCTCATAGAAAGTGTGCAGGACATCAATGGGAGTGTGCAGGACGTCATAGAAAGTGTGCAGGACATTGATGGGAGTGTGCAGGACGTCATAGATAGTGTGCAGGTCATCAGTGGGAGTGTGCAGGACGTCATAGATAGTGTGCAGGTCATCAGTGGGAGTGCGCAAGACGTCATAGAAGGGTTGAGGGGCGGGGCAGGGCATCAGTGGGTTTATCTTGAATTACCACCAGGCATAAATCATGTTAGAAAGGAAACCTTTAGGAAAAATAAATGAAATTCCTGAAAGTTTAGGTTCCTGGCAAAAGTAAAGATTTGGCATGGCCATTTTTTCGAAAAATTAGAAATATACTCCTTTAAAAAGGGAAGGTAAAGAAAAATGGAAAAAGTTTTGAAATATTCCTGAGAACGATTTGGCGTAGAATAATTTGATTTTTGGGAAATGTAGTGAGATAGTTGAAAGTATGATTTGGCAGTCGAGATGAACCAACTATTGATAAGAGTTGTGCAAAATGAGAGATCGCATTGTATGAGCTTATCCGTAGAACATATCGAAGCTCAATCACGCATGATAAGGCAAGCATCAAAACTTTTTCGGAGCTGTAATGCCGCGGTCTTCATGTATTAAGTGAAGTAAAATCAACTGTTTGTTCCATATCACGCGTGATTTTGCTTTGATATGTTCTACGGATAAGCTCATACAATGCGATCTCTCGTTTTGCACAACTCTTGTCAATAGTTGGTTCAAACTCGACTGCCAAATCATACCTTCAACTATTTCACTACATTTCCCAAGAATCCAATTATTCTACGCCAAATCGTTCTCAGGAATATTTCAAAACTTTTTCCATTTTTCTTTACCTTCCCTTTTTAAAGGAGTATATTTCTAATTTTTCGAAAAAATGGCCATGCCAAATCTTTACTTTTGCCATGAACCTAAACTTTCAGCAATAAAGCTATTGAATTGAATTGAATTGAATTGAGGCCACCTTCCAGGTCCGGCTCCGAAGAGCCGACTGAGGCATACCGTGAGATGAGAAGCCTTTTGTACCAGCAACATTGTTGATAGCTTTGTCTAAACATGCTAATGATCCTGACGAATATCTGGCGTCATATATGTAGTTTATAGGTGTTTATTGCGTTCAATATATTTGAAATGACGCTATAACGGTTTGCGTCGCGGCGATCACTCCAGTAGTTCACCTCATCACCATCATTCGTCCATCTTTAGTATAACATATATACCTCCTGTAGGTCCTCCACATCGTCATTTTCTCCCGTAGGTCTCCTCTCCCAGTGTCGGAGGACTATTTTAGGAGAAAAGTTTTTTTGCAAGTATCCGGTGCAATGGCGTAGAAACTTTATAATCGCCGTCTCCCTTATGGTCAACGGCATCGTCGGAAGCGAGTCACGCCCACCATTTCGCTAGTTTAACGACCCTCCGACCCATCATTGCACCGAATGCACCCAAACTTCTACGGGGTCCTAAACCCAATTCTGCCTGAGGACGAGAAAATACTTTGCAATGGAGAGAAAGCGCGCTGCAATGCGACGCCGCGACGAGACTGCCCGCACAGAATGGATGATTTTTAGACACCGTCCTGGAAACGAGCCAGCTGTTACCGTAGACCGAATCCATTCGGGACCAAATGCATCATCCCGTTATCGATCGCTCGAATTTCGTCGGCGTTTCCGTTCTCAACAGCGAAACGTGATGGATTCCGTTGCGTTGTGTTCTGCTAAAGTTGTTGAATCTGGTGTTCCTGATATGCCTTCTGATTCCACCAGCCCCTATACAATCACTGATCTTGACTCTCGTGCCGATCTACAGGACCTGCATCCACTCAATGTATCTGGCTTTTTTAATATTCATAAAAAAGGCGGAACTGAATCCACCACCGGTGTTTCTGTCTACATATTTGATAATGATTTTGTTGAGTGCAGGATGTGTCCTGAGTACTTCAAACTAGGGTTGATTAAACCAAGTCTCTGGAGATATCCAGGAGATAATAGAAGTACCTCAAACTTGGGCTAGGATTACAAGCTTGAAGGTTGACCTGATAGGGTAATTTATAAACGCAAATTTGGGTAATTGAACCTATTCGGTCGTTTGGACCGAATTTTCTTTTTTGAATTGTCTAATTCCTCCACGTCGATTTTTTAGGCTTCTGCTTATACAGATGAACTGTTCGCAGGATTGGACTTTGAAGCTCCGTCAGCATCCGGTTGCAGAACGAAGTATGCGAGGTTGAAGTGTTTGCATTGCATGCTTCAGCACTTGGGCTGGTTTCTGCCATGGCAAGCCCAACCTCATTGTTGTAGATCCACCCATCGACTATTATCACCTTATCTTGGGACTACATTACAGCTGTTTTTAGCGATCATGTGGATCGACTGTACGAAAATGGCGTCTACCAGTACCGCTACGACGACGATCAGGACATTCAAGAGTACTATTACATGATGGAAGATTCTCATGAGGAAATCCTTAAACAGGTGCCTTGTTTTAGTATAACTTTATTTTGTATATGACTATTTCTTCTTCATTTAGCTCGAAGCGGAGCTTATGAAAGAGGAAATGGAAGCAAATGCTAAGGAATTGGCCACAGAGGAGCGCATCATGGTAATATTTTGCTATCCCACAGTAGGGGGCCTTCTATAATTAGGAACTAGATTTAAGGCTGGGTACGGGTGCGAAGTCTCAAATGCGGTTAGAGTTGGAGTTTTGTGGTCCTAAAGGCAAGGTCCGGTCAAATTCTGACACTACCGAAATTTGGGTTAAATAGATTGGGCTGGTCTAGCTGGAAACCGTCCAGAATTTTCACAAACTCTAAGTCCGTATTTCTGGAGAAAACAGCCTCAAAGTCAGGGATTACGGTATTCACAGCATGATAATCATGTCCGGAATGAACGATAATTACCCAGCACTTTTGAAGAATGCGTGGATAACCGCTAAAATATGGACGATGGCCACACTTTTCTGACTTTTCCGGATCATCGGCTAACGGAAGTGGCTGGAATAACTCGAAGAAGACCGGTTTTTACGCAGTTTTCGCATGTTCCTTGGGACTACCTGTAGCAAGAGCATAGATCAATCAATCGCTTTATTTTGCAATAAAGAAACATATGTGAAGAGGTAGTAGCTTCACATGTACGGTAAAATAAAATAAAAGAAATGAATGAATTGAGGTAGTCCACCCATGCAAGTAAACAGGTAGACAAGTAGGAAAACACACGTAAAACGACTCGTAAAAGTGATAGCACTCTGAACTTAAAGCTCTAACAAAATGAATGGCCGTCTGTCCCATGTATTGACCTGAGATCAAACTTAAACAGGCGACGTTTGAAAATCGAAAAGTTTTTTGCTTCGACAATTTCCAGAGGCAATTTGTTCCAAATTCGTATAACCCGGTAGGCAAAGGAATGCAGTACGCCGGATTTGGTGGTGAATGCACGTTCGAGCTGGAAACCGTGTTGGCGAGAGCGAGCACAGTGGCGAGTAAACGCAAAAGTGCTCAAAAGCGAATGTCACTGAAACCATTAACTATCTTATAACATAAATGTAGATCAAACTCAGTTCTCCTGTATCGTAAGGTTTCAATCCCTAACATTTTTAATCTAGTCGTATAATCTGGCACTTCTCGCCCAGGAAATAATTTGATAAAAACGCGTTTTGAGTATCGTCTTTGCACGTTTTTAACGATTTCGTCATCTTCCGCCGAAGATGTTGACCAAACCTGCGTGCAGTATTCCAACAATGGCCGGCAGTAGACAATGAATGCTTTCCTATAATGCTCGAGGCAGGGGTGTTGCAGGGACCTGAGTATACAATTAGCCACACGAGAAGCTTTTTTCGAGATTTCTTTGCAGTGGGATTCCCACACAAGCCAGTAACGGTCAAAATTTGAAAGGGCTGCCCCCGATCCACAGTACCCCTTATCGCGGCGGGACCAGCATGGATTCTTGGCTCGCATGGATTCTTGGCACGGTTGTTCGATCAATATGCCTCACATATTCGTCATCACAGTGTACGCCGTGGAAAACGGTTGAAATTAGACGTTTTTTTTTTCGAAAACGGCTCAAATCTGTCAGCAAGGCCATTCTCCCGTATGTGACGTCATTTTATCGACCAAATCGATGTTTGCTTGCAGATAGCAGAAATTTTGAAGAAAACTGAACGAGAAGACCTTTTTCGTGGTTAATGATATTTTTCACATATTTTAATCATTTCACTCTTCTGTAGTGCTTCAAAAAAGACGAATTGACCAACTTCAAATCTGCCTCTTCAATCCAGTATGTTATTTTAGCCTTATTTCATGTTCTTAAACAGGTGCCTTTTTTGGAAACTTTATTTTGTATATGATCCTAGCGTGAATTAGCTCGAATGCTTGAGCTTAAATGAAAGAATAAAATGGAAGCAAATTCTCATCGACGAATTGGACCGAACAGATGGAGCGCACATGGAACGCTTTCGTCTCAATAATCAAGAACGCTTCTATAGATTTTGGAACTAGTTGTTTAAAGGCTGGGTAAAGTGCATCTCAAATGCGGTTAGAGTTGGAGTTTAGCAGGTCCTCAAGGCAAGGTCCAGTCAAATTCTGAATCCACCATACATCAGTTTAAATGATTTTACATCTGAACCGTCCATGAATTATATTTTTCTTTTAACTCTAATCCGTATTTCTGGAGCAATAACAGCCTCAAAGTCAGGATTACATGGATTCACAGCATGATAATCATGTATAACGAAGAGCTAAGGTGAATTGAGATTAAATCGTTGTTACTGAAAAAACGTGGATAAGCAACATGAACAAATGGCCACAAACTTTTCAGGACTTTTTCCGAAAAACTGGGCTCTTTAGGCTAACAAAAAGACAAGTTGGCTGGAGATAACTCAAATTGCTAAAACTACTATTAAAACAGTTTTCGATGTCTTCAGTCGAAGGGCATCGAAAGACGACGATTTATTTTGCAATAAAGAAACATATGTGAAATCTTTCACAATCAGAGGTAGTATTGTTGAAAATATCATGCTGTGAATGTGAGGTAGTCACTAAGCCATGCAAGTAAACGAGCGCTTTAGACATGATCTGAACAAACGTATTGGATAACGACTCTGAAAAAGTGATAGCACTCTGAACTTAAAGCTCTAATCAAATGTGTGATCCCATGTTACTTACTATCAAACTGTAGGCAGCGTTTCATATGTCCCATCGATGCAGTACAGTTTTTGCTTCGACAATTTCCAGAGGCAATTCTCAATGCACCCATGATAGACCCGGTAGGCAAAGGAATGCAGTACGCCAGTCAATGGTGGTGAATGCACGATCGAGCTGGAAACCATACTTGCAAGATGAGTAACACGACGATGTTGTCAGCAAAGGAATGTTATCTGAAACCATTAACTATAACCTTATAACATGAAGATGTAGACGTCAAACTCAGTAAAAGGCCGTATAAGGTTTCAATCCCTAACATTTTTAATATGTTAAATCTGGCACAATCGATAACAGGAAAACAATAAAAACGCGTTTTGAGAGTCTTTGCACGTCACAACGAGAATCAGCTGCGAGCAGGAAGATTATTGACCATATCGATCGACTGGCAGTATTCCAACAATCCATGCAGTAGCCAATGAATGCTTTCCATGCTCGAGGATAAGGGGTACTGTGGATCGGGGGCACCTGAGTATACAATTTTAGCCACACGAGTTACTGGCTTGTGATTCCCACCGGAGGTCGGTGCTAATGAGCACACCCAGGTCCCCGATAGTCCCGCGCACCGGAAGCACAACATTGTTCAGGCGTAAGATGCATTCGTGTTGGAAATTGATGTGCAACAAGTTGCATTTCTCCTCAGATAGCTGCAACTGCCATTGTTTGGACCAGTCGGCAAGCCGATTCAAGTCAGATTGAAGTTCGTGAAAATCGATAGCGGGATTTCGAAGAGGGCGATATATTTTGCGATCATCAGCGAAAAAGCTTACATGTGCTAGACAATTCGTCCGAGATATCGTTCACATAGATAAGGAATAGTAATGGACCCAAAAACGCTACCCTGTGGTTCCCCGCTGGCGATTTGACATGGATGAGAGCAAAAGTTGCCAATTTTGACTTTGAAATCACGAGATGTCAGAAAGGATTCCAACCACTTCAAAATGTCTCCGCAAATGCCGTACCCCTCGAGTTTGAGAAGCAATTTAGAATGACTGACCGTGTCAAAAGCCTCGGCATAGTCGATGTACACAATATCTGTCTGACAGTCTTCGTTCAAAGCTAAACACCAGTCGTGAAACGATGATACTAAGTGGGACAGTGTTGATCTACCAGGTAGAAAACCATATTGTGCTGGACTGAGCAGGTTATTCGATGTAAGGTGGGAGAGGATACTGTCTTTGATAATGATTTCAAGAACCTTACATACCGAGGAAGTTAAGCTGATAGGTCGGTAGTTTGAAACCTGGGCAGCTGGTGCCTTTTTGAGAAGTGGGGAGACAAAAGCTGTTTTCCATGCGGTCGGTAAGGTTCCAAGCGCAAGGCTGTGTTTGAATATGCAAGATAGGGGTAGCATAAACCGTTGGCAGCCCTTTTAATGAAGTAGGAAGGCAGAGAGTCCAGGAGTAAGCGAAATTTTGTCGCCAAGTTTCTTAATGGCCTGCATCACCATCTCGTAGTTAATTGCTATAAAGCGAAATTTCTGTGGGCAACGAGGGGGAAATCGGGGTGTAGTTCCGTTATCACAAGTAAATACCTTGGAGAAATAGTCCGCAAAAATATCGCATTTTCGCCGATCATCAGCTATAACCTCGCCACCCTCGCCTTTCAGTGCAGCGATACCATTACGAGTTTTCATCCTAGCGTTCATGTACTTGAAAAATTGTTGTGATTTCCTGAGCAAATTACACGTTTTCGCGGTTTCTAGAGAATCGCTTCCACTTCTTCTCAAAATCCTTAGCGCACTTAGTGAAAGCTAGGCGCCCACAGGGTCAAATCAATCACGCCACAAGAAATGCTTTTTGGTGGCGAAACGTTGCAGAAGTTGTGGAAGGTTTTTCACCACAGGACCCCGTTTTTTGAAGAGGAACACATTTTTCTATCACAGAGTGCACATAAGAAGTAAAAGCTTCATACATTTCATTTATGTTTCGACATGCACGAAAGTATGCATCCCAGTTAATTTCCATTAGCAGAAGATTAACCTGCTTCCAATTAGCCAAGCGGAAGTCGAATTTAGGAGCTGTTTTGGGGGCCTTAGATTCACTCGCAATCTTGAAGCCTATGCTGCAATGATCACTTGTAGAGAAATTTGGTTGAAGTTCCCATTCCGAGATCAATCCCAGGTCGTTACATAGGAGAAGATCAAGCACATATCTCCCGTGAGTTGGGTCCGAATTCAAACAATGAAGCCCACAGTTTGTGAGAAATTGATCGAATGAAACGGAAAACTGCATACCGGAACGATCCGTGGAAAATGCGTAATTGAAATCACCGACAACTATTGAAGGCCATTGCACTGTACACCATTCCTCAATAGTCTCAAGCAATTCGCGAGAATCGTGGCTGTTAGTCGCAGGCCTTCGATAGACTGCAATGAGACGGAAACAGGGCCCACTTCCAAGCACAGCGTCAAGAAACATAGTTTCACAGCAAAAATTGTAAAATTTGGTCACAAAGTCTGCAATACTAATACTCTTCATTACAATAACAGCTACTCCACCACCGGCTATTCCAGATACACGATCGCATCTATACATAGAGTAGGCATGGGCAAGTGATATAAGCGCGTCCGAATCGTCCTCGGTCAGCCATGTTTCACTGATCACCACTATATCAGGAGATGAGAATTCGAGAAGTGAACTTAGGGATGCAATTTCATTTCTGATTGATCGGGCATTAAAATAAACACAACTCAGGCTGCCTATGGCTTCCGCGGACAAATCGGATCCCGCTTCATCTACTGGCCTTGTGACGGGGAGAAGCGCTCGGGGGGTCGAACCGTCCGAGAGGGAGACCCCTCTCAGACGGTTCGACCGCCCGAGATTTAGCGGGAAATCTCAAAATCGAAATTCTGCCCGGACCCTGCATTTATTAAGAAGCTGAAGAGTACAGGAGGTCTGGAACAAGTTGTGTTCGTGTGATAAGTAGTGGGACAGGCTGAGTTTGACTACTGGGCAGATTCCTTGAGAACTCGTATCCGCCGTGGGTTTTTCTTTTTGGAGTTCCCACATCTGCCAAGTAAGCATGCTTTGAAATCCGACTTCTAGCCGACTGAGTCTTCTTGCTAAAGCCATTGATGGTAGGACTTTGGCGTATTTCGGCTACCGTAATCCTGCAATCACTTCAGGACCCATAGCCCGATTTCCCTCTACATCGGAACCGCTTCGCAGTTTCATTCAGTTCAATTGCGAGCGTTTCCGGTACGATTTCGCTCTGGAGCGTACCAGTCTTCATGTAGAGGTTGGATCTTATCAGAACTTGTGACACAGCGATTTGTTTCGAACTTTCAAGCCTAATGTCCTCGAACTCTAGGCGTGATAGCTTAGAAAGGGCCACTCAAACTGAAAATCTTACGTTATGTTCATTATTGACTTCATAGGGCTGACTCTCCTTATTTTGTAAAGTAAGGATAACCCCGAGTTGGTGAGAACTTTGCGGAATGTGAAAAACCACGGCGTATACATAGTTAGGTGCTATGTGGGAAGGGGGGGGGGCACTGTTGTATTTCATTTGGCCACGCCCATTTTTCCGTGCCGCAATGACTCTCCTGATTTTGGCAGGGGAGGGAAACCCCGGGTAGGTGCTCAAATTTAGTGCGGCACAGTAAAATGGGCGTGGCCAAGTCCATCGCGCCATAGTGCCCCCCTTCCCACATAGCACCCATAGTTAGATTATCTGTTTTGCTTTGCTACGGATTAGTATGATTTGGAAATTTAACATTTGTGAGAAACTCGTTAAAAGAAGTGAAATGTCTTATGCTACTGATTTGGCATGGGAATAAACTCGAAAGAAGCGCTAAAAACTCAGTGAAATGATTCATAGTTGATTTGGCTGTGCACTTGTTTACTAAACAACAAAAATTGAGTGTGACATTGAAAAACCAAATCACGCATTTGTTACTGAGCATTTATGTATTCGTGTGACAGCAGTTCTCTTAGTTGACGACGTTCGCATAAACACACTACGTGATGTTATTTCCACTTTCATTATTTGATAGTCAATCGGAAGCGAACGCGTCAAATAATTTAGTAATGCTTGAAAATCAATATTTCTGAATGATTGAGGTGGGAGACAGCATAATTTCGCAAGGACCTGAGACTTGTTAACCTAAACTGTAAGCGTTAGGTTGAATCCAGAAGAGAAGCGCGTGATTTGGTTTTTCAATGTCACACTCCACTTTTGTTGTTTAGTAAAGAAGTGCAGAAATCAACTATGAATCATTTCACTGAGTTTTTAGCGCTTCTTTCGAGTTTATTCCCATGCCAAATCAGTAGCATAAGACATCTCACTTCTTTTAACGAGTTTCTCGCAAATCTTACATTTCCAAATCATACTAATCCGTAGCAAAGTCCTTAGTGGTGTTCCCCAGGGGGGAGTGCTTTCACCGATTCTCTTTAATATCTATGCGTATGAGCTTCCCTCGATAATATCCATGAACAACGTCCTTAGTGGTCGTGCACCATAGACACCGATCCTGGTTCCAACTTCCGGCATGAAGACGAAATAATCGAAGCGAGTGGCTGGGATCCCCTTCTTTGGAGGATCCCTGATGGGGCTTTCTCTGACCCTCTTTTTTTTCTTTATATTTTATTTTTTCCTTCTTCCCAATCTTATAGAATCAAAGTGACAGACAATTGGCTACTTCCACGGGTTTAAGCCAGAGGTCTTCAATTGTGAGATGCGTTGGCTTTGTAACTCATGAGAACAAGTGAGGTACTGTGTGTTCCTCCGGACTGTATTCCGGGCATCGTGGATTATCAGCTGCTCCAATCTTATGAAGATACCATTGCGATTTTGAGCAGTAGCCACTCCGAAGCTGTGATAGCGCTGCTCGGGTTATATATGTATATGTTTATTAGGCTCCGGTCATAGTCGGTGGATCTACTGAGTCCCACCGGGTCGATACGCATCGAATTCGTGGAAAACGGGTGCAAAAAAAAATCAAGCCACTGAGTCCCACTGCGACCGTCTGGTGCCCACCGCAATCCCCCCGGTCGATACTGATGGTTCTCATGCGTACAAGGGCGGGGCCAATGCACCGACTGAGTCCCAACGGAACCATTCTCACCCCACCCGGTCGATATAGGTGTTTTTCACGTGATTTGGGTGCATTTTTTTCGGCCGACTGCGATCTGCCGAGTCCCGCCGCATCTAGACTCTCGCCGTCTGCGCTCTGCCCCACGTACTGCTGATACGGAAATCAGATTCAGACATGTTGAAAACAAAAAAAATCAGCCACCAAACACGTTCCGATTCACAGCTGAGGTGATAATCGTCACTATCAATTGCGTGTTTCGCAGAGGAGTTGGTTGGCGCTGGGGGCAACCGGACTCAGTGGGACTCAGCAGGTTTTTCCACCCCGGACTCATTCGGACTCAGCAGGTTTTTCGGCCGACTATGACGGGGGCCTTATACTCACATAAGGCAAATGCGTGATAATAATAAGAAGAGATGCACAGAAAAACTAACAAGACCGGGAGAAAGAAAAAAACAGACAGCAAACGTGAGCAAAAATACTATTCTTCATACACCCTACAAATCAAACAAACGAAGATCTATCTCTAGAAAAGAAGAAAACGATCGAAAATGCTATGTTTCGTAGCTAAGAACTATTTGGGATACCCGTCGCCTAAACTGGCCCAAGGAAGCAGCGCCGGTGACTCTTCTAGCGATTTTCAGGTATGCGCTACCCGCCCTATGTGGAAAAGACCTAACCCTAACACTGGTAATTGGCCGACCGAGAAATATTTTCATTATTTCGCCTCTAGTTCTCGATGTGACTAGTTTGAAATAGGGTGCAAGCCTGAAAATACTGCTGTTTTCCAGAAGTTTGGGGGAACATGCAAAGGTCAAATACTCTGCGCCGAGAATCCAGCGTTGGCAACCCAAAATATTTGTTCCTTAAATGGGCCCTGGGTATCTTGGAATTCAGGAAACCACGAATCGAATCAACAGTTTGCGAGTGAAACTATTCTGGACCTTTTCGAGCGCGCCAATATCCTTTTTCTTGTGCGGAGCGAATACTGATGTTCCAGATTCCACAATGGGACGTATATAAGTTTTAAATGCTCGGAGCAGAACCTGTTGTTTCTAGTGGAGATACCCTTATAAATCTGAAAAATCCGCCTGTGAGCCGATTGGCATTTGATTTTGACATGCTCAGAAAAATCCAACTTCCTATCGTAGTGAAAACCGAGGTCTCGAACCGAGTCTACCGCTCGCAGCGCGACACCAGCACATGTATATGAATGGGCCGTCGACGCCGGACTCAAATGAACCCGCATAAATACGGTTCTTTGCGGAGCCAGTGGCAGCTGCCATTCTCTCGCCCAGTCAACTATCAGGTCAATCCCCTCCTGCAGCACTTGGGTATCTAATGGATCAGAAATGACTTTGTAGAGCTTTATATCGTCCGCATAAAATTTTACTGTAACACTTTTGTCATGAAAAATGATAGGAATGTCAGCTGTAAAGATACTAAACAATATTGGTGATAATACACCCCCTTGTGGGACCCCGCTCGCTATGTTTCTCACCTTGGAATAACAATCCCCGACCCTCACCTGAAACGTTCTATCAGACAAGAATTGGGCGAGCCATTCTATCAAAATCGGATGAAATCCCAGATCCCGTAGTTTTGATAGCAGTTTCAGATGTGAGACACGATCAAATGCCTTTGCAAAATCAAAGTAAATAACATCACAACTGCATTTCTTGTCAAGGGCCTCCGTCCAATCGTTTATGCATTCCAAAAGGTTCGTTTCTACAGATCTTCCAGGTACAAAACCATGTTGGCTCCTGGGAATGATGTTATTCGAAAACAGATGTAGGACGATGTGCTCTTTAAGGACCTTCTCGAACAGTCTGCAGAAGAGAGGTTATGCTAACTGGTCTATAAATTCCTGGATCAGTGGCCGGCTCCTTCTTCAAAATTGGTGTTACAAAAGAGTGCTTCCAGCGGATTGGAACTTCACCATAGATAAGAGACTGATTGAAGATATAGGCCAAGGGACCACAAATAACAGGTGCAATTTTCTGAATAAAAAACAGGAATGAAATTCGGGGTGATCGAGGAAGATTTAGACCACTTTACTAACAAATCCTGCAACTTCATAGAATGAAACCACGGAGAATCAGTCATAGGCTGAAAACCTGAGAAGGCTGAAGACGGACAATTTCCGTCATCTTCTTGGAATTGATTCACGAAATGATCCGCCAACATGTTTGCCTTATCACTGGCCGATGTTGCAAGAAGGTCTCCGTTCTTAAGACAGCCAATACTACTCCTTTCCTGTAACTTGGAATTCAGATAACGATAGAAGTTCTTATCTCCCGACTCTATCTTTTTCTTCTCCAAATGACTGTTATACCTACCCAGCTGAGAATGGAACTTTTTCGCGAATGCGTTATATGTTTCCCAAGTTCCAGTGCGCCTTGCTTCATAAAATAGGCATTCACGATGTTCAGACATTTTTTGCAAGTGAGCAGGCAGGCGAATAGACTTAATAGAGGACACAAGCTTCCACGGCACATGCAGATCAATAGCTGCTTGGATAATTGACAAGAAAAGTTCATATTTCTCATTTACGCTGTTGGTAGATTCTAACAGACTGACCCAGTGAATTTGGCTAAGATATCCATTGACGGCTGCATAGTCGCACTTTGCGTAAACCCTGCGATAGACCGGTGAAGAGCCCGTTTCACAACATTGAATATCAAACGAAATGCTATTATGATCGCTTAACCCCACCGGAGGCAAAATTTCCAGGTTTTCCAGTAGAGTTTCATGGGTGCAGAACACTAGATCCAGAACATTATGACCTCTAGTAGGCTCATGAACAAATTGGAACAGGTCGTAACAGTAAACTAGCTCCTCCAAACAGGATAGATTTGTTGCCACCACGTCCCCTTCACTCCTTCGAGCGAAATCCGGCAAATTGAAGTCCCCCACGATGATCGTGTGGAGTTCACACGCTACCAAATCACTCAAAACTTTGACTAGCATTTCGGTTCCGGCAGAATCACAAGACGGGGCCCTGTAAACAACCACGACCCTAAAGCTCGAACTTTCATGGTAAAGGTCGGCACAAAGTATCTCACAAGCATGTTCCACCGACTCAGAGAAAACCACAGATATTGAGAGCCTTCGATGCACCAACAACATCACCCCGCCGCCCGACTTCCTAACGCGATCACACATCTTGAATTCATAGTGTAGAGAGAAATTTCCCAATAAGGACGAAACCGAATGACTAGACTTGAGCCTTGTTTCAGTGAAGGCATAAATATCATAATTATTGGAAAGAATCAGGTCAGTATGTTCCTTATTTTTTGAGACAGATCTTACATTTGCATACAAACATTTCAAAACACTACAATGATACCGGAGAGGATGAATCAGTTTCCCTGATCTGCACGCGTTGACTCATCGTGGTTCGATGAGGGGGCCGCAGAAGGGGTTACCCCAGAGGCAGAATCGGCCGGTCCACCCTCACCCCTAGAAGGCGAGACTGGCTCGACAATACCTCCAGGGCCAGCCCTCATACGCCTCCGATATTCCTCTCTTCTTTTAAACCCTTCTTCCTTCGTTAGGGATTCCCTGAGATAGAGCCCCTTAACGGGGAAGAACTTCAGACGGGAGGGATTTCTCAACGCCTGTTTCTGATAAGAAGAACATGGCATGATAATCTTCAAAAGTCGATTTTTGCCTTGAAACGGCGAGCCTAAGCGATAAACAGATACCGGAGAGCAATCCACATTTAAATGAGAAAGAACATCCATCACAAAATTGGCATCATGACTCGATCTTTGCCGTACAGGAAGATGCTTCGGCTCAGGAACACCACTAAGAACCAGGGAGCGAGCGCGCTCCTTCTCACTCTCACTATCACGAGTGGTAACAAGAGGCGATGAGACTTGAGAAGAAGATGGTAATGCAATGGAATACGTCTGAGAAGGTATACTATTTCCATTCACAAGCTCAGGATTAACAGACTGACTTTGGAGAGAACTTCTCAACATGGTGTTTTCCTTGTTGAGGTTGTCCAGCCTGTCCAGAAGTTCGGCGTTCAGACGTAAAGCAGCATCCGTGTGACGTCGCCCCTCCAGCAGGAGCGCCAAAATTGCCCGAGCGTATTGCGGCACTGCATCATCTTCCATAAGTTCTTTGACGGCCCGCTCAACGTCCGAACCATTAGCTTCTTCTTCTTCTTCTGCAGCCACAGAGAGGGTCCTGTCATAGATTGAGGAACTGAGCCACAAGCGTCGGATTCTCCCACAGATCTACTGGTGTTAACGATGTCGGTCTCATCGGGCAGTTGAAAAGGTGCGCAGTAGTATGCCCTTTATTACCACAGTCCGTGCACTCGTCAGGTCTGCTGCTATCGATCTTATGTAAATAAGACATAAGCAGGGGGGAGTGCCCGCAGCGCAACGAGGCAACGGTGCGCCTGGCACTCCTACCGAGTTCCATCTCGGTTTCGCTGACCTCAGGGGGCACGACTCCGAGAATGGAGTTTACGGCGGTCTTGCATAAGTGATCCTTGACGAATTTGGTATGCTCTGCACTTACGAGACGGAGGCGTTCTTGTTGTGCGTTGGTCCATCTCTGTATATTGATTTTCGTGGGAGCATCAGCAAACGGCTTTCTTATACTTCTCTCTCTGACGGGGTCTAATACTCTTCGCGACGGATGATTTGGCTGCTTCAGGATGTTTATGTACAGCTGTTGCGCATGGAGTTGGCAATGGTCCTTAACTGGCAGGATACGAGCCTCGGCATGTAGGTGCTCTACTGGAGAGCTTTTAGAACAGCCTGTTGCAATTCGCAGTGCTCCATTTTGAATGCGCTGCAGCTTGGACCAGGATGTATCCGACACGATATGCTGCCAGACTGGTGCAGCATACTCCAGGGCGGGCTGTACGATGGCCTTGTACGTGATCAGGATCGTTTCTTTACCGCACCCCCAGGACGTTCCGCCGAGAGCACGTAGGACGTTAAGTCTTGTTTTCACTGCAGCTTGTTTCTGCTCAGTGTTCTTGTGAAACCTCATCGAAGGATCCAACACGAGTCCGAGCAGCTTAGGGAATCGGGCGGCCGGCAGGCGAGTTTCGTCCCATTTCACCATGGGATGAGCTCTGTGCTCCGCAGGATCAGTGGAAAAGACGGTGACGGATGATTTAGCGGCAGAGACCGTAAGCATCTTGCTATCGAGAAAACATTTCAACTCGATCAGGTAGTCATTGATCTTACTGGCAGCTGCATTTATGTCGCGATCCCGGCATAGTATAGTAATATCATCCGCATACGCCACGACTTTGATGTCTTGGGATGGAACGGGTAGATCTTCAATATACAGACTGAAAAGAGCAGGCGATAGAACTCCTCCTTGAGGTACGCCGGCGGCAATTGGGATGCTATTGGAGACGTGCCCTTGAAATAGCACATTTGCCCGACGTCCTTTGGTGAATGCGGTTATCCACCGCTTCTGCCAGGGCGGAATGGTAGACCTTAACAGGCTCTCCGACAAAATGCCCAAGTTTACAGCGTCAAAAGCCTTCGTTAGATCGAGGGCTACACCTACGGTTCGCTGAGGTTTCATGGCATTGAAGCCGTCCAAAACATAGCTCACAATTTCCAGCAGGGCCGTAGTGGTGGAATGTAGCTTACGGAAACCATGTTGATGCTGTTGTTTGCTATTATGTTCGGCAAGCTCCTCCACAGCCAATTTTTCCGCAACTTTGGCAATAGGTGAGAGAAGACTGATTGGCCTGAAACCTTTTGCCGTGGATAGTGATTTACCCGGCTTCGGCAATGGGATGACGCGTGCTACTTTCCAATCTTGAGGTAATGTACAGGTGCGAAACGATGTATTAATGACGTCAGCGAGCAGGTGTAGTAGTTCATTTGGCAGTCTTTTTAGAACTGCTGGGCTCAAACCATCTGGCCCTACTGCCTTCGAGTTACTCATTTCCTTGATAACCTTCTCGACCTGAGCGGGCGTGACTGTATCATCTTCAGCCATGAGTGGCAATTTACAGAGTTCCCGAACAGTTATTCTATTCTGCTTCTCTCTTTTTGATTTAGTTATGAAAAAATGCTTCCCAAGAGCATTTGCGGCCTCTTTCCCTGACTTGAAGACTCCGCCGTCGAATTCAATCGTGGAATTGTTGGCGGAGGTGAGCTTTCCGGAGATCCTTTTCAAAGCCTTCCACGTTGCTGCAGCATCACTCCTGAAGTTCATCTTCTCAGTGAACTTTTCCCAAGATTCTTTCTTGTGCCTATCAAGGTCCATCCTGATCTCATTATCCAGCTCGGCAATGTCTGGGTCAAGATGATCAGCAGCTCTCTTTGCGTCCCTGGTCCTTATCTTCTGTAGTGTCTCCCTGGTGACATTGGGAAAGAAGGTCTTGACACGACCTTCAGGTATCGCAGCTTTCATCGCCTTCCGGATGGCATCAGAGAGGTGGCGCTCCTTCTGGTGTACATTGCCATTCCACGGATATTCGGCCGCTTGGCGGAGTGCAACCTCCCTGAACAGGCTCCAGTCTGCAAGGCCTAAATTGAGATAAGAACGATGACGAACACCTTTATAGGGAGCAAGAGAGTTAGAGAGATCGATATTGACAAAGACCGGAATGTGATCACTGGAAAGAGTTGTGGATGTAGACCAAGCGCAGGCATTATAGAGATTAGAAGAGACAAGGGAGATGTCTGGGCTGGAGGATCGACCGTAGGCAGGGAGACGAGTGGGCTGGCCATCGTTAAGGATAAAGAGGTCGCACTCATCCGCCCATTCTTCGACGTCATTTCCTCTATCATCAGAATCGAGCGACGAGCAGAACGTGTGAGCATTGAAGTCACCCGCAAAGACAATTGAGGGAGATAGAGAGCAGTCATACAGCTGCTTGAGTAGAGGGATAGGGTTGTAGGTTGATGGGCAGGATGTGGAGGGAGGAATGTAGATACTGAAAAGAGAAAGTGGAGTTTTTAGAGGTAGATGGATGGGGATGTACTCGAGAGTGCCATCCACTGGAGTGTTTGGAATGATGTGAGAGGGAAGAGACGACAGAACAAAAGTAGAGACTCCGCCTCCCTGAGATGACCTAGGATTATGATATGCAGTGTAGCCCGGGATGTTTGGATGTCGAGAGGTAGCAGAGGGAGAGAGTTTGGTTTCCTGAACCATGATAACATCCGGGTGATGAGTACGGGCGAAGAGAGATAGCCATTAGCTACGTTCAAAAGGTCGTCCTTGCCCATTGCCATTTGAGACTGACCAACCACAGACACCAGATACCTCAAACTTGGATAATTAAACCTTGGGTTGATCTTGGTAAGGTCTCTTCTTCTTTCGCGATTTGCGGCGGCGGTTCATTTAGCAGGGGAGAGTTCATAGTTCCCAAGAATTTGCTCACAAACTCCTTGTGAACTTTTTGCGAATGCTCTCAGCATTTCCTGGCCTTACCATCATTGGCGTCTCATTATGGGCTTGCACTGGCATGATTCCCGACTCGTTACTCAGGTGGGTTGGGCTAGCCATCGCTAGGCTTCCCGTCGCAGTTCTCAGAGCTGCATTTTGACAAGCTTGTAGCCGATCCCAATGTGACAACGTTGGCTGTTCGGCATTCGCTGATGACTTTAATTTGCATAATCCTATTTTCACCATGGGAGATTCGCATTGTTTGCAAAAAGCTCTAAGTGATGAGCCAAATGGTCAAATGAATGGAAATTGCCGCTTTCCAGCGAAAAAATTAAGCTGGTGAAGCTTGGGAAAAGGCGAGTTAGTACCTTCTATACTATTGACGGTATGCAGTTGAGCGACGTCAGCGAGATTAAGGACCTTGGTTTTCTTATCAACGATGATCTCAATTTCGATGTTCACTGCCCCCAGGTCGCGTCCATGACTAACAGGGTGATGCACTGCGCGTTTCGAGCACTTCAAACCATACAAAAAGGGATCTATCGGTGCGCTGGAGAAAGTCCAGAATACTTTCACACGTAGAGTTTTCTTCAGGACATCGTGGTTTCGGACTAATCGCAACGTGTGTCATGTCACCAGGAACGCTAAATTGGGCCTAACCACTCTAGAGCACAGGAGAAGATTTGATATGATAATGATGTTTAAGATCATTGATGGGAGTGCTGGTATCAAGTCTAGCCGGCTGTTCAACCTGAGACCTTCAACTACCAGGGAAGCGCCGGTGAAATTGGGCCTTTCAATAGGGATGGGTCTGAATTCAACAAATCACTTCGGTCAGGTTTGGTAGTTGGCTAGTTTACTGAATTAAAAAAGGCGCCTGAGTTATCTGTTAGCCCAAGAGCGATATCTGTAAGATTTCATTTTCTCATGGTGCCGGTGTATGCCTAATAGTCAGTTCATCCATTTGCTCTATTATTGTCCCACTATATTTAGTATCTTTAACTGCCGCTTAGGTGTTTCGTTTTGTTGTTTGTCTTTGACACAGTTATACCGTGTAATAAATCAAATCAAACAAAATTAGGTGCGAGTTCGGGGCGACATCAGACGCTAGTGAGTGTTAACTTCTGTTTGATTTTCAATCTTCAGATTATACCACACTAGCTTGATTGCTGGCAGTTGAACCATGTACGCGTGAATCGTTTGAAGTTGGTACCAGGGTACGGCTCGAGGTGCGGATATCCACGGGAGGGGGTCTGAGCTGCGCCGGGACACCAAGTGGACCTTTTTGAATGGGGGTATACACTGTTTAGAATCAGTTTTTACAAAGAATTCGATTATAACGTTCAATTGACATGAAATGTTGGCCCAAAAATTTGTCCAAATTACGCTTCTAGAGAGGGGGGGGTCTGAGAAAATCGGCAAAAATTTGCTTCTAGAGGGGGGGTATGAGTAAGATTGGCCTTGTCCACACCTCGTACCGTACGCTGGTTGGTACTATCGCGAAGTTTTTTTTTTGGATTGCTGGGTTTTGCGCCGAGTGTAGCTCACATGCAATAATTATCATTGTTCATTTCGTAAGGTGCCAATAGATCTCGAAATACCTGAAAGGCGAGTGTTTCAGAAACTGGAAGAAGGGTCAAGAGAATTTCCGGAGATGACTGATTTGGTAGCGAAGCGAAGTAAACTAAAGGATTTGAGAGAAGAAAGGAAGGCCGAGAGGAATCGTGTTAGAGAGCTTAAGAAACAGTTGGCAATCGCCAACAAGGTGAGTTTTTCAATCGATATCATTAGTGTAGAAAGTGGAATCAGCGTTGTACACGAAGATCAGGGTTGAGCAGGCCGTTGCGACCAGTTACCAAAATTTTATGACCCCCCCTGGTGATCAAGATTCTTACAAACCCCTCCCAGGGATGAAAAATTTTTATCACCAAGATTTTTACGGACCCTGTCCCGATGCAGCTTCAGCTAAAAAATAGTATTCTGAATTTTCATTATTGTCACAGTCAACTTCAATCTGCCTCGCTTCGCTTAAGTCACATAATTTTATTTTTTCCTAATTTTTCTGCGTTAATATTTTTGTCAATAGGCGTCAAGTAGTAGAGATGACTTACTTCTTCTCCACAAGATATCGGCGAACCCTACGATATCGGCGAACCGAGTTCGATTTACACTTATGTTATAAAATCGTTAACGGTCTTTGCGACATCCCATTTGAGACCCATTTGAGAGTGTTTTCGTGTTCACCATTCGCTGTACTCGCTCCCGCCAGCACGCTTTTCAGCTCGCACGTAGATTTAGGTCGAAGTCCAACGTGCTGCATTCCTTTGCATTTAGAGTCATCCCAGTTTGGAACAAATTACCTTCAGAGATCGTTGAGGCCGCGCAGTTTCCGATTTTCAAAAGCAGGCTATCCCATTTCAACCTCAGGTCATTGCATGGGGTCGATGGCCGTGCTTTCTGCTAAAGCTTTACATTCAGGGTGCTCTTATTCGTACGAGTGTTTTCTTTGCCTACAATTTTGTTTGCCTGCATGTCCAGTCTGTCTTGTTCAAACCTATCTCACATACATTTTGTATGTTTCTTTGTCGCCAGATAAAGCTATTGAATTGAATTGAATTGAAAAGATCCTGTTTGGCGTAGATTTCGGTCTTAAACCTGAGGACCTTGTGACAACGAGAGAGTCAACCACTAGGGGTGGCCCCATCAAACTCCACCGTTACACATCTAACCTCAACTGCAGGCGTCACTTTTTCATCAACAGAACAATACCCATTTTTGGGAAAAAACGAGATGAGAACCTCGGTAGAAATCATTCCATTCCTTCCAACTTTACGTCATTCAAAAATTTCATTCGAGAAAAATTTGAGCTGGCTGATCGAACAAGTAGCCCTTCCTGACTGGCTGGATAGCTTTTGATGATGTTACGTAAATCTACATCACTTCGCCTCCGTCGGGGGCGCGCGCTCGCGTTGCGGCGTAGCATTGGAGCGCTTTTTCTCACAATCCACTGCACTTCCTCGCTCATACACTATGCAAGCTAGGTGAATTGCGATATTTAGTGTATGTTAGGGTTACATTAGCCTCCAAGAGGCTCGGATAACTGTAGTGTGAGGAAAAACGTCACTCAAAAACGCGGTTCTCGCAAAAATTCTAATAAAAGGGAATTGGTGGAACTTCAAGTGGATTCGGTATACTAATTGCAACACGTGTTCTTTCACAGATTCTGCACTGCAAGATGAATGCATAAGAAGTGGGTGCTCCAATATTCATCTGTCAGTTGTCGTCTAACAACATCGTTTCCAATTTTTTCAGGGTAATCTACGAGCCAGAAAGAATATTCTACAATATAGAAGTGTAAAACACAAAGAATTTGGTTTTTTGTGAGTCATACGGCACTGGACGGTCCAGCTCCGTCACTGGGTGACCTGCGCCTCATCTCCTGTAATTGCTCATGTAGATCCTTGAATTTGCCAGGCTTCGCTCTGTTTTTCTTCAGTTTTCCTCGCTGAATATATTCTATATCTTCCATTACCGCATAGGAGAAAAACTATTCCCTATTTGCACTTACAGTATGCAGCTTCGCCATCTGAAGACGTGGCTTTGCTCGTATGTTTGTCAATTCCGGACGAAGTGCCAGCTGAACCTCTTGCCTTGCAGACCTAGCCATGGCTGCAGTGAGTTTCGTTTGTTCGAGGAGCTCGTTCAGCTTCTCAAGAGCTTCGTCAGTGTTTTCTCTAGCCAGTGCCTTTGCCGTAACTTCAAAACTTCTGCGTAATTCTGAAATACTCACAATTAGCGTTTTTAAAATATTTTTTTTTACCTTTGTCGGAAGTTTTCGAAAAAAAAAAGGGAAATTCTTTACATACGCTTGCGATTGCGTGTAGAGCCTGGTAACAGAGCTCCCTTGTCTTTTGGATTATAGTCCTGTGGACGACCGCAAGCTCCATCTTCTGTGTGTCTCTCTTGACAATGAACGGCTAATACCTCTTGACAAATAGTGATCAGCGTCAGCCATATTAGAAGAATTATGTTCCTCGTAACAGCCGGCTGTTTCGAAAGAGGACTAACATACTTCCTACAGCGCGGGAAATTGTTCAAAGTCGATTTGGCTCGCCTTCACTGAGTTTCGAAATGTTCTGCGCTAGTAGAGGTGAACTGGGTTTGAGTTCGATAATCTGGACAACTTTGTTAGAGAAATAAGAGAGGAATTGTGTTCTATGGAGAATATTTTCCTTTCAATAACTACTTAGCATACTTTCCCAATCACCACGCACACAGTTTTTCTGAGTAAAGCTGTAGCATTCAGTTTCTAAGCAGTATAGTGTGCTTGAAATGACCTGTTTCCGGGGATTAACGATATGTTAGTATCAGATTATAGGGTTGCATATATAGTCTACAGCAGTGGAAGTAGGACCTGGTGAGGTTGAGGACTCGTCTTAACATACGGTAGTCTGTTAGGCATCTTTCATAGTCCTCGTCGCAAGCGCGGAACGAGCGGTGGACTATGAAATTTTTCACCGCGCGGGACGAGCGGAAAGCCACTATGAAATCTCCAGCGGCACCGCCATGGCGGAGTGGGTAAAAGTCGGGCCTCAACTGGGACTCGTACAAAAATTCCTGGCTTGCATTCGCGTATGCGGTGGCGCAGGATAGTCCCAGAAATATTTATGTTGGAGTGGACTCAAATCGAGAAGCAATTATTGATCGAAACGGTAAAACCGCCACGGCGGTTTGGGCGGCACCGCTATGGCGGTGCTGATGGACTATAAAAGTTCATACCGCGCGTGCCGCGCGGTTAGAAATTTCATAGTCCACCGCCCCTACCGCGCGTCACGCGCGTGCCGCGCTTGCGGTGAGGACTATGAAAGATGCCTTAGTGGTATCACTCCATTTTTCGAAGCAGCTGTGATAGATCGGTGAGTCTATGTTTTCACCGATATGACTACATCTGTGGAAGCAATGAAAACAGGTGAAAATGTGAGAGTAGAAATGACAACTCACCGACTAATCTCAGTTATTTCGAAAAAATGAGTGATAACACAATCAGACTACAGTATGTTAGGAAGAATCCGCAACCTCACCAGGTCCTACTTCCATTGCTGTAGACTATAAGTATTTCAAATGCAAAAGCGAACAGGCTCCTGTGCTCAGTTGGTATTGATTCTGAAAACCTATTTCTTGGAACCCATTTTAGCAAAAATACCGTCTATTCGACTCTTCTAAAATGCTTGGATTATTCGACAACGACACTGGTGCTTCTCAAGCCAATTGCTGTTGTTGTTACTGCTCTACAGCTACTATGCTTATCTGGGCCAAATTCCGGTCCGCAATTGCGTCTCGACACGCTTTGCGGCCGCACGCTCCCGAGCCAGAAGAGCTTCCAGCGCCGCAGCCGCCGATCTGCTGACTCCAGGTGGGTTTCGGAAACTGGAAACTAAGAAAAATTGGAGAAAATTGTATAAAAAAGCCACATCGAGTCGGCTTTGGCGATGGAAACCCGACCGACTCGAGCGCGTGCGGCCGCAAAGCGTGTCGAGACGCAATTACGGACCGGAATTTGGCCCAGATAAGCACAGTACTAGACTACAGATGAGAGATGAATATTAGAGCACCACCTCCTTATGCAATCGTACTGTGATGAACAATGTGTGAAGAAACACGTGTATTGCAATTAGTATCCCGAACACGCTTGAAGTTTTATCAATTCCCTTTTCTTAGTATTTTTTTTGCGAGAATCGCGTCTTTAAGTGACGTTTACCCCAGCATAGTAGCAGGAAACGCTGTTTGGGAGCCGGTGTACTCCTCACATACACTAAATATCGCAATTCACCTAGCTGAAGTAGTGTACGGGCGAGGAACTGCACTCTACGGTGAGAAAGAGCGCTTCAATGCTACGCCGCGACGCGAGCGCGCGCCCCCGACGGAGGCGAGGTGATGTAGATTTACGTAACATCGCTTTTGATTCCTTTCTTTAGGTCGATTATTACAGCAATGCGCTTTTCTTTTCTGTTCCGCTATGTTGTTTTTTTCTAGTTTCCATGCTTTAAACTTCCTATAGGGCCTTTCAGAGTGGCGTCGCAGAAAAATTCGCTGTCGCGGCGACGTGGTGAGAGATGGGGGGTGTTACGCAGCGCAAACCGTGCCGCGCGACGGAGCGAATGTCGCGCTTTCAGAGTGGGAGCGACGGCGCGAGCTGCGACGTGTTGCGACGTTTTGCGAGGCAAATGGTCTCGACCATTTTGTCGCTGTCGCTATTTGTCGCTGTAGTTTTTTCATCTTAGTCCCTGTTCCTTCGTTACTATCTCGTATTAGTTAGTGTTCCTTCGTTACTATTTGCCCATTAACTCTCTGTAGAATAATTTTTTGACTATTTTACTAGATGTTTGCCATCCAGGATAAATTTCGTCAAGGTATTTTATTGTTTATCCACGATTTATCTCCTCATGTCACTTGATTTGTCTTCCAGAATTTAATTCGTCATGGCGTTTAATAATTTTTTGTTGTGGACACCATGCTTGTTATGCAAATCTTTTCAGTTGAAGGTGATTCTACTGATGGTAGTGTCTCCTGGTATATTATTCGAAACCTATAACTCGTTTTTGTTGATCGATTCCAGAGTGTCTGAGATTGCAGAACACGCGAGGGATGGCACGCCAATATGTTTAACATCCGCATGGATGCTGAAGAGACTTTGTGTTCTCCATTGGAGGTTGGCGCAATCTTGGTGCAGCTATGTTATAGCATATGGCACGGAGTTTGCGCCAGCCTTCAACAATGAACGCGAAGTCTCTTCAGGAGCCATGCCGGCGTTATGTGCTCTGATCAAACTTAAAGGGCAGCGAAGAAATAAGAGACGTTGAGAAAGAAATATGACGCGGCGGCAATCGATAGGCCACGCCTTTTTTCACTCGCTCTGAGGAGCGATGACGCGAATTCCGCAGCGACGCCACTCTGAAAGGCCCTTATGGTTCATTCGTATTTCGCGGTCGTTTTGAACATTGTTTTTGACTACATAGGCTTGCCTATGTAATATATATATATATATATATATATATATATATATATATATATATATATATATATATATATATATATATATATATATATATATATATATATATATATATATATATATGTAAGTAGAACGAATAGCGCCTATCCCCAAAAAACAAGATTTTTTCTTAAATATCCTACAAAAATGAAAAAAAAGTTTACCAGTTTTTCCAAAAATTTTACGAACCCTTCCAGAATTTCATTTTTACCTCCGAATATCTACGGCAAAACCTCCGTTTCATATTCATTCGTGAGCGGGTGAAGGCTTTATTCGACAGTGTCTTATTTACATGTATCATAGCACTGAGCATTCAATCATACGGCATGTACAACATCCAAGAACTGCAAACAAAACGAACACCGCATTACATTTAATACCAAATCTTGACGAAACTCCATTCAGCATTGAAAATGGAACTATTAGGAACAATGGAAGCTAAGACATAACGGATGACGATCCTGGAGCAGACAACGAATATCCTTACAGACCTGATGAGCACAACACGTTAAACGAAAAAGAACACAACTTCAAATGGCTAACAACTAGATTCCCCACCGTGGGCATCTGGGCAACACTGAACAAATTAGAACTGTTGAATCACAACAGAAATTAAAAAGACTTGATGTATTTCAAAACAAATTAAACAACATGATAATCTATGGTTACGTCTTACCAAGTTTCGAGAATTGAAGAAGATACATATAAAGATTGGGGTGGACCTAATTAACCACATATGTATTAAAAATCAGATGAACCAGATCAATTACAAAGACGAAGGACAACGTTCCGATATCAAGTTAGCGCAGCTAAGATCGGTCGAGAGAAACAGCTCCTCTGCGCGACATAGAATGCAAGGAGATTCAACAGAAGGAGAACTGGTACGCCATTTTTCTGTCGACAGTTATTCTGTAACGAAGTAAACCACACTGATTTCCACTTGTGATCCTTCAGTACAACCTGGAGCCCAGGTGTAATCGTTGCTTCCGTCAGAGAAGTGCCCTGTTTCTGGAAAAACCTGAAAACCAACCCCAACGATATTGAGCACCCGGAAAATAATGGCATAGGAAGCGATGCTGTTGATTCTAGGGAACGAAACTTTCTTAGCTGGATGATCCTGTGAAAACCTTGCTATGCGTTCCATTAAGTGTGTAAGCTGCTAACAGGCGACTTTGGAGGACTATGAAGCGGGGGAAACACGGAGTAGGGCATCCAGCGGTCGTACCATGGAGTTTGAATAAAGGTTAGATAGATAGGTTTACTGCTGATTACCGGAAGACTACAAAATTACTCCATAGAAATGTCAGGATCATAAAATCGATGTGGGCAGAGCCTATGTAACACCTGGGATATATACACCGACGCAAAAACCAATCTATGGGCGGGCCGGGCTGGCGACACAACGTCGAAAAGCCGGAATGGGGATTCGCCCCTTGCGAAATTCTATCCCACTCGTACGCGACGCACTGCCGCGTCGCATGGCGCTAGAGCGCCCCTGCGCTCGCAATGAATACGAAACTCCATTTTTACCTCCGATAATCTACGGCAAAACCTCCGTTTCATATTCATTCACGAGCGGAACATTGAAGCCCGGAGGGGGTCGGAGCATGCCTAAGCTCGAAACATGTGCTGAGACATGCTAATCGGAGCGCTTCGAAGAACTCCCGCGACCTACCCTAGTGGGTAAGCCGATGCATATGCCATTACAAATACTCAGATCACCGATGTAGGAGAATAAGAAAAAAATAGGCACCAGACAACAATGCTCTCTTGCGAACTTTTGGAGCCATCGGGATTGCAAAAAGAGATATGAAACGCTCAAGCTTAGCCAGTGGCTACGAGCACTAACAGACAGCTGATAGGTTACTCATCCGCTAACTGCGGAAATAAATCGAAGCGTTTGATCCTGAATAGCGCAATGGTCAGACAAGAATACTCGAATCCGTCTGGACGAACAAGAAAATGGGCAGTCAAACTGAACAATGAATTTGCGCTTACTCACTACTCGAGTAATCTGGTTATCCAATGGCAGCAGGTGTGCACCCGTGCGGCTCAAACCTAAAATACAGGGAGAAAAACTCGAATACCAGCGACATGGTTGTCTAACCAATGAGTGAGATTTCTCTACATTATACACGTACCCTGGCTCCATAGATTGCCGAGGGTTACATGCAACAAAGACAATAGACAATACTTTGTCGACTACAGAAGCGTTTCTAAAAGAAATTGGCCATACTTCATTACCGCTACCGAAATATTCAACTACGAGAGGAAAATCGTGTCTGTAGTTCATAGTGTAATACATATTCCTTAAACACCTCAGGAAGCTATGCTTCGGAAAGACCCATGACAGGGAAGAAAACAATAAATGGCTTGAGCCGTTCGTGAACTCTGTTGAATTGCTGCTCGGAATCGTAGCCGACGGCTTGCACATTTCAGTTACTCCATACGCATTCCAAGGCGACTTGCCTGACTTCCCGAGAGGCTAAGTATACATGTGCAAAATGCCTAGAGCTTGCAACTGGATGGGGGATGGATTGCAGTATTAGTATCTCGATGGCGACTATTGTTTTTCGGAACGCTAAGCAATACCGCAAGCAGTAACCATGTAACCACCAATAACTCATATCCAAACATCACTACCCGCGCGGTGTTCTGAACGAAGTCAATTTTAGTGCATAACCGCGTAAACGGTATGCGAAACACCTAATAAGCAGATAATTTGAGACCAACGAATCACTCGGACTTCTCAATGTGAAGCACGACGTTTTGCGGGCCGTTACCTGCTTGAAAACTTTCACGTCCGCCCCCCATCAGTACCTGCTTGGAATTGCACACCCGAGTATGGATATGTCTGGACTACCATAGCTTAGCCCAAGAACTAGCAATGGTGCGTCAAACATTTCAGTTTGCTAACAGGAAATATGACTTCGTAATACGCTGATGAATAAGGCTGCTAAGGCCGATTATCGATTCCCACCTGTACGTGTTCACTCAAAATTCTTTTTTTTTTTGAAGAATATCGCCGGAGCTATCAGAGAGGCATTCGAGATAGCCACGAAACCGCAACGCAAGAAATCTCAGCGAGACGTGAACGAGGGAATTTCAAAACCCACTAATATTCTTATTTAGTCAAAAAGCCTACATAACAGACTTATGCGCAACATTACTTCAAATAGAACTTCGTTTTTAAATGGGCCTGGGACCAACCAATATTCAGTATAGGTGCAAAGTGTGCTGCACAAGCATTAGCAGATTCGGTGCTATAAAATCGTACCGATGCGCTACTTTCCCGACCACCAGTGTTTCAACGAGCCTAAGACTGTCTCAACCTATAGAAACACCAAAAATTCTCGCACCTAGAATGAAAATCTACTGTAGCTACGAGGGCCAAACTCTTTCGACAGTAAGGAACAGGTACAAACAGCCCCTAGATTGAGATAGATGGCGCCAGGTTCATCATCAAAGCTTTCCAAAATTAATTAAACCCATCGACAGCACAAGGACTGTACATTCAACTCAAGCTACATCGATGTGAGGTGACACTAATAACGGTAGTCAACTTCAAAATTCTAACTATCATCAAACATGTGTGCAGAATTCATCCGACTCCACGAGCCATCCGTATTTCACGGCGGGACGTGAAACTCTAATTCGATTAGACTAAAGTCGCACTGGTGTGCAGATAATCTCTGGTTCATTGATCAATTGGCATTTCCCAATGGGAAATTAAATCCTTATTCGTTTAGACAAACCACAATCCCGAAAGTGTGCAAATGCATACCAGGTATACCAGCAAACATCGAACCAGTGTGCAGATTCACTTTGGCTCCTCAAACCACTTATCTTTTACGACAGGACTGAATCTTTCTATTCAGGATGCTAAACATCGCACCAGTGTGCAGCTTCACGTTGGCTCCTCAAACCACTAATCTCTCACGACGGGACGTGAATCTCTCTATTCAAGATACTAAGCATCGAACCAGGGTTCGGATTCACCATGGCTCCTCGAGCCATTGCTGTTTCACGACAGGACGTGAAGATTTTATTCAGAATACTATACATCGAACCATCGAACTCTTTCGACAGTAAGGAACAGGTACAAAGGATGATTGCTTCGGTGAAGATTTACCGAGCAGTTGAGGGAGAGCGGCGCTGGGGCTACGGTGGTGCAGTGCGATAAGGCGCTCCCCCGGAAAGGAAATATGCTGGTTCAATCTCACCCGGAGCCAAGCGTTTTGCGATCAACTCAGCACCTTGTGTAATCACATCGAACCAGTGTTCGGATTCGCTTTGGCTACTCGAACCATTGCTGTTTCACGGCAGGACGTGAAGCTTTCCTATTCAGGGTAATAGTCATCGAACAAGTGTTCGGAAAACTGTCTTCAATCATTACTATTTCAAAACAGGGCGCGATAGTTAACTTCGAAAATACTAGACATCGCCATGTCGGGAGGGTTCACTCTGGCCCATTGAACGACTAGAAGTAATCGACAGAATGAGAAACTCTCATTACTATACTAAATGTATCACAAGTACGGGGATACTCTACGCTACTCTAATCACAACTTGAAAGTCTCGACTCGTTTCAAGAGCCTCGCACAAAAGTGCAGTAGACCAATTTTTACGAAAGAAAAATCAATTTCGAAAGGCAAAGCACCAGTATAGCGCCACAAACCGTTCTCACTCCCGTATGTATGGAAACATTGAACTTCAATCGATTCTGGAACTTTTGCGCGGAAAAATTAGAGCTATCAAGTTTTTTGGGAAGGCTGAGGAACTCCAAAATGTGGTAATACTTACAACATTCAGTAAACATGAATGGCATGCTATTTCTTCACACCTCTGTACTGCTTGTAAGAAAGATCTCTGAGAAAACGTAGACAGTGTGCTGACGGAAAGACGTTCAATACTACTGACTTCTGTTTGCAGTTCTTATCAACGAAAATACTACAAGAAGCACTCTTCCACCTCTACATGAACAAACTATTAGTAGAACTACGAAAAGCAACCGCGACACAACGTCGAAAAGCCGGAATGGGGATTCGCCCCTTGCGAAATTCTATCCCACTCGTACGCGACGCACTGCCGCGTCGCATGGCGCTAGAGCGCCCCTGCGCTCGTAATGAATACGAAACTCCTTTTTTTTTCGAAAAAATTTCCAACTTTTTACGATCCCCCGTTGGGACCGGTCGCAACCCTGCCCAACCCTGACGAAGATCGATGGACCGTCATTTTGCTTTACGTCTGATTTTAGGATCTCACAATGTTTTGTTGTTTTGTGTGCTGTAAAGTGTTTGCGGACGAGGAGGGCATGCGCCAACATGTTTCAGATGCGCATTTAGCGTCAAAGAAGGTGACAACTTTTTGATCTGGAATTGTTTGACAGGGTGTTAGGTTTTGTTATGTTCTTGTTTGTGTTTAGGAATTCGCTCACAAATGCTCGATGTGTTATCGAAGGTTTGACAAAAAATGCAAACTCCGCATTCACATCGAAAAGCACGGTAGAATGGGGGAATCATGCTCAGTTTGTAAACGCATGTTCAAGTGGGTTCTTCTTCTTGTTTGTTTGTGGAGTGATACAAGAGAGTCATTATCAATTGCTTTTTAGAGAAGCTCCTTCGGTGAAGATCCACATGAGTAAAGTTCATGGTCTCTCTATGGATGGTTCTCGGTTAGCGAAGAAACATGAATGTGAAGATTGTGGCAAATCATTTGGAGTCGTTGAGGAGCTCTATGTGCGTTTTCAACTCCGTGTTCCAAAAAGTGTCAATTTTGACTGTTATTAGAAATGTCGTGTCATAAAAGACCTTCACGGTTTTCATGTTTCCAAGACAAGGTCCGGCTAAATTTTAGCCTTTCCGAATAGGATGATTAAATCGAACCAGGGTCAAGCGGAGTTGTGAAATTTCTCAACAGAGGGGTCGTAAAATAGTTGGTCCGAAATCGAAAGTTAGAAGGTTGGTCACGAAAATTTCGGACCAAAAATGAAAATTTCTAGAAGTGAAAAAATAGAACTCATCTTTACTACTAAAAAATTTCAACATTTTTTTGCAGAAAAATGTTTCAAAAGTTACACCTTTGGGGTCGCAAATTTTATGGATCTTTGGAAAAGAAATTTGTTGGCCGGGAGGGGGGTCATTTCAATTTCGGAAATTTACACAACGCCCCGCTTGACCCTGAATTGAACTGTCGACAGGACTAGGTGAACCATACCTCGAGGTTTGCCATCTGTGATTACACGGGACGATTTGCACGCTACACCCTGCAGAAAAGGACGTACGGTGGTCCGTGCGTCTGTGAACTAGAGAATTCTTTAGGGGTGGAATAATTGAACTTCTGCAATTTTCCTTGTGGTCTCCTTACTCTGCTCGGAACTACATTCCGTCTGGATTGAAATTCGAGCTGGACCATCCCTTATGTTAAGCCTTCTATAAGTCCTTCAAATTTCACCTATAATGTATTTTCCAGCGTCATGGCTACTATTGTGCCAGTAGGAAATTGATAGCGGAACGGAGGCGAAAAGCCCGTCAAGATCTGGACGCTATGAGCTCAATTACTGCGACTAGTAGTACGGCGCCGTCTGTTTCTTCTGATTCAGCCAGTATCCAGAGTTTGGGCAGTGCTTCTGGACGCCCTATTAAAGGTAAATGTGATCGTTTGCCATGTTCGTTATTCAGAGGACGGCATAGAGTGTTGTACTGTGTTCATTTATGTTCGAACCACCTTTCAATCCCACGCGAGGTTGTTTGGCTACCGGTTCAGGGTTCGGCGTGGAGTTCTACAGTGCGGGGGGGGGGGGTCTGAGCCAGGGTCGAGCAGGCCGTTGTGCCGAATTTCGGGCAGCGCTACGACCCCCCTGTTGACCGAACTTTTAGACAAATTTTTACGACCCCCCCTCCGGAATGAAAAACTGCTTTAGCTTTTTTTGAACGACAAGTTTGTGAAAATTTCAAACTTGTGGTTATAAAAGACAATTTCCCTTCTCCTACCTCATTTTACCTCCTACATGGTTTGGAGAAAATTCCCATTTTTTCTTAAAAAATTTACTACCACCCCCCCCCCCAATTTTTTTTAATTCCCAAATTTTCACGACCCCCTGTTGTCCTGAGTCACAACCAGGGATGAGCGAAATTCCGATTTCCGATGGTTTTTGGCCTTCCGATTTCCGAAAAAAAGCCTAAAAATGCGGAAAAAATCGGAAATATCGGAGTTTAGATTTTTGAACCCTTTTCCTTGCCAAATTCCCAGGGATATCTGGGGCGGTGAATTCGAATTCGAGGTCCGTCTCCACTTTTCAGAAAGCTAGAGTTGAGTACATTTACAGGAAAATTATTCAATACCTATCCTACTATCTACCTATATAGTAGTAAAAAGCGGCGTTCCTCAAAGTGGGGTATTATCGCCAATACTATTCAACATTTATACCGCCGATTTACCAGATCTTGTCCAGAACTCTGTAGTAAAAGTACAACAGTTCGCAGATGATATAAAACTATACGGTGAGATCAGTGAACCAGGGCAAAGGGAGGCGATACAGAGTGCAATAGACAAAGTTGCGGAATGGTCAGACCGGTGGGGTTTACCCATAGCACCCGAAAAATCGGCGCATATGAGATTAGGAGTGTCGAACCTCTCGAACACCTACACAGTAGGGAATATTGAAATTCCCACAGTGTCTCGGGTGAGAGATCTTGGTTTCTGTTATGATGACAAACTAGATTTCAAAGAACATTATATAATCTTACAAAGGAAGGTTTTTCTACAGACCTATCCGATTTTCAAAGGTCTATCCACGAAAAACAGAAATGTTCTGATGAAGGCATACAGAACATATGTCAGACCCATAGTTGAAAGTGGAGTTACCGTTTTGAACCCATATAAAAAGAGGGATAATGATGTTTTAGAAAGGGTGCAAAACAACTACACTAGGAAACTCTTGATTCGGACAGAAGGATTTGATTATTCATTGATACCCTGTGCTAAGATGAGAAACACGATTCTCAATCTGAACTCGTTGGAATCTCGTCGAAAGCTAAGAGACGCGTGTATGGTGTTCAAACTGCTATCGGGCCAGCTTAGTGTTAGGGTGTCCCGATTCTATAGTTTGATACAATCGAGAACCAGGGGAGGACAGATCAAGATATCTTTTCATTGCCTAAGACCAACTTGAGGAGGTATATGTTTACATGCAGGGCAGGCTTAAACTTTTTAAGCCTAAAGTACACCGCCTCACCAAACATATTTACATACGGTTCGTTCAAGCGTATGGCTGGTGCAAAATTATTGGCTTTCTAGATGTGTTTTAGTTCTAGTTTTACACCATTATTGTAGTTTTTTTTTTCATCACACGCTTGTCTTTTACAGCGTAATAAATGAAATGAAATGAAAATATATTTGCCTAACTCTGTGTGTGTGTCTGTGCGTGTTTGTGAGAATGAACGGAAATTCGGTCGTTTTTCTCTTTCAAAAATGAAGCGATTCGGTTTGTTGTTATTATGGTGGGATGGCGTGTACTGATAACACGATATAATCAGTTCTCTAAATAAAAGATCGCTAAAGGGTTTCATTAACGGTTGCATGTGAGATTTAAGGCCCGCTGTGAGTTTGCCGAGGGAAGGGTGCGGGACTCCACATGTAAGGAATTTCTGACAGAGTCACATGCGAATTAAGGGCTCTGGAGGCAGTACTCAGATGTGGGCAGCCTCGTACATTCAGTTACCCAAGTTTTGAGGTACTTGGCCCCGCACACCGGCTGGAGGCCTGACAGACCGCTGCCGGCCCAGTCGTTCTCGCCGAGCAGTCTCCGTCGGGTGACGGTGTGCTGGCCTCGTCGCTTGTCAATGCACCGGCCACGTCGCGTGTACGTGTCAAGTAACATGTACCAACAGTGCAAGTTACTCGCAATTTTGTGTATTTATTATTATCTCACGTTACTTTAATCAAAAATCTCGTCAAATTACACGTAACATCGCTTCAAGTTACTTGTGGACTCAAAGCAAGTTGCGTGAGGCCATCATGCAACTTCCGTTGAAGTCTCAGGTAACCTGCTCAGCAATTTCTGAGTTGAAGTGCGTCAAGCGCCAAAACAGTGCGCTGGGCTTCACTTGGAGTGCACCAAGCGCTGAAAATGTGTGCGGGACCCAACTGGGAAAACGCCGAGCGCCAGAGGAACTGACTGTGTTGCACACAAATCGGAGTGCGTCGAGCGCCGCGGAGACTGTGTTGGACACAACTTGGAGGGCACCAAGAGCCGGCGAAAGTGTGTGGCACCCCAACCAGGAGTGCGTGAAGCGCCGAGAAAAGTGTGTTGCACCCAACTAGGAGTGCGCCAAGTGCCGGGAATAAAAGTTTGCGGGACTCTGTTCTACTGGGAGTGTGCCGATCGCGGGGGAAACTGTGTTGGACCGGCTTGTGCTGCAGGCGCCTGGAAAAGTGTGTGGGACCTAGCTGATCCTGCAGTGACTCTAAGCGTCACGATACAAGCCTAGAAGTACGCGTGGGTGTACACCTTGTTCAATAAAGTTGGATAAGCCCAAGTTTTTTGGCAGGAACAATCACCAGGGCAGGGTTAAGAATGTCGCTGACCATTTCCGATTTCGGATTTTCGATGGTTTTTGGCGTTCCGATTCCGAATTTGAAAAGGTTGTTCCGATTTCCGCAATTCAGAAAAAAATTTGCGCTCATCCCTGGTCACAACCCTGCTCAACCCTGGTCTGAGCTCCACCGAGAGACCAAGTCGGCCATTTTGAATTGAGCATATTTTGTTTAGGACATCAAATACACTTTCAGGAAAATTCTCGCCTGTGACCGAATCCAGTGTTAGCCTTTTTTTCGTCTATAAATTGTTCCTCTTCAAATTTTACCATAAAGAACTGACAAATGCACGCTTCTGGAGTCTAAAAATGCCGAAAATTTGACCAAATCGCGTTCCGGGGATCAAAGAATCGCCGCCAAAGTTTTGACCCCCCGGGAGGAGGGGGTCTGGGGAAAGGTAGTTCTCTGCATACCTCGTGCTGTGCTCTGTACCGGTTTTCTCAATGTTGGACGTTCGACACGGTTGAAAGCGCCCCAGGTTGGCTTGATAATAATTTTGAACAGTTATGAAAAAGCTCTTCGCGCGTTACTTTCTAGACTAAGAAATTTCATGAGTATTTTCTCTCACCAACCCTGACCTTGCTATGAGCTTGGTCTCCCGTTTTTTTCTTATTGAATGTCAGCTAGCATTCAAACCTCTATTGATCACCTGTACAGAGTGTTACTATCACAGCAGGTACTGGTCTGTGTGTGTTCATTTTTTCTTTGGTGCAAGGACTCCTGATTTTGGAAGGGGAGGAAAACCTGGAGTTGGTGTTATAGTTGTGCAGCGGTACAGAAAAGTGGGCATAGCCAAGTGATCTCCCGGCTTTGATAGCACCTGCCAGGGTCAAGCGGGGTTGCGAAATTTCGCAACGGATAGGGAAGGGGGGTCGCAAAAATTTCGGATCTAAAATAAGGATTTGGTCAAGATTCTTTTTTTTGTCAAGGCTGTACCAGAAATTCTCGATTTTTGTTCACCAAAGGGAAGGATCGTAGCAATGCTCAGCTTTTAGACGCTTGAGCCCGACTACTGAACGAATTTTTGCCGTCTGAAAGTTTTAGTAATCAATTATAAACTGCCCAGAAGCGCGCCTCAGGGGGGAGGATAGCAAATATTCTGGAAAAAATTCTGCTGACGGGGGTTCGCTCCGATTTCGAAAAATTACGCAACGCCCCGCTTGACCCTTCTCTGCCCTTCTCAGAGAAAATTGGTATCGCTGGTTTCGCGATAGCCCCGAGATTCTCGCTGGTTTCGCGATGGGGTATCGGCAGTTGATTGGCGGCTCCGCGATCGTAGAAAAGTGGTGTGTGACGCAGTGGCCCCGCGATAGCCTTATGTCGGCTCCGCAGTCTGATGAAGAGGTAGCGTCGACAACATGGCTCTTCGGCGAAACCGCGTCGGCACCGCGATGAGTGAACAGGCTTTCAGTTTCCCGTCGGCTCCGCGTTCGACACACCTCCGAACTGACGCAGATGAGTCGTACTGCTGTATCGATCAAAGTTCCAACTACACTCGCCGATTTCTATTCCGGTGCTCTCCGAATTCATTTGTTGTATGTTATCCACATTTTGACCACAGCATACACCGCCTCTGTAGTAATATTGCCTTTATATTGAGTTTCTATCCCACGCAATAAGCCTTTTTTCGTATTTTGACATCAACTAATGTATCTTTTTTATATTGTGACATTAAAGGCAGTGTTGCTGCCGAGATGTCGTACGTTCGTGCCGTGGCAGTGTGGAGGAAACAACATCACCTTCGTGCAAACCGACATCACTCCCTCCACCGAGAGGGTTTTTGTCATGGGAGAGTCGCTGGCTGGCCCCAGCTCTCCTGAAGATTCTACGACAAAGGGCTGGCGTCGAGAGGAATCCTGGACCTGTGCAGAAGTATCAATGTGCCACCTGCAGCAAGAAAGTCACCTGGAATGGAACAAGCGTCCAATGCTTTGGATGCCAAAGGTGGGTGCACTTCTCCTGTTCAAGTCTTAGTTCTGTGAGGCATCACAACTCATCCTTCCGTTGTGTTCTGTGGTCCGCCCCCAGCAACTCTGATTCCTCGTTCAAAACCCCCCCCCCCCTCTCTATTGTACATATAAATCTTAACGGCCTTCGAACCAAATTGTCTGAACTCTCACTCTTCGCACGTACTCATCATCCGGATGTTATTATGGTTCGAGAAACCAAACTCTCTTCCTCTATCACTTATCCCCAACCAAACATTCCAGGCTACACTGCCTATCACATCCCAAGGACAGCTCTTGGAGGCGGAGTTTCCACGTTTGTGATTTCTAGCTTACCTTCTCATCTAATTCCAAATGTTCCTAAGGACGGTACTCTCGAGTGCGTTCCCGTTCACCTCCCTCTCAAAACTCCACTATCTCTATTTAATATTTACATCCCTCCCTCCACTTCTTGTCCCCCAACGTACAACCCCATACCTCTTCTTAAGCAGTTGCATGACTGCTCTCTCTCCCCATCAGCTGTCTTTGCAGGTGACTTCAATGCTCACACGTTCTGTTCTGCGCTTGAGTCCGACGCCAGAGGGGAAGACGTCGAGGAATGGGCTGAGGAGTGTGATCTGGTTATCCTCAACGATGATCAGCCTACTCGACTCCCTTCCTACGGCCGACTTTCTAGCCCGTACATCTCCCTCGTTTCATCCAATCTTTCTAATGCTTGCTTGTGGTCCACTTCCACAACTCTTCCCAGCGACCACATTCCCGTCTTTCTCCATATTGATCTCTCAAACTCTCTTGCCCCTTATACTGGTATTCTTCAACGTTCTTATCTCAATTTAGGCCTTGCTGACTGGGTCCTGTTCAGAGAGGTTGCGCTCCGCCAGGCAGCTGAATATCCATGAAAAGGCGATGTGCACCAGAAAGAGCGTCACATTTCTGACGCCATCCGGAAGGCTACAAAAGCGGCCATACCTGAAGGACGTGTGAAACGTTTCTACCCTAATGTCACCAGGGAGATTCTACAGAAGAGTAGGACAAGAGATGAAAAGAGAGCTGAGAATCATTTGGACCCTGAGGTGGCCAAGCTGGATGAAGAGATAAAAAATGATCTGGACAAGCACAAGAAAGACAGTTGGGAGAAGTTCACTAAAAGGTTCAATTTTAAAACCGACGGAACAACTGCGTGGAAAGTTTTGAGGAAGATATCTGGCAAGTGCGCCCCCTCATCGAACTCTACCATAGAGTTCGATAACAGCGTCTTCAAATCAGGAAAGGCTGCCGCATATGTTGGGGGGGGGTATAGCCGGTTTCAGAGTAGGGTAGTTAGGAAGGAAGATAAGGATAAGGCAGAAGACGATAAGTGGAAGTATATAAACCGGATACCCCTGTAATAAATGATTCGCTCCCCTACTTGTGTCCACAGCAGCACGAACTGGCGATCAGCTCGGTCGAAGAGGAAGAAGAAGACAACAAAGAAGAAAAGAAGAAGACGGTCGAGCACTGCGTGCTAAAGATCGGTCCATGAGACAGTTAGACACCCGCTACGGGAAGCGTGAGGTGCAGGTGCGAATCGGTCAGGGTTTCGTAGTTGGAAAAAGTGCAACCGCACCCCAGTCAGACACCCGCCATGGAGAGCGTGAGGTGCATGGTATAAGGAATCCACGACCAAGGAACGTTTTAGGCCCCGGTCATAGTTGGATGAGCCGACGTCTCCAGCCCGGTCGATACACACAGAATGCATTGGAAATGGGATGCAAAAATCACTCGGTGTATCCCTCCCGCACCCCCAACACCCACCCGGTCGATACGTATGTTTAAAATGATGGAGTGAGGTTGAGAAAATCACTCGGTGTATCCTTCCAACACCCCCCCCGCACCCCCCCAACACCCACCCGGTCGATACGTATGTTTAAAATGAAGGAGTGAGGTTGAGAAAATCACTCGGTGTATCCGACGCGGTCGATATCCATTCTTTACGTGGATGAGAAAATCACCGGGTGGGCGGGTCGATGATAAAACATTGCGTATCACTGGAAAGCTAACCTTACTGCTACCTCTGTCACCATACTCTCCTTCACTATTTCTCTGAACAGGTGCAATCCTGTCGGCCACGTAATCATCGTCATATCTAGTTGGATACACCGAGTGATTTTTTCAACCTCACTCCATCATTCTAATCATACGTATCGACCGGGTGGGTGTTGGGGGGAGTCGGTGGGTTACAGAGGTAAATAGCACCAACTCTGACCGGGGTCTTAGGAACTGTCACTATAGAAAGGCGACCGCAGGAGGGTGATTGGCTTTGTGAAAGGGTAAGCACGACACGAGTAGAACGAAATCACCAAACAATCCCACCCATAATGCTTAGCATAGCTATCAATGGAATACCAGTAGCATGCGAGCTAGATACTGGTGCGGCGATCTCTATCATGGATAACGAAACGTGGATAGCGGTTGGGAAGCCAAAGATAGAAACTGCGGTCCTGGAAGCTATGGCGTATAACAACAGCTTGATTAAATTCCGCGGCAAATGTAATGTGGAAGTTAGTTTCCAAGGGAAGTCAACCACCACGGAAATATTCTTACTACCACAGGCTAGCCACCCCTTATGTGGCAGGGATTTGATCAAGCAGCTGAATATTGACTGTGGTCCGCATTTTAGCACAATCCATGATATAGTTCATATGAGTCCTAGTGAAGTGCAACAGAGGCTAGGAGACATTTTGGAGAAAAATAGGAGTTTGTGGCGTAGTGGTCTCGGGAAGTGTTTAACAACGAAGGCCATTTTCAAGTTTAAAGGAGACAGAGCAGAGGAAAAGTTTTTCCGTGCTCGACCGGTACCGATTGCATTACGTCCGAAGGTGGAAGCCAAATTGGATGAGTTGGTGAAAAATGGCACGTTGGTCAGGGTGGATCACTCTGATTGGGCCACGCCAGTAGTGGTGGTGCCAAAACCGGGAGGCAAGATACGGTTGTGCGGTGATTATAAAGTGACTATCAACCCACAACTTGATATAAATCAGTATCCGCTGCCCAAACCGGATGATTTGTTCCGCATGCTGAATGGAGGAACGAAGTTCTCCAAAATGGATTTGTCGGACGCGTATCTGCAAGTTGAATTGGAAGCTGACGTAAGGAAGTACACTACAATCAACACCCACAAGGGTCTTTTTGAATATACAAGAGTACCATTTGGCGTAGCACCTGCCCCGGCAATTTTTCAGCAAACAATGGAAAAAACCTTGGCCGGCATAGAAGGTGTAGTGATCTACTTAGACGATATCACAGTGACAGCACCAAATGATGTGAAACACCTGGAAAGACTTAACGAGGTGTTGGAAAGATTAAATAAAGCTGGATTCCGTTTGAAAAGAAAAAAATGTGAGTTTCTGAAAGAGCGTATTGAGTTCCTAGGACACATCGTTGACGCGGAAGGAGTAAGACCTTCGCCAGCTAAAGTGAAGGCAATGCTAAACATGCCAGCACCAAAAACCTGAAGGAGGTGGAATCCTTCGTTGGAATGGTGCAGTATTATGGCAAGTTCGTGCCGAATTTGGCAACGTTAGCTGCCCCGTTGAATAGCCTAAGGAAAAAAGGAACACCTTGGGTTTGGGGAACAAAACAGGAAGACGCATTTGAGAAAGTAAAAAAAGAGGCTGACAGAAGCAGATGTACTCGCCCATTATGATCCACAGATACCCGTCGTTTTAGCCACCGACGCCTCAGAATATGGATTAGGCGCGGTAATTTACCATAAACAGCAGACGGCTTAGAAAAGGTCATAGCATATGCGTCTAGATCACTGACAAAGCAGGAAAAGAATTATGCACAGACCGAGAACGAAGCGCTAGGAATCGTGTATGGAGTCGAGAAATTTAATCAGTTTTTGTATGGCAGGAAATTTACATTGCTTACTGATCATCAGCCTCTGGTCAAAATATTTGGACCAAAAACGGGTATACCTACGATAGCAGCAAAAAGGCTGCACAGATGGGCGTTGCGGCTAATGGTGTACTCGTTCGATATACAGTATAGAAACACGGCGGAATTTGGAAACGCAGATGGACTGTCACGGTTGCCCGATCCTAGGGAACTGCCGAGTGCGGAAGTGGTAATCAACGAAGTAGAGGTTCAGGCTTTAGAAGAAGAGAGTTGGAAGGAGCTGTTGTTTTCGGAGAAAGAAGTGTCAAAGGCGGTACAAGAGGATATGACTTTGAAAAAAGTGTATAGAATGGTGAAAGAAGGTTGGCCGCCCAAGTTGAAGGATACGAGATTACAACCATTCGAAAACCGCAAATTAGAGCTCACTATACACGAAGGATGCTTGATGTGGGGAAGTAGAGTTGTGATACTACATAAATTCAGGCAGAAGGTGTTACTAATGCTCCACAGTGGCCATTTCGGCCGAAACCGCATGATAGGATTGGCCAGAGGGAAAGTGTGGTACCCAGGTATGGAGAAAGATATCAAAAGAATGGTTGAAGGCTGCGAAACATGTGCAGTGTTCGGGAATAATCCACCAAAAACGCCACTTCATCCCTGGGAGGAACCGCAAAAATTCTTGACAAAGGATACATATGGATTTTTGTGAGACAAACGGTATAATGTGGTTGGTAGCAGTAGATGCCAAATCAAAGTGGCCAGAAGTAAAAGAAATGCAATCCACAACTACGGGCAAAACAATAGAAAAGCTCAAGGAAATGTTTATCACCCATGGATTGCCGGAGCAGATAGTGGCGGACAACGGTCCGCAGTTTTCGTCAAAGGAATTTAGTGAGTATTGTAAGTCACGCAACATAGAAGTTACACTGACCACCGTATCATCCAAATTCTAATGGTGAAGCTGAGCGTTTTGTGCAGACGTTAAAAAAAAGGACTGTACAAGGCGATTAGGGACGGAAAAAATAGATAAGATGCAGTGAGAGAAATCGTTTTTGAATACAGGGTTACTCCGCATCCAGCTACAAAGAGTTCACCTGCAGAAGTGTTAATGGGTCGGAAATTAAGAACGACCCTGGACATTGTAAAGACCGCGAAAATTGGCGAGATGAATAAATACAGAGAGAACATGAAGCGCTACTATGATAGAAAAACCCAGGAAAGGGAATTCCAGATAGGTCAACAAGTTTACATTAGAATGTATTCAAGTAGTAAAGAAAACTGGGTTCCAGGTATTGTTACGGAGATTTCAGGATCGAACACATACCGTGTGCATTATGGAATAGGTACTCGTACATGCAGATCAGTTGAAGAAAAGAGTGCAAACTATAGAAGATGAACGGGAAACGATTCGTACGGGAAAGGACGTCGGTAGAGGTCCGCAAGCGGATAGAGAAGCTCCGACGGGATCGGCAACAGCCGAATTGATTCCGCGGAGATCAACCAGGAAGCGGAAAATGACGTCCAGAATGGGAAGCTATCAACGGGAAATGCAACGAGTGAAAGTACCAAGAGTAAACATGGTAACTAGATTAGGAAGTGATAGCACAGAAACGAGTTAAAAAGAAGTGGAGGAGTAGGACGTATAAAGATCCGAACCTCCGCGAAATAGTGGGATACGTAGGGTTGCCGAACTTCCACGAGGGAAACAGCGAGTGACCACTTCGGTCACTACGGGGGGATGTTGGGGGGGGGGTATAGCCGGTTTCAGAGTAGGGTAGTTAGGAAGGAAGATAAGGATAAGGCAGAAGACGATAAGTGGAAGTATATAAACCGGATACCCCAGTAATAAATGATTCGCTCCCCTACTTGTGTCCACAGCAGCACGAACTGCATATGCTCTTGGCACAAATTTCTTCATCACACGTACCAAGCGTGGCGTACAAAACAGAGTCACGGTAAGAGAACTAAGCCGTCTCCCGCTGATGAACGCCACTGAGGCCTTTACTCCTGCTCAAGTGGAGAAGGCTATCAAGGAAATGCGGAACTCGAAGGCTCTCGGACCTGATGGTATCTCAGCAGCCATCTTGAAGAAGCTTCCCACGGAACTTCTACTGATGATCGCAGATATCATAAACACTTCTTTCCGAACCTGCACTCTACCCCAAGCATGGAAGACCGCCAATGTGATACCCCTGCCTAAGCCGGGCAAATCGCAAAGCACGGCGAAGGGCTATCGCCCTATTAGCCTGTTATCACCGATCGCGAAAGTAGCCGAAAAGCTAATCGTAAGGGACCTGACAGAGCAGAATGAGGCACAGCAACATCAACATGGGTTTAGAAAGCTTCACTCCACCACCACTGCCCTTCTGGAGATTGTCAGCTATGCGGTCGATGGGTTCAATTTCAGAAAGCCTCTTAGAACAGTGGCCGTTGCCCTCGATCTAACCAAAGCATTTGATTCTGTTAACCTAGGACTTTTGTCCGAGAAACTATTGAAGTCCTCGCTACAACCGTGGCAGAAGCGTTGGATCGCAGCGTTTACGAAAGGTCGTCGGGCCAAAGTGCTATTCCAGAATCACGTCTCCGATAGTATACCTGTAGCAGCCGGTGTGCCGCAGGGTGGAGTTTTGTCACCTGCCGTCTTCAGCCTGTATATTGAAGACCTACCTGAGCCTACTGAAGATATAAAAATTGTTGATTATGCCGACGATATCACCATCATGTGCCGTAATCGTGACATACAGGTAGCCGCGAACAAGATCAGCGACTATCTCGTCGAGCTTAAAAACTTTCTCGATAGTATGATGCTCACAGTTTCCGCGGCGAAGTCTTCTGTTTCGGTATTCACATCTGACCCAAAGGAACACAGCGCCCAACCTGTTGTCAGGTGGGATGGTGACCTCTTGCCTACAGCGCAATTTCCCAAACTGCTGGGCCTCGTTTTGGACCCATCGCTGAAGTTTCACAAAAATGCTGAACATAAGCAGGCAATTATCAAGGCAAAGCTTAATGTGTTGAGAGCTCTAGGAGGAACGTCCTGGGGTGGCAGCAGAGAGACAATCTTGACGACATATCGAGCTATTCTGCGGCCTGCATTGAAGTGTGCTGCACCTGTCTGGCAGCACATCGTGTCGGACAGTTCCTGGACTAAGATGCAGCGAATTCAGAATGCTGCACTACGAATAGCCACTGGATGTGCAAAAAGCTCACCGATTGAGCACCTTCACGCCGAGGCCCGTGAAATCATCTTGCCAGTGAAAGAGCATTGTCAGCTCCAGGCTCAGCAGATGTTTATTAATGTCCTTAAGCAACCTAATCATCCGTCGAGAAGACTATTAAATCCCGTGAGAGAAAGATCGATCAGAGTGCCGTTTGCCGATGCTCCGAACAAAGTGAATGTACAGAGATGGACCGACTCGAATCAAGAACGACTTCGTCTCTTACGCGCGGAGCACACCCGGTTCGTAAAGGATCATCTCGCCATAGCGGCCGTCAACCCTATTCTCGGTGATGTGCCGTCCAGGGTATGTGATACATCGCTATCATCGCTGGATTTAATCGCAAGACTCCGGCTGGTAGAAGCCTCGTCGTTGCTATTGATCTCTCGGCTGCATTCGATAGCGTCAGTATCCCGCTCCTATCGAAATCCATTCTGGAATCGGACATGCCCAGTTGGTCTAAAAGATGGATTAATAGCTTCGTCAAAAACCGGTCCATTCGTGCCAAGTTCGACGGACATCTATCATATTCGGTCCCATTGAAAGCCGGTGTCCCGCAAGGCGGGGTGTTGTCCCCTAGCCTGTTCTCGCTATTTCTGTCTGATATTCCTGAGCTACCAACTGGCATTCATCTGTGCCTGTACGCTGATGACATCACTATCGTTTGCACGGACTCAGTTATTGACCGAGCCACTGCCACCATGAACAACTACTTACGGACGTTGGCTGTGTATCTCAAATCAAAGTTGCTGACTGTGTCTGCCTCCAAGTCAAGTGTCACACTATGTACGACGGCTACTATCGAACATCGGCTTCATCCCAAGGTCATCTGGGATGGCCATGAGCTGCCACTGCCTAAGCATCCTCGACTACTGGGAGTCTTCCTGGATCCCTCGCTACGATTTCATGAGAATGCGCGTATACGTGCTGCCTCAGCCAACTCGCGCAACAACATTCTTCGCGCACTGGCTGGAACCACCTGGGGCAGCACGAAGGAAGTGCTACGTATGACATATAGGGCCATGGTGCAGCCGTTTCTGGAATATGGTGCCCCTATATGGACCAGACATCTCTCTGAATCCTCTTGGTGCAGATTGCAGAGAACACAGAATGCTGCCCTCAGGCTTATCACTGGATGTCACAAGTCGACGCCTATTCCGCATCTTCATCAGGAAACCGGCCTACTTCCCGTGAAAGAGCACTGCTTACTCCAGTCTCTGCAATTTCTAATAAGTATTGTCAAGAGTCCGACCCATCCAAATTACCATCTTCTGTCGTCTGGCCCCCACCCAAGAAGCATACGCACGCCGCTCAGTGCTTTTCTGTCTGCAGTCGATCAACAACGCTGGGCTACATCCGAGCTATCGCGAAGAAGACTCCAGATGGCTGAGCATACGCGGTTCGTGGCAGAGTACCTGTCTGATGCTCAGCCCAACTTAATCTATGGCGGCGTGCCCCCGCGAGTCGACGACAGCGAAGCTGGACTACCGAGACGTACCCGAACAATCCTCGCTGGTCTGCGATGCGGTCACTCCAGATAATCTAAAGGCCTACACACATCGGATTGATCAGTCAGTCCCAGATAAATGCCCCGATTGTGAATGTGCTGGACATGATTCATTGCATCTATTTTCATGTCCGGCCAGGCCCACAACCTTGTCTGCTCGAGATCTATGCTCGAGCTGTGTGAGGTGGCTAGCTTCCTACGCCTCTGATGCGATGCTCTGTTCATGGCTGACAAGAAGAAGAAGGATGATCATCGTGAACGCTGCCTTTAACTAATATAATCTTGATCGCTTGTTTGTTCTCTTACGTCTCCGCGTATTACGCTTGTATTCTTCAAGATTTCAATTTCAAAACTGCAGCAACCACGATCTGAGAAACAATGCCATTTGTTACATTTCTCCAAATTTCGAGTGTTTTTTGGGGTCTACCTGAATTCATCCCTTAGGTAGAGGGCCGAGTAGACATGGTCATCCGACACTAATTTTCAAATAGACGAAAGAGCATTGCACTTTGAAAAAACAATTGCATATTGTTCTCGAAAAAATTATGATTCAAATGGCGACTGTCAGAAAGTTTGAAATGAACGAATTTTCAAAATATTGCTTCTTTGTAACTTATGAAAGAGGAGGTGTAATTCAGTTATCTCTTTCTGCTCGATTGAATGAGAATTTTAAATGATTATTAGGCGTGACAACATGTACACATTTGCTCAAAAACGTCTCTCAAGTGCGAAATCACGTTTCACGCGTGTTCCGTGTTGATTGTTTCATGTCTAATTTTCCCTATATATCCTGATGAAGAGTGAGCCATGATGTGTCATTCCAGGAGAAAGTGCACACGATGCTGATTCCCAATATCTCTCTAGATTCCCAAATAGACCATTTTAAACAGAGGTATGAAGAAAGGGGGAAAGAGTTTTTTTTTTGAATTTTTTTTTTGCCAAAAACGCAAAGATTATGACCAGTATTGTACTTGACGATTTCTCACCAAAAGTTCGCTTCATTCAAGTTACAGACCGTGTTTTCATTCTTGGTTGATTCGAAAGCCGAGCTTTTTCGAATGATCGACTGCTCGGATTACTCGAAAACTACATTTTCATACGCGTGTTTCGCGTGTTGATTGTGTTAAGGCCAACTTTTCCTAAATACCTTGTTTTAGAGTAAGCAATGTGTCTCCTAAAAAAGGCTCTCGATGCTGATTTTGTCTCTTTCGATCAACGAGTGGTCTATTTTGAACAGAGTGTTGACAAAGAAGCATAAAACGCTTTTTGCGCCCAAAATGCAAATGATATCACCTGTATTGCACATCATCCTGACATCGCGCCCCTAAATGGCGAACACTTCTCTAAATGCTGACTAGTCTTGGAATAAAACGATCCAAAGACTGGAACTTTGATAGAGCTGCGAAAACCGTCACTGCCAAAATCTGCGGTTCTATGCACAGCGTTTATGGTTCTCGTAAGATTCTGTGTCTGTTCTTCAACGCAGCTGTCATGAATACTACTTTGACTGATTTATTGTCCGATTAACCTGTGTGAGGTTTTCATCGAGACTCCCACATTCAAGTATCAAAGCTAGATGTATGCAATTTGTGTTTGGTTCGCATGGAATTTCATCTGGATTACGTTTTAGCGACTTCCGCACTTGTATGGGCTTGGAAAGCTAAAATACATAAAGAAACAAATCGTTCGAGTACTATTTTAAAGCAAAGGTTTCCGAAGAAATGTGTAAATGGATGACTGGCGAAAACTGTAAAGCTGTATCATCAGCTGTATCGGTGTGTTGCTTAACAAACCACTATTCGATATCCCTCATCATGGTGTGGGCAAATATATTCGACTCGCCTCGGAGGCTTCGCAGCGAGGTCGCGTAGGTGTCTTGAAAAACACCTACACGGCGTCAACGCTCAGCCGACGCGGCAATTGGCTCTTCAGCGAGGTGCGATTGCGGAGCCTACTTCGCTATCGGCGTGCAGGCAGGGCGATTTGTAATGAAGGCTTCGCAATGCGACCGTGTAGGTGCCTACAGGGCACCTACACGGACGCATTGCGAAGCCTTCATTACAAATCGCCCCGCCTCCGCTCCGCCCCCGCACGCGTAGGGACCAAGTGAATTTCGTTGTTTTTTTGCCTGTAGCTAATTCGGGAATTTTTTTCGATGAGCCGCAGTTATAACAGTGAAGGTCGGGAAACGTTTCCCACCCTGCTTTAGAACTATGTCCGTGTTTTGCGTCTGGGGAGTTGGAAACTCGGGCGGGGGGCCAAAAAAGAAGACGAAGTGAGTGTCAAGCAGGTGATAGTAAGTTATTGTCCCATTTTGTAGACGCTGCCAATCTAAAAATGAGCATATTACAGATAAGTCGTGCCCCTTTTGTTTCCTTGTATGTGCTTCGATGCAGTCTCGAAAGCGTCATATAGAAAGGAAACATCCGGATCAAGTTGAGGCACCAGAGGTTGATCAGCACACCTATATCAAAGTGCACTCTGTGAGTTGTGATGATTGAAAGTCGGGCACTCCGTGAATGTCAGCTCTTTTGATTTGACTGTTTAGCCAGCCCTTCCCTTCGCATGTGAGTTGTGCAAGAAGACATTTGCTAGCCATGCTTCTCTAAATACCCATAAACGAAGGATACACGACGATAATAAAATTCACGAATGTGACATTTGCTCTAGAAGGTTCGTCTGTTTTTTTTTTAAATTGTGATTTCTGTATAGAATACCTGGGTTTATAGGTATCCACTTGCAAGCGAGTTACGGAAGCACATGCAGCGTGTACACGATAAAAATTCGGACATAAGCTGCGATTCCTCGGAAGTTTCCTCCATTTAGCTATTTTTCTGTCTGGATTATTGGGGCTTGTTATCTGCTGTGGTGTTCCATGTTCAGGGAATCCCTGTTTATGTGATAGGTAGAGTTCTATGCATTGTTGATGGGTAAAACAATGATGTATATATTGTTCGTGTGTTCCTAAACACTGGGTTAATGTTACTTCGTACGTTTACTAATATGTCTACCATTGAATCATGTTTACCAATACTCTAATGGTTCTGCTTGAAACAAAATTCGGAGTTGCGGCCAATAGATCTTGGTCTGGTGGTTTTCATTTTCAAAAATGCAAGGACCGTCTTTCGATTGGGGAATCGCTGCACATCGTCTGCGCAGGTTATCTTCTTCTTTGCAGCCGCAGAGAGGGTTCCCGTCACAGGTTCAGAAACTCGGCCATCTAGCGTTGGGTTCATCCACAAATCCATTGTTGTCAATGTAGTCGGTCTCATCGGGCAGTTGAACAGGCCACCGCAATCCGGGCACTCGTCGGGTTTGCTGTTATCGATCTTATGCAGATATGACATCAACATTGGAGAGTGTCCACAGCGTAACGAGGCAAGGGGTGCACCTGGCACGCCTGCCAAGTCCCATCTCGGTCTCGCTGACCTTGGGAGATGCGACTCCCAGGATGGAGTTTATGGCAACTCTGCTCAAGTGTTCCTTCACGAATCGGGTATGCTCCGCGCGCAAGAGACGGAGGTGTTCTTGTTGTGCTTCAGTCCATCTCTGCACATCTACTTTCGAGGAAGCATCGGCGAACGGCTTTCTGATACATCTCTCCCTTACTGGGTTGAATACTCTTCGCGACGGATGATTTGGCTGCTTAACGATGTCAATGAAGATTTGTTGCGCCTGAAGTTGGCAGTGGTCTTTAACTGGCGATATGCGAGCTTTGGCGTGTAAGTGCTCAATTGGAGAGCTTCTAGAACAGCCCGTCGCGATTCGCGGAGCAGAATTTTGGACGCGTTGCAGCTTGGACCAAGATGTGCCCGACACGATGTGCTGCCAGACTGGCGCAGCATACTCCAAGGCGGGTTGCAGAATAGCCTTATACGTGGTCAGGATCGTTTCTTTATTGCATCCCCAGGACGTTCCACCGAGAGCACGCAGGACGTTGAGTCTTGTTTTCACGGTGGCCTGCTTCTGCTCAGTGTTCTTATGAAACCTCAACGAAGCATCCAACACGAGTCCAAGAAGTTAAGGGAATCGGGTGGCCTGCAATTGAGTTTCGTCCCATTTCACCATGGGATGGGCACTGTGCTCTGCATCATCAGTGAAAAAGACGATGACGAATGATTTGGAGGCAGAGACTGTGAGCATTTTGGGATCGAAGAAACATTTCAACTGGATCATTGATCTTACTGGCGGCTACATTCATGTCGCGATCCCGGCACAGAATAGTAATATCATTCGCGTATGCAACGACCTAAATGTCTTGTAGGGGAACGGGCAGATCTTGAAGATATAAACTGAAAAGTGCAGGCGATAAAACTCCTCCTTGAGGGACACCAGCGTCTACTGGAGACCAGGGGTGTGCGTAAATGAAATTTCAAATTTCGTAAAACGTAATTACGATCAAACCACCGTAAATCGTAAATAGCAAGTAATAACAATAAGCACTAAGAATATTATTCCTATGGTGTGGTGGAACAAGAGTCTGAATACTTTCCTTCAATTTAGGCTGAAGAGTTGTTTTAGAAATTTGTTGCTACCCGAACTGCAGACTTAGCTAGGACTATAGCAGGGAAAAACAGTTTTGCAGAATTGAGTGTGCAGCGCAGACTCACTACACGCTCCACGCAGCGCCATGTTCACATAAGGCGCCATGATAATAGTGCATGGGAGCGCCTGTTTTGAGGCGATTTCAGTTGTCCACGCGCAGGTAGATGGGATTCCACTCCGAAAACCGCTTACTTCCGAGATGTTGTACGTTCGTACCGTGGCAGTGTGGAGGAAAGAAGATCGCCTCTGTGCAAACCGACGTCAACCCCTCCGAGAAGAGGGTTTTTGTCATGGGAGAGGTGCTGTCAGGGCGGGGCACGCGTCCCGGTTAACCTTAGGGGGTGCATATTGGACGTTGCAGAAAGGGCAAAGGGGGGTGCCTAAACCGGACACAAAAAAAACGAAGTGCGTGTTCTGTGGAATTTCAGGAGCAAAATACACGATTTTCTTCTGGTTTGTCATATCTTCTCAGCTTTTTAGGACGAACACAGAATTAAAATTATTGATAGATATGCAGTTTGTGTTCGCAATAATTCATAGTTGCTGTCGGAGCTTCTCATCAACAACTCTATGAATTAAAGATCATATATAACGTAAGCCGAATAAGGCTGTATAATCTCGGTCTACTACTCAAGAATACCGATACGACATATATAAGGTGTTTGATTGTTTTGATGAAGGAATAAACACTACTCTGTTATCTAGTAGCAAGTAAGGATTGATGTGGTGTAATGTTTCTTTGGTGTAACGTTCAGTGATTACCGTTGTGGTTACCGATTAGAAGCGAAGATACAAAGACAGCGCTCAGACGCGCTATCGTTCACGTTCAGAAAAGGATCAGCGAACTGCTGAATTATGGCAGACTAAAAATAAAGATATCACGGTCAGTATAAAAACTAGCCAACGGAATTTCGTCTATGAGAATGACTTATGAAGAGAGCTGACTGTAAAAATTGAAGACTGCAAGTTTCAGTGAAAGAAGCAAATAATCGTATCTTCCTACTTGAGAAGTCATCTGTACATAAAAACCCGAATTTTATCCAGCTTGAATGCCGCAATCCCTTAGAGAGTGGGCTCGCCGTGCGATATGGTGTTTGTCCGCAGCTACACAGCGCAAACTGGAGTGGACGCGCGCACGATAATCCTTTATAATAATAAAAAACGGAGAAGAAATGGGTGCGCACAAAGAGGCACTCTCGGGAGGGCGTGACCCGGTTGGGCGGGGCGACTCCGCCCTTGGCGTGGACGAGATTGTCTCCAGAGTGCCTCTTCCGCGGTGCTTCGATTTGATTACTTCCTCACCGTATTTCTACACTATTCGCCTGTATTCCACTGAACTGTAAGGTTCTAGAAGCTGAGGAATTGATCTATTCAACACAATAACAATTCTTGATCCCAAATGCATTGATTTGCTAACTCACGAGAGTTTTCATGTTCCCATGCTGACATGAAACCTTTCTTGACCAGCAATATGATGCTATTATACATTGCATTTTCAATTCCGCGGTGGTGATTTACGAAAAGGTGAATCTTTTTATCTGGTTTCCTTCTCTTCTCATCTCACCTAAACATAGAAATAGTTTATGAATCAAGATATAATCCCTGTTCGCGCAATATAGTGACCTTTGATGTTGTTCAATGCTTTAAATCTTTTCATTTTCGATTACGCCGCCTAGCACTTAGCCATAAATTTCTTTTGTCGAATATTAACATTATAATTTAAAAAGTGGCGGAGGCTCCAGAATCAATTAAAAAACAAACAGGCATCGCCCTAGCTTCCCAATCTGTCACCTAGATTTCCTATATGTTTATAAACATCCAAGGCTTTCTCGAAACAAGATAGTGTTTCTCAATCTCTTCAATTCATCTGATTTTCATGCCTTCAATCGGAAAAAAAATCCAGATGTTCCGCTATCGTGTCGTCTATAGAAGACTTTTTAATCACCAAATATTATGACCCTAACCAAAAAGGTCTTAGGTATATCCTATATTGTTGAAACCTTCTCAGGGAATTTCCTAGATTATTCGAGTGTTTACTAATCCGTCGTTAGCATTTTTAGTCACAAATAAAAAATAAGACTAGGAATAGATTTTGAAAAGTCGGGTAAGTGCTGTAACATTTCTACGGATCATATACCTATGATTAATTTGAAGAAATTTAGTGAAATGAAGAAAATGAGAATTCGGATCTATTTTTCAAACCTCTGCTTGATCGGATCAGTTCCTGAAGTGTCTCAAAAAGCTGCTATAAAAACTATAAAAACTGTCTATGATTCACGACTCAAATACAAAATTTACAAAAACAAAAAAAAAATCGAACAAAAACGTAGGTGAACATTCACATGATACAGAGTTCGTACTAGTTTCGCCATCCCATATTTCTTCCAGGTTTTTTTTTACATTTTCACTATGTATACCTTGAAGAAGGTATCCGTTTCTAACGAGGACTAAAATGACTTTTTTTGGTTAAAAAAAATTCTTGCATCAATTCATATCGTTTTGTGTTTATTCTCGCAATAAAAATGATAGTACGACAAACGCCTAAAAAAGTGCACAAGAGGAACAAAGTGTCAATTTTTTTTACCAATTTTTTAAAAATATTTTTTCAATATTTTTTTCAATTCAATTTCAATTTTTCAACAAAGAAGCGCGCTTCGCTTTTTTTCAGCCTTAATTTGGATTGAGTTTCTACCTCAAAATCTAATCGTTTTTGTAGTCATTTAACCAGGGCAATGATGCCTATTTTGATTTACACACATATATTCTCAGCCTTTGCATTCACCCTAATGATTTTGGCTCATATCGGTCGACATTTCCTCCATTCGATCGCTAATGACCCAGCATAGCCAATGGACATAACAGATTCGAAGACAAGCGACCCAGGATCGTAAACCAGTCCCAGTGGCAATGTAAGCAGCAGGGTCGACAGAGTAGAGGTATCGGTTGATATCAACGAGGGTTTATTAGATTGAGTACGTAGGCTGAGAACACAATTATGGAAAAAAGACATTGTTTCCTTAAGTGAATAACAAAACAAAAGTCAACGAGATAAATAGGTGTTTTGTTGCTGGAGGAAAACTTAATAGCATAAGACATCAATGAATAAAAAAAACATGAAAAATCACACCAACATCACTAAAATTCAAGAATTTCATTGCCGAAGTGATTTTTCGTCATTTTTGTTTGTGTCCTATCTGATCATGTGAAAAATGTATTGAACAATAAAGTTGAAATTTCATTACCACTTTTTGACATCATTCCAAACCCTAACAAAATTTTACTACGCATAATTTTTGTTTAGTAAATTTAGTTCAGAATTTGTTTACCCTACAACAGTTTGTGAACTGATCCTCAGAAGAAAAAAATAAATAAAATGAAGCTCCAGTTCAGCACGTACTCGGTCATATCATCTCATCCGTACATTAAATTATTTCGCATACGATACACACGAAGGAAACAATGCAGAGGCTATAAACAACCCACTTTCATATAAATTCGTTGCGAAAACGAAGCGAGTGAAAGCAAGAAAAAAATTAAGAATTTATTCTCAACATCGGCTCTTTGTTTCGTGAGCAAGAAGAGTTAGCTTGAAAATTGAAATTCTACATTGAAGATTAGATAGCCTTACCGTCTTAACATAATTTTGAACTCGAACATCTTGTGTGAATTAGCCAAGGCTTCATTGGATAGTTTCTTTGAATATAATAAAAAATTTAGAAAAAAAATGAGTGGAAGCCAGACGACCCACTTTGGAATCCAGTAGATGGTTGTAGAAGTAGGATAAACGGATATTAGCATGATATTGCTGGTCAAGAAAAGTCTCATGCTAACATGGGAACATGAAAACTCTCGTGAGCTAGCAAATCAATGCATTTGGGATCAGCGTTTGTCGGAAGGATTGCCATTGGGGTTGAATAGAGCAGTTGATCAGCTTCTATTCCCTTACAGTCCAGTGGAATAGACGTGGATAGTATAGGGAATACAGTGAGGACAAAAGCAAATCGCAGAGCTCGTGAAAGAGGCACTCAGGAGGCAATCTCGTCCGCGCCGAGGGCGGAGTCGCCCCGCCCAACTGAGACACGCCCACCCGGGAGTGCCTCTTTACCTATCCCCAGAAGAAATCCTTTGTCGGTGGTACATGTCGAACAGGGCAATCTAAGCGGGACCACACGTGTGTTGTGCCCAAACTCGTCCACTCCATTTTCCACCCATCAAAACTACGACAGGCATGAATTTCTCCAGTTTCCAGAAAGCAGTAGTGCTCAAAGGTCTAATAGGATACCAGCCCACGCAGAAACTGAGTTTTAAACAGCAAATCACGAATATCTGTGAGTAAAGAGACGAGGCATGGACGAGTTTATCGTCCATGCCTCGTCTGTGTTTTGGCAGTAGAGCGCGCCATTAACGAAGACCGCCGCAACAGCACATTTTTTTTGTTTTTTTTTGTCATTTTTGTCATCTCTTTCTCGCTCTGGTGTCATCACATTTCACCTGGCCTTAAAGAGGTCTAATTTCTCCGGCGCCCCTTATATTGATGATGGATTAGGGGGTTGACAGAAATTTTCGAATCTTTTGTGCAATTCTGCGTTCCATTTACGGAAAACTAATGGAAAGAAGACGGTTATCAATGTTCGATGAAAACATTCTATTAGAGGCACAGAACAGGGCTGCACGTGAATTTAACTGTGGAAGTATTAACCTCAAAGCTCATCAGGTTTTTATCACTAATGTGATTGAATGAATAGAATCGTATCATTTTTTTAAAGAAAATCCTCCAGTAAACTCCAAATACCGTGCGGTACCGATTGCCACGATAGCCGTAAAATGGCGTGTGTGATGGTGTAGATGCAGAATCCATGGTAACAGCGACGCCTATTTTATTGATTAGCTGCGGAAATCACAAAACGTTTTTTAGCAGCCGGGATTATGTGTTACCGTAACCCCATTCGCCGTGGAGCGCGTCATGATATCATCGAGCGCCAGCGTCACACTAGGGGGTATTTTAGACTGAGATCAGCTACAGGGAGTGTTTTTGTTTTGAAACTGAGGGTATTTATGATCTACATTGTATTCTTAGGTATTTATAGTGCATTTCAGTGTTTTTCTTGCTTGTATCTCTTCACTTAAAAAGCTGTGTTCTTTTGAATTGCTTGCTGGCCCATCGTTTCTTATTTTCTAGGGGTCCATCTCGTCAGCAGCTGATTGTTGGGCCCAAGATAAATGACAGGTGTGGATGTTGAGACGAAAAATTGATATTGCTTAGCAGTAACGGTAGGCACGATACCGGACTAATTCAAACGATGACTACCTTACCAAAAATGTGAATGCGTGCAGCACTAGAAAAACGAGCTTGCTGAAAATCTTTCACAGTCATAGTTTCTATTGCAGACCAAACTTTCTTATCAAACAAAGGTTCGGATGTGGTGTTAAAATGCAGCTGCACCCGGACCACGAAACTTGTAAGCAGATGTAGGGAGGAGAATATTCCGATTAAGCATATGACCGGGCATTCCTTATTGTGGTGAGAACTCGACATTCGGGAAGCATGTTCTTGTGATGAGATATGCGATCGTGAATGGTCAATCGTAGTGAACGTATGTACGACTTCTCTGTCATGATGCAGTTCTTTTTCAGTCACGAAGAGTGAAAAGTAGTGACTAGAGGTAGCGGAAAAAATCACTACAGCATTGACATGTTAAAAACAACTGCGTTTACATGAAAGAAGGTATCAGCCATATGTGTTTATTAAGGTGCACCTAGATATAGCACATAGATATCGTGAGAAACAGAATAGTGTACCGAAGGAGTGAAGTTGCGATCGAATTCCCTATCTGAGCGACACATATAAAGACCTCGACTGATGTGAAAATTGTGATGTTGAACAATGTAGATGATAAATACCCTCAGTTTCAAAACAGAAACACTCCCCGTGGCTGATCTCAGTCTAAAATACCCCCTAGTGTGACGCTGGCGCTCGATGATATCATGACGCGCTCCACGGCGAATGGGGTTACGGTAACACAGAATCCCGGCTGCTAAAAAACGTTTTGTGCGGAAATCTTGAAAAACTTTCACGTCTCCTTCGGAAAGCGGTAATTTCAGGTAGAAATGTTCATGAAAGTGGCAGTGAAATGTGACTGAGAGTTGATAAGGGTACTGGCTTGGTAATTGAAGGGATTTTGGGTAATCAGACAAGAATTTCAACCTCGTTTGTTATCTATTCACTCTGACTATAAGGCTGCTCGGTTTCATTTCTTCGAACAGAGTTTTGACCAACAGTAAGATCGGCCCACACCCGAAGTTTTCCTTCCTTGCCGATTTTTGGTTTTCGATGTTTTTTTTTCCGAATCGCAGCCAACACTAAAATCAACCTCCACCCGGGGATGGCTCATGCCGTTTAGACAGGTGGAACAAAATGCACAGCCGTCAAATATATTGCGTCGTGTGCAACTGCACACCATGCTCACACTTTACGCGCAAATATTAAAAAATCGCTCCTTCAGTCGAAATTAGAGTTTTGGGCGCAAAGTTATGTTAATCAGCGGTATTGCTCCTGTAAAAGCATGTCAGGCTGGTTCGGCGACATTTACAAGCGTTCAGCTTATTTTGGAAGTGAAAACTTCCAGTGGAGGACCGAAAAGTCGATCTTATTTCCCTACTCAATCGTTGATAAAGTTCATATTTCCGGCTTGGAGTCCATGTTTTCACCAATCCTTCTTCATGGCGGATTTTTTCTACCTTCTTGTACTAGCAGTTACGATTCAGGATACAACGAGCTTGCAAGACACTTTATTAGATTGCGTTATTACAAAATTTAGTCACCTATCTCTGAAAAATCAAAAAGCTATGCCACACCTAACTATCAGTGCGGGATCCCATATCAAATGATTGTGAGAGTTCAAAAGAATTACATTGGGTAAGCAAACTGACAAACATGGAAAATGAAAGGCTGGACGTGAATATAGTTGATCAAGGCACAAAGTAAGAAAAACTAGAAGAAAATACAATAACTAAATACGAAACTGATTTACACGATGGAGAAGTATGAAGAATAAAACATTTGTGAAAAGGGTAATAGCGTTTTCCAGTTGCGCCGATTGTTGGCTGAGCGTTCATTTATATCAATGAAGGGGTTCAAGAAGCGTTTAACACGAATGTGTCAGATTTGACTTAATACTACTCAGTGGGGGTTATCTGGTGTGCTGATCACGAATATTAAAAGCACTCTGTCGGGGGAAAATTGAGAGCGACACACGACTTCCGACTATTTGCGGAATTCTACTATTGATGTGGCTCAAACTCTTCCTCTGAGGGTTTCTTGGAGTGCTGAACACGAATCCGAGGTCTATTTTTTGACAGAATACGGTATGTTACGGTGGGTATACGGTAGGCTGGTCAAAGTCTCAGATTTAATTCAAAAGTTCTATGCCGGGATTATTCGGTGTGCTGAATATGAATTTGATGTTTATTTGTCGATTTTCGGATTATTAAGGTATGTTTTGCCCCCTATGTAGCATGGCGCATACCGTAACCTACATTAAACCTCAGAATTCCGACAAACGGACCAAAGAATCGTGTTTGGTACCCTATATTACCTCTGGCATACAAGTTTGGAGCGTAATTCGGAATTTTTTCCAAAACACCCAAAAAATCCGTGATGGGGTACCCTTACCCGCTGCGAGGCTTTCGAAAACGCCCATAACTTTTTCAGAGTGAGTCTAGGCAGCTGCGAAGGACATATTCGGACTCCACGTCCGAAAATGGTTCTAGAAAGTACATTTCATGACTAGAAGGATTCCCCTTGTTAGATGACTTGAATAGCTAGTAAGCTGCAGTATCTCATATTTCTTCTTCATACGCTTTCAAAATGCAAGAGTATGTAGGTTCCCACAATCGTGCAAAAATAAGAGCAGCGTTCTTTTTATTTTTGATATTGACTATAAATATTATTATAGTAAAGCGCTACCACTGCTCTCATTGATCGTGATATTGCCGGAAACACCTTGAATCGGTGTCATATTTTACAGTATAATTATCGCCAATGTTGTTTTAGTCGGAGTAAGACAACAATCTAATGAAATCGATCCCATATATGCATCAAATATGTTGAGATGCTTTACCTAGCGACTGTAGCAAAAGGGACTACATGTACAAAAACGTAGAAAAAACCGTCATAGAAAAGGTTTGGTGCAAATAAGGCTGCCGAAACTCTGCGAAAACCCTTCTTGCCTTTTCAACCTTCTCAGATGTACAACTAAAAGCTACACAACAAAATGATTGACTCAAGGCAGGAAATATGAACGTCATCAGCGGCTTAATATTGAAATAAGATCGACTATCCTGTCTTCCATTGGGAGTTTTCGCTTCCAAATTGAGCTAAACGCTTGTAAATGTCGCCGAACTAGCCTGTTACGCTTTTACAGGCGAAATACCGCTGGTTAACGTAACTTTTCGCCCAAAGCACATTTCAATGAATGGAGCGATTTTTGCATATTTGCGCGTAAAGTGTGAGCATGATGTGCAGTTGCACACGCCACAATATATTTGACGGCTGTGCATTTTGTTCCACGTGTCTAAACGGCATGAGCCCCCGGGGATTACCTCCTTTGCCTAACGGTGCAGCCGAAGGCTGCACCGTCCATCCAGGGTCTCAAATGATTTAAACCACTCCGAATTGCAGCCAACACGAAAATCAGCCTCCACCCGGAGATTACCTCCCTTGCCTGACGGTGTAGCCGAAGGCTGCAACGTCCATCCAGGGTCTCAAGTGATTTAGACCACTCCGAATTGCAGCCAACACGAAAATCAGCCCCCACCCGGGGATTACCTCCCTTGCCTGACGGTGCAGCCGAAGGCTGCACCGTCCACTCTGGGTTTCAAGTAATTTCAACCTGATATCTCTATTCTTGCTTCCGCGGTTGCACCGATAATCCCTTTTCCACCGCCAAACAACCGTTCCTATGTGATTATTTATTGAGAATGCGGTTGCACTGGAATTACAGGCGTGATTCCCGGTGTGAGTTGTGTAATTGCACCATACACTATATTTTACGGCTATCGTGGCAATTTGTACCGCACGGTATTTTTCGTCTAGTAAATCCTCCACCACAGTTTGTTGAAAAACATGTTCTGTACTTTTCTATCGACTGACGCAGCTATGGAATTCTTAGGAATAGGGTAAATTTATTCCCACAATAAAGTCGTTGAATGATTGAACGAATGAATGTTGGCAACACTTTTTTGCCGTTTCTCTCATATATATGTTTCTCTGTGATGTTCTGTCTGGGTTAAATATATACTATCTTTCGAAGGACTCTGAATGTCGGTTCGATGTGGACACCGCGATTGACAAGTGAGCTATCCTTTTTATTGAGTTCCTCTAATCAGCTTTTTAATGGTTTTTTTTTGGCTAGAATATTTTGAGGGAATCTCGTTTTCTAGATAGTTAGAGTTCAAGGCCATGCCGCAGGCTGCATCGTCCAAATAGAGTTTAAACTGATTTCCACTCCCGAAATACCCGGTACACGACAGATTTAGCCTCCACGCAGGGAATTTCCTCCCCTGAGCGGCGGTGCAGGCGCAGGCTGCATCGTCCAAATGGAGTGTAAACTGATTTACACTCCCGAAATACCCGATACACGACAGATTTAGGCTCCACGCAGGGGATTTTCTCCCCTGAGCGACGGTGCAGCCGCAGGCTGCATCGTCCAAATAGAGCTTAAACTGATTTCCACTCCCGAAATACCCGATACACGACAGATTTAGGCTCCACGCAGGGGATTTCCTCCCCTGAGCGACGGTGCAGCCGCAGGCTGCATCGTCCAAATAGAGTTTAAACTGATTTCCACTCCCGAAATACCCGATACACGACAGATTTAGCCTCCACGCAGGGTATTTTCTCCCCTGAGTGACGGTGCAGCCGCAGGCTGCATCGTCCAAATAGAGTTTAAACTGATTTCCACTTCCGAAATACCCGATACACGACAGATTTAGCCTCCACGCAGGGTATTTTCTCCCCTGAGTGACGGTGCAGCCGCAGGCTGCATCGTCCAAATAGAGCTTAAACTGATTTCCACTCCCGAAATACCCGATACACGACAGATTTAGGCTCCACGCAGGGGATTTTCTCCCCTGAGCGACGGTGCAGCCGCAGGCTGCATCGTCCAAATAGAGCTTAAACTGATTTCCACTCCCGAAATACCCGATACACGACAGATTTAGGCTCCACGCAGGGGATTTTCTCCCCTGAATGACGGTGCAGCCGCAGGCTGCATCGTCCAAATAGAGTTTAAACTGATTTCCACTGCCGAAATACCCGACACACGACAGATTTAGCCTCCACCCAGGGTATTTTCTCCCCTGAGCGACGGTACAGCCGCAGGCTGCATCGTCCAAATAGAGTTTAAACTGATTTCCACTCCCGAAATACCCGACACACGACAGATTTAGCCTCCACCCAGGGTATTTTCTCCCCTGAGCGACGGTGCAGCCGCAGGCTGCATCGTCCAAATAGAGTTTAAACTGATTTCCACTTCCGAAATACCCGATACACGACAGATTTAGCCTCCACGCAGGGGATTTCCTCCCCTGAGCGACGGTGCAGCCGCAGGCTGCATCGTCCAAATAGAGCTTAAACTGATTTCCACTCCCGAAATACCCGATACACGACAGATTTAGGCTCCACGCAAGGGATTTCCTCCCCTGAGCGGCGGTGCAGCCGCAGGCTGCATCGTCCAAATAGAGTTTAAACTGATTTCCACTCCCGAAATACCCGATACACGACAGATTTAGCCTCCACGCAGGGTATTTTCTCCCCTGAGCGACGGTGCAGCCGCAGGCTGCATCGTCCAAATAGAGTTTAAACTGATTTCCACTCCCGAAATACCCGACACATGACAGATTTAGCCTCCACCCACGGTATTTTCTCCCCTTAGCGGCGGTGCAGCCGCAGGCTGCATCGTCCAAATGGAGCTTAAACTGATTTCCACTCCCGAAATACCCGACACACGACAGATTTAGCCTCCACCCAGGGTATTTTCTCCCCTGAGCGACGGTGCAGCCGCAGGCTGCATCGTCCAAATAAGTTTAAACTGATTTCCACTCCCCGAAATACCCGATACACGACAGATTTAGCCTCCACGCAGGGTATTTTCTCCCCTTAGCGGCGGTGCAGCCGCAGGCTGCATCGTCAAATAGAGTTTAAACTGATTTCCACTCCCGAAATACCCGATACACGACAGATTTAGCCTTCACGCAGGATTTTCTCCCTGAGCGGCGGTGCAGCCGCAGGCTGCATCGTCCAAATGGAGTTTAAACTGATTTCCACTCCCGAAATACCCGATACACGACAGATTTAGCCTTCACGCAGGGTATTTTCTCCCCTTAGCGGCGGTGCAGCCGCAGGCTGCATCGTCCAAATAGAGTTTAAACTGATTTCCACTCCCGAAATACCCGATACACGACAGATTTAGGCTCCACGCAGGGGATTTTCTCCCCTGAGCGACGGTGCAGCCGCAGGCTGCATCGTCCAAATAGAGTTCAAACTGATTTCCACTCCCGAAATACCCGATACACGACAGATTTAGCCTCCACCCAGGGTATTTTCTCCCCTGAGCGACGGTGCAGCCGCAGGCTGCATCGTCCAAATAGAGTTCAAACTGATTTCCACTCCCGAAATACCCGATACACGACAGATTTAGCCTTCACGCAGGGGATTTCCTCCCCTTAGCGGCGGTGCAGCCGCAGGCTGCATCGTCCAAATAGAGTTTAAACTGATTTCCACTCCCGAAATACCCGACACACGACAGATTTAGCCTCCACCCACGGTATTTTCTCCCCTTAGCGGCGGTGCAGCCGCAGGCTGCATCGTCCAAATGGAGCTTAAACTGATTTCCACTCCCGAAATACCCGATACACGACAGATTTAGCCTCCACCCAGGGTATTTTCTCCCCTGAGCGACGGTGCAGCCGCAGGCTGCATCGTCCAAATAGAGTTCAAACTGATTTCCACTCCCGAAATACCCGATACACGACAGATTTAGCCTCCACGCAGGGTATTTTCTCCCCTGAGTGACGGTGCAGCCGCAGGCTGCATCGTCCAAATAGAGTTTAAACTGATTTCCACTCCCGAAATACCCGATACATGACAGATTTAGCCTCCACGCAGGGTATTTTCTCCCTGAGCGACGGTGCAGCCGCAGGCTGCATCGTCCAAATAAGTTTAAACTGATTTCCACTCCCGAAATACCCGACACACGACAGATTTAGCCTCCACCCAGGGTATTTCCTCCCTGAGCGACGGTGCAGCCGCAGGCTGCATCGTCCAAATAGAGTTTAAACTGATTTCCACTGCCGAAATACCCGACACACGACAGATTTAGCCTCCACGCAGGGATTTTCTCCCTGAGCGGCGGTGCAGCCGCAGGCTGCATCGTCAAATAGAGTTTAAACTGATTTCCACTCCCGAAATACCCGATACACGACAGATTTAGCCTCCACGCAGGGTATTTTCTCCCTGAGCGACGGTGCAGCCGCAGGCTGCATCGTCCAAATAGAGTTTAAACTGATTTCCACTCCCGAAATACCCGATACACGACAGATTTAGCCTCCACGCAGGGTATTTTCTCCCTGAGCGACGGTGCAGCCGCAGGCTGCATCGTCCAAATAAGTTTAAACTGATTTCCACTCCCGAAATACCCGATACACGACAGATTTAGCCTCCACGCAGGGTATTTTCTCCCTGAGCGACGGTGCAGCCGCAGGCTGCATCGTCCAAATAGAGTTTAAACTGATTTCCACTCCCGAAATACCCGATACACGACAGATTTAGCCTCCACGCAGGTATTTTCTCCCTGAGCGGCGGTGCAGCCGCAGGCTGCATCGTCCAAATAGAGTTTAAACTGATTTCCACTCCCGAAATACCCGATACACGACAGATTTAGCCTCCACGCAGGGATTTTCTCCCTGAGCGGCGGTGCAGCCGCAGGCTGCATCGTCCAAATAGAGTTTAAACTGATTTCCACTCCCGAAATACCCGATACACGACAGATTTAGCCTCCACGCAGGGATTTTCTCCCCTGAGCGACGGTGCAGCCGCAGGCTGCATCGTCCAAATAGAGTTTAAACTGATTTCCACTCCCGAAATACCCGATACACGACAGATTTAGCCTCCACGCAGGTGATTTTCTCCCTGAGCGACGGTGCAGCCGCAGGCTGCATCGTCCAAATAGAGTTTAAACTGATTTCCACTCCCGAAATACCCGATACACGACAGATTTAGCCTCCACGCAGGGTATTTTTCTCCCTGAGCGGCGGTGCAGCCGCAGGCTGCATCGTCCAAATAGAGTTTAAACTGATTTCCACTCCCGAAATACCCGATACACGACAGATTTAGCCTCCACGCAGGGTATTTTCTCCCCTGAGCGGCGGTGCAGCCGCAGGCTGCATCGTCCAAATAGAGTTTAAACTGATTTCCACTCCCGAAATACCCGATACACGACAGATTTAGCCTCCACGCAGGGTATTTTCTCCCTGAGCGACGGTGCAGCCGCAGGCTGCATCGTCCAAATAGAGTTTAAACTGATTTCCACTCCCGAAATACCCGATACACGACAGATTTAGCCTCCACGCAGGGTATTTTCTCCCTGAGCGGCGGTGCAGCCGCAGGCTGCATCGTCCAAATAAGTTTAAACTGATTTCCACTCCCGAAATACCCGATACACGACAGATTTAGCCTCCACCCAGGTATTTTCTCCCTGAGCGACGGTGCAGCCGCAGGCTGCATCGTCAAATAGAGATTTAAACTGATTTCCACTCCCGAAATACCCGATACACGACAGATTTAGCCTCCACCCAGGGTATTTTCTCCCCTGAGCGGCGGTGCAGCCGCAGGCTGCATCGTCCAAATAAGTTTAAACTGATTTCCACTCCCGAAATACCCGATACACGACAGATTTAGCCTCCACGCAGGATTTTCTCCCTTAGCGGCGGTGCAGCCGCAGGCTGCATCGTCCAAATAGAGTTTAAACTGATTTCCACTCCCGAAATACCCGATACACGACAGATTTAGCCTCCACGCAGGGTATTTTCTCCCTGAGCGACAGTGCAGCCGCAGGCTGCATCGTCCAAATAAGTTTAATCTGATTTCCACTTCCGACACCCCCGATACCCGACAGATTTACCCTCCATCCAGGGTATTTTCTCCCCTGAGCGTCGGTGCAGCCGCAGGCTGCATCGTCCAAATAGAGTTTAAACTGATTTCCACTCCCGAAATACCCGATACACGACAGATTTAGCCTCCACGCAGGTATTTTCTCCCTGAGCGGCGGTGCAGCCGCAGGCTGCATCGTCCAAATAAGTTTAAACTGATTTCCACTCCCGAAATACCCGATACACGACAGATTTAGCCTCCACGCAGGTATTTTCTCCCCTGAGCGACAGGTGCAGCCGCAGGCTGCATCGTCCAAATAGAGTTTAAACTGATTTCCACTCCCGAAATACCCGATACACGACAGATTTAGCCTCCACGCAGGTATTTTCTCCCCTGAGCGGCGGTGCAGCCGCAGGCTGCATCGTCCAAATAGAGTTTAAACTGATTTCCACTCCCGAAATACCCGATACACGACAGATTTAGCCTCCACGCAGGGTATTTTCTCCCTGAGCGACGGTGCAGCCGCAGGCTGCATCGTCCAAATAGAGTTTAAACTGATTTCCACTCCCGAAATACCCGATACACGACAGATTTAGCCTCCACGCAGGGTATTTTCTCCCTGAGCGACTGTGCAGCCGCAAGCTGCATCGTCCAAATAGAGTTTAAACTGATTTCCACTCCCGAAATACCCGATACACGACAGATTTAGCCTCCACGCAGGGTATTTTCTCCCCTTAGCGGCGGTGCAGCCGCAGGCTGCATCGTCCAAATAAGTTTAAACTGATTTCCACTCCCGAAATACCCGATACGACAGATTTAGCCTCCACGCAGGGATTTTCTCCCCTGAGCGGCGGTGCAGCCTGCAGGCTGCATCGTCCAAATAGAGTTTAAACTGATTTCCACTCCCGAAATACCCGATACACGACAGATTTAGCCTTCACGCAGGGATTTTCTCCCCTGAGCGGCGGTGCAGCCGCAGGCTGCATCGTCCAAATAGAGTTTAAACTGATTTCCACTCCCGAAATACCCGATACACGACAGATTTAGCCTCCACGCAGGGTATTTTCTCCCTGAGCGACGGTGCAGCCGCAGGCTGCATCGTCCAAATAAGTTTAAACTGATTTCCACTCCCGAAATACCCGATACACGACAGATTTAGCCTCCACGCAGGGTATTTTCTCCCTGAGCGACGGTGCAGCCGCAGGCTGCATCGTCAAATAGAGTTTAAACTGATTTCCACTCCCGAAATACCCGATACACGACAGATTTAGCCTCCACGCAGGGTATTTTCTCCCCTGAGCGGCGGTGCAGCCGCAGGCTGCATCGTCCAAATAGAGTTTAAACTGATTTCCACTCCCGAAATACCCGATACACGACAGATTTAGCCTCCACGCAGGGTATTTTCTCCCCTGAGCGGCGGTGCAGCCGCAGGCTGCATCGTCCAAATAGAGTTTAAACTGATTTCCACTCCCGAAATACCCGATACACGACAGATTTAGCCTCCACGCAGGGTATTTTCTCCCCTGAGCGGCGGTGCAGCCGCAGGCTGCATCGTCCAAATAGAGTTTAAACTGATTTCCACTCCCGAAATACCCGATACACGACAGATTTAGCCTCCACGCAGGGATTTTCTCCCTGAGCGGCGGTGCAGCCGCAGGCTGCATCGTCCAAATAGAGTTTAAACTGATTTCCACTCCCGAAATACCCGATACACGACAGATTTAGCCTCCACGCACGGGGATTTCCTCCCCTTAGCGGCGGTGCAGCCGCAGGCTGCATCGTCCAAATAAGTTTAAACTGATTTCCACTCCCGAAATACCCGATACACGACAGATTTAGCCTCCACGCAGGTATTTTCTCCCCTGAGCGACGGTGCAGCCGCAGGCTGCATCGTCCAAATAAGTTTAAACTGATTTCCACTCCCGAAATACCCGATACACGACAGATTTAGCCTCCACGCAGGGTATTTTCTCCCCTGAGCGACGGTGCAGCCGCAGGCTGCATCGTCCAAATAGAGTTTAAACTGATTTCCACTCCCGAAATACCCGATACACGACAGATTTAGCCTCCACGCAGGGTTTTCTCCCCTGAGCGGCGGTGCAGCCGCAGGCTGCATCGTCAAATAGAGTTTAAACTGATTTCCACTCCCGAAATACCCGATACACGACAGATTTAGCCTTCACGCAGGGATTTCCTCCCCTTAGCGGCGGTGCAGCCGCAGGCTGCATCGTCCAAATAGAGTTTAAACTGATTTCCACTCCCGAAATACCCGATACACGACAGATTTAGCCTCCACGCAGGGTATTTTCTCCCCTGAGCGGCGGTGCAGCCGCAGGCTGCATCGTCCAAATAAGTTTAAACTGATTTCCACTCCCGAAATACCCGATACACGACAGATTTAGCCTCCACCCAGGGTATTTTCTCCCTGAGCGACGGTGCAGCCGCAGGCTGCATCGTCAAATAAGTTTAAACTGATTTCCACTCCCGAAATACCCGACACATGACAGATTTAGCCTCCACCCAGGGTATTTTCTCCCCTTAGCGGCGGTGCAGCCGCAGGCTGCATCGTCAAATAGAGTTTAAACTGATTTCCACTCCCGAAATACCCGATACACGACAGATTTAGCCTCCACGCAGGGTATTTTCTCCCCTGAGCGGCGGTGCAGCCGCAGGCTGCATCGTCCAAATAGAGTTTAAACTGATTTCCACTCCCGAAATACCCGATACACGACAGATTTAGCCTCCACGCAGGGTATTTCCTCCCTGAGCGGCGGTGCAGCCTGCAGGCTGCATCGTCCAAATAGAGTTTAAACTGATTTCCACTCCCGAAATACCCGATACACGACAGATTTAGCCTCCACGCAGGGTATTTTCTCCCTGAGCGGCGGTGCAGCCGCAGGCTGCATCGTCCAAATAGAGTTTAAACTGATTTCCACTCCCGAAATACCCGATACACGACAGATTTAGCCTCCACGCAGGGTATTTTCTCCCCTGAGCGACGGTGCAGCCGCAGGCTGCATCGTCCAAATAGAGTTTAAACTGATTTCCACTCCCGAAATACCCGATACACGACAGATTTAGCCTCCACGCAGGTATTTTCTCCCCTGAGCGACGGTGCAGCCGCAGGCTGCATCGTCCAAATAGAGTTTAAACTGATTTCCACTCCCGAAATACCCGATACGACAGATTTAGCCTCCACGCAGGGATTTTCTCCCCTTAGCGGCGGTGCAGCCGCAGGCTGCATCGTCCAAATAGAGTTTAAACTGATTTCCACTCCCGAAATACCCGATACGACAGATTTAGCCTCCACCCAGGGTATTTTCTCCCCTGAGCGACGGTGCAGCCGCAGGCTGCATCGTCCAAATAAGTTTAAACTGATTTCCACTCCCGAAATACCCGATACACGACAGATTTAGCCTCCACCCAGGGTATTTTCTCCCCTGAGCGGCGGTGCAGCCGCAGGCTGCATCGTCCAAATAAGTTTAAACTGATTTCCACTCCCGAAATACCCGATACGACAGATTTAGCCTCCACGCAGGTATTTTCTCCCCTGAGCGACGGTGCAGCCGCAGGCTGCATCGTCCAAATAGAGTTTAAACTGATTTCCACTCCCGAAATACCCGATACACGACAGATTTAGCCTCCACGCAGGGTATTTTCTCCCTGAGCGGCGGTGCAGCCGCAGGCTGCATCGTCAAATAAGTTTAAACTGATTTCCACTCCCGAAATACCCGATACACGACAGATTTAGCCTCCACGCAGGGTATTTTCTCCCCTGAGCGGCGGTGCAGCCGCAGGCTGCATCGTCAAATAGAGTTTAAACTGATTTCCACTCCCGAAATACCCGATACACGACAGATTTAGCCTCCACGCAGGGTATTTTCTCCCTGAGCGACGGTGCAGCCGCAGGCTGCATCGTCAAATAGAGTTTAAACTGATTTCCACTCCCGAAATACCCGATACACGACAGATTTAGCCTCCACGCAGGGTATTTTCTCCCTGAGCGGCGGTGCAGCCGCAGGCTGCATCGTCCAAATAAGTTTAAACTGATTTCCACTCCCGAAATACCCGATACACGACAGATTTAGCCTCCACGCACGGTATTTTCCTCCCTGAGCGGCGGTGCAGCCGCAGGCTGCATCGTCCAAATAAGTTTAAACTGATTTCCACTCCCGAAATACCCGATACACGACAGATTTAGCCTCCACGCAGGGTATTTTCTCCCCTGAGCGGCGGTGCAGCCGCAGGCTGCATCGTCCAAATAAGTTTAAACTGATTTCCACTCCCGAAATACCCGACACGACAGATTTAGCCTCCACGCACGGTATTTTCTCCCCTTAGCGGCGGTGCAGCCGCAGGCTGCATCGTCCAAATAAGTTTAAACTGATTTCCACTCCCGAAATACCCGATACACGACAGATTTAGCCTCCACGCAGGTATTTTCTCCCCTTAGCGGCGGTGCAGCCGCAGGCTGCATCGTCCAAATAGAGTTTAAACTGATTTCCACTCCCGAAATACCCGATACACGACAGATTTAGCCTCCACGCAGGGTATTTTCTCCCCTTAGCGGCGGTGCAGCCGCAGGCTGCATCGTCCAAATAGAGTTTAAACTGATTTCCACTCCCGAAATACCCGACACACGACAGATTTAGCCTCCACGCAGGGTATTTTCTCCCTGAGCGGCGGTGCAGCCGCAGGCTGCATCGTCAAATAGAGTTTAAACTGATTTCCACTCCCGAAATACCCGATACACGACAGATTTAGCCTCCACGCAGGGATTTTCTCCCCTGAGCGGGGGTGCAGCCGCAGGCTGCTTCGTCCAAATAGAGTTTAAACTGATTTCCACTCCCGAAATACCCGATAGCTGACAGATTTAGCCTCCACCCAGGGTATTTTCTCCCCTTAGCGGCGGTGCAGCCGCAGGCTGCATCGTCAAATAGAGTTTAAACTGATTTCCACTCCCGAAATACCCGACACGACAGATTTAGCCTCCACGCAGGGTATTTTCTCCCTGAGCGACGGTGCAGCCGCAGGCTGCATCGTCCAAATAAGTTTAAACTGATTTCCACTCCCGAAATACCCGACACGACAGATTTAGCCTCCACCCAGGGTATTTTCTCCCTGAGCGACGGTGCAGCCGCAGGCTGCATCGTCCAAATAAGTTTAAACTGATTTCCACTCCCGAAATACCCGATACACGACAGATTTAGCCTCCACGCAGGGTATTTTCTCCCTGAGCGGCGGTGCAGCCGCAGGCTGCATCGTCAAATAGAGTTTAAACTGATTTCCACTCCCGAAATACCCGACACGACAGATTTAGCCTCCACGCATATTTTCTCCCCTGAGCGGCGGTGCAGCCGCAGGCTGCATCGTCCAAATAGAGTTTAAACTGATTTCCACTCCCGAAATACCCGATACACGACAGATTTAGCCTCCACGCAGGGTATTTTCTCCCCTGAGCGGCGGTGCAGCCGCAGGCTGCATCGTCAAATAGAGTTTAAACTGATTTCCACTCCCGAAATACCCGATACACGACAGATTTAGCCTCCACGCAGGGTATTTTCTCCCCTGAGCGGCGGTGCAGCCGCAGGCTGCATCGTCAAATAGAGTTTAAACTGATTTCCACTCCCGAAATACCCGATACACGACAGATTTAGCCTCCACGCACGGTATTTTCTCCCCTTAGCGGCGGTGCAGCCGCAGGCTGCATCGTCCAAATAGAGTTTAAACTGATTTCCACTCCCGAAATACCCGATACACGACAGATTTAGCCTCCACGCAGGGTATTTCCTCCCCTGAGCGGCGGTGCAGCCGCAGGCTGCATCGTCCAAATAGAGTTTAAACTGATTTCCACTCCCGAAATACCCGACACATGACAGATTTAGCCTCCACGCAGGGTATTTTCTCCCTGAGCGGCGGTGCAGCCGCAGGCTGCATCGTCCAAATAGAGTTTAAACTGATTTCCACTCCCGAAATACCCGACACGACAGATTTAGCCTCCACCCACGGTATTTTCTCCCCTGAGCGGCGGTGCAGCCGCAGGCTGCATCGTCCAAATAGAGTTTAAACTGATTTCCACTCCCGAAATACCCGATACACGACAGATTTAGCCTCCACGCAGGGTATTTTCTCCCTGAGCGGCGGTGCAGCCGCAGGCTGCATCGTCAAATAAGTTTAAACTGATTTCCACTCCCGAAATACCCGATACACGACAGATTTAGCCTCCACGCAGGTATTTTCTCCCTGAGCGGCGGTGCAGCCTCAGGCTGCATCGTCAAATAGAGTTTAAACTGATTTCCACTCCCGAAATACCCGATGCACGACAGATTTAGCCTCCACGCAGGTATTTTCTCCCCTGAGCGGCGGTGCAGCCTGCAGGCTGCATCGTCCAAATAAGTTTAAACTGATTTCCACTCCCGAAATACCCGATACACGACAGATTTAGCCTCCACGCACGGTATTTTCTCCCTGAGCGACGGTGCAGCCGCAGGCTGCATCGTCCAAATAGAGTTTAAACTGATTTCCACTCCCGAAATACCCGATACACGACAGATTTAGCCTCCACGCAGGTATTTTCTCCCCTGAGCGGCGGTGCAGCCGCAGGCTGCATCGTCCAAATAGGATTTAAACTGATTTCCACTCCCGAAATACCCGATACACGACAGATTTAGCCTCCACGCAGGGTATTTTCTCCCTGAGCGACGGTGCAGCCGCAGGCTGCATCGTCCAAATAAGTTTAAACTGATTTCCACTCCCGAAATACCCGACACGACAGATTTAGCCTCCACCCACGGTATTTTCTCCCCTTAGCGGCGGTGCGGCCTGAGCTGCATCGTCCAAATAGAGTTTAAACTGATTTCCACTCCCGAAATACCCGATACACGACAGATTTAGCCTCCACGCAGTATTTTCTCCCCTGAGCGGCGGTGCAGCCTGCAGGCTGCATCGTCCAAATAGAGTTTAAACTGATTTCCACTCCCGAAATACCCGATACACGACAGATTTAGCCTCCACGCACGGTATTTTCTCCCTGAGCGGCGGTGCAGCCGCAGGCTGCATCGTCAAATAGAGTTTAAACTGATTTCCACTCCCGAAATACCCGATACACGACAGATTTAGCCTCCACGCAGGTATTTTCTCCCCTGAGCGACGGTGCAGCCGCAGGCTGCATCGTCAAATAAGTTTAAACTGATTTCCACTCCCGAAATACCCGATACACGACAGATTTAGCCTCCACGCAGGGTATTTTCTCCCTGAGCGGCGGTGCAGCCTGCAGGCTGCATCGTCCAAATAGAGTTTAAACTGATTTCCACTCCCGAAATACCCGATACACGACAGATTTAGCCTCCACGCAGGGTATTTTCTCCCTTAGCGGCGGTGCAGCCGCAGGCTGCATCGTCCAAATAGAGTTTAAACTGATTTCCACTCCCGAAATACCCGATACACGACAGATTTAGCCTCCACGCAGGGTATTTTCTCCCCTGAGCGGCGGTGCAGCCGCAGGCTGCATCGTCAAATAGAGTTTAAACTGATTTCCACTCCCGAAATACCCGATACACGACAGATTTAGCCTCCACGCAGGGTATTTTCTCCCTGAGCGGCGGTGCAGCCGCAGGCTGCATCGTCCAAATAGAGTTTAAACTGATTTCCACTCCCGAAATACCCGATACACGACAGATTTAGCCTCCACGCACGGTATTTTCTCCCCTGAGCGGCGGTGCAGCCGCAGGCTGCATCGTCCAAATAGAGTTTAAACTGATTTCCACTCCCGAAATACCCGATACACGACAGATTTAGCCTCCACGCAGGGTATTTTCTCCCCTGAGCGACGGTGCAGCCGCAGGCTGCATCGTCCAAATAGAGTTTAAACTGATTTCCACTCCCGAAATACCCGATACACGACAGATTTAGCCTCCACGCAGGGTATTTTCTCCCTGAGCGACGGTGCAGCCGCAGGCTGCATCGTCCAAATAGAGTTTAAACTGATTTCCACTCCCGAAATACCCGATACACGACAGATTTAGCCTCCACGCAGGGTATTTTCTCCCTGAGCGACGGTGCAGCCGCAGGCTGCATCGTCCAAATAAGTTTAAACTGATTTCCACTCCCGAAATACCCGATACACGACAGATTTAGCCTCCACGCAGGGTATTTTCTCCCTGAGCGACGGTGCAGCCGCAGGCTGCATCGTCCAAATAAGTTTAAACTGATTTCCACTCCCGAAATACCCGATACACGACAGATTTAGCCTCCACGCAGGTATTTTCTCCCTGAGCGGCGGTGCAGCCGCAGGCTGCATCGTCCAAATAGAGTTTAAACTGATTTCCACTCCCGAAATACCCGATACACGACAGATTTAGCCTCCACGCAGGGTATTTTCTCCCCTGAGCGGCGGTGCAGCCGCAGGCTGCATCGTCCAAATAGAGTTTAAACTGATTTCCACTCCCGAAATACCCGATACGACAGATTTAGCCTCCACGCAGGTATTTTCTCCCCTGAGCGGCGGTGCAGCCGCAGGCTGCATCGTCCAAATAGAGTTTAAACTGATTTCCACTCCCGAAATACCCGACACACGACAGATTTAGCCTCCACCCACGGTATTTTCTCCCCTTAGCGGCGGTGCAGCCGCAGGCTGCATCGTCAAATAGAGTTTAAACTGATTTCCACTCCCGAAATACCCGATACGACAGATTTAGCCTCCACGCAGGGTATTTTCTCCCTGAGCGGCGGTGCAGCCGCAGGCTGCATCGTCCAAATAAGTTTAAACTGATTTCCACTCCCGAAATACCCGATACACGACAGATTTAGCCTCCACGCAGGTATTTTCTCCCTGAGCGGCGGTGCAGCCGCAGGCTGCATCGTCCAAATAAGTTTAAACTGATTTCCACTCCCGAAATACCCGATACACGACAGATTTAGCCTCCACGCAGGGTATTTTCTCCCTGAGCGGCGGTGCAGCCTGCAGGCTGCATCGTCCAAATAGAGTTTAAACTGATTTCCACTCCCGAAATACCCGATACACGACAGATTTAGCCTCCACGCAGGGTATTTTCTCCCTGAGCGGCGGTGCAGCCGCAGGCTGCATCGTCAAATAGAGTTTAAACTGATTTCCACTCCCGAAATACCCGAGCACGACAGATTTAGCCTCCACGCAGTATTTTCTCCCTGAGCGGCGGTGCGGCCGCAGGCTGCATCGTCCAAATAGAGTTTAAACTGATTTCCACTCCCGAAATACCCGATACACGACAGATTTAGCCTCCACGCAGGGTATTTTCTCCCTGAGCGACGGTGCAGCCGCAGGCTGCATCGTCCAAATAGAGTTTAAACTGATTTCCACTCCCGAAATACCCGATACACGACAGATTTAGCCTCCACCCACGGTATTTTCTCCCCTTAGCGGCGGTGCGGCCGCAGGCTGCATCGTCCAAATAGAGTTTAAACTGATTTCCACTCCCGAAATACCCGATACACGACAGATTTAGCCTCCACGCAGGGATTTTCTCCCCTGAGCGGCGGTGCAGCCGCAGGCTGCATCGTCAAATAGAGTTTAAACTGATTTCCACTCCCGAAATACCCGACACACGACAGATTTAGCCTCCACGCAGGGTATTTTCTCCCCTGAGCGGCGGTGCAGCCGCAGGCTGCATCGTCCAAATAGAGTTTAAACTGATTTCCACTCCCGAAATACCCGATACACGACAGATTTAGCCTCCACCCACGGTATTTTCTCCCCTGAGCGGCGGTGCAGCCGCAGGCTGCATCGTCCAAATAGAGTTTAAACTGATTTCCACTCCCGAAATACCCGATGCGACAGATTTAGCCTCCACGCAGGGTATTTTCTCCCCTGAGCGGCGGTGCAGCCGCAGGCTGCATCGTCCAAATAGAGTTTAAACTGATTTCCACTCCCGAAATACCCGATACACGACAGATTTAGCCTCCACGCAGGGTATTTTCTCCCTGAGCGGCGGTGCAGCCGCAGGCTGCATCGTCCAAATAGAGTTTAAACTGATTTCCACTCCCGAAATACCCGACACACGACAGATTTAGCCTCCACCCAGGTATTTTCTCCTGAGCGGCGGTGCAGCCGCAGGCTGCATCGTCAAATAGAGTTTAAACTGATTTCCACTCCCGAAATACCCGATACACGACAGATTTAGCCTCCACGCAGGATTTTCTCCCCTGAGCGGCGGTGCAGCCGCAGGCTGCATCGTCAAATAGAGTTTAAACTGATTTCCACTCCCGAAATACCCGATACACGACAGATTTAGCCTCCACGCAGGGTATTTTCTCCCTGAGCGACGGTGCAGCCGCAGGCTGCATCGTCCAAATAAGTTTAAACTGATTTCCACTCCCGAAATACCCGATACGACAGATTTAGCCTCCACGCAGGTATTTTCTCCCTGAGCGGCGGTGCAGCCGCAGGCTGCATCGTCCAAATAGAGTTTAAACTGATTTCCACTCCCGAAATACCCGACACGACAGATTTAGCCTCCACGCACGGTATTTTCTCCCCTGAGCGGCGGTGCAGCCGCAGGCTGCATCGTCCAAATAGAGTTTAAACTGATTTCCACTCCCGAAATACCCGATACACGACAGATTTAGCCTCCACGCAGGTATTTTCTCCCCTGAGCGGCGGTGCAGCCGCAGGCTGCATCGTCCAAATAGAGTTTAAACTGATTTCCACTCCCGAAATACCCGATACACGACAGATTTAGCCTCCACGCACGGTATTTTCTCCCATTAGCGGCGGTGGAGCGGCAGGCTGCCTCGTCCAAATAGAGTTTAAACTGATTTCCACTCCCGAAATACCCGATGCACGTCAGATTTAGCCTCCACGCAGGTATTTTCTCCCCTGAGCGGCGGTGCAGCCGCAGGCTGCATCGTCAAATAGAGTTTAAACTGATTTCCACTCCCGAAATACCCGATACGACAGATTTAGCCTCCACGCAGGGTATTTTCTCCCCTGAGCGGCGGTGCAGCCGCAGGCTGCATCGTCCAAATAGAGTTTAAACTGATTTCCACTCCCGAAATACCCGACACGACAGATTTAGCCTCCACGCAGGTATTTTCTCCCCTGAGCGACGGTGCGGCCGCAGGCTGCATCGTCCAAATAGAGTTTAAACTGATTTCCACTCCCGAAATACCCGATACACGACAGATTTAGCCTCCACGCACGGTATTTTCTCCCCTGAGCGGCGGTGCAGCCGCAGGCTGCATCGTCAAATAGAGTTTAAACTGATTTCCACTCCCGAAATACCCGACACGACAGATTTAGCCTCCACCCACGGTATTTTCTCCCTGAGCGGCGGTGCAGCCTGGGCTGCATCGTCAAATAGAGTTTAAACTGATTTCCACTCCCGAAATACCCGATACACGACAGATTTAGCCTCCACGCACGGTATTTTCTCCCCTGAGCGGCGGTGCGAGCCGCAGGCTGCATCGTCCAAATAAGTTTAAACTGATTTCCACTCCCGAAATACCCGATACACGACAGATTTAGCCTCCACGCAGGATTTTCTCCCTGAGCGGCGGTGCAGCCGCAGGCTGCATCGTCAAATAGAGTTTAAACTGATTTCCACTCCCGAAATACCCGATACACGACAGATTTAGCCTCCACGCAGGGTATTTTCTCCCCTGAGCGGCGGTGCAGCCGCAGGCTGCATCGTCCAAATAGAGTTTAAACTGATTTCCACTCCCGAAATACCCGATACACGACAGATTTAGCCTCCACGCAGGGTATTTTCTCCCTGAGCGACGGTGCGGCCGCAGGCTGCATCGTCCAAATAGAGTTTAAACTGATTTCCACTCCCGAAATACCCGACACGACAGATTTAGCCTCCACGCAGGTATTTTCTCCCCTGAGCGGCGGTGCAGCCTGCAGGCTGCATCGTCCAAATAGAGTTTAAACTGATTTCCACTCCCGAAATACCCGATACACGACAGATTTAGCCTCCACGCAGGTATTTTCTCCCTGAGCGACGGTGCAGCCGCAGGCTGCATCGTCCAAATAGAGTTTAAACTGATTTCCACTCCCGAAATACCCGATACACGACAGATTTAGCCTCCACGCAGGATTTTCTCCCCTGAGCGACGGTGCGGCCTGCAGGCTGCATCGTCCAAATAGAGTTTAAACTGATTTCCACTTCCGAAATACCCGACACACGACAGATTTAGCCTCCACCCAGGGTATTTTCTCCCCTGAGCGGCGGTGCAGCCGCAGGCTGCATCGTCCAAATAGAGTTTAAACTGATTTCCACTCCCGAAATACCTGATACACGACAGATTTAGCCTCCACCCAGGGTATTTTCTCCCCTTAGCGGCGGAGCAGCCGCAGGCTGCATCGTCCAAATAGAGTTTAAACTGATTTCCACTCCCGAAATACCCGATACACGACAGACTCAGGCTCCACCCAGGGGACTTTCTCCCCTGAGCCGCGGTACAGCCGCAGGCTGCATCGTCCAAATAAGTTTAAACTGATTTCCACTCCGGAAATGCCCGATACACGACAGATTTAGCCTGCACGCAGGGGATTTCCTCCCCTGAGCGATGGTGGAGCCGCAGGCTGCATCGTCCAAATAGAGTTTAAACTGATTTCCACTCCCGAAATACCCGATACACGACAGATTTAGCCTCCACGCAGGGTATTTTCTCCCCTTAGCGGCGGGGCAGCCCCAGGCTCCCTCGTCCAAATAGAGTTTAAACTGATTTCCACTCCCGAAATACCCGATACGACAGATTTAGCCTCCACGCAGGGTATTTTCTCCCCTGAGCGGCGGTGCAGCCGCAGGCTGCATCGTCCAAATAGAGTTTAAACTGATTTCCACTCCCGAAATACCCGATACACGACAGATTTAGCCTCCACGCAGGGTATTTTCTCCCTGAGCGGCGGTGCAGCCGCAGGCTGCATCGTCAAATAGAGTTTAAACTGATTTCCACTCCCGAAATACCCGATACACGACAGATTTAGCCTCCACGCAGGTATTTTCTCCCTGAGCGACGGTGCAGCCGCAGGCTGCATCGTCAAATAGAGTTTAAACTGATTTCCACTCCCGAAATACCCGATACACGACAGATTTAGCCTCCACGCAGGGTATTTTCTCCCCTTAGCGGCGGTGCAGCCGCAGGCTGCATCGTCCAAATAGAGTTTAAACTGATTTCCACTCCCGAAATACCCGATACACGACAGATTTAGCCTCCACGCAGGGTATTTTCTCCCTGAGCGACGGTGCAGCCGCAGGCTGCATCGTCCAAATAGAGTTTAAACTGATTTCCACTCCCGAAATACCCGATACACGACAGATTTAGCCTCCACGCAGGGTATTTTCTCCCCTGAGCGGCGGTGCAGCCGCAGGCTGCATCGTCCAAATAGAGTTTAAACTGATTTCCACTCCCGAAATACCCGACACACGACAGATTTAGCCTCCACCCACGGTATTTTCTCCCTTAGCGGCGGTGCAGCCGCAGGCTGCATCGTCCAAATAGAGTTTAAACTGATTTCCACTCCCGAAATACCCGATACACGACAGATTTAGCCTCCACGCAGGATTTTCTCCCCTGAGCGGCGGTGCAGCCGCAGGCTGCATCGTCCAAATAAGTTTAAACTGATTTCCACTCCCGAAATACCCGATACACGACAGATTTAGCCTCCACGCAGGTATTTTCTCCCTGAGCGGCGGTGCAGCCGCAGGCTGCATCGTCAAATAGAGTTTAAACTGATTTCCACTCCCGAAATACCCGACACGACAGATTTAGCCTCCACGCAGGGTATTTTCTCCCTGAGCGGCGGTGCAGCCGCAGGCTGCATCGTCCAAATAGAGTTTAAACTGATTTCCACTCCCGAAATACCCGATACACGACAGATTTAGCCTCCACGCAGGTATTTTCTCCCCTGAGCGACGGTGCAGCCGCAGGCTGCATCGTCCAAATAGAGTTTAAACTGATTTCCACTCCCGAAATACCCGATACACGACAGATTTAGCCTCCACGCACGGTATTTTCTCCCCTTAGCGGCGGTGCAGCCGCAGGCTGCATCGTCAAATAGAGTTTAAACTGATTTCCACTCCCGAAATACCCGACACACGACAGATTTAGCCTCCACCCACGGTATTTTCTCCCTTAGCGGCGGTGCAGCCGCAGGCTGCATCGTCCAAATAGAGTTTAAACTGATTTCCACTCCCGAAATACCCGATACACGACAGATTTAGCCTCCACGCAGGGTATTTTCTCCCTGAGCGGCGGTGCAGCCGCAGGCTGCATCGTCCAAATAGAGTTTAAACTGATTTCCACTCCCGAAATACCCGATACACGACAGATTTAGCCTCCACGCGTATTTTCTCCCCTGAGCGGCGGTGCAGCCGCAGGCTGCATCGTCCAAATAGAGTTTAAACTGATTTCCACTCCCGAAATACCCGACACACGACAGATTTAGCCTCCACCCAGGGTATTTTCTCCCTGAGCGGCGGTGCAGCCGCAGGCTGCATCGTCAAATAGAGTTTAAACTGATTTCCACTCCCGAAATACCCGATACGACAGATTTAGCCTCCACGCAGGGTATTTTCTCCCCTGAGCGGCGGTGCAGCCGCAGGCTGCATCGTCCAAATAGAGTTTAAACTGATTTCCACTCCCGAAATACCCGACACACGACAGATTTAGCCTCCACCCACGGTATTTTCTCCCTGAGCGGCGGTGCGGCCGCAGGCTGCATCGTCCAAATAGAGTTTAAACTGATTTCCACTCCCGAAATACCCGACACACGACAGATTTAGCCTCCACGCAGGGTATTTTCTCCCTGAGCGGCGGTGCAGCCGCAGGCTGCATCGTCCAAATAGAGTTTAAACTGATTTCCACTCCCGAAATACCCGATACACGACAGATTTAGCCTCCACGCACGGTATTTTCTCCCTGAGCGGCGGTGCAGCCTGCAGGCTGCATCGTCCAAATAGAGTTTAAACTGATTTCCACTCCCGAAATACCCGATACACGACAGATTTAGCCTCCACGCAGGATTTTCTCCCTGAGCGGCGGTGCAGCCGCAGGCTGCATCGTCAAATAGAGTTTAAACTGATTTCCACTCCCGAAATACCCGATACACGACAGATTTAGCCTCCACGCAGGATTTTCTCCCTGAGCGGCGGTGCGGCCGCAGGCTGCATCGTCCAAATAGAGTTTAAACTGATTTCCACTCCCGAAATACCCGATACACGACAGAATTAGCCTCCACGCAGGGTATTTTCTCCCCTTAGCCGGGCGGCAGCCGGGCGCTGGACCGTCCAAATAGCGTTCAAACTGGTTTCCACTCCCGAAATACCCGATACACGACAGATTTAGCCTCCACGCAGGTATTTTCTCCCCTGAGCGACGGTGCAGCCGCAGGCTGCATCGTCCAAATAAGTTTAAACTGATTTCCACTCCCGAAATACCCGATGCGACAGATTTAGCCTCCACGCAGGATTTTCTCCCATTAGCGGCGGTGGAGCCGCAGGCTGCATCGTCCAAATAGAGTTTAAACTGATTTCCACTCCCGAAATACCCGACACACGACAGATTTAGCCTCCACCCACGGTATTTCCTCCCCTGAGCGGCGGTGCAGCCGCAGGCTGCATCGTCCAAATAGAGTTTAAACTGATTTCCACTCCCGAAATACCCGATACACGACAGATTTAGCCTCCACCCACGGTATTTTCTCCCATTAGCGGCGGTGGAGCCGCAGGCTGCATCGTCCAAATAGAGTTTAAACTGATTTCCACTCCCGAAATACCCGATACACGACAGATTTAGCCTCCACGCACGGTATTTTCTCCCCTGAGCGGCGGTGCAGCCTGCAGGCTGCATCGTCCAAATAGAGTTTAAACTGATTTCCACTCCCGAAATACCCGATACACGACAGATTTAGCCTCCACGCATTATTTTCTCCCTGAGCGGCGGTGCAGCCGCAGGCTGCATCGTCCAAATAGAGTTTAAACTGATTTCCACTCCCGAAATACCCGATACACGACAGATTTAGCCTCCACGCAGGTATTTTCTCCCCTGAGCGGCGGTGCAGCCGCAGGCTGCATCGTCCAAATAGAGTTTAAACTGATTTCCACTCCGAAATACCCGATCACGACAGATTTAGCCTCCACGCAGGGTATTTTCTCCCTGAGCGGCGGTGCAGCCTGAGGCTGCATCGTCCAAATAGAGTTTAAACTGATTTCCACTCCCGAAATACCCGATACACGACAGATTTAGCCTCCACGCACGGTATTTTCTCCCCTGAGCGGCGGTGCAGCCGCAGGCTGCATCGTCCAAATAGAGTTTAAACTGATTTCCACTCCCGAAATACCCGATACACGACAGATTTAGCCTCCACGCAGGGTATTTTCCTCCCTGAGCGACGGTGCAGCCGCAGGCTGCATCGTCCAAATAGAGTTTAAACTGATTTCCACTCCCGAAATACCCGACACACGACAGATTTAGCCTCCACCCACGGTATTTTCTCCCCTTAGCGGCGGTGCAGCCGCAGGCTGCATCGTCAAATAGAGTTTAAACTGATTTCCACTCCCGAAATACCCGATACACGACAGATTTAGCCTCCACGCAGGGTATTTTCTCCCTGAGCGACGGTGCAGCCGCAGGCTGCATCGTCCAAATAGAGTTTAAACTGATTTCCACTCCCGAAATACCCGATACACGACAGATTTAGCCTCCACGCAGGGATTTTCTCCCCTGAGCGACGGTGCAGCCGCAGGCTGCATCGTCCAAATAGAGTTTAAACTGATTTCCACTCCCGAAATACCCGATACACGACAGATTTAGCCTCCACCCACGGTATTTTCTCCCCTGAGCGGCGGTGCAGCCGCAGGCTGCATCGTCCAAATAGAGTTTAAACTGATTTCCACTCCCGAAATACCCGATACACGACAGATTTAGCCTCCACGCAGGTATTTTCTCCCTGAGCGGCGGTGCAGCCGCAGGCTGCATCGTCCAAATAGAGTTTAAACTGATTTCCACTCCCGAAATACCCGACACGACAGATTTAGCCTCCACCCACGGTATTTTCTCCCCTTAGCGGCGGTGCAGCCGCAGGCTGCATCGTCAAATAGAGTTTAAACTGATTTCCACTCCCGAAATACCCGATACACGACAGATTTAGCCTCCACGCAGGTATTTTCTCCCTGAGCGGCGGTGCAGCCGCAGGCTGCATCGTCCAAATAGAGTTTAAACTGATTTCCACTCCCGAAATACCCGACATACGACAGATTTAGCCTCCACGCAGGGTATTTTCTCCCCTGAGCGGCGGTGCAGCCGCAGGCTGCATCGTCCAAATAGAGTTTAAACTGATTTCCACTCCCGAAATACCCGATACACGACAGATTTAGCCTCCACCCACGGTATTTTCTCCCTTAGCGGCGGTGCAGCCGCAGGCTGCATCGTCCAAATAGAGTTTAAACTGATTTCCACTCCCGAAATACCCGATACACGACAGATTTAGCCTCCACGCAGGGTATTTTCTCCCTGAGCGACGGTGCAGCCGCAGGCTGCATCGTCCAAATAGAGTTTAAACTGATTTCCACTCCCGAAATACCCGATACACGACAGATTTAGCCTCCACGCAGGTATTTTCTCCCCTGAGCGGCGGTGCAGCCGCAGGCTGCATCGTCCAAATAGAGTTTAAACTGATTTCCACTCCCGAAATACCCGATGCGACAGATTTAGCCTCCACGCAGGTATTTTCTCCCTGAGCGGCGGTGCGGCCGCAGGCTGCATCGTCCAAATAGAGTTTAAACTGATTTCCACTCCCGAAATACCCGATACACGACAGATTTAGCCTCCACGCAGGTATTTTCTCCCTGAGCGACGGTGCAGCCGCAGGCTGCATCGTCCAAATAGAGTTTAAACTGATTTCCACTCCCGAAATACCCGATACACGACAGATTTAGCCTCCACGCAGGGTATTTTCTCCCTGAGCGACGGTGCAGCCGCAGGCTGCATCGTCCAAATAGAGTTTAAACTGATTTCCACTCCCGAAATACCCGATACACGACAGATTTAGCCTCCACCCACGGTATTTTCTCCCTGAGCGGCGGTGCAGCCGCAGGCTGCATCGTCCAAATAGAGTTTAAACTGATTTCCACTCCCGAAATACCCGATACACGACAGATTTAGCCTCCACGCAGGGTATTTTCTCCCCTGAGCGGCGGTGCAGCCGCAGGCTGCATCGTCCAAATAGAGTTTAAACTGATTTCCACTCCCGAAATACCCGATACACGACAGATTTAGCCTCCACGCAGGAGATTTTCTCCCTGAGCGACGGTGCAGCCGCAGGCTGCATCGTCCAAATAGAGTTTAAACTGATTTCCACTCCCGAAATACCCGATACACGACAGATTTAGCCTCCACGCAGGGTATTTTCTCCCTGAGCGACGGTGCAGCCGCAGGCTGCATCGTCCAAATAGAGTTTAAACTGATTTCCACTCCCGAAATACCCGATACACGACAGATTTAGCCTCCACGCACGGTATTTTCTCCCTGAGCGACGGTGCAGCCGCAGGCTGCATCGTCCAAATAGAGTTTAAACTGATTTCCACTCCCGAAATACCCGATACACGACAGATTTAGCCTCCACGCAGGGTATTTTCTCCCTGAGCGACGAAGGTGCAGCCGCAGGCTGCATCGTCCAAATAGAGTTTAAACTGATTTCCACTCCCGAAATACCCGATACACGACAGATTTAGCCTCCACGCACGGTATTTTCTCCCCTGAGCGACGGTGCAGCCGCAGGCTGCATCGTCCAAATAGAGTTTAAACTGATTTCCACTCCCGAAATACCCGATACACGACAGATTTAGCCTCCACGCAGAATTTTCTCCCCTGAGCGACGGTGCAGCCGCAGGCTGCATCGTCCAAATAGAGTTTAAACTGATTTCCACTCCCGAAATACCCGATACACGACAGATTTAGCCTCCACGCACGGTATTTTCTCCCTGAGCGACGGTGCAGCCGCAGGCTGCATCGTCCAAATAGAGTTTAAACTGATTTCCACTCCCGAAATACCCGATACACGACAGATTTAGCCTCCACGCAGGTATTTTCTCCCCTGAGCGACGGTGCAGCCGCAGGCTGCATCGTCCAAATAGAGTTTAAACTGATTTCCACTCCCGAAATACCCGACACACGACAGATTTAGCCTCCACCCACGGTATTTTTCTCCCTTAGCGGCGGTGCAGCCGCAGGCTGCATCGTCCAAATAGAGTTTAAACTGATTTCCACTCCCGAAATACCCGATACACGACAGATTTAGCCTCCACGCAGGATTTTCTCCCCTGAGCGACGGTGCAGCCGCAGGCTGCATCGTCCAAATAGAGTTTAAACTGATTTCCACTCCCGAAATACCCGATACACGACAGATTTAGCCTCCACGCAGGTATTTTCTCCCCTGAGCGACGGTGCAGCCGCAGGCTGCATCGTCCAAATAGAGTTTAAACTGATTTCCACTCCCGAAATACCCGATACACGACAGATTTAGCCTCCACGCAGGTATTTTCTCCCCTGAGCGGCGGTGCAGCCGCAGGCTGCATCGTCCAAATAGAGTTTAAACTGATTTCCACTCCCGAAATACCCGATACACGACAGATTTAGCCTCCACGCAGGGTATTTTCTCCCTGAGCGGCGGTGCAGCCGCAGGCTGCATCGTCCAAATAGAGTTTAAACTGATTTCCACTCCCGAAATACCCGATACACGACAGATTTAGCCTCCACGCAGGTATTTTCTCCCCTGAGCGACGGTGCAGCCGCAGGCTGCATCGTCCAAATAGAGTTTAAACTGATTTCCACTCCCGAAATACCCGATACACGACAGATTTAGCCTCCACCCACGGTATTTTCTCCCTTAGCGGCGGTGCAGCCGCACGCTGCATCGCCCAAATAGAGTTTAAACTGATTTCCACTCCCGAAATACCCGATACACGACAGATTTAGGCTCCACGCAGGAGCTTTTCTCCCCTGAGCGACGGTGCAGCCGCAGGCTGCATCGTCCAAATAGAGTTTAAACTGATTTCCACTCCCGAAATACCCGATACGACAGATTTAGCCTCCACGCACGGATTTTCTCCCTGAGCGGCGGAGCAGCCGCAGGCTGCATCGTCCAAATAGAGTTTAAACTGATTTCCACTCCCGAAATACCCGATACACGACAGATTTAGCCTCCACGCAGGGGATTTTCTCCCCTTAGCGGCGGAGCAGCCGCAGACTGCATCGTCCAAATAGAGTTTAAACTGATTTCCACTCCCGAAATACCCGATACACGACAGATTTAGCCTCCACGCAGGGTATTTTCTCCCTGAGCGACGGTGCAGCCGCAGGCTGCATCGTCCAAATAAGTTTAAACTGATTTCCACTCCCGAAATACCCGATACACGACAGATTTAGCCTCCACGCAGGTATTTTCTTCCCCTGAGCGGCGGTGCAGCCGCAGGCTGCATCGTCCAAATAGAGTTTAAACTGATTTCCACTCCCGAAATACCCGATACACGACAGATTTAGGCTCCACGCAGGGGATTTTCTCCCCTGAGCGGCGGTGCAGCCGCAGGCTGCATCGTCCAAATAGAGTTTAAACTGATTTCCACTCCCGAAATACCCGATACACGACAGATTTAGCCTCAACGCAGGGGATTTCCTCCCCTGAGCGGCGGTGCAGCCGCAGGCTGCATCGTCCAAATAGAGTTTAAACTGATTTCCACTCCCGAAATACCCGATACACGACAGATTTAGGCTCCACGCAGGGGATTTTCTCCCCTGAGCGACGGTGCAGCCGCAGGCTGCATCGTCCAAATAGAGTTTAAACTGATTTCCACTCCGGAAATACCCGATACACGACAGATTTAGGCTCCACGCAGGAATTTTTCTCCCTGAGCGACGGTGCGTGCAGCCGCAGGCTGCATCGTCCAAATAGAGTTTAAACTGATTTCCACTCCCGAAATACCCGATACACGACAGATTTAGGCTCCACGCAGGGTATTTTCTCCCTGAGCGACGGTGCAGCCGCAGGCTGCATCGTCCAAATAGAGTTTAAACTGATTTCCACTCCCGAAATACCCGATACACGACAGATTTAGCCTCCACGCAGGGATTTTCTCCCTGAGCGACGGTGCAGCCGCAGGCTGCTTCGTCCAAATAGAGTTTAAACTGATTTCCACTCCCGAAATACCCGGTACACGACAGATTTAGCCTCCACCCAGGGTATTTTCTCCCCTTAGCGGCGGTGCAGCCGCAGGCTGCATCGTCCAAATAGAGTTTAAACTGATTTCCACTCCCGAAATACCCGATACACGACAGATTCAGGCTCCACGCAGGGGATTTTCTCCCCTGAGCGACGGTGCAGCCGCAGGCTGCATCGTCCAAATAGAGTTTAAACTGATTTCCACTCCCGAAATACCCGATACACGACAGATTTAGCCTCCACCCAGGGTATTTTTTCCCCTGAGCGACGGTGCAGCCGCAGGCTGCATCGTCCAAATAGAGTTTAAACTGATTTCCACTCCCGAAATACCCGATACACGACAGATTTAGGCTCCACGCAGGGGATTTTCTCCCCTGAGCGACGGTGCAGCCGCAGGCTGCATCGTCCAAATAGAGTTTAAACTGATTTCCACTCCCGAAATACCCGATACACGACAGATTTAGGCTTCACGCAGGGGATTTTCTCCCCTGAGCGACGGTGCAGCCGCAGGCTGCATCGTCCAAATAGAGTTTAAACTGATTTCCACTCCCGAAATACCCGATAAAGGACAGCTTTAGCCTCCACGCAGGGGATTTTCTGCCCTGAGCGACGGTGCAGCCGCAGGCTGCATCGTCCAAATAGAGTTTAAACTGATTTCCACTCCCGAAATACGCGATACACGACAGATTTAGGCTCCACGCAGGGGATTTTCTCCCCTGAGCGACGGTGCAGCCGCAGGCTGCATCGTCCAAATAGAGTTTAAACTGATTTCCACTCCCGAAATACCCGACACACGACAGATTTAGCCTCCAGGCAGGGGATTTTCTCCCCTGAGCGACGGTGCAGCCGCAGGCTGCATCGTCCAAATAGAGTTTAAACTGATTTCCACTCCCGAAATACCCGATACACGACAGATTTAGCCTGCACGCAGGAGATTTCCTCCTCTGAGCGACGGTGCAGCCGCAGGCTGCATCGTCCAAATAGAGTTTAAACTGATTTCCACTCCCGAAATACCCGATACACGACAGATTTAGGCTCCACGCAGGGGATTTTCTCCCTGAGCGACGGTGCAGCCGCAGGCTGCATCGTCCAAATAGAGTTTAAACTGATTTCCACTCCCGAAATACCCGATACACGACAGATTTAGGCTCCACGCAGGGGATTTTCTCCCCTGAGCGACGGTGCAGCCGCAGGCTGCATCGTCCAAATAGAGTTTAAACTGATTTCCACTCCCGAAATACCCGATACACGACAGATTTAGGCTCCACGCAAGGGATTTTCTCCCCTGAGCGACGGTGCAGCCGCAAGCTGCATCGTCCAAATAGATTTTAAACTGATTTCCACTCCCGAAATACCCGATACACGACAGATTTAGCCTGCACGCAGGAGATTTCCTCCTCTGAGCGACGGTGCAGCCGCAGGCTGCATCGGCCAAATAGAGTTTAAACTGATTTCCACTTCCGAAATACCCGATACACGACAGATTTAGCCTTCACGCAGGGGATTTCCTCCCCTGAGCGACGGTGCAGCCGCAGGCTGCATCGTCCAAATGGAGCTTAAACTGATTTCCACTCCCGAAATACCCGATACACGACAGATTTAGCCTCCACGCAGGGTATTTTCTCCCCTGAGCGACGGTGCAGCCGCAGGCTGCATCGTCCAAATGGAGCTTAAACTGATTTCCACTCCCGAAATACCCGATACACGACAGATTTAGCCTTCACGCAGGGGATTTCCTCCCCTGAGCGACGGTGCAGCCGCAGGCTGCATCGTCCAAATAGAGTTTAAACTGATTTCCACTTCCGAAATACCCGATACACGACAGATTTAGCCTTCACGCAGGGTATTTTCTCCCTGAGCGACGGTGCAGCCGCAGGCTGCATCGTCCAAATAGAGTTTAAACTGATTTCCACTCCCGAAATACCCGATACACGACAGATTTAGCCTCCACGCAGGATTTTCTCCCTGAGCGACGGTGCAGCCGCAGGCTGCATCGTCCAAATAGAGTTTAAACTGATTTCCACTCCCGAAATACCCGATACACGACAGATTTAGCCTCCACCCACGGTATTTTCTCCCATTAGCGGCGGTGCAGCCGCAGGCTGCATCGTCCAAATAGAGTTTAAACTGATTTCCACTCCCGAAATACCCGATACACGACAGATTTAGCCTCCACGCAGGGGATTTTCTCCCCTGAGCGACGGTGCAGCCGCAGGCTGCATCGTCCAAATAGAGTTTAAACTGATTTCCACTCCCGAAATACCCGGTACACGACAGATTTAGCCTCCACCCAGGGTATTTTCTCCCCTGAGCGACGGTGCAGCCGCAGGCTGCATCGTCCAAATAGAGTTTAAACTGATTTCCACTCCCGAAATACCCGATAAAGGACAGCTTTAGCCTCCGCGCAGGGGATTTCCTCCCCTGAGCGACGGTGCAGCCGCAGGCTGCATCGTCCAAATAGAGTTTAAACTGATTTCCACTCCCGAAATACCCGACACACGACAGATTTAGCCTCCACCCGCAGGTATTTTCTCCCGTGACCGACGGTGCAGCCGCAGGCTGCATCGTCCAAATAGAGTTTAAACTGATTTCCACTCCCGAAATACCCGACACACGACAGATTTAGCCTCCACCCACGGTATTTTCTCCCATTAGCGGCGGTGCAGCCGCAGGCTGCATCGTCCAAATAGAGTTTAAACTGATTTCCACTCCCGAAATACCCGACACACGACAGATTTAGCCTCCACCCAGGGTATTTTCTCCCCTGAGCGACGGTGCAGCCGCAGGCTGCATCGTCCAAATAGAGTTTAAACTGATTTCCACTCCCGAAATACCCGACACACGACAGATTTAGCCTCCACCCACGGTATTTTCTCCCCTGAGTGACGGTGCAGCCGCAGGCTGCATCGTCCAAATAGAGTTTAAACTGATTTCCACTCCCGAAATACCCGACACATGACAGATTTAGCCTCCACCCACGGCATTTTCTCCCTGAGCGACGGTGCAGCCGCAGGCTGCATCGTCCAAATAGAGTTTAAACTGATTTCCACTCCCGAAATACCCGACACACGACAGATTTAGCCTCCACGCAGGGTATTTTCTCCCTGAGCGACGGTGCAGCCGCAGGCTGCATCGTCCAAGTAGAGTTTAAACTGATTTCCACTCCCGAAATACCCGATACACGACAGATTTAGCCTCCACCCAGGGTATTTTCTCCCATTAGCGGCGGTGCAGCCGCAGGCTGCATCGTCCAAGTAGAGTTTAAACTGATTTCCACTCCCGAAATACCCGATACACGACAGATTTAGCCTCCACCCAGGGTATTTTCTCCCATTAGCGGCGGTGCAGCCGCAGGCTGCATCGTCCAAATAGAGTTTAATCTGATTTACACTCCCGAAATACCCGATACACGACAGATTTAGCCTCCGCACAGGGGATTTCCTCCCCTGAGCGACAGTGCAGCCGCAGGCTGCACCGTCCATTCTGGGTTTCGACCATTTTGCACCTCCTAGAATTTGGCTTTACGGGACAGATATCAGCCCACATCCGGGGATTTCCTCCCTGCCCACAGTGCAGCCGCAGGCTGCACCATCCATTCTGGGTTTCGACCAATTTGCACCTCCTAGAATCTGGCTTCACGGGAGATATCAGCCCACACCCGGGGATTTCCTTCCCTGCCCACAGTGCAGCCGCAGGCTGCACCATCCATTCTGGGTTTCGACCAATTTGCACCTCCTAGAATTTGGCTTCACGGGAATATCAGCCTACACCCGGGGATTTCCTCTCCTGCCCACAGTGCAGCCGCAGGCTGCACTGTCCATTCTGAGTTGCAACCGATTTGCCCCTCCCAGATTTTGGCTTCACGGGAATATCAGCTCACATCCGGGGATTTCCTCCCCTGCCCACAGTGCAGCCGCAGGCTGCACCGTCCATTCTGGGTTTCGACCACTTTGCCCCTCCCAGACTTTGGCTTCACGGGAATATCAGCCCCCACCCGGGGATCTCCTCCCCCCGCATACAGTGCAGCCGCAGGCTGCACCGTCCATTATGGGTTTCGACCATTTTGCACCTCCTAGAATTTGGCTTCACGGGAATATCAGCCCACACCCTGGGATTTCCTCCCCTGCCCACAGTGCAGCCGCAGGCTGCACCGTCCATTCTGGGTTTCAACCATTTTGCACCTCCCAGAATTTGGCTTCACGGTAATATCAGCCCACACCCGGGGATTTCCTCCCCCCGCATACAGTGCAGCCGCAGCCTGCACCGTCCTTTCTGGGTTTCGACCAATTCGCACCCCCTAGAATTTGGCTTCACGGGAATATCAGCCCACTCCCGGGGATTTCCTCCCCCCGCATACAGTGCAGCCGCAGGCTGCATCGTCCATTCTGGGTTGCAACCGATTTGCCCCTGCCAGATTTTGGCTTCACGGGAATATTAGCTCGCATCCGGGGATTTCCTCTCCTGCCCACAGTGCAGCCGCAGGCTGCACCGTCCATTCTGGGTTTCAACCGATTTGCACCTCCTAGATTTTGGCTTCACGGGAATATCAGCTCGCATCCGGGGATTTCCTCCTACCCACAGTCGAGCCGCAGCCTGCGGCGTGCATTATGGGTTTCGACCATTTTGCCCCTCCTAGACTTTGGCTTCTCGGGAATATCAGCCCACATCCGGGGATTTCCTCCCCTGCCCACAGTGCAGCCGCAGGCTGCACCATCCATTCTGGGTTTCGACCAATTTGCACCTCCTAGAATTTGGCTTCACGGGAATATCAGCCTACACCCGGGGATTTCCTCCTGCCCACAGTGCAGCCGCAGGCTGCACCATCCATTCTGGGTTTCGACCAATTTGCACCTCCTAGAATTTGGCTTCACGGGAATATCAGCCTACACCCGGGGATTTCCTCTCCTGCCCACAGTGCAGCCGCAGGCTGCACTGTCCATTCTGAGTTGCAACCGATTTGCCCCTCCTAGAATTTGGCTTCACGGGAATATCAGCCCACACCCTGGGATTTCCTCCCCTGCCCACAGTGCAGCCGCAGGCTGCACCGTCCATTCTGGGTTTCGACCAATTCGCACCTCCTAGAATTTGGCTTCACGGGAATATCAGCCCACACCCGGGGATTTCCTCCCCTGCCCACAGTGCAGCCGCAGGCTGCACCGTCCATTCTGGGTTTCGACCATTTTGCACCTCCTAGAATTTGGCTTCACGGGAATATCAGCCCACACCCGGGGATTTCCTCCCCTGCCCACAGTGCAGCCGCAGGCTGCACTGTCCATTCTGGGTTTCGACCAATTCGCACCTCCTAGAATTTGGCTTCACGGGAATATCAGCCCACATCCGGGGATTTCCTCCCCCCGCATACAGTGCAGCCGCAGGCTGCATCGTCCATTCTGGGTTTCGACCAATTCGCACCTCCTAGAATTTGGCTTCACGGGAATATCAGCCCACACCCGGGGATTTCTTCCCCTGCCCACAGTGCAGCCGCAGGCTGCACCGTCCATTCTGGGTTTCGACCATTTTGCACCTCCTAGAATTTGGTTTCACGGGAATATCAGCCCACACCCGGGGATTTCCTCCCCTGCCCACAGTGCAGCCGCAGGCTGCACCGTCCATTCTGGGTTTCGACCAATTCGCACCTCCTAGAATTTGGCTTCACGGGAATATCAGCCCACATCCAGGGAATTTCCTCCCCTGTATACAGTGCAGCCGCAGGCTGCCCCGTCCATTCTGGGTTTCGACCAATTTGCACCTCCTAGAATTTGGCTTCACGGGAATATCAGCCTACACCCGGGGATTTCCTCCCCTGCCCACAGTGCAGCCGCAGGCTGCACTGTCCATTCTGAGTTGCAACCGATTTGCCCCTCCCAGATTTTGGCTTCACGGGAATATCAGCTCACATCCGGGGATTTCGTCTCCTGCCCACAGTGCAACCGCAGGCTGCACCGTCTTTTCTGGGTTTCGACCAGTTCGCACCCCCTAGAATTTGGCTTCACGGGAATATCAGCCCACACCCGGGGATTCCCCCCCTCCCTCCCCTGTCCACAGTGCAGCCGCAGGCTGCACCGCCCCTTCTGGGTTTCGACCAATTCGCACCTCCTAGAATTTGGCTTCACGGGAATATCAGCCCACACCCTGGGATTTCCTCCCCTGCCCACAGTGCAGCCGCAGGCTGCACCGTCCATTCTGGGTTTCAACCATTTTGCACCTCCTAGAATTTGGCTTCACGGTAATATCAGCCCACACCCGGGGATTTCCTCCCCCCGCATACAGTGCAGCCGCAGGCTGCACTGTCCATTCTGGGTTTCGACCAATTTGCCCCTCCCAGATTTTGGCTTCACGGGAATATCAGCTCACATCCGGGGATTTCCTCCCCTGCCCACAGTGCAGCCGCAGGCTGCACTGTCCATTCTGAGTTGCAACCGATTTGCCCCTCCCAGATTTTGGCTTCACGGGAATATCAGCTCACATCCGGGGATTTCGTCTCCTGCCCACAGTGCAACCGCAGGCTGCACCGTCTTTTCTGGGTTTCGACCAGTTCGCACCCCCTAGAATTTGGCTTCACGGGAATATCAGCCTACACCCGGGGATTTCCTCCCCTGCCCACAGTGCAGCCGCAGGCTGCACCGTCCATTCTGGGTTTCAACCATTTTGCACCTCCTAGAATTTGGCTTCACGGTAATATCAGCCCACACCCGGGGATTTCCTCCCCCCGCATACAGTGCAGCCGCAGCCTGCACCGTCCATTCTGGGTTTCGACCATTTTGCACCTCCTAGAATTTGGCTTCACGGGAATATCAGCCCACACCCGGGGATTTCCTCTCCCCGCAAACAGTGCAGCCGCAGGCTGCATCGTCCATTCTGGGTTGCAACCGATTTGCCCCTGCCAGATTTTGGCTTCACGGGGAATATTAGCTCGCATCCGGGGATTTCCTCTCCTGCCCACAGTGCAGCCGCAGGCTGCATCGTCCATTCTGAGTTGCAACCGATTTGCCCCTCCCAGATTCTGGCTTCACGGGAATATCAGCCCACACCCGGTGATTTCCTCCCCCCGCATACAGTGCAGCCGCAGGCTGCACCGTCCTTTCTGGGTTTCGACCAATTCGCACCTCCTAGAATTTGGCTTCACGGGAATATCAGCCCACATCCGGGGATTCCCTCCCCTGCCCACAGTGCAGCCGCAGGCTGCATCGTCCATTCTGGGTTGCAACCGATTTGCCCCTCCCAGATTTTGGCTTCACGGGAATATCAGCCTACACCCGGGGATTTCCTCTCCTGCCCACAGTGCAGCCGCAGGCTGCACTGTCCATTCTGAGTTGCAACCGATTCGCCCCTGCCAGATTTTGGCTTCACGGGAATATTAGCTCGCATCCGGGAATTTCCTCTCCTGCCCACAGTGCAGCCGCAGGCTGCACCGTCCATTCTGGGTTTCGACCATTTTGTACCTCCTAGAATTTGGCTTCACGGGAATATCAGCCCACTCCCGGGGATTTCCTCCCCCCGCATACAGTGCAGCCGCAGGCTGCATCGCCCATTCTGGGTTTCAACCATTTTGCACCTCCTAGAATTTGGCTTCACGGTAATATCAGCCCACACCCGGGGATTTCCTCCCCCCGCATACAGTGCAGCCGCAGCCTGCACCGTCCTTTCTGGGTTTCGACCAATTCGAACCCCCTAGAATTTGGCTTCACGGGAATATCAGCCCACTCCCGGGGATTTCCTCCCCTGCCCACAGTGCAGCCGCAGGCTGCATCGTCCATTCTGGGTTGCAACCGATTTGCCCCTGCCAGATTTTGGCTTCACGGGAATATTAGCTCGCATCCGGGGATTTCCTCTCCTGCCCACAGTGCAGCCGCAGGCTGCACCGTCCATTCTGGGTTTCGACCATTTTGCACCTCCTAGAATTTGGCTTTACGGGAATATCAGCCCACATCCGGGGATTTCCTCCCCTGCCCACAGTGCAGCCGCAGGCTGCACCATCCATTCTGGGTTTCGACCAATTTGCACCTCCTAGAATCTGGCTTCACGGGAATATCAGCCCACACCCGGGGATTTTCTTCCCTGCCCACAGTGCAGCCGCAGGCTGCACCATCCATTCTGGGTTTCGACCAATTTGCACCTCCTAGAATTTGGCTTCACGGGAATATCAGCCTACACCCGGGGATTTCCTCTCCTGCCCACAGTGCAGCCGCAGGCTGCACTGTCCATTCTGAGTTGCAACCGATTCGCCCCTCCCAGATTTTGGCTTCACGGGAATATCAGCTCACATCCTGGGATTTCCTCCCCTGCCCACAGTGCAGCCGCAGGCTGCACCGTCCATTCTGAGTTGCAACCGATTTGCCCCTCCCAGGTTTTGGCTTCACGGGAATATCAGCCCACACCCGGGGATTTCCTCCTCCCGCATACAGTGCAGCCGCAGGCTGCACCGTCCTTTCTGGGTTTCGACCAAGTCGCACCCCCTAGAATTTGGCTTCACGGGAATATCAGCCCACACCCGGGGATTCCCTCCCCTGTCCACAGTGCAGCCGCAGGCTGCACCGCCCCTTCTGGGTTTCGACCAATTCGCACCTCCTAGAATTTGGCTTCACGGGAATATCAGCCCACACCCGGGGATTTCCTCCCCCCGCATACAGTGCAGCCGCAGGCTGCATCGTCCATTCTGGGTTGCAACCGATTTGCCCCTCCCAGTCTTTGGCTTCACGGGAATATCAGCTCACACCTGGGGATTTCCTCCCCTGCCCACAGTGCAGCCGCAGGCTGCACTGTCCATTCTGAGTTGCAACCGATTTGCCCCTCCCAGATTTTGGCTTCACGGGAATATCAGCCCACACCCGGGGATTTCCTCCCCTGCCCACAGTGCAGCCGCAGGCTGCACCGTCCATTATGGGTTTCGACCATTTTGCACCTCCTAGAATTTGGCTTCACGGGAATATCAGCCCACACCCGGAGATTCCCTCCCCTGCCCACAGTGCAGCCGCAGGCTGCCCCGCCCCTTCTGGGTTTCGACCAATTCGCACCTCCTAGAATTTGGCTTCACGGGAATATCAGCCCACATCCAGGGAATTTCCTCCCCCGCATACAGTGCAGCCGCAGGCTGCACTGTCCATTCTGGGTTTCGACCAATTTGCACCTCCCAGATTTTGGCTTCACGGGAATATCAGCCCACACCCGGGGATTTCCTCCCCTGCCCACAGTGCAGCCGCAGGCTGCACCGTCCATTATGGGTTTCGACCATTTTGCACCTCCTAGAATTTGGCTTCACGGGAATATCAGCCCACACCCGGAGATTCCCTCCCCTGCCCACAGTGCAGCCGCAGGCTGCACCGCCCCTTCTGGGTTTCGACCAATTCGCACCTCCTAGAATTTGGCTTCTCGGGAATATCAGCCCACATCCAGGGAATTTCCTCCCCCGCATACAGTGCAGCCGCAGGCTGCACCGTCCATTCTGGGTTTCGACCAATTTGCACCTCCTAGAATTTGGCTTGACGGGAATGTCAGCATACACCCGGGGATTTCCTCCCCTGCCCACAGTGCAGCCGCAGGCTGCACTGTCCATTCTGAGTTGCAACCGATTTGCCCCTCCCAGATTTTGGCTTCACGGGAATATCAGCTCACATCCGGGGATTTCCTCCCCTGCCCACAGTGCAGCCGCAGGCTGCACCGCCCCTTCTGGGTTTCGACCAATTCGCACCTCCTAGGATTTGGCTTCACGGGAATATCAGCCCACACCCGGGGATTCCCTCCCTTCCCTCCCCTGTCCACAGTGCAGCCGCAGGCTGCACCGCCCCTTCTGGGTTTCGACCAATTCGCACCTCCTAGAATTTGGCTTCACGGGAATATCAGCCCACACCCTGGGATTTCCTCCCCTGCCCACAGTGCAGCCGCAGGCTGCACCGTCCATTCTGGGTTTCAACCATTTTGCACCTCCTAGAATTTGGCTTCACGGTAATATCAGCCCACACCCGGGGATTTCCTCCCCCCGCATACAGTGCAGCCGCAGCCTGCACCGTCCATTCTGGGTTTCGACCAATTTGCCCCTCCCAGATTTTGGCTTCACGGGAATATCAGCTCACATCCGGGGATTTCCTCCCCTGCCCACAGTGCAGCCGCAGGCTGCACTGTCCATTCTGAGTTGCAACCGATTTGCCCCTCCCAGATTTTGGCTTCACGGGAATATCAGCTCACATCCGGGGATTTCCTCCCCTGCCCACAGTGCAGCTGCAGGCTGCACCGCCCCTTCTGGGTTTCGACCAATTCGCACCTCCTAGGATTTGGCTTCACGGGAATATCAGCCCACACCCGGGGATTCCCTCCCCTGTCCACAGTGCAGCCGCAGCCTGCACCGTCCATTCTGGGTTTCAACCATTTTGCACCTCCTAGAATTTGGCTTCACGGTAATATCAGCCCACACCCGGGGATTTCCTCCCCCCGCATACAGTGCAGCCGCAGCCTGCACCGTCCTTTCTGGGTTTCGACCAATTCGCACCCCCTAGAATTTGGCTTCACGGGAATATCAGCCCACTCACGGGGATTTCCTCCCCCCGCATACAGTGCAGCCGCAGGCTGCATCGTCCATTCTGGGTTGCAACCGATTTGCCCCTGCCAGATTTTGGCTTCACGGGAATATTAGCTCGCATCCGGGGACTTCCTCTCCTGCCCACAGTGCAGCCGCAGGCTGCATCGTCCATTCTGAGTTGCAACCGATTTGCCCCTCCCAGATTCTGGCTTCACGGGAATATCAGCCCACACCCGGTGATTTCCTCCCCCCGCATACAGTGCAGCCGCAGGCTGCACCGTCCTTTCTGGGTTTCGACCAATTCGCACCTCCTAGAATTTGGCTTCACGGGAATATCAGCCCACATCCGGGGATTCCCTCCCCTGCCCACAGTGCAGCCGCAGGCTGCATCGTCCATTCTGGGTTGCAACCGATTTGCCCCTCCCAGATTTTGGCTTCACGGGAATATTAGCTCACACCCGGGGATTTCCTCCCCTGCCCACAGTGCAGCCGCAGGCTGCACCGCCCCTTCTGGGTTTCGACCAATTCGCACCTCCTAGAATTTGGCTTCACGGGAATATCAGCCCACACCCGGGGATTTCTTCCCCTGCCCACAGTGCAGCCGCAGGCTGCACCGTCCATTCTGGGTTTCGACCAGTTTGCACCTCCTAGAATTGGGCTTCACGGGAATATCAGCCCACACCCGGGGATTTCCTCCCCCCGCATACAGTGCAGCCGCAGGCTGCATCGTCCATTCTGGGTTGCAACCGATTTGCCCCTCCCAGATTTTGGCTTCACGGGAATATTAGCTCACACCCGGGGATTTCCTCCCCTGCCCACAGTGCAGCCGCAGGCTGCACCGTCCATTCTGAGTTGCAACCGATTTGCCACTCCCAGATTTTGGCTTCACGGGAATATCAGCCCACACCCGGGGATTTCCTCCCCTGCCCACAGTGCAGCCGCAGGCTGCACCGTCCATTATGGGTTTCGACCATTTTGCACCTCCTAGAGCCCACACTCGGGGATTTCCTCTCCTGCCCACAGTGCAGCCGCAGGCTGCACTGCCCCTTCTGGGTTTCGACCAACTTGCACCTAGAATTTGGCTTCACGGGAATATCAGCCCACATCCGGGGATTCCCTCCCCTGACCACAGTGCAGCCGCAGGCTGCACCGCCCCTTCTGGGTTTCGACCAATTCGCACCTCCTAGAATTTGGCTTCACGGGAATATCAGCCCACACCCAGGGAATTTCCTCTTCCGCATACAGTGCAGCCGCAGGCTCCACCGTCCATTCTGGGTTTCGACCAATTCGCACCTCCTAGAATTTGGCTTCACGGGAATATCAGCCCACACTTGGGGATTTCCTCCCCTGCCCACAGTGCAGCCGCAGGCTGCATCGTTCATTCTGGGTTGCAACCGATTTGCCCCTCCAAGAATTTGGCTACACGGGAATATCAGCCCCCACCCGGGGATTCCCTCATCTGCTCACAGTGCAGCTGCAGGCTGCACTGTCCATTCTGGGTTTCAACCCATTTGCACCTCCTAGGATTTGGCTACACGGGAATATCAACCCACACCCGGGGGTTTCCTCCCTTGCCGAACGTCCTTTTTGGGTTTCATTCATTCATTCATTCAACGACTTTATTGTGGAAATAAAGAAACATACATATACACGTATGTGAATGAGATTCTTTGTTAAAGTAAAAAAAAAAGATGCATAACAATGGCAGAAGTGAGAAGGGGACAAAATATGATTTTTTTTGCAGAGGAAATTTTTCTTTCTACAATTCGAATGACATCTTGTCTCAAGATACTTGAGGCCACCGCTTCTGGGACAAAGAAAAGCACAACAAGCTGGAAAAACCCGTCACATTAGATTATTAGTAATACCCTTTTAATCAGAGTGGACGCTCACTCGTTCCTTGTAATGACCTGAGATCGTACTTGGATAATCTACTTCGAAAGATAGAAAAGTTTCCGGATTCAGCGATTTCTGCAGGCAAATTGTTCCAAGTTCTGACAACCCTGGACGCAAAGGAATTCAATATGCTGCCTTTAGAGGTGAATTTCCGTTCAAGTTGGAATCCATGTTTGCGAGAACGGACATGGTGGCGAGTAAACACGAAAAGGCTGTCAAAGGGAATGTCGCGAAAACCATGCACGATCTTATAACACAGATGTAAATCAAATTCAGCTCTGCGATATCGTAGGGTATTTAACCCTAGCATATCCAAACGAGCTGCATAATCTGGAACTTCTCTGTTTGGGAATACTTTGGTGAACACACGTCTAGAGTATCGTTTTTGCACATTTTCAATGATCTCATCATCTTCCACTGTGGAAGGTGACCAAACCTGAGTACAGTACTCCAGTAGGGGTCGGCAGTAAACGGTGAATGCTTTCTTGTAGTGAACAAGACAGGGATGTTTCAGGGATCTCAAAATACAGTTAGCCACCGAGGTAGCTCTTTTGGAGATTTCTCTGCAATGGGAGTTCCAGCTAAGATTCGAACTAATGAGAACACCTAGGTCCCTGATAACCTCGTGCACAGGAAGCTTCACACCGTTTAAACGTAGGGGGCATTCATGACGAAAGTTAATATGCAGCAAGCTGCATTTTTCTTCTGATAATTGTAGCTGCCACACTTTCGACCACTCGGCTAGTCGATCGAGGTCACATTGAAGCTCATAAAAGTCAACTGCAGGCTCATTAAGAGGCCTGCAGGCTCATTAAGGGTTTCGAGTGACTTGAACCACACCGAATGTTTGCCAACAGTAAGATGAGCCTACACCCGGGGTTTCCTTCCTTTGCGGGGCGGTGCAGCCGAAGCAATGTTGCGACATTGGGCAACGGGTGTTGTATAATTTTTGGGAAAGTTTTGTAAAAAATGAAATGGAGGGGGGTCGTAAACAGTGCGGAGGAAAAACTGCTATGGACCATCACTATTCTGAATGTTTCCCAACTGAAAGAATTTTTCATTCCGTGCGGGGATAATTAAACTTTGGAAAATTTTAAAAAATTCTGGTGAACAAGGGGGTCGTAGCTCCGCCAAAAATTGACGCAACTACTTCGAATTTTAGTCAATAATAAGATCACCCTCTACGCGGTGTTATCTAGACTTGTCTTTTTCAAGAGCTTGCTTAGGATTGTGTCGTGAGGAATTCCACTCGGCATCTTTATGGGGCTAGCGGCATAGAAATAATTTTTTTCGGTCGATGGGCTATTTACAGCCACGGTAATACGCAAAGACGGCTCAAATTGAGTCTGTACCATGTCTACTTCTACTGTAGATTATTTTGGATCATTCAGGTGCATTAACTCATTTCTCACTCTGACATGGAATGCATTATGCGGAAGAAAATAAGGTGAACCTAGGGAGAAATACCGCAGAGGAAACAGGATTTCACATAATTATGGAGCCGTTGAACTATTTGAAGTCAAGGTAAGCCTTCTTTCGAAAATATTGTGTTTGGTATGCAGCCTGGAAAGGCGCCTTGCTTCGAAAAAAGGTCATAACAGTTTCTGACGTGGCCAAGCGCGCAGCTCCTGATACTGATTGACCGCATTTCTTCTTGTTTACTTTCCCATATTTTAGTCAGAAGTCATAGTTAAGGGAACGTCTTAAAAACTGGTAACGGTATGCCTTGCCTTATCCTTTCTGAAGTTCTCCGGAGGTAAGATGGGAACGAGAAGGGGGGAGAGAGATGTAGGTGTCCGTGGGGGAAGGGGGTTACGGGCAGTTTGCTCAGAATGCGTCTTTCCCGAGTTTTGGTGTTACATCGGAAAATAATTTTATGACATAGGTTGCTTGTGATAATCCGAACCTGCGCGATTGCAACGCGAAGAGGAGGGAGGGACACAGAAACGGAGTGTTGTGGTAGAAGCTCAAGCGCGCAGCATCAAAAACCGCAGGACGGTTTATTTGTGTTACAGTTCACACTATGAAAAAGGTGTCCGGAGATTCTTGTGTCCAGCAAGAGTCGAAGGGTACGGTTTCGCAACAGGTGTTGGAATGGGAGTAGTTGGTGTTGTTATCGTTTCTAGCGAAAATCCGGTCCACTTTTGCGGACGACCGCTGCGGCAACTCAGAACACGATGATCGTCGTTCTGAAAAGAGGTTATTCGTGCCGGGGCCCATCACGATTATCATAGTGTTGCGTGATACAACACCCGTTGTCCGCGAATGCGGACCGGAATTTCGCTTTGATAACGACAGTATGTTACTTCGACAATCTCATTCTATTCATCTTCATGAATGACGAAGTTGCTTCTATTGCAAATATTGAAGCTTCAAGGGAATACATAACTTTTTTTAACATGCATTTCTCATTCCAGGTGGATCAGAGACTGCTAATGTGACTGAAACGGAGATGATAATTCACGCGTAATCCAGTGATATATTTTTGTTTCCTCATTGTATTATTGTGCATTTGGATAAATAATCAGAATTTGATTAAAAGACATGTGCAATGGAACTGACTTCCAGGGATTCCTCCTTCGTGCTGAAAGTGTTCATTTGGTTCAATCTGTTTCAATTCACCTATCCTTTGTAAAGTAGTAATTCTCACGACTCATGGCGCGAGCGATGCTGCTCCGTCCATCACGCGCTCTCTCGCCGTCTCTAACGGAGCTGAGGTTAGAGACAGCGAGAGAGCGCATGACGGACGGGGGGAGCAGCATCGCGCACGCCGCTCGCGCCATGAGTCGTGAGAATTACGCGTAGAAACCATGGAATTTCGCGGTCCTACAGCCTGTACATTCTTTGCGTCCCACGATTACGCGGCGTCGGTGGGTTCAGTCGGCACGGATAGCACTGATCGCTTTGGTTCCTCTTGGTTCACCTTTCTTTGGCGAAATCTCGGGGGATATATGTTCAGAGACACGTGCACACGGTCTGAGCTGACGCAAACTACACTATCAAGAGGGAAACAAACGACCAGTATGGTTCGTGCCGACTCTACCCGGCCTAGAGCCCAGCGAAATGAAGCGAATTCTATACATGGTTGAAGGAGGAAAGCCGGCCTATCGTTTGGCCAGGCCAACACACAGATTTCGACGTCGTGGAAACTGTTTTCAGCAAAGATGCTTTGATTAAAGATATATCGTGTTCACTGGCAAAACCGTTCCTTAGTAACAGAATCGTCCCATTTTCTGTTTCATCTGAATGGGCTATCTGGAACAGGAACCACAGAAACGGCGGTGCCGGTCCGCCAGCTGCGCTGGCCGGCGTGAGCAGCTGGTTTATACACATGTAGATAAATGTGCACGTTTTTCTACACTACACTGTGCTCAGTTCATTGTCTCAACCTACTTTCAAACGCACTCACAGTTGGTCCACGGGCCACTAGTCGACCGTGAAGAACGAACATCGTATTCTTCACTTTCGCACTGCCGTTCAGTCCGCAAAGTGCGCTTGATTGCGAAATCGTGCTGCGGCGCGGTTGCGAGTATCCTCAGACAGGGATGTGGGATCACCCGGGCGATGGGATCACCCGGGCACCAAAGGCCAAAAGCGCCCGGGTGATCCCACATCCCTGTCTGAGGATACTCGGAACCGCGCCGCAGCAAGATTGCGCAATCAGGGTGCACTTCGCGGACTGAACGGCAGTGCGGAGGTGAACTGTATGTCAAACGTTTCTACGGCATTAATCAGGATCTAATATCATTGTAAGAAATAACAATACTGTCTCTTAAAGTCTTAAGCTTGGCGAATATGCGCAACCAACTAAACAGGTGTCTATCGATGGAAATCGACAAGCAGGCTTTAGAGAAATACAGTGATGATGATTTTTCTTATTTATGTCCTACACGATGATCTCTTCTACAAAATTCCGGTCAAGAGCAACCGAGACTTGAAGGTGGTTTACAGTGATGAGCGAAAATCCTATTCCCGAAATTCTGAGAATGATTCCCGCTCATTCCTGGTGGTATGCCCGAATGCTTGGACTGACAGCCAAAATTCATTTAGAAATCGCTCCAGCCGCGAAGCGGCTGGAGAGGTTCGGATTTTCCTAATAGGTATAGAATCATCAAATTTGCAAACCGTTCGCCATCCCAATACAAACCAGGGAAAGAGTCCGTTTGAATGCCATTAAAGGCACAGTCCAACCTCAGAATCGTTCCTCCGTTTTACTCACTCTCTCGAAAACGGTCCCACGCTGATTCCAATAATGTCTCCGAAATCTTACAAGACTCCCTGGGAACGGAGTTATGGCTCCTTGAAAACTGAGCTACGGAAGCATGGTGGACGAGTTGTCCGTGGCTTGTAAGCTCCGCCAATTGCAACCGATGTATGCGAGTGTACCTGAATGGATATAGAGGCAAAGGATCAAGGGAAGAACGGGATTATTGATCCAAAATCATCGCTCATCACGCCAGTATTGAGCTCGAAAGATCATAAAATGGGCGTGCCAAAGTGGCTTCCGGGTGTGGGCGCCCCAAGGTGGCTTCCTCTTATATCCCGCTTATTCGGAGAAATCCAGAGCTCGCACTTGGCAGACGTTATATGGGGTGGGTCCACTTCACAATTATGTATTTTTCTCATATTTCGCCCCTGAGTTTGGACTGTGCCTTTAAAGCATCATGACTTGATCTTAGGGGGACTCAGTGTATTTTACTATTTGTGAATGCTTTTTTTTAATTCGTCGAGGCCTCCTCGAAACCGGATAAAAAAACGACTACTGAAGTCAAGATACCTGTTTTATTAGTCAATCTGGACACCTCAACATCTAGTCATGTACATACCAAAGGACTATTTGTGTTCGTACATATATGAGCGAAATATTTCGTCCAACTCTCCAAACAACAAATACTCCACGCAACATCAGTAGATAATACCATCATGAGAGTAATGGACTGGTGGAACGTGAAAACCGCACGGTCTCTGGCAAACTGGGGCGTCGACAACAGGTTGATCCGCCCACCATGAGTCACCGCTGGCCAACGCGCCAATATTCGGCGGGGCCGCGGCCACGAGTTATGCTCTGGTCGATATCGAGCTGTTGCACAGCAATTACGGCCGCGAGTTATCATCTCGTCGAAGTCGAGCTGTTGCACAGCTAGCGCTCTATACAAGGGAAGTATACGGCGCATTTTTCAGGCATGCTGTGAATGATGAAAGCGCAGCCGGTTTAATTACCCAAGTTTGCGGTACATTGGCCCCGCCCAGCATCTGGAGGTCCTGCCTATCCGGTGGTGACCCCAGTGGAGGCTGGGCGACCAGCCGCGACGCGTGTGGGCGACCAGCCGCGACGCGTGTCGGTGTGCCGACCGCGACGGGTGTCGGTGTGCAGACCGCGACGCGTGTCGGTGTGCCGACCGCGACGCGTGTCGGTGTGCCCACCCCGACGCGTGTTTGAGTGTCGACCGCGACGCGTGTCGGTAAAAAGTAGTAACTAAGCTAGATGAAACAGTCCTGTAGTATGTGAACTGCTTTTAAATAGGTAGCTAAACGCGACACATCGAGTTGTCAACAGCCCGACAACAGGCGGACGTCGCTGGGCAACGGGCAGGTCTCAGGCTGACAATACGCGCGATTTGACTTGTCAACAGGGAGCGGTTTATGAGATGACAACTTATCAACCTGTTGTCGACGCCCCAGTTTGCCTGAGGTAGAAGAAGCAGTAGAATAAACCCAAGGTAACTAGTCATATCTGCGACTAATAAAGTTACCAAGTGTTTGGCTCTATGTGTATTGCGGATAATTCACTCTTACAAATTTTCACCATATCTCACATATTATATTCGTAACCATATAATTGCGCATAAATGGAAATATAATTAGTTTTGTACAAATCGACAAATAAATAAGTAACTCTATCAATATTAATAATAATAATGAGTAGATGAGAAGGAATAGTGAATATTTCAAGACCATTGTTCAACTAACACCGCTAATATACCAACGGCCAAGCTACCGAAACATCGATATGATCTCCGAACTGAAACAGCTCTCGAAGATATTCGGATAGGTCTACAAAGGTTTTTCAGAAAAGACCTAGAAAATAATTGTCGATGATCCCTTTAACATCCAGAACATCTGGCGATCCAACGAAACCATCAAAGACGGTCGCCGCGAACGAATCATATGAAACAATTTTATAACCGATTAAATCTCACGATTCTTCGGAATACATATACTTGCACATCCAGCCATTCCAGAACAAATCAATGAAAAGATTTGTACGTGCACATTTTTTAACTCAACTAATGATATAATTTCGACAACCAATGAGCAATTACTGATATTTTCTACTTCTCCATTGAATCATAATCTGCTGACCTACTAGTGTAAGCACCAGCAAATATTTCATGTATCATCTATTTTTCACCTCTCTTCTAGACCACCATAAGGCCAATGGGGTACTACAGTACCGCGCATGTTTTTTTTGCAAAAACGGTGTTTTGCGGCGTTTTTGTGCTCACAAAGCGCCGCATCGCCATAACTCACTTGAAATTTGACGAAATTAGATTTTCAGGAAGTTTTCGTGTTCCTCTCAGTCAGTCAAATGCAGCGATATGTGTAGCAAGTCTTTTGCACTCCGGTATTTTGTTGAAAAATACGTTTTTCTTTCTAAAATTCACACTGACCACAGGTCAAAACATGACAGATGTCTGCAATCATGACCGTCTGATCAGTTCATAGTGAGATAATTTGTAGTGCAATTATGCAATTTTCTATGAACTTCTGGAGTTGAATCTAGCATTTTGTAACACTATCGTGTAGCACTCAATGACAGCAATTCAGAAATGACATCCAATTTAAAATCGGACTACTTTGAAGCTAGTTATGGCGATGCGGCGCTTTCTGAGCGCAAAAATGCCGCAAAACGCTTTTTTTTGCAAACAATTTGCGCGGTATTGTACTTCTTCGAGTTGTGAGTCGATTGAGATATTTCATTTTTGCAATCATGTTTAACGTCTCTATATTCGAGTTTGAATCCTTTTTTTTGCATAGCTATGTTCTCTTCTGTTTTGTCTGTCCAGGTTTGTTGTTATTGTTGTATTTTTATATTGTCTTCCACCAATCTAAGAGTCCACTGATCAGGTAGCCTACAAGCTCCTTGAGCTCAAACAGTAATTAAATATTCAAAACATAGGAGGTATATAATAGATGGATGCAACAATATCAAGGAAAGCAATGACGCGAGAAAAGTCATGTATTTCATGGAATTTCAGTCAAAGATAACTTCTAATCAAATGTAAAAATTTAATATTCTCCTGAAAACATTTCGTGAAATGAATTCAACTTAATTCTTATATCTATATTCTCATTCAGTAGAAAATACAGAATTTCTCGGAGTACATTAAGAGAACATATTTAGGACCTCCTTCCCAATATCAGCATGGGAAGCAGGCTATTCTCCTTTAAGTAGCAGGCGCGCTGGATAGCGTGACAACAACAACCACCTCGGAAGACGATCAGTACTAAGTAGACACAAGGAGCAGCACTCCAGCACCCTAGCGGTTACCGCCAACAACATTGTTCTGTTCACAAATCACGTGTTCGAAGCATCGTGTTTTTATTTTCTCTGTCATCATCATTCCAATGCTTCCTGTTTCCTCTAACCTTGTTTTTTAATGTCCCGGAGGACCGGGACTTTTAAAAGCGAGGGGGATGTCGCGTGGGCTCCGAAGCCAAAGGTGACTCAGTTCTACTGATCGCCACGGGGAACGCCAGGATGATGCAACCTTTACAGCGTCCCGCTCTTGTATAAGAGGTGGGTTCGCCCACGACCACTAGCTGGTGGCGGATAAACAACATCTCTCTCATGGCTCTGCGCCTGGCACCATCCTGACCCCACGCAACGTCTTTCTGCTTGGCAAATGTGAGTAATGTACATTATATTATCGTAACATGTAACCGTAATCCTTTCCCTTCATATCTTATATAATTATGTTTATCTCAATAATGTTTAGTGAATACTTGTAGTAATAAACTATTGTGGTCTAAGAGATCTATCTAAAACTGCAGAAGTGATAAGGGATATTTATGTTATAAGTACATGTGATAGACCGACATCATGTCTGCTCAGAGGATGAGTTCCGGGTTTAGTCTTAATGCGACTCCGTTTTTACGAGTCTCTCTCGTTTTCTGCACGCTAATATCCGAACGGGGACCGCGGATATTACAAGAGGGTGGTGTCTGGCAGGTTTATTACACGCGGGTAAACCTCTTACTAGGGCATGCCTTACATTTCCGGTGGACTTTTATAAAACCATGTGTTGATACATAGTTGTGGGTATGGCACACAGCATTGATAATCCGTTTTCCAAATCCCCTAAATGGCTGAGAGATTTACAGGAGATAAGTTACAAGCCTAAAAAGGTAGTTTTTGTGCTTTTAGTACCTTCGCTTGGTCCCAGCACGATTCATCCTTCTCCCAGCACGATTATCACGTGCCGCATAATGCAACAGCCGTAGTCCGCAATTGCGGACTGGACTTTGGCTCGGAGAACGATAGTAGCTCTGCGGTCAATCACACCGGGCCAAGCAGGTTTTTTTTCACGGGTAGCCCTCAGAAGTAAACAGCACCCAGAGCTACGAAAACGAACGACCACCGTCGCTAGGTATATGTGCGTTTAAAAATGGACTATCGGTTGTATCTTGATATACTGCGGCTATATACAGCTCAATGGAGCGAGGCATGTATAGATAAGCACAATGGCTCAGGATACAATCAATATTTCATATTCAACCGTACCTCTCCTAAAGCTCTTTTGTGTTTTTTTAACGATGGACTTAGAGGTTTGTACAGGTCGCCCAAGCACGACCTAGATGGCCTACAAAACCGAAAAAGGTCTACAAATCAAGACAAGACCCAATTTTCACTCGTTATGGTCCGGAATCATACCTACCGGGACGGGTGATGGGAAGCTGAGCTTACCATCCCTATCGACCAAAAATCTATGTGCATCCATACACGATTGAAATAAACTCTGCATCGCGTCGGCGGCGAATATGGTTCTAGGCCATTCTTCCTCATTCACAGTCTTAGCATAAAAATAGATAGAATTTTATTCAAAGGCAGTGTCCACGATAAAATTCGTCCTCGGTTTTTGGCCGCAAATCGAAAGTTCAGGGTCTTATTGGAGCACTGTGGTCGAAAGAACGAACGAAAACGAGCCCGAAAGAGCTCCATAAGGCTCCGAAGTCCGCTCGCGCTAGCCCTTCCGCTCGCGGTCGAGTTTTCCGAGGAACAGTTTGGTCCCCTTCCACATTAGCATTAGAGCGCGAGCGCGGCTGAGTTTTAGCATTGGGGCACATTTGCACACGCTGTCTACTTCAGGCTCATGCCCGCGCAACTGATCCACCATTGAAATGTGGCTTTCAAGAAGAAGAGCTAATTTTGGATGTTTCGCAGCGTTTCTCATGATTCTTTCTTCATTGATGAAACAGTCAGACTCTAAACCTTCGTTTTCTGGTGGAACTCGAAAACGATTTTCATCGTGGACACTGTCTTTAAGTTTGCATTTAGAACAAATAATTTTTTTACTAGACACATAAATGTACTGGACGCACAGTTGTGTGAATCATTGAAGAAAAATTCGAATAATGCCTGGTGAATACTGGACATTTACTACTACTAAGGATAGTGAATAAATAGAGTTAACGTAATAAATTTAGTCTGAGGACTGAACGGGGCTGCGACGGGAGATCGCCGGGCGCAAATCAAAACCCTGTTGGCCAAAAAGACCGCCAGCACCGCACGGCCAGCTGCCTGGTCCATCGTCAGACTTAATCTAATACGGAAACCATACGTGTACCAAACACACACGCATAGTGTGCATCTTCAGAGAAAAATGCAAACATTTATTAGAAAAGTAGACTCGAGATGTTGAAGGATTATAAACGGAATGCAAGCAAATTTCAGGATCCGCAAATGACTGAGCATACAAGAGCATGATAGAGGAGACATTGCGCATAGAAACAACACCATAACAGAAAACAAAAATTTAACACTAGCAGAAACGGCAAAACATTCGATGACACGACAAAATTACCATCATAAGCGATCGAATGAAAAAAATGAGCATCCCAAAATGATTATCAAATATAAAGCACAGCTCATGCATGTTGTTGCTTCAATAGAACAATAGGATACATACAAAACCTCAGAACTTTTAAAACAGGCTGTTAGCACGCTAAAAGCCACACCGTTTGGTGCAAACACCTTATTCGCGTCTTGGTATGAAGCAAGCAAGCTTTTTCAGTGTAGTCGACTCAAGAAGCACTGAGCACGCAGGTCTTCAAAGCGTTCCAGCAGTTTCTGGTATGGTGTTAACCAGCTCACTAAACACTTCGTGCCGTGTAAGCTTCCTAATCGTGGCGCGGTAGGGTGCGAACCAGCCTCGGTTCCGTGCAATCTGCTCATGAGAGTCGCCGAAACGTTCCAACACTCAGACAACTCCAGGCACGTCCGAACAAAACAAATTCTATCAGTTAATTTCTGAAAACCAACCGGCCAAATTTCCACTCATTCGTTCCGACAGCGTCGCTGAGGAAGGTGGGTTTATGGCGGGAATCATACTTCCCGCGACTAGCGACAGCGACAGTACATATTAGGCATATCGAGTTTCGGTCGATAATGGTGGTAAACACTGCGTCGAGTCGCTCGTCGCTGGATCAATGATCCCGGCCTATATCCTTTTGTCTTCCTTTTGAAGCCACTCCGACGCTAGCGGCGGTCCCTTGCAGGACAAAACGACGATTGAGGTGAACTACAGGAGCTATTTGGTGCTGTGAATGAGCGGACCAGAGCGAAGCGATCTCCCACATGTCACATCACCGCTTCTCGGGGCGCGGCAGTGTTCCGCGTAAGATTTGAAGCTGGGCCGAATGCATCAACAGGCCGGGTTGGCTCAGGGGCAGGGCAGTCTGTGCCTTTAAAGATTTCCGTAATTCACAAAATCAATCGTGCCCCTGCCGCCCTAGCTAGGAGACTGGGACAGCTAGAGCAGCGAAAAATACTGCTGGGGCACGATTGATTAGATGATCTACTAAACTCACACTGCGATCGTCAAAGATGCCGACTGCCCTGCCCCAACCCGGCGCGTTAATGCATCCGGCCTCTGAAGTTTATCGCTGTTGATGTTACCTCATTCAATATCACGCCTGGATAGCGAGAAGCTTCATAGGATGCCATTGCAACAGCTGCGGTGGTCCCACCACGACTGGCAACGAAGAAATTTTGAAGGACGCAATATGCAACAGCTATGATGGTCCCACCACGATTCGTCAACGAGAAACTTTAAAGGACGCAATATACAACAGCTATGATATTCCCACCACGATTCATAACATAGAATTTTTAAATGACGCAATATGCAACAGCTGCGGTGGTCCCACCACGACTGGCAACGAAGAAAGTTTGAAGGACGCAACATGCGACAGCTATGATGGTCCCACCACGATTCGTCAACGAAAAACTTTAAAGGACGCGATTTGCAACAGCTATGATGGTCCCACCACGATTCGTAACAGAGAAGCTTTGAATGACGCAATATGCAACAACTAAGGTGGTCCCATCACCTTCCTAAACGAAGAAAGCTTAAAGGATTCATTATGCAACACCCGCGGTGATCCCACCACGATTCATCACTGAAAAAGTTTAAAGGACACAATATGCAACGTTCATGGTGGTCCCACCACGACTCGTAACGTGTAAACATCAAAGGAAGCAATAGAAAACAGCTCTGATGGTGCCACGATTCGTCAGCGAGAAACTTATGAAAAATCAGAAAGAACAACAATGTTGTTGCTGTCCCTTCCGGAAACAAACAACAATAACAACATTCATGAATCAACACGAGATGAACATGAACGAATTAAGAACCGTGATGAAATACAGATAGATACAAAACTATGAACTCCACCATGAAGATGCGCGCAATTTTGAATTTAAGTTTGAGACGCAAGTCAGTCCGAAACACACCACACACACCACTTCACGGTTGAATGCGGTCAGTCCGATTTCTGTGCGACATCAGTCCTATTACTGAGTTTGCGCGCGATCCGACCGGATGGCAAAGAGGTTGTCCAGAATGCAATCGCTCTGACCGCGTCCTATGCGCGAGTTTCTTCGCGGTAAGTCCTGATTGGGGTTTCGATCGCGGTCGAAACCGTTCCTGAGCGCGGTAAGTACTATACGGCAAGTTCTGTGCGCCATAAGTCCGCCCTTATGTCTGAGTTGTTGGTGTGTTCGTCTGTTCACTGAGCAGGCACTCGTTAATAAATCTATATATTGCAAAAGCTCTGCAAACCATTGGTATCCACCAAATTGGTGCATCGGCCGGGAATAAGCGGTAGCTAGAATGCTCTGCAGCAGGGCTGTGCGGAAATCTTTTTCAAAATTTTCGGAAACGGAAGCGGAAGAAAAATGGTCTAGAATCACCGGAAACGGAAACGGAAGAGACAGAAAAATTAGGGGTTGCCTCATTCTCACGTTTCGTCGCTGCTCATTGGGCCTGCAGCTTTCATTCAATACCCAATGGTTTCAGTCAATGAACTAATTGTTATTCAAAATAAAGTCTCATTACGAGGAATTCCACGATTTCGAATTCTCGCTTTTGGAAATTCGAAAAGGCGATTTCTAAAATTAGTCATTGTATGTCGCCGCCCCTCGAAATGGTGTACAGAAGGGGTGTGCGGTAATTGCCATTTTCCGATTGCAGCTTGCTGACCGTTTTACGAGTTTGCCGTTTGAGGAAATTTTATTTTTTGTTGCCACAAATCCCTGCTGTACAGCCTGTCCCCCAGAAAGTAGTCCAAGCGGTTCCAGGTGTAGAAGAACGCGGGCGCCTGCGCTGCGTCTTCAACGCTGATTAGAAATCTTGAAGTGGACAACAAATGATTGAGTTTTTAGAAAAATAAAAGAAAACTCTCCGGCGAGAATAGGAAAATTCTCTAGTAACCTGCGACAAACGAGCTGCGCCGCTTCCCGTGATTACATCCACCTGTGTCCGCCGATACTCCTTTCTGCAAGACCGGCTGTACGTGCAGAAAAACTACAGTTGACCGCAATGTTAAAAGGACATTGTGCGGTTGCGTATTGCACTAAAACTACGGTAGAATCTGGCACTTTGCGAGATTTCGTCATCGATCGGCGCCACAGCTGGTATTCTCGTGAGCAGAGAGACGACGGTTGGCGCCGATCAATGACGGGTGGTGGCCATCGTGTATCAACACTCGTGAGGAGGCGGGAGAAACGGGGGAGGAGCGAGGTTCCTGATTGGACGCTACAGACGGGGGCCGGGCTAGCCCGTGTTGCGTCCAATCAGGAACCTCGCTCCTCCTCCGTTTCTCCCGCCTCCTCAGGAGTGTTGATACACGATGGCCACCACCCATCGATGACGAATTCTGGCAAAGTGCCAGATTCTACCGTAGTTTTAGTGCGAGCCCGTTGCGGTCAACTGTAACTCGATTTTCATTGCTGTTGTAGCGGTAAACAAACGAAGAAGTGGAGTCAAGACAGAAAGCTTCACGAAATCATTCACTTTCAGAGAAAAACGTTCATATTTTTAAGAAGAATCTCCAAAAGACGTTTAGATTCCTACCACAACCATTTCATATACAAACATGCTAATATTTCATGGGGTCGAAATTTCAGGACCTCAAACTTCGTGAAGTATCCCAGCTAAGCTCAGATATTCGCTTGAACACAAGAGATCAGCTGTGAAATTAAGAGTATCATGGAACCCTCAAAAATCCTTGCCTACAGCCTCTACCATATATCGTGTGGCACTATTTTATTCCGTTTCCGGGCTAAAAAACTCGGAAGCGGAACGGAACAGCCCAAAAAACGTCGGAAATACGGAATCGGAAACGAAACAGTTCCGCACAGCTCTGCTCTGCAGATATCAGATCATTGCACATATGCACATTTTTATGGTTGGAAAATAGTGTACTATAGTTTAACTATATAAGAATTGGTTGTTCACAACAGCTTTCGATTCTACAACTGACAAATTGACGAATTCTAAGATTCAGATTAATTGATCAATTTCCGAGATAAACACGAACTTGTAATGCTTGAGTGAAGGTTTAAGATTTTTTTATGAAATAAGCGCTGGAGATATTTCTCGTTGTAGATGCAGGTTGGTTGGGTCGCTTGCTTTCGACAACTATATAATGCTCGGTTCGTTCTATTCTAGGCCCAGTTGAGTCCTTCCAGTACCACGATATCGTGGAATGACCGCTGCACAACCATGCTCTAGCATCTTCTCATCGCCGTGAAGTAGCATGGTGTATTCTTGAGCATGTCATACTTACGATTTTTGTTTCTGTCACGTTTTCCGAGTGTTTTGGTTACATCTTGCGGACGGGTTTACACCTCTTGCTCCCCCTACGGCTATGTTTCTAGCGGTACCTACAAATTTTCACCCTCAACAATGCACTTATGGCCTCAAATCAGATTTCCTGATGTAGTTCTATGTACTGCGGTCAGTCTTGTTTGGATATGCTGTGTACAGGCATGCGTTATGAGCCCATTCCGCTAGTTTCCCAGGTTGACTGTCCATGGTGCTGGTTCCATGGGGCGGCCAGCGTACCCATGTTCCGAAGCTCCGACAAACAACCTCTGTGGTATCATAGCTGGCTGGCATGGGCAGTCAGCTTAGTGGTTATTAAGTTAAGGCATTTACATTTGCTTTCGATTCTTTTCACACGTCATCCCACCTTCCACTTCTTACCTAGGCCAAACTGATTTTGCTGCTCGTCACTTAGTGTGTCTGGGTAAGAGTGAATCAGGGTACCGCCCTAATAAGTTTCTTTTTTTACGATGTTTTTTTTGTTGTTTGGTTCGTCACGGTTTTCTATCGCTGTTTTATCTTTTTTTTTACCTTGTGTTGGAGCGTCCAAGTTGGCGTCTATGAATAAATAAATAAATATAAAATCCTACCTCACTCTTTCGTATTGCTCCAAAATTCGTCGAGTGAAATTGCGGACACATTCTCCAGCACGTTCATCTTGGGGCGGTCGAACAACTCTGATGTACGTTTGCTCTTCAAGAAGCTCTCTTCTCTATAAAGGAAAGGAAATGTCACACTATTGATATGCATATCTTGCATTCATAATAACATTAAGGACATACCTTGTGTTCATACTTTGTAATGTGGTTTCTGGTATGGAGAGTGGAGGCAAGCCGTGTGGAGGTAGCGCTGGTGGAGCTCTGACGCTTAGCGAGGTTCCCTGGCCCTTCTGGATTTCTGACGAGGTGCGAGGATCCTCCGACGCTCGTATATCCACTTCATCCGCAAGTTTAGGAACAACTGTAGTAGCCACCTCCGTTGGGTTTGCATGTACATCAGCTGTTACTGGAGACAGCTGCACTGGTCTTGGCTTTGCAGGTTGTTCAGAAACTGGAAATGGGGCGTTGTCTATTTCAAAGTGAAAAAATCTTACATTCCTGCTTATAAGTTGAGAGAAATGACGAGTAGAAAATCATCAAATATTTTAAGTGGCTACGCTCCCAGTTTCTTTCATAAGGCTGGGGGTATATTTCCCGCGACGAGCGACGCAACGCTATGTTTACCATCGATATCGACCAAACCCGATATGCTTGAAATGCACTGTCGCCGTCGCTCTTCGCGGGAAGTATGATTCCGGCCTAAAAGGCAGGGCTCGCGATAAGAACGGCCCTTGCTGCAGTACCAAGTTTTGTATAAACGCTTGCCGAAATTGGCGCAAAAAGTCAGATGTTTGTACTGTGCTTATCTGAGCCAAATTCCGGTCCGCAATTGCGTCTCGACACGCTTTGCGGCCGCACGCGCTGGAGTCAGTCGAGTTTCCAGCGCCAAAACCAGCTCGATATGGCTTTTTTATACAGTTTTCTCCAATTTTGTTTACTTTCCAGTTTCTAAGACCCACCTCGACTCAACAGATCGGCGGCTGCGGCGCTGGAAACTCTTCCGACTCGAAAGCGCGCGGCCGCAGAGCGTGTCGGGACGCAATTGCGGACCGGAATTCGACCCAGAGAAGCACATTAACATTTTTGTGCGACGACTTTTTTTTAGATTCTAAGAACGCTGTAGTGCTCACAGTTTGAATGGCTACCTAATGGTGTGCGTTGTGAGACGATGTTTCTCAAACCCGCTCTGTTTTTGAAGAATATGGTTTTTGCGACTGTTTTTCAAAAAAGTCACGAGCGGCAAAGTGCGTTGAAACTTTGAGTAGTATTGTACAAGTAATAGAAGAGAAATATCTATGCTTTCTTCATGAATTGATGAGACCATCTCGAGATTCGTGCAAGTTGATCATTCAAAATCCTTCATTTAACGGTCTGGTGCTTTCGCAACGGCAAGTTCCCAAGCGTGTCTGATGAAGGGTTTCGAAAAATCACAAAGCATATCATTAGGTAACAACTTGAGCTGTGAATATGACAACGTTCTCAGAACTCAAAAGGTCCTCGTTCAAAAATGTTGCAAGCACCGAACGCTTTTTGCCAGCCGCGTTTGGCAAAGCTCCCCGTTGTTAAAGCTATGAAGGCCAAATTTGAATTTTTCGTCAAAAATTGATCAGGAAGAGTTACATTTTGTTCGAAATGGCCTTTTTATCCAAATGACCTTTCCTTGTAATTTCGGTCGTGAGTTAACGAATAGTGAAGAAACAGGAAAGAAAAATCCTCAAAATAAGCTTAAATAACAGTTGCCAACTCAGGCAAACTCAAATGTCGACAGCAGGTTTCTGAGGTGTAGTCACAGAGCACATCAGCCGAGGACACGAAAAATTTGGTGATTTCGGAGCGAGAGAACCTGGTATCACGCCGAAAAGTCCAGCTGTAGACCTCATAGCGCCGGATTAGGATACGGCGGCATGGCATAACCGAAATCCCGAAAGGTTCAGCTGTCGACCTGCTACCGCCGGATTTATGGATTTTGCTGTAGACATCCTATCGCCAGGCTTTTATTAAAAGGGCCAAAATTTGGAGCATTTATACGAACTGAACCTTCGCAGGATTCAAAAACTATCGCTGTATTATTGCCCTACCCAGCTGTTATTGTAGAGTCCCCATGCTCGACTGCTCTTGTGCATGGGCATTTCGGTTTTTTTCTGCCGTAATTGTTATCGAGGTGTAACTCTTACTAGCTCAATATCTGAGCTATTTCGCAACAGGTACAAGAAAAATAATAATTGATTTACTTTTGAACCATTTCCACTTTTACCGGCTTTATTTGAGGCTAGGATATAAAAACCAAAAGATTTGGAAGAAATAACTATATATCGAACTTTTGACTATGTGAGGACTTGATTATGGTACTGAAACGGGGTAATAAAATTTCTCAAACGGGGCAAAATTCTCAGTTTCCGGGACTTATTTCGAAACAGGAGCTTCTAGCATAGCTTCATTCGAAGAATTTCCCTCACCAAACCTCACATTTACGGGTATAGGTATTATTCACAATGTCGTGTCCGATTATGAGTAGTTTCCCGAATGTGGTTTTTTTTTCAGAAACCCTCGAAAACTGTTAAAATCGAATCTCTGAAAAATGGTTGATAAATGGCAAAATGAATTTAGGCAGAAGGAGGAATCATTGTGCAGAAATATCAAATTAGAAATTGATTGGGTTGAAGACGTTGGATGATGAAGATATAATGGGAATCGTACTTTCCAAATATTTCAAGAAGTGCGAAATTAGCTAAATTGAGACAAAGTTACTCTAACTCGATTTGGTACTAGGATTCAGTCCTCACATAATTCAAATGTTCTAGGATCTTGAACAGAGTGAATGGGTTGAAAGAAGAGAACGATGTGTATTCAAATATTTTCGGTCCCTTGAACCTCCCGTGACACTTCGATGTGAAATGTGAAAGTAGGGATTTATGGTAGCGCTATTAGATAGAGAAAGTGTTGCGCCTACAAAAGGCATACCATATTGGCTGAAAAGATACATTTAGACTGTAAAACAGTTAAATTCTTGTGGTTTTGGCGCGGACAGGTGCGGAGTGGATGTTAGAGACAGCGAGCGAGCAGAGCCGACGGAGGCAGCAGCATCGCGCGCGTTGCGTGCGCCCTGAATGATGAGAATTTCAAATTTCTACAGAGGATACGCAGGAGGGAAAACCCGCTGATCTATGCGTAAGGTATCTTTCATAGTCCTCACCGCAAACGCGGAATGCGCGTGACGTTCGGAACGTGCAGTGGACTATGAAACTTTTTACAGCGCAGGACGGACGCGAAGCAACTATGTCATCCCCGGCAGCACTGAAATGACTGTTCGAAGTAAAGCTGGGCGAAAATTGTGGCATGCAGGAAAATGCTAGGCTCGCATTTGCGCACACGGTAGCGTAGGATAATGGTAGAATTATTTATGATGCAGCAGACTTGAACTGAGCATCGAGTAATGATGCAAATAGCAACACCGTAATGGCAATTTGGGCGGCGCCGCCATTGGGGTGCTGGGGCGGCATGCAGGAATGCGCTGGGACGGGGTTTGGAAATTCCGTGCGTGAGGCGGCGTACACAGCTCATTCGCCACGCGACGTTATAATTAGTTTACGTATCGATCAAGCGACGCTGCGTCGCGTCTACATCAAATTTGGCCCGGATCATACTACCGTCGCGGCGATGCATGAGAAAAGGCAGTATCGATCAATCGCGGCGATATTGCGCTTCTGAGGGAATCGATTGTTTTGACGAGCAGAACAGCATATCGTTGAGTGAAATGGGATGATGTAAACATTTGAGATCGGTTGAAATCTACGTTTCCATTCACATCTACAAAATATTGAGCAAATATGCATATCGCCGCGATGACATCGGCGCCGCTCTCCATTGGGCAACGTTGCAATAAAATCGCGGCGATATGCATATTTGCTGAAAATTTCTGCATTGCGGTTGAAAACGCCGGTGCCAATCATTCTCGCATGAATATCTCATCCCATTTAATCCCACGAACTGCCTTTGTGCTAATCAAAACAATCGATTTCCTCTAAAGGGCAATATCGCCGCGATTGATCGATACCGCTGTTTTTCATGCATCGCCGCGACGGAAGTATGATCCCGGCCTTTGATGGGCAAGTGACGATCGCTCCGCGTCGATCGCATCGCGCTGCAATGGTCGTCACTAGAAGGCAAGCTGGTCGCTGGTTTTCTTCTGGTTTTTTTCATTAACACATTCAAATCTCACAATGAAAACATTTAATGGAGCTTATCAAGGACCGCTTGCACTGAAACAAACACGAAAAAACTGCTGCTATTTTCAGGGAAAAATTGATGTTGCCTGCTTACGTCAAATTGCGTACGCACGCGATTGCGCGTAATCGCCCAGCCTTCGCACAGTGTCCACACCTAAACCCCTACGCGATTTTCGCGTCGCACTGACATATACCATCGCATCGCTCCGCGAAAACTATGTACGCCATCTGAGACACTCCGCGCTGGACGCTCACTCTCGTTCTTGGCTCCTCGTGTGGGTCTCCGTGCTCGCCGTTCACTCTCGCGCGGCGCGATGCATGCCGCCCCTGGATGGGCGACAAGCGCGTCGCGCACGCCCCGCGCGGTGAAAAGTTTCATATCCCACCGCGCGCTTGCGGATAGGACTATGAAAGATGCTCAAGCAGCGTGCCGCCGCACTTCTGACCCAGACTAAGGGCGCCTGAGTGATATAAATCCAAATAATTAGAAGATTCGAGTACTTGAGTATTCGATTCAACCAGAAGTTCCAATTTCTGATTTTTTCGAATGTTCGTTTCCCTTGGGAATTCCGATTCTTGCTTTTTTCAAACCTACAATTCATTCAAAAATTCAAATCATTCGGGTTTCGGAATATTCGGTTTGCTCGAAAAGCTTGAATATTGGATTTTCTGAACAGTCGGCCAATTTTCTGTCACAAAATTCAAATTTCCGGCCACTGAAAAAAACGTGCAAAAAGTATTTATGATCTATTTGGAAATGTTCCGAAAAAATCTGATTTTTATTCGAGTATTTGGATATGTTTTCCAAGTATGCATTCGCCTCGAATAGAAGACAGGTTTTTAAATACAATCGTTCGTTCAAAAAAGAGGTCTTCGAATTTATCCACTCAATCCGAAATTTCAAAAAACGCGTCATTCGAGGATTGAATTCATCCAAAAATTCTGAAAATATCTGGTTGGAATTTATTCGCGCACTCGATAATTTTTAAGTGGTCACAATCGAAAATTTTATTCATCAGAACTTTTTCAATAGTGGCTCTCCGCATAATTCATTCATCTGAGGTGTTCTGAAAACGCGATATTTGAATTATTGTCTCATCTAAAACCTAACGACGATTGTCCATGTTTATTAATTAGAGACAGGGTTTGCGATAAAAACGGTTTTTGTGTTATCGTCATGAGAAAGTAGATCTGACAATCACGAATGGGAAAATAAGTGGAAAGTTGTAGAAAAAGTGCTCAGGAACAAGTTACTGCTTTGTCCGTCCGCCGTCAATTATCGAGATTTCTATAAACGGCTGTTTTGTCAACATTTATTTTGCTTCTAAAATAATTTCTGAGCACTTCTGTAGACTACTGACTATTTTAAGAGCAAAATAAAAGGCGGATAAACATGCATCAATGAAAATCTCGTTAATTAGGGGACCGGCCAACACAGGTAATTAGCCATCACACCTTGTTGTTGAGCGTTTTTACCGCAAATTTCCGGTTTTTTTCACTTATTTTTCCTTTTGTGATGACCAAATCTACACTCTCATGAAGAGACCAATAAACCGTTTTCATCGCGAAGCCTGCCTTTAACTATTGCATCAATAAAAGACCTAATGAGGAATGTGGAGAGTTTCTCCACTGTGATCTTCATAAAGTCTCTCAATGAATCTAAAACATGGGGTGAGTCCTTCAGAAATTTTCTAACAAATAAGTAAGTTCAAAAATATATCCTATCCTCGATTTAATTGTATTACGTGTGATCATTTGTACAAATATTCGAGCAATTATTCGATTTCGAATTTGATATGGTTTTCAAGTAATATACCATACTTGTACAAATGAACAACTTTTTTTTCCCGAAGGGCAATATAAGCTGAATTGAGACACATATTCGAACAAATGGAATTTTAACCTAACCGAAAGCAAAGATATTTTTGAATTCCCGGAGGAATGGAACACTCGAGAGGCGAAAAATATGAAACCTCCACTAAGTCGGAAAGTAAAGCAGTAAAAAGTCACGACGGGACCGGATATTCAAAAAAGGATGTTTCAAGATTCCAAATAAACCTAGTGTTTGAAAAAATACGCATAATAAAATCCCGAGAGTCAGTAAATTATAAGAATGCTTCAAAATTTCCTAGAACACTATGTATTATCCCATCCAATAAGGACTGATTTGCGTGTTATTGCACAAAAACAGATGTGTTTCACGAGAGGCAAAAAAACAAAAGCAGGTTCCTCAACTGCGAAACCGGCTAAATAATTCGCCAAGCATTCGGAGAATCGGACGATCAATGCTCACCAGCGATGGGATGTGTTGCCTTGTCAACCTGCTGTGAACCTGCTATCGACAGTTCGATAGCAGGTCGATAACAGGTTCATGTTTTTCTCCCGAAAGAACCTGCTATCGCCGGTTGCTCGAGAAAGAGGTGGGTCAACCTGCTGTCGACATTTGAGTTTGCCTGAGAACGTGCGCATCGGTTTAGGGCGCGGACGAGCTTACGCGTCCTGCTAGTTTCCGCAAACGCGCGAAAATGCCGAAATGTGCCCGAATCGATCAGGCTGGACGTGGCGAAGGCTTGGCAGTTTGCCATCGAAAACTTCCGCGGCCCCAGAAGCTCCTCAAAACGAGGGGCGGAGCGAACTAAGCAGGCGCACTGGGCTAACGAAATCTTCATATCGCGACGGTTTTTATCGATTTCTGACCCCTTTTGGCTGCTTTCTTTTACCTTTCCCCTTCCAGCAGAGTATTACACGACCATCTCTGTCACATTACTTCCTTATATTTGAACTATAAATGGAGAGAGTAACACGACACCTACCGCGCTGGTAATTCACATGAACAGCCTCTTGATCCTTTATCAAGGTCGCGTTGGGCTGCGTATTGCTAGTCTCAAGTCCTCGAACGAGTCGATTGCTTTCCGTACTGTGTACGCGGTTCTGGTCTCTCTTTTTTAGGCATGCTGAAATTAAGGCTTCCACATTTTGACAAATTCGTACTTCGTATAAATGATTCCACAGCGCCGCCCGTTAATGGACGGAATTCAAAAAATGGCTACAACCGTCGCAACAAACTCCCATGATTCTTCTCAAGATGCAGCTATAGGAAAACCCTCAGTACTTCTAAACTCATAGAGAAGACAAAACTACATTACCGCTCGTAGTATTCGGTCAGAAAGCGCGCGGGGACGCGCTTTTGCGTTTTCTTTGAATTACTTCCTTCAAAATCAATTTTTTTAGAATTCAAAAGTTATTCGAGATTGAGATGAGGAGGGCTATCCAACACAATTGCGCTTGCTAGGGGTGAAAATCAGTACAAAAGTGTGAAATGTGATTTCCAGACAGTTGTACAGTACACATAGCGAGGGGCAGTCACACTGTATTTGTGTTCTCTATGACACACTAAAGGTTTCACTCAAAACTCGTGTGTTTAACCTTAAACCCCAGCATACATCATACCGTTAGATAGCACGTTTCATCAGAATCTGAATAATTTTTGAGGTTTGAAAAGGTTCAATGAGAGGGGAGTTATTAAGGTAGGACGCGGAAACGCGTCTCCGCGCGCTTTCCGACCAAGTTCTACGAGCGTCGTTCGCGACTTTACCGGTCAAAGGGGATTCGATCGCGCGCGACAATCTACCTCCGCGACCCCGTTAGCTCACTTTGTAGACTAATTTGCATTTGTAGGCCTTATCGTCCGTGTCGTCTATTTAGGGAGATGCTCTCAACGATTGGACGCAAATTCATTCGAGGAATAGCTATCATCCCCTGGTTTTCCCGCTTGCCATTTTCCTGCTAAGCAGCGACGCCGCTTCCTGGTTTTTTGACACGGATCATACGTTCGTTTATCCCCTCCCCTACTATCTCAGGTGTGAAGCTTGTTCGGCTAGTGGTTCGCAATTTTGGTGTTAATATCCAGTCTGTTCCAAGAAGGCGCTCTTTTCAGCTATACCACCGCGTTACAGCTGCACTCCATTTCTACTGACTTCTGATATTTGTGCACAATTAGAAGTTGCACCGTCGATATGCGCCGATTCAGAAGAACGGGATCAAGTGACGGCTGTGACTTACGGACTGTTGTCCGCAGTGATAGCTGAACACCGTCTCAAAACAAAGGCTCATTCTTTACTTCATTAGTACCTTGGCACAAAATGCAGAGCAATATAGCCAGAAGAATCAACGCGACCAGTATCAGTAACAAAATTGTGTAGTCAGCAGTCGCCACTTTGGATCCATTCCGAACTCGCTGACGTTGTGATCCAGCTACGAGTGTGGACCAATCTGAAGCATGACGTTGTGAGTAGCAGCATACTGGTCGCTTAGACAGTAATGCCGGTTTTAACACAGATTTTTTAGCAAATCTCATAGTGTTTTCTAGTTTGAAGTTCGTTTCCTAAAGTGCGCCCGAATGCGAATTTCTGTCCACGCGGTCGGCATGTCTCATCTAGCGTTTCCGGCCGGGTTTACCCGCCCGGAAAATAGCTGCCTGCAGCTGTAAGGCCCTAGTTATACATCAGCGTTTCGCTGCCGCTGGTTTTTGACGGACGTCTACGATTGGTCAGATTTCGAAATTGACCAATAGCAAACATGCCGCGGAAGCCAGCGGAGGCGAAACGCTGGTGTATAACTTGGGCCTAACCATATGCTTTTTTCCGTCTTCTGTTCTGTTTTCCCACACATCTACGTGAGCTCTTGGTATGACGTGTTTTTTATGATTATTTGTGAGATTTCGCTGGACAACGTTGAGATTGACCCTTTTTTCGTGAAGGAGGGGGGGCATTTTGTTTTTATCTGATCATTTTCGTTTAAGATTTGTTCGGTTTACTTTTTACATTTCAACATAAGATTGATCAATTCGTTCGGTAGTTTTTTTTGCCTCCTAAGCCCTCTCTGGCTCCTAAAAATTCCGAAATTTGAGGGACTCAATTCATCCTATTGTGATGAAGGAGCCCGCTTTCAATTTACACCTTAAAGGCAAAGTCCAACCTCAGAGGTAGTTTTTGATATTTTGATCCGGTCGCCGTGTATAGCAACCCTGCCAAGCGCGAAATCTCAATTCGCTCAAATAAGCGAGAAAAAGCTAGGAGAAAGTCGGCCACGCCCCCTTGAAAGAAAAAATGGGTAACGCCCACCGCCAGGTTTCCGACCTCTATAGGGTAGAGACGCGCGAATGATTTTATTCAAATCCTATGTTCTTCGATTTGTTTTCGGTCTGGCTTTATATTATGGCCTGCTTCAGAACGATGGCTGCGAATATCGAGGAAATACAGCCTCGAGACAACTCGTCCGCGAACTTCTAGCCGTTCAAAATTGAAATTTGAGCCATAACTTCGTTCGCAGGGAGTTCTGAGCGATTCTGGAGACACCATTGTGATCACCGTGAAATTTTCTCTAAGATAGGCAGAAAAATGAAAAATCGATCCTGGGGTTGGACCGTGTCTTTAAATAGTACTGTTCATCAGAGGCAGTGTTCACGACTACTTTTGTTCTTGAGTCTCCCATTTGAAACTATGCGTTAGGGTTTACGAAAATCATGAAGAAACAACGAAAATCAATAAAACGGCTTATTCCATCGAATTAATTTCCTAGCCTGAACTAGTTCTTCGTAAGAATAAACGAGTTCCCGGTGGTTGTGATCTGTAAACTGTGGGGTAAATGGAGAATGCAAGAATATATTATGAAAAACAGCAATAGTTACAAAGAAGGGATAGAGCAATAGAGAGTAGAGGTATTAAAATGACGGGTTCGCAAGAGATTTCATTGTCACAGCAAGTCCCTCTGAGGATAAAGAGGCGTGGTGAGAGTACAGCTTTTTATGTACTTTCGGCGCGTTTTCCCAATTTCCTCGTCATTTCGGCTTTACCCGTACACCGAGTAATCATCATGAACACTGCCTTTCACATAGTTACTTTCTCTCCCAATGCTTAGTTATTGAGCTTAACTAGTATCTACTAACAAGTTTCGTGAAAATCACCTTCCACGACAACCCTCTACTCAATTTTGACGACCGTGTCCATTTCTAACTCAGTTTCATCTCGCATTCAAACTTTAAAACAACTTTGGTTTCAGTATTAGTTAGTCCATTGCTCCCATATCTAGGGCTTAGAGTTGGGTTGAGTTATCCGTCAGATTTTTTTGCGAGTTTCTTGTCGCGAAAGAATGCTTTGAGTTCACATAATTTCGCATTTCTCAGGGTCAAAAGAGGGTCTAGTTGTAAGAGACTAAAACACAGTGAACAGATTAATTCGTCCAGAATAACTACAAAATGCAAGATGAAATCTCAAACGAAATAATGAAACAAGAAAAAACAAAATTCCTATCTACCAAAACCTCTTGAATAATATTGATCATATTGAGCCCTACTCAGATATTTGTGGGGAAGTTCCCGAGGACAATAGACCTGATTTGGTCGCTATCACTCGGTCGAGGGGAGAAGAGCGAGACGTACCCCCGGAAGGGGACGTCTCGCCCCTCTCCCCTCGAATTATACACAACGATAAGACGTTCGAAACAGTCGACTTTGGGGAGAACAAGGGAAGTTTGCTTCACGGTTGTTCCGATGGCCTCCCCCCGAGCATGATGAACGAGAAGACAAAGCCGGTGTGTATACGATGATGCAACCGGGCTAGTCGCGAGATGGTCTCGCACTTCGCAAGTTGAGGGAGCAGACCTGTCACTTGATGGCGGTGTAAGGTACCTCTGTCCAGATTACCAGGGGAGATAACAAGCTTCATCGTAACCTTTCGACAAGGTGAATATTTTTGGCTCTATTCCTGCGAATTCGAAGAACAGGAAACTGTTGAAAACGACGAGTTTCGACCAGCCGGCTTTCGATAAATCAATGACCAATGGGTGTTGGGTTGCGACAGCTTGGGGAAGACTGGCGATCGGGAGAACAAGGGAAGACCTGCTAGCCGGAGGTCCCTCCGCCTCCCCTCGATTCGGGGGGTTCCCTAGTTGTTTCGAGGGAAGTTCTGCTGTCGTTCTCGGGAACTTCCCCACGAATTTCTGAGTATATATAACGGTGGTGCAGTCCGCTCCTCCACGTTGGTGCCACTGGAAACTCCTCGACTCTGTCGAGGCGAGCTGAACGCGGACTTTCGCGTTCCGGCGACAGAACCGGGCGCATCGCCCGTGCGACAGGTTGGCCGATGGAGATCATTGCCACACCACATGTCCTGGTGCTAAAGGTTCCCCTCAAAGCTACGGCGTCCGAGGTAACCGACGCCCACTTGCGAAGCTCGGTGAGCGGTGGAAGTATGCTAGAGTCTCCGAAGCAAGGATGGCAGCCAAGCTAGTCCAAAAGTTCTTTAACGTTTCCAAGACTCGCATTGCAATGCTGAATGTCGGCTCGTTGTCAGGTCGCTTGAGCGGCTTGGCTGTCGCTCTGGAGCGTAGACGTATTGATCTCTGTGCAGTGCAAGATACAAGATGGTAGGGTAGTAAGTGCGAGGACATTGGCAGAGGCTTCAAAGTCCTGCATTATGGAAGCCCTTGAACCACGAACGGCGTTGGGATTCTTGTGTCTGAACGCTTCCGTGACGCAATTGCTGAAGTGCACCGCTTTGACGGCCGTTTGACGAAGATAATTATCGCCTGCGAGGAACAGCGCATTCATTTCTTCTCGGTATATGCCCCGCAGACGGGTTGTTCGAACCGAGCGGAGGATGATTTCTGAATGATGCTTGATGAGAAGACTGCGGGATACCGCTAGAAGATATGATTGTTGTTGCGGGAGATATGAACGGCTACGTCGTAGAGACAAGCCAAGGCTATAGGTGCCACAGAGGGTTCGGTTACGCGCCACGGAACATTGATGGCGAAAGTATTCTCGAATACTCGCATAACCTTGTCGCCGTTAACACAAAGTTCCGAAAGCGCCAGTCTCACCCTGTCATTTAGTACAGTGACAACAACATGACGCAGATTGACTTTGTGCTTGTCCGACATCGCGATGGAAAGATGGTTTCCGATGCGAAAGTAATGCCATATGAGACAGTTTCAACACATCACCAGAAGCTGATATGCACGATGAAGATCTTGCCACCGAAAGGTAAGACCTACGAGCGGTGGCGTACCATTCCGAATAAAGTAGTGGCGCCTGAAGGAGAAGGAATCTGACGTGTTCTCACGTGTTCACCTACCACCGGTCACGAGTGTGGGCGAAACATGGCAGAAGGCAACCGGAACGATGCTAGAGTTGGCGCGCTCTGAACTTGGTGGCACTAAACCCGGCCGGCGGAAAATCGATAAACAAACGTGGCTCTGGACAGACGAAGTACGGATGAAGGTACAAGAGAAGAAGAACGTCTATCACGCTTCTCTTGCTAACAAGGCGGCCGAAAACTGGCAGAAATACCGCAAAGCGAAGAAGTCTGCGAAGCAAGCCGTGGCGAAAGCGAAGACCGCGCACTACGGAGAGTTGTATTGGAAGCTGGATTCGCGCGATGGTGAGCGCCTTGTGTACCGACTTGCCAAGTCTCGTCAACGTGGAAGGGATGGCATAGAGAAATTCTATGGCATCATTGATGAGAATGGTCAGCTGCACCGTGTAGAGGTTATGAGGAGATGGCGGGAATATTTCGAGAAGATCTTGACTAAAGAGTTTCCTCATCCTCCTATTCCTGAATCCACACCCACGAGCGGCCCTGTCCAAAATCACTGTCGAGGAAGTTCAGACCGCATAAACACGTATGAGGCCGGGAAAAGCGACGGGTCCCGATCAGGGGTGTGCGGAAATTTTTTAGAAAATTTCAGAAAACAGAAAACAGAAAATCGAGTTTGTCAGAAAACAGAAATCAGAAAACAGAAAGGCCAAAACGGCCAGAAAACAGAAAACAGAAATCAGAAAACAGAAAAATTTCAGAAAAAATACTCATTGCGTTTTAAAAAAAATTTTCAAGCGGAGAGAGGATGTAATTCTGAACACTTTTGCCATACTTAAAATATAATATCCACGGAACTGCACAGATCACCTGTAAGGCATTGGTAGTAGCAATGTCGCGTCAATGACGGATATAAGGTCATTAAAGACACGCTGATAGTCTTGGCCGAGAAATAGGCTCAACAACTGATCCTGTCGAGCAGATTCTCGAGTATTTCTTGATTATTCCTTGGCTGCTAGGTGGCTGCGACCATGTTGTTCGCGGAATAATCGAGGAATAACCGAGAAAACATGGGTGGTTGAACCGACGGCGGTGTTGACATCCAAATCTGACTCAGCAATGCGTCTTACACTCCCCTTTGAGAGCATTCTTTCGCGGCTGTTTCTCGACGACCATTATTTGACGCCTATTTTGCGGCAACCAGCTATTTTCTGAACACGACCTTGTTCTCGGCTACTGCCTCAGACAATGGGGTGGACCGACCGCGGGCGAAAAATCGCGCTTCGTACCTACCGCGTGCCACTATCGTACTGACCGCGGGCAAAAAATGCATTTCGTGCCGAACGCGCGCATTCGCGTACTGACCGCGCGAGCGAAATAGTGCACGCGGTCGATACGCCTGAGCTCCGTACCAACCGCTGGCGAAACTCCATAGAGGCGTACTGACCGCGAGCATCCATCTTCGCGCGCGGTCAGTACGAAATATGACTTTTCGCTTCGGTCGGTACGTGAGCACACGCGGTCAGTACGTATGTGCTCACGTTCGGTACGCAACCGTCCGCGTTCAGCACGCAAGAAAACTGGTCGGTGAGGTCGTTCTTTCAGTTCGCGCGGTCGGTACGCAATTTCTCGCGTTCAGTACGCAAGTGCCCGCGTTCAGTACGCAAGCAAACTGCTCTTTGAGATTGGTTTGTCGGTCTGCGCGGTCGGTACGCAAGTGTTCTCGTTCAGTACGCAATCGCCTGCGAAAAAATTGTTGAAAATTTTTTTCGAACGAACGAGAAGTGAGAAAAATTCGTTCGAAAAAAATTGAACGAACAAAAATCGAAAAAAAAACCCGTTCGACGAAAGTCCGAACGAATCCAAACTTTTAAAAAATTTGTTCGAAAAAGTTTGAACGAACGAAATCCAAAAACCTTTCGAAATTTCGGAGGTCGAACGAACGAATTTCGAAATTTATCGAAATTTTGATTTTTTTTTCGAAATTCGTGCGAAATTTCGCACTTTTTCGAAATTCGTTCAAAATTTCGCATTTTCTTCGAAATTTCGAATTTTTTTCGAAATTTATTCGAATAAAATCTCGAACAAGCAAATCTCGAGAGCCTTTCAGAAGTTGGGCTTTCAAACGAAGGATTTTTGAAACTAATCGAAATTTTGATTGTTTTCGAAGCTCGTTTTAAATTTCGAATTTTTTCAAATTTCATTCGAAGTTTAGGATTTCTTTAGACTTCGAAATTTTGGATCCTTTAGCGAATGACTGTTTCACACGCGTTCGATTTCTACTCAAGTCGCAAGCATGTAAAGCCTTTCTCCCTCATTTCAAGCACTTCGAAATGGTGCTTATCGGGCCTATCCTGTCGAAGTCTCCTAATCAGTGCTATATTTTGCCATGACCGACCGCTCCACTGCTTGCTCCTCCCGAACTCATGTGAGCGAAAAAGGCTTTATATCCCCGGTCCCAGACATAACTATTTGAGCCGACGGGTTGCTCGCTCACGCCCAGGACAATTCGTTCCAAGGAATAACGAAACAGCGTAATCTAAGGTTTAAGGAACGATTTGAAAATCGAAAGAATTTTGGGAAAAAAATTGAAAATTTTGATTTCGAACGAACGGAAATTGAAGAAATTTTGTTCGACGAAGTTTCGAACAAAGAAAATTTCGAAAAAATCCGTTCGTCAAAGTTTAGAAAGAACGGAAACGAAGGAAACCAATTCGAAAAATCTTTCGAGAAATTTTCTAAATTTTCGCTCGTATACAAATATACTCCCTGGGGTCATATGCTCCGAACTGCCCTCTGAGGAATCCCTGAGAAAACGGCAGGAATGATACCACGCGCGGCGAGGAAACAGTCTGACTTCTTCCCGGTAGAACGTTATCATCTGTGACAGTCATAGCAATGCAATGTTGAGCATTGTCTCGTATCGATCAGATTCCCCCCGACTCCCTCAGCATCCCCCAGCACTCTTTGAATAATTTGAGAGGATTTACTCCTTTCTCAATTTTTTGTTAATTTTTCTCTTGTTGAATCATTCTGGTGTTGTAGTTTATTGTGATTGATTAATAATATTCATTTCACTTGGTTTCCTCACAGTTTAAGGTTGTTAAAGCATTTGAGCCCCCAATTTCGAAGTTCTGGTTCTGCAGATAGTTTTTTTTTGGTTGAACTCGATTTTTGTTGAAACGCTTTCAGACTTGCTGTGAAATTTTTTGCGACATTTAGCTGATGGCAGCAGCTTCTATTGTTAGTATTCACCTAGTTTTACTTTCTTGCAGTACAAATCGGAGTTATTATCACGGAAAAAGGTTTCATTATTTATTTGCGGGTTCGGTGGCCCTGACTCTGAGAGATTTGACCGAGAAATATCCGCAAAATGCCTGCGTGCCGCGTAGTAGCCGCGAAATAGCCGTTGAATAATGCTCGTCGGGAAATAGCCGAGAAATAGTGCTCCCCAGGTAAGTATACGACGCATCACAGATGCATGATTTAGATTTCAGCACCTCCGCCGGATCGGTTACCAAAGTTTGAGGTACGGGCCTCGCTCAGCCTCTGGAGACCCCGCCTAACTATCTGGCGTCTCCGGATGGCGGCTCGGCAAGCCGGCGACGGCTGCGTCTTGGTTACTTGTGGTTATTTCTCGTTATTTCTCGGTTATTTCTATTTCTTGTCCTTTTCGTGAAAAGCCGCTAAATAGCCAACCACGAGCCAATGCGGAGTGTGGTGGGCTATTTCGCGGCAATTTCTCAGCCAAAACCCCCAGAGGAGTTGGGTTCTATTTATTTCAAAGAGGGGAGGTTTTTTTTCATTCTCATTGTTTTCGTTTTGCAAATTTATTAGACTGTTGCGCATTCGTGGATTAACACTTGCTGAATTTATCCGTTCAGCAGTTTGTGCACTTTGTAGTGAACTTCCACCCAAAAAAGAAAAACCCCCATCAGAGCGATAAAAAGCACGTTTGAAATCGCGCTTTTCACTCTCGCCTTTTGATAGTATGTATTGAATCGAATCCAAAATCAGAAATCAAATCGAAAATCAGACAATGTAGAAAGTTGATTTAACCAAGAAAGTGAAAATTCTGTCTTGGAAAAAGATAATCAAATTTTGGAGCCAAAAGCTCAAACGACATCGAAGCGTTATAGGCCCACGTGAAATGATCAAGATTATTAAAACCACAATAAAAAATACCATAAGAAAATTTAACAGTGGAAATGTACAGAAGAAAATTAAAATTAAGAAGTCACTCGGAAGAGCCATGGTGGACGTTAGCTATGCCTGCAGGTGCAACCGATGCGTCTCGATTTGGCGTAATGCATACCATGGACACAGCTTTACTTTCCGTTCGTACCAAATTCCGTTTCCGTTGCGTTTGACCCAAAAGCGCCCTATCACACGATCTCAACCACTGAAGAGCTCCAACTTTCCAAGTGAAGTAACCAAGGTAGGAAGGGCGACGCGCATGCTCGTATGCGAAGGTTGTCAAGAAGCCCCTAATCGGAGGTGCTTAACTAAAGCATCGCTCGAGTAAAGATTGAGGTCCACGGCAGAGTATCAGAATTGTTATGGTGGTAGGTAATCAACACTCTGAAGCCAGATTCTCGAAAAGGAAAACCAGAAATATGGTGTTAGTCTAACCTGACGTTTTCTGGCTTCCACACATGCTACGTAAAGTCAGTTCGAATGAGACTGTTCGCCCACGCGGTCGGCGTGCGTGTTGATTGGCTGTTGCTAAGGTATTTTTTGGAACTGTGAAACGATTAGCAGGAATATCAGACAACTAGTGAACAGTATCCCAGTCAGCTGTATCTCAGTGTGGGTAGGTTTGTTCAAAAAATGCCCTAGTGACGGCCGCTCGACACGCTAGCCAACCGCGTGGGCGGACAGTCGTATTCGGATAGTATTTAGCTGCGCTGCAGCTTCCTTCACAAAACTACACGGATCATGTAACGACTGAGGAAATTTTCAAAAAACTGATAAAATTGGACAAGAAGTATTTGAGTTTGATCACAGTAACATCCTCAGTTTCTATTTTCAGCTTCAGTGTTCCCCAGTGAAGTAACAGGCTGTGAAAATACCATGTTCCCGTTGTCCTTCGCACGCCAGAGCTGAGGTCAGAGGTAGCGAGACCGCGTCGCAATGTATCTCAACCGCGTGTCAATGGCGTACCGACAGTCTGATAATGCGTAACGACCGCGTGGCAAGACGTATCGACCGCGTGGCAGTGCGTACTAACCACGTTGCATTGCGTCCCGACCGCGTCGCCAGACGTACCGACGGCGCAACGAGACGTACTAACAGCGTGGCAATGCGTACTGACCGCATGGAAGTACGTATTGACCGCGTGACAATGCGTACTAACCACATTGCATTGCGTTCTGACAGCGTCACAAAACGTACCGACGGCGCGGCAATGCGTACTAACCGCGTGACAATGCGCACCGACCGCGTGACAGTGCGTACAGACCGCGGGGCAATACGTACCGACCGCGCAGCGATGCGTGCTAACCGCGTGGCATTCCGTACTGACCGCGTGGAACTGCGTACCGGCCGCGGTCAAATTGCGTTCCAAACGTCGCCCATCCCGCCGTCGGTACGCAACCTGTACGCGGTCAGTACGGAACATGTCCGCGGTTGGTCCACCCCATTGTCTGAGTGCGCCAAAATTAGGCATTTTGTGGTAATTTATCGGCTATTGCTCGGCCAAAACTCTCAGAGAACTCACCCGTATGGTAGAACGTCAGCACAATAAGGGTTGCATCCTAGGACAGACATCGGGTTCAGACCCTCGCTGTGTGCAGCAGCTGCTGCGAACAACTAACTGCAGCAGCTGCTGACAAGGAGAAGTTGAATTCGTGCTCCTCCCTGGGATGCTACCCTATTGTGCCAAAGTACTACCCTACGAGTGCGTTAGCAGGGTTACCGGTAAAAACGATTGTTGAAATTTCTTTATAAGAATGCAGGTCTGGCCATCACAAAAGTAAAAATAAGTGACAAGTTGCATGGAAAACGCACAAAAGCAAGTAAGGACGGCTAAATGGTAGGTGGACGGACACCCCCAACTAACAGATTTTGTATAAATGCATATTTTCCGCCTTCTATTTTGCCGCTAAAAAAGTTAGTAGTCTCTCGATGTCTAGCAGCTACTTAAACTGCAGAATAAAAGACGACAAAACAAGCAATTGTAGAAATCTAGTTATTCGTGGGCGGGCTGAGACCCAGCAATAGTTTGTTTTTGAGCGTTTTTTCTCCGACTTTCCACTTATTTTCACTTTTGTGATGACCAGGCCTACCTTCTCAAAAAGATACCACAATCAACTTTTTTATTGCGAACCCTGCCCTTAACAGCAATCGTACATTGAATACAAATAGTACCTCGTAAAGGACTAAATAAGCTGCGCTGTTCCACAGATCTGGATTTCGTTCACTTTTTCTGATTTTTTTGTTTCTTGCAGATTTTTCAGAAAACAGAAATCAGAAAACAGAAAGGCCAAAACGGCCAGAAAACAGAAAACAGAAATCAGAAAACAGAAATTTCCGCACACCCCTGGTCCCGATGATCTAGCCGCTGATATGTGGAAGTCACGGTGCTGGAACTCTGGTGAATGGCTAGCGCGATTCTTCAGCCAGGTCGTCGCTGAAAAGAAGACACCTGAAGATTGGCAGTGCATCACGACTATTCCAATCTGGAAGAAGGGCAGTCCAGCAGATTGTGCGGATTATCGCCCAATACGTTTGTTGTCTCATAGAATGAAAATCTTCGAGCGTGTCCTCGATCGTCGAATCCGTGAGATCGTTGAGATAACGAAGAACCAGTGGGGCTTTGCTGCCAACAGCGGCACCACCGATGCCATTCATGCTGCCCGACTACTGATCGAGAAGCACCGCGAGAAAAAGAAGATGTTCCACCTTGCCTTTCTTGATTTAGAGAAGGCGTTCGATCGAGTTCCGCATGAAGTGATCTGGTTTGCTTTGCGACACCGGTCGCTGCTGTATGCCGATGACGTGATGCTTGCATCTCGAGATAAGGCTGACCTTGAGCGACAGGTGCAAGCCTGGAGTGATCGGCTGTCTCGATTCGGGTTATGTCTCAACGTCAAGCAAACAGAGTATCTGGCCACGGATGGAAATGATCAAGGGTCTATATCAAGATCGACCGTATTGAGCTACCACGTGCTCAAGTCTTCAAGTATCTTGCATCGACTACTGCCTCTGATTGCGGTCTAGAAAGTGAAATTGCCTCTCATGTGAGCGCAGCGTGGTTGAAATGGCGTTCGATGACTGGGGTTCTCTGCGATAAGAAAATCTCCGTTGCGCTCTATGCCGCAGAGTGCTGGCCTGCAACTAAGGATGCAGAACGTAAACTTGCGGTGATGCAGACGAAAATGTTGCGTTGGTCTGCTGATGTCACCCGCTTGGACCACATCACAAGCGACGACATCCGGCAGCGTTTCGGCGTTGCTCCAATTGCTAAAACGCTCCGTGAAGCTCGACTGCGGTGGTACGGCCATGTTCTGCGTGCTGGAAACGATACCGTGTGCAAAGCTGGTTTACTTCGGCATCGAATAATTTCGAGTCATCCTATAAATGGATTTTTCTTCCGAATGACAAAATGGTTCGAGCCGTCTTCGGTCGTCAGACAACAAGTAAGAGGTAACCTTCTCATAAGTCATGTCATGACAGAATTCTTTGCCTTCACAAAATCATAGTTATCAGTTATTCGAAAAATAGTTGACTTCGAGTAAAAGTCGACTATTTTTTCGAATAATTGATGATTATGATTTTGTGAAGGCAAAGAATTCTGCCATGACATGACTTATGAGAAACTTACCTCTTACTTGTTGTCTAAAAACCGAAGACGGCTCGAACCATTTTGTCATTCGAAAGAAAAACCCATTTAGATGATGACTCGAAAATATTCGATGCCGAAGTATAAACTTATGAGAAAGGAAGAGCCGATCGTTGGAGAATGCTGTTTTGACCAACTATCTCACGATCAAATGAAGTTCATCTTTCGTTCAAGTATTTGGGGATAGGGAGAGGTTCATCGATGTGTGTAGAAAAGTCATTTTTCACGTAATCGTATAGTAAACTCCTTCAACTTCCCCTCAGTTAAACTGTATCAATTGTGGATCAGTTACTTATATGATGGCTGACAGCAAATTGTGCCAGATGACTGTCGGAGTGCCGGCCTCTTTTGACGGAATTTGAGACATTCGACAACATATATCTTCTCAACGAAGCGTTGATGACCCAACAAATTTTCCCTACGTTCTTAGGTTGGCCCAGCCAATCGTTCAAACCCAGAAAACGGTGAATGGTTTTCAGCGCGTACGATGCCTTTAATCTAGATGTGCCTGGCAAACGACCCAAAGGACGATCGAAACAACGCTGGCTTGACACGCTGCATGTCGATTTGAAGGCTGCCGGTGTACACCCTGATCAGGCTCAAGACAGGGAAAAATGGCGCCAGCGTATCAGAAGAGCGGACCCCGTTTTGAAGCGGGACAAAGACTAAAGAAGAAGAAGATTGAACCATATATAACAAGAAACTCAATCTGAATCGTGGAGAAGATGATAGGAGACGTAAACAGTATATAGTTACAGCTGCAGTCGGCCGATGGCACCTCGGCCCACACGCTGACCGCGTGGGCGGCCATTCGCACTCGAACGCACTTCAACTGTCACTGTGGTGTGACCGTAATCTTTCAAAGTTAAAGACCTTAAAGCCTGACTTTCTCTGACTTTATTTCTCTCAGAATTTAAATGGTCTTTTCTGAGAATCTATCAGAAACATGATTGATGGGAACTGTATGTAATCTCTGTAGGATAATCTTTTTGTGTTGGCTCATAGGGGTCATTTATATTTCCGCCGCCGAGCGGCGCGGCGAAGTGCAATCCTACAATATCGATCGTGCCGCGCCGCGTGATCAATATTGAGGGTCGTTTATACTCCTGCAGCCGAGCGGCGCGGCGTAGTGCATTTCTATAATATTGATCACGCGGCGCGGCACGATCGATATGGTGGGATTGCACATCGCCGCGCCGCTCGGCGGTGGAAGTGTAAACGACCTCTTACAGAAATATAATCCGCTGCGCCGCTTGGCGGAGGAAGTATAAGGGGTCGAATAGAGTCCCGCCGCTGAAAGGAGCGACAGAGGAAGGAGCGGCGCCGCAGCCGATTTCCAAATGCTATGAACGGGCTGCGTCAAACTGGAGCGGCAACGCGCTTTTGCGTACTACGTACAGTGCTATGCACCTGACGAATTTTCGAATTAAGCGATTGTAATATTCAGATTGGCCAAGTTGGAGCTGGATTTAATTTCACGGCGGCTTGGGTCATGTTCAGTGGATCAGATAAGAAAGCAATATTTCAGAAACGATTGGCAAACAGAGCAATGTACTTCAAAACTTCCCCCTCCCTGAAAACGGATCCCGTGATTGACGTGCACCCCATCCATTTTCTTGAATTCATTTTTAGAGTCACATGATTGTAGCATTTTACCTTACGTATTCACCAGACTTGGGACCTAATTGAAAAGGAGTCCCAATTCGATAGTTAAAATTTATTAATTTATTCAATATTTCCGCAAATTCGACAAAATTCATTCATTCGGAAATATTTAGAATTTCTCGTTCAAGTACATTTATTCATTTGGTGATTTTGCAATAAAAAAAGGTTCATTCAAAAAACTCATCAACCAGAGTTTTTTACAAAACATTCATTCGAAACCAAGTGTCTAATGTCCATGTCTTTTACTCACTATTACTTATCGAGGCAACTGTACCTTTTCGAAAGTTAGTTAATCATAGAAGATCTGCTTTCAGCTGAGAATGAGTTTCTTAGGCAGCATGCACGCTCGTAAACGTGATTGGGTTAACTACGAAATAGAATGGTACATATGTCTCAGTTTACAACGCCTACGCATTTTGAAGCGTCACAAACGACCCACAATGCCGTTACAGGAGTAGCAAGTTTAGCCCCGCCCGTATTTTCACGCCCCTTGTATCTGCCCTTTTCCTCTAACGCAGGGTTGCGGGGTAATCTTCACCGTCGGTACTGTTGGTGAATTGCCTAATAAGTAAACCACACACGTCACTCAAGGCAAAGATGACCCAGCAACTTGGAGGAAAAGAGCAAATACAGGGGGCGTGAAAATACGGGCGGGGCCAAACTTGCTACTACTGTAACGGCATTGTGGGTCGTTTTTGACGCTTAAAAATGCGTAGGCGTTGTAATCTGAGCCATACAATTCTATTTTCGTACCCAATCACGTTTACGAGCGTGTATGCTGAATTTAATTGGAAGTTTAGAAGGGCGTTGTTGAAAAGTTACGTGGGAATTTTCGGATTTGAAGTTTTGTAAAAAAAATAGCACTTGAATTGGTGTCAAATTCTTTAAACCTCTTCAAGAATTAAGTTTCACGAGCCCAAAATCCTATGACTAGAAGTGGCCTTGATGGGTAAACAGAAATCCACCTCACAAACATATATTTTGACCAATCAATCATGGAAAGCGAGCTCGACCGTCTGGTGTCGCCGCGCCACTTCGCCGCACCGCTCGGGGTTGCAAAGCGGCGCCGCCTGGCCATGCGGCAGGCGCCGGCAGTAGCCGCTGCCAGGTTTGGCCCTGACCTAGTCTAATCGACCCGCCGCGGCGCCGCGTGACCGATACGGCTGTACACCATGCTGCCGCCTCTTTGCGCGGCGAGACTCTATTCGGCCCCTAAACGACCCCATAGTCTCGTCAGGCTTAGGTTGGAGACAGTGGAAAGCGCCAGAGCTGGCAATGTTGGCAAGAGACAGGAGCGTGCCAGATGCGCGACGGCGATTGGCCGTCTGATAAGCGGGGACGACATGCCTGAAAACCGGACCGAATGTCATCCACCTCGTGATCCAACCGCCATCGCCCCGGGATCAGCCCCGTTATATTTCCACGCCGGCTGATACCGCGAAAAAACAGGTCGGATCGCGGAGTGAGGGTTGTTAGGTCCGAAATGGGCTATCGGTCGGACCGTTGTCGTTGCTGGAGCAGCTTCGGCGCCAGGGTCCAATACTGCGTTGTGATAAGCTCTGGAAATTCCCAACCTTTTATTGTCAAGAGGTTCCTCAGCTTGGCTGGTGAAGAAAACTTGGGATAAGGTACTGTGTTTATTGGGGCCGAATTTCGGTCCGCAATTGCGTCTCGAGACGCTTTGCAGCCGCACGCTCCAGAGCCAGAAGAGCTTCCAGCGCCGCAGCCGCCGATCTGCTGACTCTAGATGGGTTTTGGAAACTGGAAATCAAGAAAAATTAAAGAAAATTCAATAAAAAAGCCACATCGAGTCCGCTTTGGCGCTGGAAACCCGACTGACTCGAGCGCGTGCGGCCGCCAAGCGTGTCGAGACGCAATCGCGGACCGGAATTTGGCCCAGATAAGCACAGTGAACAGTTGAAATATTTAGGCCGGTCGGTGCAACGGAGGTCTGGGCTCCGTTGCAGAGTTCCCACGGCCAATTTGGAGAAGTTTATTTGAACTTCGATTATTCACTGACTATTTCGTTTTTGGCAGATGAATGACTGTTTGGCCCGACAATCCGCTAGTTGATAATGCTGTTGATCAGAATAACTGTAGTCGAGGTAAAGGCAGTCTTTACCGTCGTCGTTGGAACTTAGTAGAGGCTCCCTAAAATGCAGAAAGTTGGGCATTCAAATTAGCGCAGAATAAGTGAGAGTGATTTTCCGCTACGAAATTCGTATTCATCAGATTGCGTGGAAACTTGATACCAGTTTGTGTCAATACCATTACATTTCTACGAATATCCCAAATATCCCAGACGTGTGCTAGAAGTAGAAGATTTTAGGTCACTACTTGAATATTGAAGAAGTTTGACAGAAATTGATTCAGTGTCGATTTTATCTGTAAACTCACGGATATATAGAGTCTGTTTTGCTGTTCACATCTGTTAGAGTACCCTCCTTGTCAGCGTCAGTGTAGCCAATCCAAGCATGTGCTGAGGCATGTGCGAAAGATTCTGAATTTAGTTTTCTGTGCACACATTCCCATGAGAAAGTGTACATCATTGATGTCATGTAATGACCTCATGGGCTGGAATGATACGCCTCTCAGTGAATTTAAAAAAATATGTTTTCGTATACCTAGAAAAGCATATTGAATGTAAATACATCCATGCCGCCGGCATACTCAGAAATTCGTGGGCAAGTTCCGAGAGCGACAGCAGAACTTCCCTCGAAACAACTGAGGAACTTCCCCCGCATTGGAGGGAGGCGAAGGGGACCTCTCGACAGCAGGGTAGAAGGGGAAGTTCCCACAGCAGGAGTTCACTTGTTCTCCGGACTGCAGGCCTTCTTGCCACCTGCCGACTTCATGGTTCAATGATTGATCAAAGATCAGCTTGCTAGAACTCGCTGTTTTCGACTGTCTCCTGTTCCTGAAAAACTGCAGTCGGTGTAAAAATATTCACCTCTGACGAAAGGTTGTGGAGAAGTTTATTACTTATTATCTTCTCTGAAATTCAGACAGAGATGCCTTACGTAGTCCTTGAGTGGCAGATCTGCCCTCCCCTCCCCCAACTTGCTAAGTTCGAGACCGACCACTTCGCGACTAGCCCGTCTGCATCCCCGTATACGCTGCGGCTTTGTTTTCGCGTTCATCATGTTCGGGGCACACCATGAGAACAACCCTGAAGCGAACTTCACTTGTTCTCCCCTGAGTCGACTCTTTCGAGCGCCTTATCGTTGTGTATAATTCGAGGGGAGAGGGGCGAGACGTTCCCCTCTGGGAGGACGTCTCGCTGCTCTCCCCTCGTCCGAGTGATAACGACCAAATCAGGTCTATTGTCTTTGGGGACTTCCCCACAAATATCTGAGTATTGAAGGTAAATACACACATTCATGCCGCCGGAAAAAGGCGGCTGCGGATTTTTGCCGATTTGGAAACGATACGCTCTCTAATCGACTGTACTGCGCTTTGACGATGATGCAGCCCGCTGCTCCTCCAGCATCAAACCGGGCCATATCGTTGTCCAAACGACAGCAAGTGCCGCACCACTCGCGTTAGACGATTTTTGATGGCTGAGGAGGCCTCCCCGGTAGTTAACGTGCCGCAACGATGATGTTTTTCTGGCGGACTGTGGCGGGGCTGGTCCGCTTGCCGCGCACCGAGACATGGACCTGACTAAGGGAGACTCCCGCCCCTGTCGAAGGTGTTGGACTCCAAACGCCTCAACCGCTTCAGGGTGCGCGCCCCTGTGCTATAGGAGCACGTACTGCTGGGGTGGCTTTGGGGGCTTGATCAAAGTTCCGCGTATGAGCGCCACATGCTTCTTTTACAGCAAGACTTGCTGCTGCGAGGGAGATGGCAGTGCGGCAAAAGTTTTGCGATTTAGCGCTAAGTGCTCATGTTACAACACGAACCTTTCAATTCAACGAGGTACTCAATTAGAAAGCGTATTGTGGTCGAGCAGGCCTTCCCAAGTGCTTGAGTAGGAATGGAATGCCCATAACAAATGCGAAAACAAGTGAAAAGTTGGAGAAAAACGGGCAGGAACAAGCTATTGCTTGATGTCCACCAGCCTCCAATCATCGAGATTTCTATAATAGCCTGTCTTGCCAACTTTTATTTTGCTTCTAAAGTGATTTCTGGGCATTCCTGGTGACTACTGGCTACGTTACCAGCGAAATAAACGGCGGATAAACAAGCATTAATGGAAATCTCGTTAATTAGGATCCGGCCGACACCAGTAATTAGCCGGTACTCCTTCTTTTCGAGCGTTTTCCCTGCAGATTTCCGGGTTTTTTCACTTATTTGTACTTTTGTGATGACCAAATCTACATTCTCATGAAGAGAGCTCGGAAATCGTCTTTATCGCGAACCGTGCCTTCAAAGGCACAGGACACCCAAAAAATTAATTTTCAGATCTCATGCTTATCTTGGAGAAAGTCACACGCTGATCACAGTGGTATCTTTGAAATCGTCTAAGACCCCCTTTGAACAGAGTTATGGCTCTTCAAAGATGCCACGATTTTGAGGTTGAAAAAATGGTGGACGAGTTGTCTCGGGCCTGTATTTCTCTTCATTCGCAATCGTTGCGTGAGAGAAGGTCAGGATAAGGAGACAGTCCGGCAACGAATTGAAGAACGGCGATTTGTTAAGAATTCATCCATCCATCCAGCGGATATCGGGGTCGAAAATCCGCAAGGGGGTCGGGCCTGGGGTGGTGAGCCAAGGGGGTCGGGCCTGTGGTGGTCGCTTATATCTCGCTTATTTGGAGGAATTGAGGTCTCGCATTTAGCACGTGTTATACAGGAGGGGCCTTCTACACAATTACACGAAAATCTCGAAATTCATATCTGAAGGTGTACTGTGCCTTTAAGTAACTTGGTACAGATGTAGATGGTCTTTTTGAAAGACAGGTCGATATCCAAACCGTCAGACAGGAGCAAGAATGCAGCTAGAGTCGATTTAGCCGGAGCCTTGAGAAAATCTAAAAGAGATCTCGGAATCAAGTATACTACCTAGTAGAAAACTGTCAAAAGAGATTCGATTCTTCATACTCTTCAGTGTACAAAGTCGCAGGGGTTAAAAGATGCGCGGAAGGTCAGCAGCTTCGGAAAGCCAAAAAAGATCGTAAGCTTCTTCGCTGTGAGGCGCTGAGAAGATTTTCACCCTTGAGCGATCCCACAACCTTAAAGGCACAGTCCAACCTCTAAATCATTCTGCTTTTCTGCCTATTTTGGAAACGGTCCCACGCTGATTCCAATTATGTATCTGGAATCGCACAAGACCCCCTGGAAACGGAGTTATGGCCACTCAAAGATTGGAGAGCGGAAGCATGGTGGACGAGTTGTCCGAGGCTTGTAACTTCCGTCTTTTGCAACAAAAATGCGAGCCAACCTAAGCAAAGAGAGAAGTTGAGAATGAAAGGAAGAACGGGGTGATCGGTAGGAAATCACCGCCCATCTCGCCACTGTTGAGCTTGAAAGATCGTAAAAGGGGCGTGCCCAAGTGGCTTCCCGAGGTGGGCGCCCCAGGGTGGTTTCCTCCTATAACTCGCTTATTCAGAGGAATTGAGATCTCGCACTTGGCAGGTGCTATATCGGGTGGGTCTACTTCACTATTATGTGGAAATCCCAAATTTTGTCCCTGAGCTTGGACTGTGCCTTTAAAGGCAGTGTTTACGATGAAAATCGTTTTTCTGTTTTCCGCCTATTTTTTTAAACGATCCCATGCTGATTCCAATGATGTCTCTGGAATCGTACAAGACCTTCTGGGAACGGAGTTATGGTCCCTCAAAAATTGAGCAGTGTTCGCGATGGAAAAAGTGTTTGAAATTTCACTAGAAATGGGTAGTGGAGGGACACTCTGTAACGTTAACGTCGAAAGAGCGCATGAAAACGAGCCAGGAAGAGCCCCAAAAGAGCCCGAAGTTGCCACTTTGAGCGCAAGGCAAACCCCAAAAGCGCAACACACGCCCACCGACGTGAACAAACGAAAACTCGAGATCGTGAGATGAGCTATGGTTTCCGATCAATAGCCCCGTTCTTCCCTTCATTCTAAACTTCTCTCTTCAATCAGGTCAGCTCGCATACATCGGATGCAAAAGACGGCAGTTACAAGCTTCGGACATCTCGTCCACTATTTACTTATTTATTTATTTATCTACGTCGCATAAGGCAAGCGTTGTATAAAATGCTAGAGTCGAATACAAAAAGTCAACGAACAGATACTAATAATACAAGAGCTTCTTCCCTGCTAGTCGCTCGAAAGCACGAAAACCAAGCGGGTGGGGTAGAGAGCCAACCTTTAGGGAAACAAAGATGGCACCCGCTCAACAAGTAAAGCTTGAAGATCGAATGGTCGTTTTCGGTGTGCTAAAAGAGATTTTCACTGAGCTTCCCCGTGTTCTAGAGAGTGCAGGGCGATACAACCTGGAGACATTCACCCTAATGGAACCAGCAAGCATTTTGAAGACAATACAAACGTCACTCAACTGCCTGCGCGACTCCAGAGTATGCAATTTGAGCGCCTGATTTCTTGTTTTGGAGCAGGGCATCCTATCATAAGAATATGAGTAGGTTCTAACAAATACTCTCCGTGTAAAATTTTCCTGGATTTTCTCAAGGAGACCAATGTCTTTTTTCCTATGAGGACAGAAGACGGTGGCCCCATATTCAACAATAGGTCTGATGTAAGTCTTATAGGCTCTTACAAGTAGGTGCTCATCAGGCAGCGTCAAACCTTTAAAAATGAGGAAAGTACGTGCGAATGCCTTATTCTTCAAAAATTTCCAGTGCTCCGAGAAGTCAAGCCCGTTGTCATGGTGAAAGCCGAAATCCTTGACGCATGTGACAAAGCCTAACTCATGCTCGGCAAGTCTCTAGGTCAACGGAGGGCTAGACCCTCCGATTCTCATACAAATGGTTTTCTCTGGTGCCAGTGGCAATTTCCAAGTTAGAGACCACCTCAAAATGCTGTCCAGGGCTGCTTGCACCCTATCGTGGCCGGCTGCAGCCTCAACTACCCGATAAACTTTGAAATCATCAGCGAATTGTTTGCATTCCACTCCGCAAAGCTCCAAAATCTTAAGAAGCTCAGCTGCATCAAACGCAAACAGAATCGGAGATAAGACGCCACCTTGAGGGACACCGCTCATTACCGATCTGCTAGAAGAGAAACTACTCCCAATTTTCACCTGAAACGTTTTCTGAGATGAATATGCTTTCAACCAGCTGACCACCAACGGATGGAACTTAAGCAATGAGATTTTATGCAGAAGAAAGAAGTGGTCTACCTTGTCGAATGCTTTCGAAAAATTGAAGTAGACAACATCGCAGACTTTTTTGGAATCTAGATAATCACTCCAGTCATTGATACACTCAATCAGATTTGTTTCCACTGACTTCCCGGGCACAAAACCGTGTTGATTAGCAGGAAAAATGTCGTTCCTCCCAAGATGATCCAAAATGTGCCTTTTTAATATTTTCTCAAAAATTCTGCAAAAAAATGAGGTGATACTAATGGGCCTATAGTTTTCGACAACACTAGCAGGTTCTTTTTTTAGAATAGGGGTGACAAAGGAATGCTTCCACCTGAGAGGAATTTCAGAATAACACAGTGAATGATTGAAAATATAGGATAAGGGACCCGCAACAACGTGAGCAATCCTTTTAACGAAAACGGCAGGAACAAGGTCAGGGGTGGTAGCAAACTAGGCGAAAGCGGGACATGATGGTGAGCTCAAAGTGCCACTTAAATGGCACCTTAAGTTTGAGGCTAAGTTTTGTAGAGTCGCTAATCAGGGTCCAGAATACTCTCAAACTGAAAAATTACACTAAAGGTTGACATAAGGTCGACCTCAAGAGCAGATTTCGCCGCCATTTCCGGGTGCTCTTCTCGTTCATATGATGGTAACGAGACCGTTGTCTCGTTCTTTTTGAGAGAGTACGGCGAAATAGTGTGTAGGAGGAGACGGTGAGACACTGTGATCGCCATCTCCGAAATTCTACCCCCGAGTAGAATTTGCTCGCCCTCACAGTCATTGATTGGTGACTGGAGATAATTATATGCACATGCCAGCCGCTGCCAGGTACCTTTGGTTTCTGCCTTTACGTGTTTTATTTGGTTTCGGGTTCTCATCTACTCTTCAGTTTATTTCTGTGTCACTTTCTCTTTGATGTCTTTCGAATTGAATTTGTATACGTATGCCCTGGCTTAGTTATTTCTTCAAATGCTCTCATCCTATCATTTAATTTGATTTTACTCTGATCTTGCGAAGTTTCATTTTCAGGGCTAATCGCGACTCTCATAAAGAACACAAGTGTTCGCACCGAAGTGGCACGGAGGGTAATGCCTTTCACACTGCCCTTTATTTATTTTTCATTTTTTTCTGTTGAGTCTATAGTTTATGAACTCAATTTTCTTAGCATTGATTGGTAAAGTTCTCCAAAAAAACGCGGCAAGTGTTTTTAAAGCAACATCGGACTCCTAAAATTCAAATGAGTACTATGAACATGATATATATGAACATCTGTTACATATCAGAGCTGTCTTTACAGGTATACCTGCATACATCAAATCGTTGTGTTAGAAATTGTCAGCATCATGCCGCACATGGTCGATGGGATTCCGAACGCTAATGCACCTATTTGAGGCGTGATATTGTTCTTTTTATTGCTAACGAACTTTCAAAAAATTGTTATAAGGCATAGTGCGCTTTTATAAATATGGATCTGCGTGAACATACAGTTTGCATAGTGCTCACATCGAGCTCCTCGCTTTGTGCCGCTTATTGTTAGCATATTCTGCCTGCGCAACGGCAACGCTGGTGTTATCTGTGTCATTGTTGTAGGAAACCGCGTCCCGGCGAACTTGGAGAAGGTTAATAACTACCGCTCAGATGAGTCCGCATCAGGTACCCGCTAAGATTTCGTGGCTTCCTACAAAAAATGAATTGAGCCATATTAGTTTGCAAAGCAAGAGATGACACGTGTAAGGCGTCTTTTATACTTCCGTCGCCGAGATAGGGGCGAAGCAAATGCAAAAAAGCTTATTGGAAAAAGAAGTTTCTAGAAGAGTTCATATCTTGGGAAATGACAGAAAAAGATCGTATGGCCGGATAAGAAACCGTATTGGATTGCGGGAAGGGGAATTCTGATCGAATACAAGAATCCAGACTAAAAGAAAAGGAAGGGAATCAGTTCAGATCTTATTTGCCATATCCAACAGTAAGAAAGACGAATACTCGCGAAAGATGTTGCTAAAACTACGGAAACGTTGAACGATTTCGAAAGGTTTGTCATCAATGCAGTGATAACAAATAGCATTGCACGTACCAGCCGTGGCCGGCGTAGCGCAGAGTATTTGCTCGCCGTACTCAGTAGATAGGGCGCTGGTTCGAAATCGACCGAAGTACAATTTTTGTAGGGAGAGAACTGTTACACCCCACCATCTTCTTCTGCCCATCACATAACCCTCTGGTAATTAAAGTGGCACTCAAGCGTCACTTTGGCGTCTCCCTTGAGTGCCGATTTCAGTAGGTTTGCTACCACCCCAGGAGTAATAGACATAGAAGTTGGCAAATCTAACAAAAGTTTATATAATGAGGCACCGTCAAACCAGGGGAAGCTGTTCATTGGGAATTCCACTTTTGGATTGTAATTGAGTAAATCATCACCACCCTCAGTGAAAACTTAACCAAACTTGTCGGCAAGCAAGTTTGCTTTATCATCATCAGAAATTGCAAAAACACCGGACTTTTCTAAACAAGGAAACTTGCAGGTTGGTTTCAGCTTCTAGTTAAAGGCAGTGTTCACGATAAATTTCACTTCCGATATCTCCACGGTTAACGGATGGTCTCCTGCCCTTTATAGCAAGGCATGCTCAAAAAGGACACGAAAGACGCGTTTTGAGCAAAATCAGGCCCTCTCTTGTTTACGTTGATTTTTGAAAGTGGAGGAATTGACCGCTAGAAGGATGATACCTATAAGTGCAATGAAGCAAACAGCCCACTTATCAGCACTTCCTTCACTTGATCATTCCTGTAATCTGAATCTTCATTTGTTGCTTCCGAGGGGCGGATCTGGGGCACCAGGCGTGTCTGGGGCACCAAAACGCTTGTTTGCAGCCGTTATTTTGCCGCTCCTGGCTCGTTTTCTACCGTTCTTTCGACGCTGGGAGCCTAGGATCCTTCTCGCCTATCATTTCACTCTGCAAATTCAACGAGGATGATCATCGCCGAGCAAGAACTACTAGCCAACTTAAACAAGCAGCTCTTATGTTCCAACATGTTCTGGAGATATGTGGGCAAAAAAGAGCGCGTAGCGCAAACTCGCTTTATAGGAACATACAACTCTATAGCGTAATTCAAAACTGCAATAAACATTTCATATTTTTCGTTAACTGACCCAGTAGTTTCAAAAGACTGCCTCCAGGCGACTGCTGATAGATAAGCACATAATTCGTCGTAATTACAACCACCAAAGTGCCGAAAAAAGGTGAAATTTTGTTCAAGATAAGTGCAGGATAACTGAAAGCGCAAACTGTTGTGATCACTAGTGCCTACAGGGGGTAAAACGGCTAAATTATTGATCAAAGTATCATCGTTGGTCAGAGTAAGGTCCAAAATCTTTTCACCTCTAGTACTCAGATACAGACAGCATACTTCCCGCAGTACCATTAGCCGACGTCCCGTAACCCCTCCTGCGGAAGGCCAATAGTTAGGTTGCGGGCAGTCGGCAGCGCCGTTTCGTTTACTGCCCGTACACGTTGAACAAGCACTCTGCGGCCCTTCTGCCATCGCATTACGGCTAATCTGATGACTGACAGAAGACAATCCAAAAGCAATTCGCGGCACACTTGAAAATCACCCTTTAGATAAAGGTCTGTTGGAACAAAATTTCAGAAATCCCCTTCTGGGCTCATCACCTTGAGCTGCTTCTGACAAGTAAGGAGTAAGCTTACACAGGGTTGCTTACTACACTCACTTGCCCTTGCAGTCTTTTCATCCGCAGATGTCATCAACAGACAATAGCTCACCTGCCCAGAGCCAGCGTTGCATACAGCGAGGGTTTTGGGAAGAGTCTCAAAACAGCGTTCTCTGCTCAGCAATCGTCCACTGGCTCTAGTTGGTGGTGCAATGTTGATATCAGAGTGGGAATCGAGGAGTGAGTGTTCGATGATCCCAAGGAATAGCCGACTGCCCGCCGACACTCCGCGGAAAGACTCGAAACCTCACTCCGCGGGAAGTGAGGCGCTGTGCCACGCCCACAAAATTGGGGCCGCGCAAAGTCGACTACCCCGACTTGGCCGGCGGGAAGTGGGCTGTTTTTATCTGAGTAGGCTCCACAACAAGTTGCTTGAGATCATGCGTGTTTGTCATACTAACAAAAGTGTGAGAGGCATTCAGAGAGTCAACGCTCCAATCGATGTCAGGGTAGTTGAAATCGCCTAAAACTACAGAGGGATGGTCACAAGCGATCAAATCACTAATCGCATTAGAAAGTCTTTTGTTAGGAACGGCCAGGCAATTTGGAGCTCTGTAAACAGCAATAAATCGGACTTTGTAGTAGTCAAGAATAACGTCAACCGCTAGCAATTCATAGGCATTAGGGACAGACTCAGAGAAAACCTCGGTATAACTGAATTTGTTTTTTGATATGACTGTATATGAACGCTCAACTTCTTACAACTTTATTGAGTGACGAGTCAACCAAGTCGTGAAGCAATCAGGACTCCCCATAGTTCTGGTGTTTCGACCACCACCGTCACTGCGACGACTACTAACAACATCCCGTCTATATGAGAGCCGATGTGAAAGACTAAACTGTACAATTTGTAGTGGTGAAAACAAGGTGTGCCAGATGAGGTGAGTGGTTTATAAGGTGGAGTGTCTCTCATGTCAAGAGTTTTACATCGGAGAGACAGCCAGACCACTCTACCTGAGAATGGAGGAACATCTTAGGGCTTTACGTAGCCCTCACGTCTACCCAGACAACCCATTCTCAAGGCACCGCACCCTCCGGCATCCACTACAACATCCGCCACAACTTCGCGTTTCCGTTCTTCACAGAAATCTGAGGGATACGGTCGAGAGGAAAATAAAGGAGGCGCTGGAGATAAAGAACTGGAAACCACCGATAAATATCAAGGAGGAAATGAAGTCGGCGATGAGGCTTATCACTATATGAGGATGAATGATCAAGAAAATCGCGACATATAAGACACAGTCGCCAATCATCCCTAATAAGAAGGCCCTCTAAGTCCGTCCCACTTCATTTTGGTCTACTGCTCCATCGTGACCGCTCCCCTCCCTTCCCCTTCGGTGTTTTCAGTATAGTGTCAGGTCGGCGTTAGCACTCTGCTATGTTGCTGTGTAGTGGTGATGCACATTGTTTTGCAATTTTTCAGCGTACCTGAAGAAGGGCTTAGGCCCGAAACGTCGTGTCAATAAAGTTGTAAGAAGTTGAGCGTTCATATACAGTCATATCAAGAATCATCAATGAAGCTCAGGGAACCTACCATTTTGAGAGAATTTGTTTTTGATAAAAATGATAACGCCACCCCCTAGTTTCCGGACTCGATCACAGCGCACAGCGTGGATTTCCCTGCAAAGACAACAAAGTACAGCAGATAGAACATGAGACGATTTACGCCAGGTCTCAGAAAACAAGTATAGATCGTATCAATCACCAAAAACCAAATCAATATGGCTCCCATTCTTTGAAATAGATCTAAAATTACTATAGAAAATGGAAAAACTTTTCAAAGAAGAGGAAGCCCCATTCAGTTTAAAGGGTTCTGAGACCGGCTGTAGGCCTCGGTAGGAATCGCACCCTGACGAAGGTCGGGAAGCGACTCACCGTCCCTCGCAAGGGAGCGGTAGTTTCACTATGCTTCCGCACCTCAATTTTCAAGGGACCATAACTCAGTTCTCAGGGGGTCTTTTACGATTTCAGAGACATCACTGGAATCAGCGTTTGATGTCGCTCGTAAACGTAATTGAGATAACTACGGAATTAGAATGGTATGGCACAGATCACAACGCCCCGCATTTTGAAGCGTCAAAAACGACCCACAATGACGTTACACGAGTGAGAAGTTGGCCACGCCCCTGTACCTGCCCGCAATCTGTATTTGCGTCCTCTCCCAAAACAGGGTGCTGGTCCACCTCCATCGTCGTCGATGTGTGTGGTTTACCTATGGTACCTATTCCACCACCCGAAAACGTAGTCGTTGTTGGGAATGGCCGAGCATCCCTGTTTTGGAGAAGGACGCAAATACAGAGGACAGAGAAATACAGGGGTGGGGCCAACTTCCCACTCGTGTAGCGTGATTGTGGACCGTTTTTGACGCTTCAAAATGCGTGGGCGTTGTGATCGGTGCCATACCACTCTAATTCCGTAGTTATCTCGATTACGTTTACGAGCGTGTATGCGCCTTTAATGCACCTCCGTTGACGTGTCACTTCCGCAGATCAAATGAATCAAATGAATCAAATTGAAATTCATTCAATGAACATTACTCTCATAAACTCGGGGGGTGAATAGGCTTCCAAACATCTTTGGATAGCACCGACAGCCCCAAAATGGGCGGAGTCGTACCCTCCTAAGGTGCCTGTTGTGAGGGCGTGGGTTGATTTTGAATAGTACTTGGGGAATGGGAGGGTTCCTATTGTGGGGGTACTGGGGAGTAAAATCAGTGAAAATGCGACCACTGCAATGCTGTTGTCGGTCACGGGTACCACTTTCTACCCATGCTTCTCCAGTACCCCTTAACCGCTAATCTTCTATGACTGCCAAACCACCTTGCTTAAATCGCAAGCAAGGTGCGAAGACGGACAGAACACTTCATATTCAACTATATATATTGCTTCATCAATACAAAAACCGTTTCTAGTGAAATAACTCCATTCATATATAATAACAAACACTGGAATCAACTGCAACGAAAAATTACAGAAGTTAATGGCACTGGTCAAAGGTCATAACTTCGTGAACAAAATGAATCAGGACATCGACGTGGAGTAACACTCAAATAAACACATAATAGATGTTCAACGCACACAGCTTCCACAAAATGAAACCAACAGATTTCACAGTCCTAGCCAAGAACTTTAAAATTACGCTTTCCTAGATGAAAATTCCGCAAAATTTTTGAACCACTAACAATTAAAAAAATGCGCTGTATATAGAACAAACATTAAAGGTCACCGGCATTCAGAACATCCTACTACATATTCATATATGAGGCCGTTCACCTAAGAACCGAGACGATTTAAGACACAGAACCCGTATTGCAGGTTTTTCGTTATAGATCGATAGAGGGTGCGAAAAATTCAGACCCTCCTCTCTAAAACTTTTGAAGAAGCTTTGGTAGGAGACTAAGTGTTGAAAAAAATTAGTGTAGGTCTCTAAGCTCAGCACACACGCTCGCAAATGTGGTGGAGATAGCAAGGTCAACGGGGTCATACCAGAACGCTTCTAATACTAGAACGCTCACGCTGTCGCAAGCACCCAAATGAAGTCAAAACCATTGTATTTGAGCCAGGGTTGCGCAGACTTGCGATTCGGCGCAATAGGTGATCGTAAAAATTGTGGAACATACTTTAAAAATGGAAATTAGGGAGGGGGGCTCGTGAATTTTTCAGAGAAAAAAAGGATTTTTCTTCAAATTACTTGGTAAGCTAAAATGAGTTACTCAGAAAAACGCCTCAGTCAATGCGTGCCGAGTATGCGTTCACTTCGAAGACAAGGCGGCTTCGACCACATATGGGAACGCGCTGCTAGCTAGTGTAGCACGTGCTCCAATTGTGTTTCAAATTACAGCACGTGCCCCATTAAAAAAACGCTCAAAGCGTGATAGTTACACATTCAACTTAATGTAGAACAAAAAAAAAGAAAGCACACCACGCACTCTTGAGGCTGGGCTCATATGTCGGCAGCCTCTCCCGTTCAATTACCCAGGTTTGCGGTACTTGGCCCACCCAGCCGCTGGAGACCTTGAACAGCCACTGGCGGCCCCAGATGGTGGTTTGCGCGGTTGCCGGGCGTCTCGTCCCTGCCCTACCAGGATGGACTCTTACAATATCAGCCGCCGCCTGACTGTTGAGTGTGTGGCGCGCTTCTGTCTCTCGCAAGCTCTCCCTTTGTGCTTCCCCTCTCTCCCCAGCTCGAGTCTGGCGAGGTAATGGGTCAACGCAAAGCGATAGTTCTGAGAGGGATACTTATAGTACTCATTAACACTTTGCGTGATATTTGATTAGAGAAGTTGATTGATTTTCAAGTGTTCGAAATCTGAGATTTCCATATGAAGCAGACCCAACGTACATAGCCTAGTTTTGTCTGCATCGCTGCTGTTTTTCATCGCAGCGATTTCGCACCCGCTGCTGCAGCGGTGTAGCAGCGGCAGCGATTCTGTTCATAGTGCATAGACCCACGGATGATAGAAGAAATTCAATTAATTAGTGAAATTAATGGCTGGTATTCATCAATAACGCGTTTCGACTCGAAAACACTGATTTTGTCATGTGAAAGGGTCAAAGCTCACTGGATGAAACGTGTCATTCGCTGGCAAACGCTCCATCGCTGCCATTTTGGCCGCGACGGAGCGATGGTCAGCGACCATTGAGAATCGCTCTTCAAGCAGGGATGCAGTAAAACCAAGGATTTCGTCGCCGCGACCCAGCGATGTAGGACTTATGCCACGAAGCGATCACAATTGGAGCGGCTTTCCATTACGCGCGATGAAAAAGGAACAGTTGTCCCTCGCATGGCCGCAGCGACCACCTGCAGTCGAAACTAGGCTTATAGCGCCTGCCAAGTGCCAGCTCTCAGTTCCTCGGAATAAGCGAGATATAGGAGGAAGCCACCCTGGGGTGCCCACATCCGGAAGCAACTTTGGCAGGCCCCTTTCACGATCTTTCGAGTTCAATAGTGGCAAGATGAGCGACGATTTTCGGTAAGTAGCCCCCTTTTTCCCTTCATTCCCGACCTCTCTCCTTACTTAGGCTGACTCGCATTCATTGGTTGCAAATGACGGAAGTTACAAGCCTCGAAAAACTCGTCCACCATGCCTTCGCAGCTCAGTTTTTAAGGGGCCATAACTCCGTTCCTAGGGGGTCTTGTACGTTGCCAGAGACATCATTGGAATCAGTGTGGGATCGTTTTAAAGATAGTGAAGGAACCAGGAAAGCGATTCTGAGGTTGGACTGTGCCTTTAAGTTACTTGCGACATATCTAGCGACGTTTGAGTTAGATGCAAAGTATCGGAGAGCACTACACGCGGTATCCCGTCGAGATGTTGCATGTGACTCAAATAACCTGAGATAAGTCGCAAGTACTTTTGTTTTTCTAGTTTTAAAATTGTTTTAGGAATCAATTCAATTCTCATATCTTTTTCTGGGTCATTCGCGTATTCAATTCATTCGAAGAATGAAATTGTCGCTCTTTCTGATATTCGCTCTTTTCGGGAGGTCGAAGTTTGGGAGTTTCCTAATGTTTGAACGAATTCCGTTTATGACTTTCAAATAGTCAGATGCCAAAGCAGCTGTTGATTTATTTCTCTGTATGAATCAAGAACTACTCAAAAAATTAATCATTCGAATATTGGAAGAAACTTACGAAGATTCCTTTGAAATGAATAGAGGACATGTTCTCAATTTTTTCATTCATTGAAAGATTACAGGTTGGCAAGCTCGGAATATATTGCCCATTGGGAAGTTCTAGAAAAAGTCGTATCTGCATTGATTCATTCATTCCACAACTTTTAGAGAGGCCGAGTCCAAAAAAATTATTCATTTGGTAATCTATGAAAGGGCTTATTCAAATAGTTCATTCATTCTCAGTATTCCAGAAAGGCGAAACTGAAGAATTCGTCGATTAATCTAATTCATTCACTTGAAATTCACGTCCAAACACGGTATATACGAGGACGGCAGATACCCAGGCACAACCATAGCTTCGTTGGGTGGAGCCAGGTACTCCAGCAACCATCACCTGTGGGCAAAGGTTGTTTTCGGAATCCCCGTAAAATTCTGCATCGAAAAGCGTTTTCAGTTTCAGAAATACGTTCCCCTTCTTCAAGCCGATTTCTGTTTATAAAGAGCGTTTTTCGCCTGAAATTATCGGTTTTCCGTCCACAACTTTTCTGTGCTTGGAGATAGGCCTTCGGTGAAGGTTGTTTTCGGAATCTCGATGGAATTCTGCGTCGACTGGTGTTTCCAGTCTGGAAAAATATTTTCTCGATCCTTCAACCTGATTCATTTCACGGAGCGCCGGTTTTTCGCCTATAACGTTTTAACCTCTGAAGATAGAGGGAGCAATCGACGCAGAATTCCATCGAGATTCCGAAAACTACCGTCACCAAAGGCCTATCTCCAAGCACAAAAAAGTTGTGGACGGAAAACCGACAATTTCAGGCGAAAAACGCGCTTTATAAACAGAAATCGGCTGAAAGAGCAGAAACGTATTGTTTGTAACCGAAAATGCTATTCGATGCAAGGTGTTATGGGGATTCCGAGAATAATCTTTACCTGAAAGCTATCTTCTAGGATAAAAAAGTTCTAGACGAAAAACTAATTGCTTTTGGTAAGAGAAACCTTATTCGATAAATTGAAATTGGCTGAGAGATTGGAAAAGTATTCTTCTCAAAATGAAAACATTATTCCACGCGAAATTTTATGAAGATTTTTGAAACAGCTCCGCTCAAAGATTCATCGTAAAGATCAAAAATGTTATAAGCGAAGAACAGGTACTTTTCCAAAAATCGCCTGGAGAAATTTTCCGTGCAAGTCTATAAGGAACCTTCACCATTTCCCACTCAGGTATTCTCAGTAACCTTCACCTCTCGGATCGCTGTCTCCACCCCAACGAACCTATGGGCACAACCACTCTTGGGCGCTATTCATACTCCTTCCGTCAGCGCGGCGCACGTGTCACACCCGGGCGAGTCGTTGGAGTGTGAATACTTTCTATGTGCGCCGTGCAGCATGCGAAGACTATGAATACCTCAGCGGCGACGCTATGGCGGAGCAGATTAGAAGGGGCCTTAACTTTGCCGAGCAAGCAGAATTTGTTCAAGCTTTTACTATCATGGAAGCAGAAGGGAACGGAATAAAATTGGAGAATGATTAACAATGAAAAAGAGGAAAAAGTTGTTACGGGCGTCGCCGCAATGGCATGCCCGCGCATGTCGCGCTGGCGTTGACTGGTATGAATAGCGCTTTATCTCGTACCCCCATAGTCTCACTCTAACCCGTCCCGTACCGATCGGGGACGAGATGCCATAGAATCGTACCCCGCGAACGGGCCGCGTCACATGTCGGTGTATCGGCCGCGTCGCGTGACAGTGCACTGCTACGATAGCGCTGTACCGCCTTACAGCATGTGCTACTGCTATAAAATTTTGTAGTAAGTGCTGTTGTTTAAAGCACGCGCCCCTGCGACTGAGCGTTGTGTTGGGAGTGGTTAATGGAGTTGGATGCATATTCGACAAGCATTGAATGCGGGGCTTTTCTGAGTAGTAATAGTCGCCCTGAGTTATTCGGTGAGCTGAATACAAATTTAATGTCTATTTTTCGCAAGATGATCAAAAAAATTTTTTCACATTTTTTCAAGAATTAAGTCAACAGGTGGGGTCGCAGCTTAGCCGAAACTCGGCGCAAATGCCTGCTAAACATGATTCGAGCCATATTGAGTCACTGAATCATCCGTTCGCCGCCCACTTTCAATAACCGTTCAGTCCCTGAATACCAACCCCCTTGGAACAGATGCTCGAATTCGGTCCTCTTGGCTCGTTTTCGACGCATCCAGCGTCGTAAGCTTCTCAGTAAAGGCCGTACAAGTCTATTAGCACCGTTAACTCAACCACTTTGTCGCTGACTACGCTAAGTACGGCAGGGTTGCGCAACTCGTCCACTTGAGAACCAGAACAGAAAAAATCGTTATGTCATCATTTCAGACGTTTTTTTGTATACTTTCCGCGTTTCTCTATACTATGAGATTCAAGGCCTCGATACATTGATTTCGTTTTTGAGCGTGTACGTTGCCTTTAATTGAAAGGAATGTTTCTACCGTTATAGGTGAAAATTTATCGGCAGTACAAGGTTTGTAAAAATCGAGCCCTTTCATATTATGGAGCGGGTATTTTTTTGAAATATGAATCTTGCAGGTTACGGCCATGCACAAAAGATGCGCAGTAGTCTTTTAGCATCAGAAAAATGAGAATTTCAAGTAGTTCGACCCAATCACTCTGATTTTTTTGAATGATTTTTTTTTCAGTTGAAGCCCGCTAGCAAAAGCACGTGTGCATGAGGCCACTCTTATATTTAGTTATGCACAAAAAAGTTTTCCCATTTGTCACTTCGTTTCATTTAACTCCGGAATGGTGATCCAGATGCGATTCCGGTAGGTGATAGAACGGCATTGAAAAGAAAATGGGCTTTTGGCTTTTCTGAACCATATCATGCCCAACATTTCATTTCATTTCATGATGGTTAGAAAAATGAGTGATCTGTTGCTCGCACAACGTTTCTTTCTATTGAATCACTTTCAATCGAAAAAAAGTGAGAGTGATAGGGTCCGATTTTTTTTAAATTTGTTATTTTTATCGGACCAAAACTGATACGGCTCATCGTTGAGCATGGTCAAAACGTGTAGAAATTATTCTCCAAAAGTTAAAAATCATATAAATTTACGGGACGTAACGTTTACAAATCCAATAACCCTAATCGTTTCCTTATAGCTCATGACCTTTAATGGCATTTCGAAAACAGGAAAACCCGTTCACGTTAATGATCCCTACGGAAAGAAATCGTTAAAAACTGCTAATTTTTAAGGGCTCATAATTTTCATAGTCGAAATTTATTGAGAAGAGAGCCTAGATCTCTTGCACCCTGCATCGATCCAATTTGGAAAAACCACGAAAAAAAAGATTATGTGTTTCAAACCTTCTCGACTCCTAGGCGAAGTGCCTCCTATGTACAGTGTGTTTCGCCAGTATTTGGATGTCCACCATCTTTTTTCGTTAGAATGTGCCACAGAGCTCAGCTTGGGTTGTCTAAAGAAAAAAAGGACTGAGAAATCAACCTTTCATGGGTCTGTCCTTTCTGAAAAGCATTCCTATAATATCAACCAACGAGCTCTGGATGCCTATCCAAAGCCATGATGCATTTGTAAATTTTAAATCCTAAAATATAACGACATTTTACAAAGCGGTATTCAAAGAAGATTTCCAGGTAACGAGGAAGAGTTACAATAAACGACAAAGAAAGAAGGGGGAGTTTTATTCACACTACCGTTCGTACATAGATTAAGGTTAGGTGACGCGCAGAGAAGTGTTTTCGAGTATTTATAGTCCATTTTCAATAAATTTCTCGAGAATCAGTCTTTTCGGGTCACCTAACCGTAACTACATTCCAATGATAAGGCTACTCACCGAGATTTCTATGTATTTAAACCAAAAAATTCGGAATGTGATTTCCAGATCGTTGTGCACTGCACATAGAGCTCAGTACTTGTACACTGTACGGAACACTAAAAATTCCACCCAAAAGCTTTGTCTCTCTTTAACGAATTCCTAGGAATTATTGTGAACTTAAGTAGCTCTTCTCACCAGGATTTTGTGTACTTTTTAATTAAAAAGTTTTCGAATGAAAAGTAGTGATTTGAAGGATTTTTTTGAAAGATGATGCTACAGGCGCGATTCTGATCAAAGCCTACGAGCAATGTGTCATTCTCTGTTTCAGAAACCACTATCGTACAAGTGGGGTGGCTGTTTTTGTCAATAAAAAGACCGAATAAAATGCATCTGAGTATCTAAGAACAACAACATTCCGATGATAATAATACAGAACTTTTCTCCGGAATGGGAGCCATGAATGAGTGCAAGTTAGGAATAAAAGTCAGAGTAATCACATGAAAAGAAGAAAGGTGGCAGAGGAAAAGAACAGATTAAACCCATGGCGAAGGTTGAGCGATCGATGAAAATGATTTGAAAATGATGATGACGCGTCATCCTACTACCTTAGGGAAACTTTGGGGAGTAAAGTTATACGTCACGTTGGGGAGTGAAAGAAGACGTTATCACAGGTGATGTGGCACGTGACTAGTGTCACTCCCCAAGTATTCCCTAAGGGAGTGAAATTTACTACCCAATACCCTCACAAAAATCATGCGTTTCGCCGCGCGCGGCGTTTACTCCCTAAGGTGGAAAGTGGTCCCCCGACTGAAAAAGTGTCAAAACAGGCCACGCCCACCTGTTATTCACCCCCCGAGTTTATGAGAGTACTCATCTAGTCAAAAACATTGACTAAAATGCTTGTTTTCGTTATTCGATTGTTCTTATTCGGTTGATTTGCATTTATTTCTTCCTCTGAATGTCGATGATTTTCGACTTCTCGGCATGAGACTGCGATCTTTTCGGGCGGCGCTGTGCACATGTGCACGAACTGGCACCTTTGGGCCCTTGAAACTCTAATTCTACTCCGTTTTTCACCGCGCTACCTTTATACTTTCTCATCTGTTTTCGATCTAAGCTGATTTTTGTAGTTTTTTCGATAACGTTTTTCATCGTGACCACTGGCTTTAAACATGACAGCGTGGGCTGAAGAATTGCTAGTCGACCCTTAGCGTGTGCGACGCGATGGCATGTTTTGAATGCAGATCGACGTGCGACGCGATCTCGACCTATGCTTATGCTTATCATCCCATCGCGTCGCACAGCGATCGAACTCTGAAAGCGGCCTTACTGTATGTCTTTTACTTACTAACCGTCATTTCCTTGCATCCATCATGGCTTGGAGTACGCGAAACTGTACTCATGTTGTAGGGAGAAAAGGCGCAGTGATTAATGCCAAGTAATACCAAGAAAATATTCTTTGGGGAGTTGTAGAGCAGAAGGCACATGAACATTTGGGAATTAAGAATTGGTAGCTTCAGCAGACTGGACACCTGCGCATTCAGCTCGTTTTACGATCGGTCTCTGCGATCAGGTTTTTTTGGGGGGTACTGGGTTAGGGATATTTGGCGGCCCGATTCGCGGTCTCAATCCGATGGGCTTAACTATTTGGTCAGTGCTGAAGATCACAATATGTGCTTCACGGCACACATTCATAAATGTCCTAAAAAAGACCTGCTAAAAGTCTAGAAGAAAGTTAGTGTCGACATGCTAGAGACCATTGTGGACACCTATATTGTACCCATAGCTGGCTCGGTTCCAAGCTTGCCATTGATTAATAAGGAGAACCGCTAATATTTTCTCGATGGGTTACTGTTTTCTTTGTACATGTACATTTTCTGTGTTATTTCCACTTGTACCTTAGTAAAGGTCCTAGGCGTGTGAGTGTTGAGTGCGTGCGGGGGAAACACCTGCCGGTTTTTGAACGTTTTTGCTCTTTTTTCCACTCGCCCGCTCGCTCTCGAACGCTTGCGCCAGCACCACGAAGCAAGCAGCAAGTTTCAAGCTTACTGCTTCATCATTAAAGCATGTGGCATTAAACCTGTAGCAAAACTACTGCCCTCGATTTCCATAATCCCAGCACGGAAGTTGAGAACCGTGGGAAATCATCAGCCGTTGCGCAGACTCGAGCGATTGATCACCCGATCAAGCGTTTTCAATCTAATCAACACGAGGTAAGGGGTGTTCGCCTGTGTTGAATGCGGGCATCGTGGAGGAGCGTCGAGAGGCGCTCAACAGCGGGAACGCCCGCTCTCGCCACGTATGGACGCTGCCTTAGGCCTAGTGCATACTTGCGTCGCGGCGACGGGGTCGCGGTGTAGGAACTGGTACAACCCACCGCACCCAGCGCAGTGATCGATCGCGCCTAGCACTGACAGTCGTCGCGCGCGGCCAATCTAGTGGGAGCTGCTATACGCGACGGTGTCGTGCCTGCGTCGCGGCTATTCTACACTTTTCCACAATGTGCGCGCTGTTTAGCACCATCTGGATGGTGTGTCGTGTCGTTGTGCATTGCACTACGACACCGTGACATAAACGCCGGACATCCGACCTGGAAGGCAATAATACGTTTCTTTCAAAAGTTTTCGGTTGGTAAATAGCCTCGAATTCGTTTGGTATGTGTTCTTATCGACAGCACGTAGATTATATAACGACGATCGGCCACTCGAAGGTGTTCATAATCCGAATACTACCATGGATTCCTTCATGATTTCGATCATCCCAAATTTTCTTCTTTCATGATTTTTTAAAATGCAATGCACTATTGCTTGTCGGAATTATGTTCGCATTGATAATCATAGAGAGAGAGACACTCTATTTTGGGAACGAAAATCACGAAAATGGAAAAAAGATATCGATTTTCGCAGAAACTGGCGCTAATCCACATTTCGAAATTCACTTGAAATTTTTTCGCTCGGGGCTCCTGCCAGGGTTGATTTGGGCGGTCAACCCAAATTTCAGATTTGTTGAGCGATTTTCAAAAGGTAGTAATAGGTCACGCCAATACGTATCACTTAGTCGGTGGGTAAATGTTATAGATTTAGGTAGGTGCAACCTTGCCTAGAATGGGTCTTTGTGGGTGCTAATCACTACGCAATTCACCATCGGTTGAGATTTTTTATGATTCGCGATCTCTACGGTGTCTAAAACGTCAATCAGCCACCTTACATGATTTTGAAATATCGAAAGAAGTATCTTATCAATGATCACTGCCTTAAAAGTCTCCAGAGGTTAGATTTTAGTCAAATCTGAAATTGAACAAAATCACCTAACATATAGAGTAATTAGGTAAAAAGGGAGAGGACGAAATGAATTACAGCTTCGTGTTAAGCACCCCCAAAGGAGCCTGTGTTGGATGATAGAAGATTGGACCCTATTCTCGAAAGGTGATGAGCAAACACTGTCAAGAAAATAGTGTGTATTTCGTCGTGGACGCAATATAGCGTCATCTCCATTCGCAGGCGACCGGCCTACCACCGATCACGTCGTTGAGCACTCTCTGCCGCGGCGACGCCGTCGCACCCGCGACGAAGTATGCACTAGGCCTTAGAGAGCGCTGACGAGACGGAGAGCGCGCGTTCTCTCCTTGTACGGACGGAGCCTAACCCTGATATGAGCAAGGTAGATCACCCATGTTCGGCGCTAAGCCGGGCCAAACGTATGTTGGATGTGTATTGTCAAAATGCCAAGCTAAATAGCGATTCGCTCCCAACATGAAAGGCTTGAAAAAGACCGACTTACTGGACACGAAATCATAGTCTTCTTGATTACGGATGGTGGCCAGGTTGGCTTGCATTTGCGCGCACTGATCCTAAATCGTGTATCTGAATATTCAAACAGATCTCATGTCGTTCTCAGAGTAACATAGCGTTCCAATAAAATCGGATCTGGTTGGCAGCCAAATTGGAGTTCGAAATAGTGGCATGTGGAGTTTTCATCCTGCCCAGTTATTGTGCGAGAACGCTCTTCAAATAATTTTTGTTCGCTAGAGAAAGATTCTGCATACAACATTGGTTACTGGCCAAGCTGCCACGATATTTTCCTGTCGCACGGATCAGCGAATACCGATTTCATACTTTCGCCTGTGGCGGCAAACGTGACATAGTGTAGCTTTCATACATTTAACGGCAGCGGAGGCGGGAATCACTGGCTTCGACGCGGTTTTCGCTGGCTTTGCCGCGGTTTCTGCGGCATTGCCAGCGAAAGTATTATATAATGACACCGACCACTTTCGTTCCTGGAACTGGCCTTGCCGCGCATTGTCGTTTCGGGGCCATTGGCATTTCGCCAAATTCTCCGCGGCGGCATAATCAACTGCGCTGCTCGACCTTACTACGCTCTGTTTGTTCCCTCTTCTTTTTCGAAATGCTCTTTATAAAAAAAATTTTGAACAATAACACTTACTGGAGGGGGGGGGTGGTGTAGAATTAAAGTTTTGCACATAGGTCGTGATTTCGCCCACTACGGGGGGTTTGTGTAAATTCCTTTGTGGGAGCGGAACGTTCCCCAAGAGGTTGGAACCAGAGATGTGCGGAAAAAATATTTTTGGAAACAGAAAACAGAAAAAATCTCCAAAAATGGGCAGAAAACAGAAAACAGAAAATTTTCAAAAAATCAATAACGGGTGTTCAGCGTACACTAAGCTAAATTTTTCAAAACATTCAACTTTTTTTATACATTTTTTGACTGATCTGTGTTTCTTTCATTGAATTTTCAAATCCTTTTAGTTGGCCAGAGCAAAAAGTTTAGACGCTCAAGAATTGCAGATTATGAGTGCGATGAGATGACTAATGTTCATCGAACCTTCCTTTTCCCAGGCAGTCAAAGCTCGATCACTCTATTAGAAGCTCAATACATATGTTGTCTGTGCAAGGAGTCGGAGCGAGCTTTCCGTTCCTTGGTGTACATATGTTGACACTGATTGTGGGATAACTGCTGGTTTGAACACTGTACTACTCCTCAGAGCTGAAAGTCACGCCCGCACCGCGAGCCTGTGCTGTTAGAGTATAACTGAACTGACGCGCTGTTCGCTCCACCTTGAGAGCCTCTCGTACCGCTGTGGCAGAATTATCACCTGCCTTATAGCCTCACTATCAATTTCTTGGCGCTTCATCTTATTTGAATTCTGTACCATCTGCTTTGCAATAAGTTGTAACACGTATTTAGAATTTACTCGCATGGCACAGTTGGGGCTAACATTACCCCGCTCCACCAAAGCAGGTACGCTGGGGAGCAGGTATGAATAGTGGGCGTTAAGTACTTAGAATTAATGGCTTGTTATTGTTAGTATAGGGTCACATTGCATTTTTCCTTTCACTTGACTGCTTTGCGTTACATTTGAGGGATTCGTCAACGATAAACCTCTGGGTAAGAGTATCCACTATAAGATAAAAATAAGAAATCGGCTTTCTGAATCCCTATTGGATTGCGCAGCGCATTCGACTTCGTATTCGTAGAAGCTTGACTCTGAGAGAAACTGCCGCTGCGGCTCCGCGATAGCGCCGCCTTGGCGCGTACAGGCACCGAAGCGGCACTATCGAGGAGCCGCGGCGACACGACCACGGAGCCGTAGCGGGGACCCAACAGTGCCGCTTCGGCTCCGCGATGACGCCGCCACGGTTCCGGGAGAGTGTCTGATATGAAGTTATTTAAGAATTATAAGACAACTCGCGGCTGCATCCTCGCGGAGCCGGCGCGGTTCTAACGCGGCGCCGCTGCCGTACTATCGCGACGATGTCGAGGCTCAAGACACGGCAGCAGAATAGCTTGATCACGGAGCCGCTGCGGCACTATCTATCGCGGCACAGTCAAGGATCGCGGTACTTTCCCAGCACTGGCGCGGTAAATTTTTTCAGAGGAATGGATTTCTTGCTTATTTAGTGGCTTCCAGTCGCCAGCCGACTTCCAAACGAGTGCCTTCATCTCCCTACATGAATCTGTTACCAATTCAAGGACCCCGGAGGGTTGGTTGGTTTGGTTCACCTCGGCGAGGATCGAACCCGACCGTGTACAGCGAACAGCACCGTTTCCTCCCACCAAGCCACACGTGCCCTAATGGATAGCCACTACAGCGAGAGAAAAGCGTCTGGGGTGGGAGAACTGCAGAGAGCCTGGGTGAAGTACACCCTTAACCTATCGGGTTAGATTTGCAAAATCCGATCACTTTTTTCTAGGGCATTCCTGCTCCAAATCGCGAATCGTGCTTTTTCTATTTTCTGTCCATTTTTTGCCCATTTTTACAGAAAACAGAAAAAAATGGCCAAAAATGGACAGAAAACAGAAAATAGACAATTCCGCACATCCCTGGTTGGAACCTCTGGGTGGGCGAAATCCTGACGTGTGTGCAAAATTTTTCTTCGACCCCCCCACTCTGTGAAAGCGAGCCAAAAATTTTCCAGAAAACGGAAAATGTATTTGCGCCTTTTCCGATAATGCCCGAAATTGGTAGCTGGAAATTTATATTGTGTGTGAAATGCTTGATACAAACAAAATTCAGAACCGTTCTTCCCATTCTTTCTAGTCACCAATGGAAATTTCGATTTTTTTCTTATTTTCGATGAAATCTGAGATTCAATGTGTTCGGTTTAATTCGAAATTCTGAAACATTTTCTTGCTAGAGAAGCCGAACATTTTTCCTAGAGGTTTTATCAAATTGGAATGACGATATTTGATGTTAATCCAACAACACTTGCTCAATCAATTTTTTCGAGAAATTTTTCCGTGAACTGAAGAAAGGTGCCAATCAAAAGCTTTTTTCGCATTTTCAAGATCCATTATTTGGGTTTTTAAAATTCCTACACGTCAGGAGAATACGATTTGCAAGTTATACTTCCGCTCAAAAACTGGATGCATATACATATGTACCTACGTCTAGTTATTAGATTATATTCTTTACTAGCGAGACCTAGCGAAGTTTTCGCTCACAGAAACTTTTGCGTGAGCCAACTACCTGAGACGGATTAGTTTGTTAGAACGGCGGTGACTGACTTCCGTCTAACCGAAAGTTGCTGTGCGTATGGACTCTCCTGAGCAGAGCAGGCTGCCGTACATTTACAGCAGGCCGTGGGGGTATCAAAACGTGGGATCATAAAGCAAAACATAAGAAGCCAGCGGTAAATCGTCGGTTGCTACCGACACAAAATTCACAACCCGTTCTGTACTTCCTTCCCTTACGTCGCTACCCACTGCCCTTTCTTCCAATTTGTAAAGTTCACAAGCGATTATTCTCGCTTTACCGTCTCTATCATGATAATGAAAAACGCGTTCTCATATTATATGATGTTTCCCTAGTTGACCAACATCATGCCCTTGTTCTCAATGAATGAAATTAGTAGGTGGTTGTTTATGTTTTTGTGGTGCAGATTTTGATAAGCTCAGACTTGCAACATATATAAAACTGGTTTTTGGAAGTTAGGGATTCGAAATGACTGAGCGGTTGCAATGAGTGGCGAACAGAGAAGGTGCGGAAGTGGAGCTGCTGCTTGTTTCCTAAAACTGGCAAGTAAATGTCTCAGGAGTTCTGCTTCAATCTCAAGACGCGTCGCAGGCTTCTCAAGATTCATGTTTTCCCATCTGTTTTCTTCTCCACAAAAGGTTAAGATTTAGCATAAAAAATATTTAAAAACATTTTTTCAAATTCTACACTCTTGGTGACGTCCTGCTACTCCCACTGCGGTCCTGCTAACTTTTGATGACCTGCACACTCCCACTCGGGACCTGTGCATTTTCTATGACGCCCTGCACACTCCAACTGGAGACCTGCGCACTCTCTATGACGTCCTGCACACTCCCGTTAAGGTTCTTCAGACTTTCCATAACGCCCTGCACCCTACCATTTGGGTCCTGCACACTTTCTGTGACGTGCTGCACATTCCGATTAGGGTCCTGCACACTCCGATTAGGGTCCTGCACACTTTCTATGACGTCTTGCACACTCCCACTGGGTTCCTGCACACTCCCACTGGGGGTCCTGCACACTTTCTATGACGTCCTGCACACTTCCGCTGAGGTCCTGCACATTCCTACTTAGGACCTGCGCACTTTCTATGACGTCCTGCACACTCCGATTAGGGTTCTGCACACTCCGATTAGGGTCCTGCACACTTTCTATGACGTCTTGCACACCCTCACTGGGGTCCTGCACACCTTTTATGACGCCCTGCATTTTTTGCATCGCTAGACGACTCGCAGAAGTTATCATGACCCACGGCCAAAAGTGCGCTCCACGGACAAACTCGGTTGCCCCGAGGCACGTAAGAGGTGACTCGGGCTGATTTTTTGGTAATCGATAAGTGTTGCACCCACGTAAATGCTGGTACCATTTCATACAAGTTTTGATCGGCCATTCCTAAGATATGCGGGACACATGCACACACATACACACACACATCGGGACATAACTGCTTTAAGTATAAGGATTTTTCTTGAACAACCTTTTTTGATCTTCGAAATTGTATATTTCGAGCTCCTTCAATTTAGGTACCAAATTTACGGAAGCTCAAGGTGTTATTTGGAGTGAACACTGATTCTCACACCTAAAAGGATATTTGGATTATTATTTGTTCTCTTGTTTACGCTGAGTGTGTTACCGGAACTGCACGAGCAAATTTAGCAGGGTAAAGTCAGGGATGGAGATTAGGCTCCGTCCATACGTGGCGAGAGCGTGCGATTACGCAAAATCGATGGTCATCGTGGGCACACGACTCGCTAGCCGCTCACAGGTGCTCCTTTTCGCGCGCCCTCGCTCGCTCGCTCCCGCGCGCTTACGCCAGCACCACGGAGCAAGCAGCAAGTTTCAAGCTTACTGCTCCATCACTAAAGCAGGTGGGTGGCACTAAACCTGTAGCAAAACTACTGCCCTTGTTTTCCATAATCCCACCACGAAAGTCGAAAACGGTGGGAAACCATAAGCCGTTGCGCCGACTCGAGCGATTGATCACCCGATCAAACGTTTTCAATCGAATCAACACGAGGTGGGGGGTGTTTGCCTGTGTTAATTTGCGGGCAGCGTTGGAGAGCGTCGAGAGGCGCACAACGGCGGGAGCGCCCGCTCTCGCGACGTATGGACGCTACCTCAGGTGCCTCCCCCATATGAAAATTTCTCGGAAGGCCCCTCTCGAAATAGATTATCCCTTCTGAGAATACCTATAACACAATTATGCATGAGGACTATTCTTCGATATAAAGTTATCGAAAATTCTCCGCTTTCGGCTATATTTCGTGGCACGAGAAGTACAAAAATCACCCAGAGAATTTGTTCTTGCCCTTTCACTGAGGTATACCATTTTCGGGAAGGATACCGTCTTTTTTCTATGCCTGAACTGGAATATCGTCCACAGCTGCGCCGCAATGCCTGCTATGAGAAGTGGAGCGTCTCACGAAGTAGTCCGAAACGAACAAGCACGTTTCGGGTTCACCTGCCCCTTTTTTTTCGTTTGGGGCCGGATCAAACATCGTCTTGACCACGCTCGAATCGAATTGAAGTGTGAGACGGCGATTTGACCGAAACGTCGACCGAATAAACATTTTCACCAATCAAAACCTAGATTGCCCTAGAAGAATATAAGCATCATACTGATGCTCAGGTTCGCAAAGGAGCATCCGCGGACAATATGATAAAAAAAGAGGATTAATGGCAAACTTGGAGTACTTCAATTAAAATGGGAATTTCCCGCCGTGTTACTCGCTATCGTATCACACTACTCCACCCCATAGTCTCTATTGCATCAGCCCCGAGTTTTTGATGACGAAAGACAAAAGGACTTTACGTGCCTAAAGAGTTTGAAACGGTAAACAAATCCCTACTTTCTAATATTCTTCAACGCCGAACACACCAAGTTAGGCATAGAAACATAAGTTGAATGCCCCACTGTTTTTGAAAAGTTTTCTCCTCTGAGGTTTTAAACAATGAAAAATAAGATACGGTTTCATGAGCATACGCTGCCTTGAATTGCTTACGCCATTAACTTTGAACGTACCTGCGCATCTGCCCATCCCACTTTAGGCTCTTCTTCTACATGACGATAACACATACCATCCTCTCGGCTCTGCCAACCCGTATCGCATTCTCCGAAGGCTGGAAATGCTACAATGTGCTATCGTCACCAACGCCCACAAAACTACGGATTGGTGTTTGATTGCGTTTATGATGAAGGAGACGAATTTCTGGGCTTGTTGGTCGAATCCACAGCTCACAGCGGTGTGGATCCCCGCTGTAAGGCGCGCCGCAGTGATGAGAGAGCGGCCACGCTCCGTGAGCTGTGGATTCGATCAACAAGCCGAAATTCTGTGTTTTTTCTACGCCGAAACTGTTCATTGCCGTGAAAGTTTGCCATGTCGAGTCAAAGCGGACTGCGGTATGACGTGAGAGAAAACAGTCCGATAATCTGCCATTTATGCTAGAGTCCTGAGAATGAGGACCTTGGCAAATATGTATTAGAATTAAGATGATGCCCACCGACAGATCCATAGCTGATTTTCACTCCACGGCCTTCGACTATTTCGTCAGAGTTAAAGTGAATGGCCAATGAATCGCCTTGAGAAATAATCTGAATCAATGAATTAGCACCTTATTCAAAAATTGAACTTCGTCATTATTTACTTACCTGCCGATTCTTTAACTGTCCACAAAAGGAAAGGTGAGGTCGCATCAACTGCGGCTGATTTCCTGTAACAAGAAACTTCTTCACCATTAGCATTTTCTGTTATCAGAAATCTTTTCTCAGGGGAAAGTGCTATAATTTTGTGGGAGCTGTTATTGGTTTGCGCTAACTTTTTCAAACGAGCAAGCAATGTACCTTCATGAATTCCGACGTAGTCAAGACATGAACGAAATATTTGCGCTTCCATGTCGACATGCAACAGTTCGATAGTAATTCTATGACTGGCTTCTGCTTTCAGGATGTAGTAGCAATCCATCTTTGGAGGATAGTTTGAGCTGCCATAGAATGGAGTCGTAAGATACTGCTTCGCTCGTGTAACATTTAAGTATGTAGTACCTGCAATGTTTCGATAACTATGAAAGAAACTTGGTTATGCTTTTAGAAAATCACTGAAAAGATTTTATCGGTAATCATATTAATCATTCCCCAACTGGCCGTCGGCTTTACTTGGAGCCTTTCCATGTTTAGGCTGGCCTAGCTGAACATCGTCTTTACGTTTCGCAAACTATTAGTCTCTACTTTTGGAGAATACGGCCTTGAATTCAGGGTTAATGGTACTCTGAGAGAATCTTTCGCTCTAGTTCCGTGATGCTCCCGCGATCCGCGATAGTACCGTGTTTGTCTTCCCCTAGTCCCGCGATTCGCGTCCGTTGCGTGATGGTTATCCAATTGATTCATCCGTTGACATTCTCGTTCTCGTACCGTGATGGTACCGCGATCGTTATCAAATCTACCGAGCTAGTACCGTGGTGCACTCGCGATCCAAGATGGTACCGTGATCGTTTCCCCCCGGTCCCGCGCTCTCATGATGTGCAGATTTGTAAAGTAGCGCGAAATACGGCAAGGGCAATACCTTATAGAGGTGAAACACCGAGAGGGCATTGATGATAGGACGCGGTACGATCAGGGGTGGGGCTGGCGGAATCCCGCGACCGTCCCGCGATACTTCCGGGCTCGGTTCATCGCGGTTCCGGATTGTAACACCCCAAATACTTCAATGTATTGACGCGATTTGCCCTCAGGTTGAAACTGGTAGAATCTAGTGATCGTTCCGTGATAGTCCCAGGCTCGATAACTTTAGGTGCCACTTAAGTGACACCTAAAAGTATGATAGACGATTTCAAAGTCTCGTTCCTGAAAGATACAGAAACATTCTTAGAGCACTTTCTATAGCCGCCTTCTACGGGCAATGTAGACGAAAAAACCGTATCTTATAATTCGTTGCTCCGCAGCAGGTATTCCCACGAAGTAGAGTGACAGAGCGAAAAGAAAATTATGTTGAAAAAATCCTTCAACAGGCGTTCAGATTCCTACATTTTCTGTTTAATGTCATTCGAGGCGCAATATAAACACAAAAACCTTGTGAGAAACCACAGCCAGACTTAGATGTCGGGTGTCATTTTGGCGCATACGATACCATTTAAAGGCACCATATACTCTCGTAAAAGTAGTTGAGGAAACAAAGTAAATCGAACCGTACGGCTTACAACACAATGCCTACGCATTTTTTTTGACTTTCAGCGGCCCACAAATCAGCTACAGGAGTAGCAGGTTTGATCCCGCCCGCACGCCCCCTGTAACTGCCCTCTCCCGCTCCAAAATAGGGGTGCTGTGCCATGCCCACCGTCGATGACGTGTGTGGGTGGATCCCTTGTTAAGCAATCCCTAAACAGTTCCGATCCCGGGTGCCGCCCAGCACCCTTATTTTGAAGGGGGAGGGGCAAATAAAGGGAGCGTGAAAATACGGGAGAGGCCACGCTTGCTCCCCTGTATTACAGACTAGTGTGTCAAGTTTGGAAAAATATTTTCTCGATCCTTCAGCCTAATTCATTTTACGAAACACCGGTTTTTCGCCTATTACTCTCTAACCGTTGAAGATAAGGTTTCGGTGAATTTGTTTTTGAAATCCACGTAAAATTCTGCGTCGAATGATATATCGGGTTCCTAACTTTGCCTGCCCCATAAGTCAGCCAAGTCGGTGGAGCCGAGCCCCGTTGTAGGCTCCAGGAGAACTCTGCGTCTCATACTTACGCCATAGAAGCGAGAGCACCCTATGGAGATAACTATGGAGCTCGGCTCCACCGACCTGGCTGGCTTATGGAGCAAGCAAAGTTAGGAACCCGGAATGTCACTCGACGCAGAATTTTAGGTAGATTTCAAAAACAACCTTAACCAGAACCCTATCTTCAACGGTTGAAGAGTTATAGGCGAAAAACCTGTGTTTCGTAAAATGAATTAGGCTGAAGGATCGAGAAAATATTTTTCCAAACTGGAAACACCAGTCGACGCAGAATTCCATCGAGATTTCGAAAACAACCTTCACCAAAGGTCTATCTCCGAGCACGAAAAAGGTAAGTTATGGACGAAATAATTTCAGGCAAAAAAATGCCCTTTATAAAGTGAAATCGGCTGGTAGAAGGGGAACGTATTTTTCCAAACTGAAAACGCTATTCGATGCAGAATTTTATGGGGATTCCGAAAACAATCTTCACCAAAGGGCTATCTTTTAGGGTGAAAAAGTTATGGCCGAAAAACCGGCAGTGACACCCACCCAATCTTGAAAATGACTTGCATGAGTGTTGGGTCGCTTTCATTCTTTTTCGGGGCGTTTCACCGGTTGTCGCCGGTTTTCCCAAGGGTGTAGTTTCCCCAATTCAGTTGCCCAGGGGTGAAGGTTGGTGGAGTACATGGCTCCACCCAACGAAGCTATGCCCTGTAGCGGCATTGTAGGCCGTTTTAGACGTTTTAAAATGTAAAGGTCTTGTGTTATAAGCATGTACACTGTCTTTGAACAAAACACAGCCTTGCCGAGACGCACTAATATTAATCGTATATCACGCACTATTTTCTTCCATACTGGGTCAAAAAAAAAGGAAACTGAAGCAGGGCGGAACAGTCTTAAAAACACCGCGAATCCGGAAACGGAATAAATTTGCACAGCTCTGCATAAGTTTGTGTTCGGCCCCACCCCTAGCAACTCTAGTTTCTGATAATTGGAGTCCGAACGTTGAACTTCTTTGCTCGCCTAGAGTCTCTTGAGCTTTAATTATGTCAAATCAGAGTCCTTGACTACATCTACTTCTCAAAACTTCGATTGATGAATTATTCGACGGACTCGATGCCGATTTTCTTAGCCGAGCAATCAATTTATTCTTCGTTTTCACTCAAGCGAGTAGTTCATGTGAGTCAATCTCGACTTCATGTAAATGGGTGCTGGTCAAGCGAAGAAGATCCCGAGCTTATGAACGCAAAATGTTTTTCTGACAGTAAGAAAATTTTTGAATTTTTTCATGTGACGAGAAAAAACAGCATTGTGATGAGGCTGCTCTTTGAGAGAAAAGAAAGAGATTTGTTCGCAAAGTCTGACAGGGAGATGTTGAATCAGAAGTCGCGAAACGTTTAAATACTTCAACACACAGTTTCTTTGTGCATACAAATAGAGACGGAGCGAGAGCCCAGCTAATCGCGGATATAGTTTTGGTGTAATTTTTTCGGCACTATCCTAGACGGGGGGACACTCAGAATTCAAGTCAGAAATGAAGTGATAAACCGATCCGAAGCGCTACCAATCGAAGTATTTCTATAAAATTCCAATAGCAACAATGTCAAGCATTTTTTATCCGATTTTATGTTCATTTCTAAGAGTAAATCCTGAGTGCTCCCCCGTGTAGGATAGAGCCATTTTTGCGATTCCTTGGTCATTCAGGGTATAACAGGTACGGGAGGAATCATTTAAAGGGGCTTAATCCTCGCAGACGCCTCGGTCATTGGGACTCACGCGTCAAATAAAATGCGTGTTGTGTAGGCACACACAACACACGCGCCTTTACGCGCAAATTCTCTGATTTTCTTGCGGAACGGCTGATTTTCAAATTCAAATTTATCACACTTGCCTAGGTATACTCTGTTTATCTTGAATTGCACAAAATCAGGTCCGCCAATAGTCCTCTAATTGGCCCGCTAGTACCGTAATGTACGTCCACGACGCGTTCTCGGCAGACCCGGGTGGCAGGGTGGGTGGCCGAGTGACGGCATTGACGAATCGATTGCTCTGCACACCGGGTGCACACCCGGGTCTGCCGAGAACGCGTGGTGGACGTACACTACGGTACTAGCGGGCCAATTAGAGGACTATTGGCGGACCGTGTTTTGTGCAATTCAAGATAAACAGAGTATAATAAGATATGAATAAACAGTCAGAGTCACAGAGATCAAAAACTTTAATCGTAATCCTAATAGAAATAGAGCTAGAACACCATTTATTCCGGTGTAAGATACCGACTGAGAACAGTTTTGAAACGGAAAAACGTGGAAAAAAACTTGCAATTTTTTACCCGAACTTAGATAATACAATCCCGCACGAACCGTGAGGAAATGCCGCCAGCCTCGAAACGAGGCCTAGCGAAGCTAAGCTTGTACCTTTGCCCCCTGGTATTAGAAAGTGAGAGTACAAAACTCTGACAGGTACAATCCCACCAAACCTCTTAGGCACAAGGGAACTACTTCTAGCCAGGTTGGGCCTCTCTAGAACCTGTTTTTGGCGTTGAAGCTGTTTGTGGTCTTCGCAGCTGTCTGAAACCACTCTTAAAAAAGGCATAGGCGTTTTTTGTCAGATTTTCGTACCTGTTTACCTTCCAAAGCGCGCACTAGTTTTTGGAGAAAGAGTTTCTTCACTCCAATTAGAGGGCTCTGAAAGCGTTTTTTAAATAAATGTTCCTGAATTGACCTAAAATCCTCACAGATGGGTTAGCTGGGGCGCTGGGAGTTATTTGTCGATTTTCCAAAGTTTTCGACCTGATTCGTTCAAAGCTTCCCATTGGGGAAAAATCTGATCACAAATCGCGACTTTTGACTATTTCCGTGATGCTACGATAGATATGACTCAAATTGTTGCTTCGGGGGTTATGTGGAGTGTTGAGCACGAATATGAGGTCGGTTTATCCATTTTTGACAGATTACGGTAGATTACGGTTTGTTTACGGTAGTTTTGTCAAAGTCTCAAATTTGACTCAAAACTCGTGTACGAGGGTTATTCGGGGTGGTGAATACGAATTTACGTCCAATTGTCGATTTTTGAAATACTAAGTTAGGTTTTGCCCCCTAAATGGCATGGTACCTACCGTAATCTACAGTACACCTCAGAATTTCAACAAACGGACTCCAGACTCGTGTTCACCACCCTGGATTACCTTAACGTACAAGTTTTGAGCCGATTCCTAAACATTTTTTCAAACGCTCAAAAACATTTTATTGGGGGTACCCCAACCTTGCCGCCTGGCTTTGAAAAACGCGTTCAACTTTTTCCAGAGTGGTTTTAGGCAACTGCGAAGACCATACTCGGATGGGCAGTGGACTAATTTGAAAGAGTGTTGTTCACCAAGGCATCTGTTGAAATTTCGTCCACGAGTGTGCATTTTTGGGCTACTTACAAGTTGCGATTCCGCGAGAGATCGGACATTTTTCGACGCTTTGAAGGGAGGTGCAGTCTAGGGTACGAAAACTACATTCAGATAATGAATGTCCGTATCAGAAAACGTACCCAAAATTTCATGGACGCATGCGGCTTCAAACTGCAGAACGTTACACTATACGGGTCGAGCCTTTTTTCATGCACACAGGGGTATTTTCTGGTGCGCAGAAAACTACCCTCAGAATATGACTGTCCGTATCAGAAAACGTACGAAAATTTCATGGTTGCAGCTTCAGGCAACAGAGCGCTACATATGGCGGGGTCCCCGGAAAAATGTTCAAGTCTAAGATTGAAATGAAAAATTTACAAGTATTACTCGAAATTGTTATGAGGGCTTTTTGCGTTACAGCAACGTGCAGAAATTGAGTCCGGCACCCGAATAAACAAGTGTTTTTTGGTTTGTCCAGTACAGCCTTTGGAAACTATTTTTTGGGTGTGATGCAATCCATTTTATCACACCTAAAGATTAGTCTCCAAAGGCCGTTTCGAACGATCTAGAAAAAACTTAGTCTCTTACTTGGATTCCGGACCAACGTTTCCGCACGTTGAAGCAACGCAAATGCCTGGATAACGATTTTGAAAAAGACATAGATTTTTCATTTCAATCTTGGAATTGAACATTTTTTCGATGACCCCGCCTTGTGTAGCGCTGTGCAGCCCGACCATTTGAGATTGTCAGCTTTATTAATGTTGAAGGCTATCTTTGCCAAAATCGTCATCGTTAATTGTATAAATTTTCATATATAAAAAGTATATGACATGTGAATTCAGTATCACATCACAAAGTTAGCGATTTCAACCGTATTACTCGAGGGTATAAGCAAGATGACTGATTTTTGCAATTAAAATGCCATTCAGCAGACAAACTGGCTGCAAAGCTGTTTCAGATCCTATTTCGGACTATGAAGAACGTAGATCCGAGAAGTGACGAGTTGGGACAATTTTAGCAATTTGCGCGTAAAGGTGCGTGTGTTGTGTGTGCCTACACAACACGCATTTCATTTGACGCGTGAGTCCCAATGACCGAGGCGTCTGCGAGGATTAAGCCATTTAAAGGCAGGGTTCGCGATAAAAACGACTTTTGAGATCTCGTCATGAGACAGTAGATTTGGTCATCACAAAAGGAAAAATAAGTGAAAAAAAAACCGGAAATTTGCTGGACAACGCTCAACAACAAGGTGTACCGGCTAATTACCGGTGTCGACCGGCCCACTATGTAGTTAACGAGATTTTCATTAATGCTTGCTTATCTGCCCTTTATTCTGCTGTTAAAGTAGTCAGTAGTCTATAAGAGTGCTCAGACATTACTTTAGAAGCAAAATGAAAAATGGCAAAACTGGATATGTGGGGGGGGGGGGCGCGGGCACCAAGCAATAACCTCTTCTTGAGCGTTTTTTTCTCCAACTTTGCGTTCATTTTCACTTTTGTGATAGCCAGATCTACTTTTGCATGAGGATAGCACCACAACCGTCTTTATCGCGAACCCTGCCTTTAAGCATTCAATATCGGAATTTGGCGCTGGTTTTTTTTTGCGAAACGCAAATGAAAAACAGTCGGAAAATTACTTTCTCATCGCAGTCAGGGTCAGGCAGACCGTTGTCCAATACCTCGACGAAGCTACGTCCCCCCCCTTGTAGATCAAAATTTTTGGAAAATGTTCGAAAGTTTTACGTCCCCTCGGGCACTGAAAAACATTTCACAGTTTTTGTGGTCAAAAATTTCAAAAAAAAGTAGATTTTGTTATGGCTGACAGATCAGGAAGTGATATGAGAGAAAGTGTCCGTGATCGGCGAGGTTAGAATGCCGATGGCCACCCATGTAGGAGAGGTGGTCTCCCGTTGAGCAGATCAGATGAGTGATCCACCGGGAAGCGGACCGCATAAAAGGCCGTTGGTGAGGGCCGGAGACATGTCAGCCTCAGCCGCACTGCCCCGCTCATCTCTGGTGTTCTACTTGGTATTCTGCTAGTAAATTCTACTGTATTCTCTCGTCTTCCCTGCAGCAGCACGGTAGCTCTCGCCTGTTAGAGAGAGCAGAGAACTTTGTATTCTTCAGAATACAACATTGGCGATCAGGAGTTCCACTTGCTTGCTATTGGAGCAGCAGTGGAAGAGCTCAGACAGAGTTTCCGAGAACTATAGAAGGAAAGTTTTTAAAAACTGATTGGAAATTTGCAGAAGTAGTTGCAGATTTCTGAAAAGAAAGGATGTTAGCAGGAAGCCTAGGCCAGATGAAAGATTCAGTCATGAATACTCAACTAGTTATGTCGATGTTCAAAGAATTATTGGAAGAACAGAGAAAAGCTGCTGAGAAACAGTAGAGAGACATGATAGAGCTGGTTTTGAACAGAATGTCAAGCACAAGTGGAGTCCAGAGAGAAACTGAAGAGATTTCAATTCCAAACATGATGTCGGCTCTGAGTAATCGAATAGAAAAGTTCATATTTGATCCGGATATGGACATGAGTTTCTCGAGATGGTTTTCTCGATACAAAGAAGTGTTTGCTGATGATGCAAAGCAGCTTCCTGAAAGTGCAAGGGTCAGACTGCTTTGTGAGAAGTTAGGTTCGGTTTCATTTAAGAAGTATCAGAGGCATGTTTTGCCAAAGGAGGTAGTTGAAATCGGATTTGACGAAACAGTGAACATCCTAAAACAGCTGTTCGATCTCAAGGCATCAGAATTCACAACGAGATATCAATGCTTGAAAGTAGAAAAGAGTGATTCTGAAGATTATCTCACATACACAGGTAGGGTAAATGAGATATGTGAAAAGGCGAAAATCCACGAATTGGATTTGGATGGAATAAAGTGTTTGCTATGGATTTTCGGACTGAAATCTCAGAAAGAAGCCGAGATAAGGCAGCGGCTCATTGCAGTGCTTGATAGGGAGTATAAGGCTGAACGAAAAGTTTCACTCCAAGAGTTGCACATGGAATGTGAGAACTTTTTGAGTTTGAAGAGAGACAGTGAAACTATCGCTGGCAGTGTGAAGTTCGTGGAGGAAACCACCAAAGTGGAAAAGAAAGCAATTCAGTGTTGGAATTGCGACGGTAACCATTTGGCAAGGTCCTGCAAGTCAAAGCCTTGGTTTTGCAAGAAGTGCAAGAAAACTGGGCATAAAAAAAAATTCTGTGAAATTGCAAGTCAACGGCAGGCTGTGGAGAAGAAATCGGTACAAAGAGGCTATCAGGGTGGAAATCATAGAAAGAACACGAAGCAAGGCCTCAAGCGCAATGTGCACGTCGTTAAGATTGCAAATGCGGCTGTCGAGGTCAACTCCGCACGTGTCTATGTGGAAGCGATCGTGAATAATCACCCTATAGAGTTCCTTCTAGACACAGGGTCCGATATTACGTTAATGAACGAGGATGTTTGGAGAAAGATGGGATCTCCAACCCTGCAAAGCACGAGTCTTGTAGTGAAAAATGCCAGTGGGACTCCCATGAAGGTTCGTGGGAAGCTGAGATGCGAGTTTGAGCTCAAATGGTCAAAATCAGAAGGTTATGCATATGTGACGCCTTACAATTCGCTTATGGGTCTGGAGTGGATTCAAATGAATAAAGAAATGTCGCATCATATGAAAATGATGGTGGCAAAAGTTGAAAGTACAGTGTTTCCCGATGTGGGAGAGCAAATGAAAAGGATCTATCCGGCTGTGTTCGAGGAAGGTCTGGGATGTTGCACAAAGGAAAAAGCCGAATTGGAGCTCATACCAGGTGAACGACCAGTGTACCGTGGTTGCAGACCGATGGCACACGCTGCGATCGAGGCGGTCGACAAGGAAATTGACAGACTGCTGGATATGGGTGTCATTACGCCAGTCAGCCATAGTGAATGGGCTGCACCAATAGTATGCGTGAAGAAATCAAATGGAAAATTGAGAGTTTGTGCGGACTTCTCAACCGGTCTAAACAAGGCATTGCAGTCATTTGATTATCCTCTGCCAGTGCCAGAGGATATTTTTGCGTCTCTGAATGGTGGAAATGTGTTCTCGCAGATCGATCTGTCAGATGCTTTTCTGCAGATTGAGTTGTCTGAAGAAGCGAAGAAAAAAGTTGCGGTGAACGCTCATCGTGGATTGCTTCAATACAACCGTTTGCCATTCGGAATAAAGACTGCACCGGGAATATTTCAGCAGATAATGAACAAGATGGTGTCAGGACTGAGAGGTGTGACTACGTACCTGGACGATATTTTGGTTTGCGGAAAAACCGAACAAGAGCATAAAGAGAATTTGCTGGCTTTGTTCGAGAGGATCGGTGAATACGGATCCAGAGTGCGCTTGGAAAGGTGCGCATTTTCCAAACCGGAAATTCGTTACCTAGGATTCATTGTTGATAAGAATGGCAGAAGGCCTAACCCGGAAAAGATTGAAGCCTCAAAAATATGGCTGTAGCGAAGAATGTTGGTCAGCTACGAGCATTTTTGGGCATGGTGACGTACTACTCAGCATTCATGCCAACGATGAAAGATCTCCGTGGTCCATTAGACGCAATGCTGAAAAAGGATGTGAAATGGGAATGGAAATCTCAACATCAAACAGCGTTTGAGAAGTTGAAGGCGGCAAACTTGTCTAGTGAGGTGAATTTGGCTCACTACGATCCCAAGCAGAAGGTTGTGGTCGCAGCTGACGCTTGCGACTATGGAATTGGATGTGTAATCTCGCATAGGTATTTGGACGGCACAGAAAAGCCTGTAGCACATGCTTCGCGTTCTCTGACGAGCGCAGAGAAGAATTACTCTCAGATCGAGAAGGAAGCCCTGGGACTTGTGTTTGCAGTGAAAAAGTTACATAAGTACGTATACGGAAGGAAATTCCTGTTGCTGACGGATCACAAACCGTTGCTAACCATCTTTGGGGACAAGAAGGGAGTTCCAGTGTACTCCGCTAATAGGCTCATGAGATGGGCAACTATACTGCTAGGTTACGACTTCGACATCGAGTATGTAAAGACCACGAAATTAGGACAAGCCGATGGATTGTCAAGGTTGATGCAGACGCATAAACTTGAGGAAGAAGACACTGTGATCGCAGCAGTTGAGAAAGATGTGTTTATGGTCCTTGAAGATTGCATCAGGAAGTTACCAGTAACGCACAGGGACGTTGAGTTGCTTACGGAAAAAGACCCGTTGCTGAGTAAAGTTGTGCTGTTTTTGAAAAGTGGAAGATGACCAAAGATTGAGGGTGATCTGATTCCATTTCACAACAAGAAAGAGACACTGTCAGTTGTTGGGAACTGTCTCATGACTTGTGAAAGAGTGGTGATTCCCGCGAAGCTGCAGTCGCAAGTTTTGAAAGAGCTGCATGTTGGTCATCCTGGGATTGTGAGGATGAAAAAGGTAGCCAGAAGTTACGTGTACTGGCCTAATACTGACAAGGACTGCGAAAATATTGTGCGGCAATGCGAGAATTGCCAAAATTGTGCAAAGAACCCTCGGAAAGTACCACTAGAAGCTTGGCCGGCAGCAACTAATGTTTGGCAGCGAGTTCATGTAAATTTCGCTGGTCCAATGCATGGTTTGTACTACATGGTGGTAGTGGACGCGTTCAGCAAATGGCCTGAGATGATCGAAATGGTGAATATCTCTGCAAACCAGACCCTCAAGGTATTGAAAAGTTTGTTCGCAAGATATGGCTTGCCGGAGACCATTGCGAGCGACAATGGGACGCAGTTCGTGTCGGAACAGTTCAGGAAAATGTGCGAAGAGGGAGGAATCCAGCACGAGAGAACTGCCCCTGCCATCCACAGTCGAATGGGCAAGCAGAACGCTTTGTAGAGACTCTCAAGCGAGGTATCAAAAAGCTTAAAGGGGAGGAGAGGCCAACAGAAGATACGCTGAATGTAGTGCTGCAAGCTTACAGAAGCACGCCTAACGCTTGTCTTAATGAGAAATCTCCTGCCGAACTGTTCTTGGGTAGGAAAATGAGAACAAGACTGAGTTTGCTGATTCCAGGCAAGAAAGAACGTGAAGATCCGCTCGCACAGGATAGGCGAGAAAGAATGAAGGAACAATTTGATAGAAAAAACGGAGCTGTTCATAGGGAGTTCGAGGTTGTTGCTCTTGTGTATGTCCAGCGTTGGAAGGCACCGCAGTTCGTATGGGTCAGAGGCAAGGTACTGAAACGCCTTGGAACCGTAAACTATGAAGTTGTTGTGGACGGAAAGGTGGTTAGAAAACATGCAAACCTGATGCGCCAAAGGGAAGATGTGAACGCCCCAGATAGAGAGGGGGAGGCGCTTAGAACTCTGCTCAATGTACTTGAGCTTGATGATGTGATGAACAATACGTCTGCAATCGAGCCGAACCCAACAAGCGACAATGGCAATCCTCCGATGCTCAATCCACGTCGAGAAGCCGATGATGCGGAATTCAATCACCAACCACGACGTTCCATCAGAATCAGACGGCCTCCTCAACGATATGGAATCAATGCTTAGATTATATTGTTAACTTTTTAATTTTGCTTAATTCGATTGTATTTTCGTTATTTTTGTAGTAGATTCGTTTTGAATTTTTGCAATAACTCATCTACTAGGGGAGGTGTTATGGCTGACAGATCAGGAAGTGATCTGAGAGAAAGTGTCCGTGATCGGCGAGGTTAGAATGCCGATGGCCACCCATATAGGAGAGGTGGTCTCCCGTTGAGCAGATCAGATGAGTGATCCAGCGGGAAGCGGACCGCATAAAAGGCCGTTGGTGAGGGCCGGAGACATGTCAGCCTCAGCCGCACTGCCCCGCTCATCTCTGGTGTTCTACTTGGTATTCTGCTAATAAATTCTACTGTATTCTCTCGTCTTCCCTGCAACAGCACGGTAGCTCTCGCCTGTTAGAGAGAGCAGAGAAACTTCAGAATACAACAGATTTCAACCTGAATTTTCAAAAAAATAGTTACTGCACTCTAGAGTATATCAAACGAATAGAAATTTTCGAATATTCGAATAAACGAATTATTCGAAAAATTGACTTCTCTGAATATTCGAATAAACGGATTATTCGAAAAATTGACTTCTCCGAATAGCTTTTGTCCAGGACCTCGACGAAGCTACGTCCCCCTCCCCCAGAAAGCAAATTTTTTGAAAAATTTTCAAAACTTGGACGTCCCCCTCAGGTCCTGAAAAGTGTAACAATTTTTGTGGTCAAAATTAAAAAAAAAGTATATTTCAACCTGGATTTTCAAGAAAAGGTTACTGCACTTCCAATCCGACTGATTAGCCTCGGGGAGTGTAGTTTTGACTTGCCCCTAAGCAACAACATCTGTATTGAGAAGGAAGTAATTAAAATTGTGACACAGATCGCCTCACAATCTAATGATGGCATAGCGATGAAACAAAATGTGTGAAAATTGAAGCAGAGATAAAAAAAACGCTGGATACTTGTTCCTTGATTGCATTAGGTTTTCTCCTAGTTTCAATCGTGCAGTAAGCTAACAAAAAGAAAAGAATGATTTAAAAATGACGCAATAGGCGGGCTTGAGCTGATAGGAATTTTTTGTAGTGGAGGAAATCACGGTGAGGATGTAGAACATTTCCTAACTTTCAATGGATTCCAACCTCGGAATTGGCAAAACTCTGGCTTATGTACAGCATTATTCGGGGACGTTTTGGACTCTCGATAACAGCTCACTAATCATAAGGCTTCACGAAACCTGGGTGCAAACCTAGTTGGATGGGGTCACTCAGCGTACGAGGGAAGAACGAATGTTACACTATTGAAGATCGACGCATTTCGATGGAGTTTGTGTAAGGACAATGCCTGCTAGCACTATCAAATAGCAGATACCGGCAGAAGCCTACATTTTGACGGATAAAAATTGAGTGGCCACCTCCAAGTAGGTTGACATCGAGACCTCCGGGTGGGTGGAACCCTATCGTGGGTGCGTAAGCCTTCACAGGTTCAAAAAAGTTCGATTCCCAACTAGTATTGTCCGAACAGAAGAGGTGCGAGTGGGGGGGGGGGGGTTTTCACCGGCGGTAGTTTTGCGGGCACTGGACTGCGCAACAGTGCCCGCAAAATCACAGCCGGTGGCAGACGCGGCTTGGCATTAGAGCGCGATATTTTTCGGCGGCTCGCCGCAGTGATAATTAAAACTCCTTGCTCTGGAATGCTCTGAATTGAGGAGTTCCCGAGCGGAATTGTGGTAGTGAGTAAAAGGCAAGCCAAAGATGGGAATTTTACCTTTAGGATGTTGAAAATTCGTTTAAAAAAATAATTACTGTTTTCCGATTTCGGCCGAAGGCGCGGTTTTGGACAACGGTTTTGAACAACGGTTTTGGACAACGGTTCTGGACAACGGTTTTGGACAACGGCAAAACGTGTTCTAGGCGATTTTCTTCGTGATTTTAAGGTGGTGGGATGGGTGTACGGTATCAGTTTGTGAGGAGTTTCATGGAAAATCTGATTTTTTTTCAGAACTTTGAAAATTTGAAATTTGTGGGGGGACGTACGTTGTCCAATATTCGAAGTGAAGAATTTAAGCGGTAATAGGCCCGATTAATGAATGTAACTCGTCTAAAAATGTGTTTTATGTGCTGAAAATTTGAATTCTGCCTAAAATATGTATGTCTATTATATCGTTGTGTAAAGATACTTTCCTCACATGTACTGTTGTGGTGCTTTACTTATGTTCTCTTGGATCTTTTTGTTGCGATTACAATATGTGGGACAACCGCGTCCTAACCCCTCGTTCCACCACCTGTTTTCTTCACAGAACGAGAAACGCAATTGAAAACACCCCGACTTTTCAAAATTATGGCCCGAAGTTTTCACGTCCCCTCCTGAAAAAATCTAAATTTCGAAAAAAAATTTTCGTCGCCCCTGTTGTCCAGCTGGACAACGCCCGCCTGACCCTGATTGCAGGGATACAGCAGCGGATCCGAGAAAGCAAAATAGAAAACAAGATATGAAAAAGGAAGGAAAACGCAGAGCAGTTTGGCGACGCATGGTGATTCCACTTGTCCTCCTTGTAATTTTCGTCTTCAGATTGCAATGCCAATGCAGTAGCATGGGTCGTTAACTTTTATTCTCCGAACGACAATTTCGGATGCACAGTTGGCAGATGGATCGTCCAGAGGCGACACCGTTACATCGCCATTCGTTATATATATATATATATATATATATATATATATATATATATATATATATATATATATATATATATATATATATATATATATATATATATATATATATATATATATATATATATATATATATATATATATATATATATATATATATATATATATATATATATATATATATATATATATCTATATATATATATCTATATATATATATATATATATATATATGAAATTCATGTACATATATGCTTCTAGGGTCAGTCTAGTCCGAAAATACAAATCCGTTCTAAGGTCAGGCGAAGAGGTTCATTCAAAAAAGTTGCTTGACAAGTGAAACCTTTCTCTAGTGATCGGAGAAAGGTAAAATGGAAGTAGTGACAACTCACCAGAACAAGCCGACTGTGCGTAGGACAAGTTGTCGAGGTAGGAAATGCAAAGGAATAGTTGAGCAGCTAACGATAAACGTTTTGAGAAGGTTAATATTCGGTTGAGGCACATCGTGATGGGGTCAAGCTGACCATGCAAAGGATCTCCAATTGGCATGGTTACTAAGTAACGGACGCGAAGCACGCGATTGCTCACCTCTCATTCAGCAGCATCAGTTCTCGCCGTTGCTGCTGGCGAAAAATAGCGGTCACTCGCTCTCTCCTTGGGTGGAAGTCGGCCAGTGCCAGTTTTTTCGCAACTACGGGTATTATATGAGCCACTGAACGAAAGATACGGAAGTGGATAGATGTATTGAAAACATTCAAATCAAAGTCAGAAATTGTAGAGCCGTTGACATTCGAATTCCGAAAGGTGAGTATTTTGCAGGTCAGGTGTCAGAGGACTCATAAAAAACAATAATTTTGGGAACTCAAAGTGCATCCATGTCGCCAGCAGTTGCGACAGCAAGTCGTGTGCAACGTCTTAATGCTATTGCTGAGCCCCATTTTGGTCAATTATGACGAATTTTCTGAATTCGGATTCTTTTTTCCTAACTTTGCTGCGATTATAATTTCCAACTGAGGATCATGTTTCTGTCTCCAACTTCTCCTGTCTTGCAACCTCGGCATGGTTAGTTTATCTTGATTTTGTACTTCTGTATGCCTTCGAGGTTTTTAGGTGATATTATTTATTCGTCGGCCCTACGTTTCGACGCTGTCGTCGTCGTCGTCAGAGGGCCTAAATGTGTGGAAAGGTTTAACCTGTGTTCTACACCATCAAAAACCTCCATCGCTCTAGCGTTTTCGACGTTATGCTAGGATGACAACGCGAAAACACACTTCTACGTATAAAACTCACACATCGAACCACCATACGAGCAGAGCGTGGCCTGCTTCGCACGAAACCAGTGCAGCGAATTAGTCATTTAGCGCAGTGTGCCGATTTTTCTGTTTTGGGACCTGCTCTAGCCAATCAGGCTCAAATCTTTCGGCCTTGCAGCCGAGTTCAGCGATTTTATGCTAGACTTCTGCTATATGTATAGACAAGGAAAATGGCCAGTGTCTACCTCTAGAAGCTCGAAACAGCATTTTTCCTTTCTGGACCCCTTCGCTTGAGTGGAGTACTCCGAAGTTTGATTTGCAAAAGAAAAAAGTTTTTTCGTTCGTTTCCTTGTGCTAGATCAGCAACTCCCTTTGGACGCTTAACAACGGTTGCACTATGCACGCGGCACGTTTTCAAGCATTGCGCGTCAGGCGATGCGGTATGGTGGCTGTAAAACAGATGGCTGCGGACCACTCACAAGGGAACCACTATAAGTCATAGTAACCATTCCAAATGAAATGTACTTTTCTTGAACCATTTCGGACAAAAAGTCCGAATATACCTATCGCAGCTGCCTAGACCCACTCTGAAAGAAGCTATGAGCGTTTTCAAAGCTTCGTGGCCCGTGGAATTTTTAGGGTGTTTCGAAAAATTTTTTTCCCGGGTTCTGCTAAAAACATGCATGTAGGAGTAATCTGGGGTGCTGAACACGAATCTGTGGTTCGCTTGTCGAAATTTCAAGGTTTACTGTAGGTTACGGTAGGTAACATGCCATTTAGGAGGCCAAACCTACCTTAATAATGCGAGAATCGACAAATGGACATCGAGTTCGTTTTCAGCACCTTAAATAACCCCCACATAGAAACTTTGAGACAAATCTGAGACTTTGACCAAACTACCGTATACCCACCGTAATCTACCGTAAGCTATCAAAAATCGATAAGCTGACACCAGATTCGTGTCGAGCACTCCATGTAACCTCCAGAAGAACGATTTGAGCCACATCTGTCTTCCAATACCGGAAATCGTCAAAAGTCGATTTTGCCGTCAATTTTTTCTGCCGGTGGGAAGCCTTGAACAAATTTAGTCGAAAACTTAGGAAAAACGACAAATGAACCTCAGATTCGTGATCAGCACCCCAGATAACCTCCTAGGGCCAATTTTTAGTCAAATCTAGAATATTTTTCTAAAGCGCTCCCAAAGCCCTCCAATCGGTATAAAAAACTCAGGCGATTCTCGGCCCCGAGCCGCACCGAACAGGAATCGGAGCCGCCTGACAGTTCGGCTCGTTTGCCCAATCTCCGAGCCACTGCTGTTGCTGTTCAGGCAAACCGGAGTAGCCTGGACAGCAACAGCAGGGGCCCGGAAAGCAACAGCAGTAGCCCGGACAGCAACAGAAGCCGACTCACAGATTGGGAACACGAGCTGAACTGTCAGGCGGCTCGTGCCCGAGATTCGCCTGAGAAACGCCGAACCGAAAATCCGTACAAGTCGCAGCGCAGGTGGGTGATGGTCGCAATGTATTCCTTCCTGGGGAAACGTGGGAGCAGCGAAGCTCATAACTGGACGCAAAACGGGGCTACGCCGTGTTGCGTCCAAGCACGCGCTTCGCTCCTCCCCCGTTTCCCGGTGAAGGAATACGTTACGACCATCATCCGGTGCAGGCTGCTGAGATATCCGCAGCCATCTGTTTCGTGGTTACCCCAACGACATGAGTTCCGTATTATATTTAGTCTAACGCATGGACCGAGCGGCTGGTCGTGCGCTGTTGGCGGCATCACCGGCCAACGGGGTTTTGATCGCGCGCGGCGAACTATCGCCGCAGCCCGTCCATTCGCATGACTAATTTGATAACGTGGACTCTATATTGCTCGTTAAAAGTACAGTATAACCTAGAAATGTCGTTTCAGATTTTTCGCTTGTCTTGAAGATGGTCATACCCTGATTTCAATGATGTTTTCGGAATCGTGCAAGACTACCTGGATAATGAGTTACGGCCCCTCAGGCGCTGCCTAGAATTGAGCCACGAAAGCATGGTGGGCGAGTTGCTCGAGGCTGGTAATGTCGTCGTTCGCAACCGATGTGTATGGGCGGACTTCTGTCAAGAGAAAAGATGAGAATAAAGGGAAGAACCTGGTTATCGATCTGAAACCATCGCTCACCTCGCCACTGTTAAGCTCGAATGGTTAAAGGCAGTGGTCTCGATGAAATATGCTTGTCTTCTTTTCCTCTCTAAACCCTTTGCTGGGTTTAGAGTAGTGGAACCTGTTGGAAAAAATCGCGAAAAGCCGCTGTTCCGGGCCAAGTTTCAAGCCTGAACTTTCTTGTCTTTTGATGGTGGAGGAGCCCACCCCACATCATCGGCATCGATGATCTCTAATATCAAGAACATCAGCTGGCTTGAAATTGATTTTCAATCGATGAACATTGACTCATCTAGTCAAAAACATTGGCTGGAGTGCTCTCTTTCATTGCTCAACTGTTTTTATTAGGTAAAATTGCATTTATTTCTTCCTGAAAATGTCGATGACTTTTGACTGCTTGGCATGTAACTGCGATCTTTTTGGTCGGCGCTGTGCACGTGTGCACGAACTGGCTTCTTTGGGCCCTAGAAACTCTAATTCTAGCCCGTTTTTCACCACGCTACCTTCATAGTTTTTCAGCTGTTTTTGATCTAAGCTGATTTTTTTTAGTTTTCTCGATAACGTTTTCATCGTGACCACTGCCTTTAACACAGGTGCGCGCCAAAGCGGTTTCTTGCTGTGGGCGCCAGGGTGGCTTCATCCCGTATCTCGCTCATTCGAAGAATTCAGGGCTAGCACTTGGCATGCGAGATACAGGGTTCATCTACTTCACGAATATGTGAAAATCTTGGATTTCGTTCCCGAGGTTGGACTTTGCTTTTAACAGATCGCTTGCGTCCCTTCCAACGTGCCTCTACGATTTCACGGGTCCTTGATCGTTTTCTAATTCGCTCATCTCGATGGCTCATTTAATGCGGATCACCTTCAGTACCTGAGTTTTTTTGTGTAGGCAGGTACCTATTGTTACTTTGATAACATTTATGTGTTATATTTCACATCATGACGTTCCAGGAAGGTCGGCAGAAAGAAAAACAATGGCATGTAAGCAGGCTTGGCATGTCTAAAAGGGAGGTCCATCCATGACTTTAACACTTACGCTATGCAGATTAGGGTAAGAAAATTTTGAATGCCTTGTGCAGCAATTTGCGCACGTGTTTCGTGATCCGCGACGCTGCATATGTACGGTCGGCACGGATCGCACTGGTACTCTTGGTTCGTTAGGCGGTATTTATACTCCTTAACGCCAGCACGTCACGGGCGGGTGTGGGAGTGTAAATGGCCTGACACCACGCCCGCTCCGCTATGGCGGCGACGGCCGTAACGACGTTTTCTTCAATTTCTATATTAATCTGTCATCAATTCAATTCCTTTCCATAATAAATATTGTCAGCACTATCTTCTGCTGCCATGATAGTGAACGCGTGCAGTAGCGAATTCTAGTCTCGCAATGGAAGAGTCTCAACAATCGGAAGTTCCACAAATGTCATGTCGCCATCAGCTGCTCAAAAAATCTAACATGAGGATTTGCATTACCTTGCTTCGTTCTGGCCAATTTTACGACTGCCGTTTTGTTAATCTTTTTTTTTTCGTCGATTTTAAACTATCCGTTGGAAGGTTTTGGACCACACTCTGGTGGAAGAGTGTTTGATCATAGGAGGTTACAATAGCAAATTGCCCAGATTTGTTGAAGCAGTAAGGACAATCTAGAACACCTATTACTACTGTGATCAGAATGCAAAATAACCCTCGTATACCTCTTTTGGGTTAGATCGAATGTTTGTGCGTCTTTCTAGAATAAATTTATGTTTTAGAGCTCGTATAAAAAAGATAGGCCACCCCTGGGTTAAATCGGAATTGTCGTTCGATAAAATTGTGTGACCACAAATCTAAACGTCGATTGGCTCTCCTCACTCTTTCCCTTATCGCACCAAAAACTCGATTTGGTCCACTATCGACCAAGTCAACCAGCCTTTGCTAGTCGATCTTGCTCTGTTTCCCGGTTATGATCTTTTGCAGCTCAGAAATCGATTGATATATACCCTCCATTGGCTCAGACCTGACAAACTAGAGTACCCCAGAGATTCTTCATTTTGTTGGAATAAGGACTGTAGACGAGAAACTCTGGACAAGATAGTTATTGCCGAGCAAAGAGGCCGACCTCAGACCTGCTCTTGTGAACTTACTGGTTTTCCTGCTAGAAACTGCAACTTGTCTCCGAAAACATGGGGAAATTAAAGTACTCAGGCAGTAACGCCGGCTGAGGGGGCAGGCAGTACCGGCTGACTGAACATTGTAAACGGGCATGCTCCGGTATTCACTACACCCTCAGCCGGCAAGTGGTGGCCCCCTCACCCTGCGTTCACTGCCCCCTCAGACGGTAACTGGAGGTCTGCCGTGCTTACCGTGTTAATGATATATCAGATCTGCAGAAGTAGATAAAGCCTCTAGGAGGCTCTTCCTGTTCCCCAGCAGGTTCGAGGCTCGCGCTTCATCCCTGAAGCGGTAAGCCTTATCTTGCTTCAAAATTCATGAACTGACCCGCTGCCGCACTCCCACGGTCACAACGAACACTGGGCGGTGAGAGGTCAATGACCCAAATCGTGTGGATGACCATCCGTTCAAATGCCATCACCAGAATCATCATGATGCCCATTTCGCCCGCGACGTATTGGCCCTGGTTTGCCTTAGCTGTTCAGTATTGGGCCGATGATATGCATATGTCTGCCCGCTGACCCCGTAAAGCCATGCCCCTCAGCCGGTAAAATGCATGGCCGCCCGCTCAGCCGGTGAGACACTCCGCCCCCCAAAATAAGCCTGCCCGCTCAGCCGGCGAGCTTACTTCTCCGCCCGCTCAGCCGGTGTTATTATCTGAGTAGGTATTACTCTGATATCCTCTGGTACTCACTGGAGATCACCCGACTGCTGGCTAACGCAAGCTGTAGACGACCTCGACGGACAAATTATTCTTCTTGTCAGAAACCATCGCCTATACACAAATAGTCGAAGTCGCTGTCCACTTTAGCTGTCGGAACTGCGGTCGTAGATCTCCCATTTTCTGTCAGAGCATTTGCCCGTCAAGTTCGTCAACCGCTTGCGTTCGCCAGCAGTTATATGATCTCCAAAGAAAACCAGAAGATATCATAGCAACACAAACATTCATTTTTCCATGTTTTCGGGCGACAAAGTTACAGTTTCTAGCAGGACAGCCAGAAAGTTCGCATGAGCAGGTCTGGGGTTTGCTTCCTTGTTCGGCAATAGCTATATTGTCCGGAGTGGCTAGCCCACAGTCGTGATTTAAATAACATGAAGAATCTCTGAAGTATTTTAGTTCGTAGGGTCTGAGCCAATGGCGGGCGATATCTCTCGATTTCTGCGCTGCAACAGGCCATAACCGAGAAATAGAGCAAGATCGACTCGCAAAGGCTGGTTAACTTGGTCGATAGTAAAGCAAATCGAGTAATTGGTGCGATAAGGGAGTGAGGAGAGCCAATTAACCATTGGATTTGTGATCACACATTTTCATCGAACGAGAATTCCGATTTAATCCAGGGGTGTCTTATCTTTTTGATACGCGCTTTAAAACTTGCATTTATTCTAGAAAAGTGCACAAACATTCGATCTAACCCAAAAGAGATATTCGGGGATTATTGTTGACGACAAAGATCTATCTTGCTCAACAAACACGATACCCACAAATTCAGGGGGTGTCCTATCTTTATTATACGCAGTGTACTGAAGCTTCTGATTCGTAAAATAAGTTGGGATGGTAATTTCCGAGAGACAGGCACATTCCTACTCTTTAGGCAGTGTTCCCACATTACCTAAAAAGGGAACTCCTCAGACGCCCTCGCGCACTAACATAAGATCACTCTCTCCCTGCTCAAAATTTCTTTGATGCCCACACTATGTACTGTGCTTCTCCGGACCAAATTCCGGTCGGCAATTGCGTCTCGACACGCTTTGCGGCCGCGCGCTTTCGAGTCGGAAGAGTTTCCAGCGCCGCAGCCTCCGATCTGTTGACTCTAGGTGGGTTTTATAAACTGTAAACTGAAAAAAATTGTAGAAAACTGTCTAAAAAAGCGACATAGAGTTGGCTTTGGGGCTGGAAACTCGACTGACTCGAGCGCGTGCGGCTGCAAAGCGTGTTGAGACGCAATTGCGGTCCGGAATTTGGCCCAGAGAAGCACAGTACTTTGAGATTTTAACGGAATGACAAAAAAATACACAAGTAGTCTCAGTCGAGCGAGCACCCGGGAAAATTTTCCATGCGTTTACATATGTGCGGGTGATAGGATTATTGGCTTAGAATTCGCAAGACTGCATGCTCCGCAGGAGAGACGTCTTCCGGTTTATCTGGCAGGCGTGATAACATCAAATAGATTCGAGGCGTTCTGCTAAGCAAGTGACGCACTAAATATGAGTCAGTGCCGAAGTCATTCATGAACATCTCACATTTATAATTCTCGATGAAAAGGTAGAACGAGTAGAACGTAATTTTGGCCACAAATCAAATCATAGCGTAACAATGACATGGATCCCTTACCTGTTCGCGCTGGCATTTACAACAACTCCGGCCTGCAATTCATCGTGTCCGAAGCCCATTAAATGAAAGGAAAAGTTTGCAAAAACTTGCTTCTTTATTAAAATTGGAATTACGAAGTTTACACCTACCAATGAACGTAGTTTCTGTGACGGTGGGGAGGCTGGTCAAAGCCCGGCCGTCCTAATCCCACCCTGTCAATGCGTATTAGAAACACGCGAAACGTGAAGAAAAGATGTGATAAAAAATCATCCCCAACTGATAAAGTTCAACCTTACGTAGACCGTCCTCGGTCGTATCAGGGGGAGTTTAATCATTCGAGACCGTTCTTATCAGTTGATGTTGATTTTTGTCAGATTGTCGGACGATTTTTATCATCTGAGGGCTTTCATCAGCTGAGGATGATTTTTGTGCCATTCTTTCTTCCCGTTTTGCGTGTTTGTCATACATATCGACGGGTTGGGACTACGACGGCCGGCTTTCGGCCGACTATGATGGGGCCTAACCTCTTGCTTAGCTTCACATGAGCGATAAAAGCCTTACTTAAAGACAGTGGTAGCGCTCAAAATAGCTCGTCTTCTTTTCCTCTCCGAACCCTTTTCTGGGTATAGAGTAGTAGAACATATAGGAAAAAATCGAGAAAAAAACGCTGTTCTGGGTCAAATTTGAAGCCTGAACTTTTTTGTCTTTTGATGGTGGACGAGCATACCCACATCATCGTCATCGATGATCTCTAATATCAAGAACATCAGCTGGCTTGAAATCGACTTTCAATCAATGAACCTCCGAATTTATGTACACATTTAGTAAAAAACATTGACTGAAGTGCTTGCTTTCATTGTTCAACTGTTTTATTTGGTAAATTTGCATTTATTTCTTCCTCTGAGTGTCGACGATTTTAGACTGCTTGGCATGAGACTGTGATCTTTCTGTGCACGTGTGCACGAACTGGAGATTTAGGGTCTTAATAACTCTAATTCTAGCCCGTTTTTCACCGCGCTACCTTCATAGTTTTTGAGCTGTTTTTGATCTATGCTGATTTTTGTAGTTTTTTTCGATAGCGTTTTTCATCGTGACCACTGCCTTTAAAGGCAGTGTTCACGATAAGAATCGTTTTTCTGCTTTTTAGCCCATCTTGAAGACGGCCACATGCTGATTCCAATGATGTTTTTGGAATCGTACCAGACCTTTTAGGAACGGAGTTATGGTCCCTCAAAAAATGAGCTAAGGAAACATGGTGGACGAGTTGTCCGAGGCTTGTAACTTCCGTATTTTGCAGCCGATGTATGCGAGCTGATCTGAGTAAAGAGAGAAGTTGATATTAAAGGGAAGAACGGGGCTAATGATCGGAAACCATCGCTCATCTCACAATACCGAGCATTCACTTGTTCACGTCGGTGGGGGTGGAAAGTGCATCTGGGGGTGACGAGCTGACGGGTGTCCAACTTTGGGGCCGTAGGGGACCGTTACGAGCTCATTTTTCTTAATTTTTTCAACGTTAGGGTTCCGCTAGGCCCCGCAGCTGCCGATCTCCACCAAAAAATCAGACATGGTTTTTATCGTGGACACTGCCTTTAAAGGCACAGTACACCCTCAGATATGAATTTTGAGATTTTCATGTAATTGTGTAGAAGACCCCTCCTGTATAACACGTGCCAGATGCCAGATCTCATTTCCTCCAAATAAGCGAGATATAAGCGACCACCACAGGCCCGACCCCTTCGCTCACCATCACAGGCCCGACCCCCTAACCAAATTCCGAACTCTATAGCGGCTCGATGGATGGATGAATTCCAACAAGTCCTCGTTCTTCAGTCCATTACCGGACTGTCTCCTTATCCTGGCTTTCTCTCACGCAACGATTGCGAATGAAGAGAAATACAGGCCTGAGACAACTCGTCCACCAATTTTTCACCTTCAAAATCTAGGCATCTTTGAAGAGCCATAACTCTGTTCAAAGGGGGTTCTGGACGATTTCAGAGATACCACTGTGATCAGCGAGTGACTCTCCAAGATAAGCATGAAACCTGAAAATTAATTTTTTGGGTGTCCTGTGCCTTTAAAGGCAGCGGTCACGATGAAAAACGTTATCGAAAAAAACTACAAAAATTAGTTTAGATCAAAAACAGCTGAAAAACTATGAAAGCAGCGCGGTCTACAACGGGCTGGAATTAGAGTTTCTAGGGCCCAAAGAAGTCAGTTCGTACACATGTGCACATCGCCAACGAAAAAGATCGCAGTCTCATGCCGAGGAGTCAAAAATCATCGACATTCAGAGCAAGAAATAAATGCGAAGCGCGCACCTGATTTGGTTTTAAACTGCACGTGCGCGAACCCACGATTCCGAAATCAACGTTCTGAGAAGACTTGGGGAAGTGGTTTTTTACATTGAAATGAGCGTAAATGTTGGGGTGAACACCCAAAAATGGTTTAAAGGCAGTGTTCACGATAATCTTAAATTTGAGGTTAATCGCTAAATCGATTGTTTGGCACCCGAGTAGAACTGAAATGACGAAGAAACCGAGTAAAACGCACCAGAAGGGCACGATATCCTAAGTATCAGCCCGCCTCTTAAGTATCAATGGAACTGTTCGTTGTGACAATGAAATCTTTTGTGGACCCGCCTTTTGCAATTCTCCATTCTGTGTTGCTCTGTTCTTTCCTTCGGGCCCTACCTAATACTGTTTTGCCCAAAATATTCTTCCATTTTCGATTAGTCCCATTTTTTACCGGTGACAACCACCGTGAACATGTTCATCCAGCTAGACAACTAGTCCAGGCCATAGAATAGTGTCACTGAAAAATGACGAATTAGTGCGTTTCTCGCCGTTTCTTCGTGATTTTGGTAACACTTAGAGGCCAACGCTTCGTTTTCTGTGAAAAACTCGGGGATGAAAATGATCGTGAACACTGCCTTTAAATTGGTTCGCTGATATTCGAGAAAAATTTAAAATCTGCAAAAATAAGATGTTAATTTCCTTTTTTTATTTAGTTGGCATTCACGATCTTGTTGGTATACTTAAAATTGAGCTAAGAAGCTCATTTTCGGCAGAAGGCTGGAAATAGATGCAGGTCGCTCCTATTCAAATTTGGAGTTGAAAGCTCAATTTTAGCGGAACCTCAAATTTGAGGTTGAAGATGGGCATAAACATGTAAACACGTTAATATAAACCATCCGACGTTCACTTATCCTTAAAAATGAACTGATGAAAATCAACACACTTACTGATAGGCTTACGCCAAATATTGTGCCCTGTTCGAAGCTGTTTTGGTTTCGAGCTGTACGATTACGACGAGACCTTGGAAGTACTTTTCGGAACGCCGTATGGTGTGAATAGGATTCTAAGAGTGCGCAGGATGCCGTGGAAGGCGTACAGGAACACGGAGAGAGTGGCAGGACGCTGTAGAAAGTGTGTGGGAATGCGCCGGACGTGGTAGAAAAAGTGCGTGACCCACGTGGAAGTGCGCAAGGCTACTCGATTTTACTGAAAAAAAACTTTCATCTTCTTTTTTTCATGCAGTGTTCACGATCTTGTTGGAACACTTCGAATTGAGCTAGGAAGCTGATTTTTGAGCAGGACGCTGGAAGTGGGTGCGACTCGCTGCTATTCAATTTTGGAGTCGAAAGCTCAGCTTAAAGGTTGAGGTCGAAGACAGGCAAAAACATGTAAACATGTTATGCAACGTTCGCTCATCCGTAGAATTGAACTAACGACAATCAACCCAGTTGATGATAAGCTTCCGCCCAAGATTGTGCCCTTTTCGGGACGGTAGTAGAGTTTCAGGAGTGCGCAGGACGCCGTGGGAAGTGTGCGGGACCCCAGTAGGTGTATGCAGGACGCCTTTATAAGTGCATGGGACCCCACTGGGAGTGCGCAGGTCGCTTTTTAAAGTCACAGTCCAAACTCAGGGGTAAAATTTGATATTATAGTCCGCTAAAAGATCTTTTACTTTTTTTTCAAAGGAAACCTTCGCAAAATAAAATGAAATTTGTAACTGTTTTGCTTCGCTGCAAAAGGGTTATGATTTGGCATTGAAAAAATCGAGAGAATCTCGTTAAAAGAAGTGAAATACTTCCTGGGTATGATTTGGCATTCGGAGGAAGCGCTAGAAAGTCAGTGAATAGATGGGCCAGTTATATGGCCGTACATTTGTTCAGTAAACAGCAAAAATTGAGTGTAGCATTAAAAAAACAAATCACACCCGTATTTTCTCCAATCAAGCTAATATTTACAACATAATTTGCAAAGCTAGGAATAAAGTTTGGCGTTCACCAAATAATTAGGAACACATAATCTCAAACATTACTGATTTCTTCATGTCTATATGTCTGCTACCGGATAAGTAATGAACCACATTTGTATGAGACAAATTATTTAATGAGTTTGAAAATAATTGCAACATAACAAAGATATGTGGGTGCTCGGTAAGACGGGTGTGATTTGGTTTTCTATGCTACACTCAATTTTTGCTGCTTATCAAACAAGCGCACGGCCAAATCAGTGATCGATCATTTCACTGACTTTCTAGCGTTTCCTCCGAATGCCAAATCATACACAGGAAGTATTTCACTTCTTTTAACGAGATTCTCTCGATTTTTCAATGCCAAATCATAACCCTTTTGTAGCGAAGCAAAACGGTTTCAAATTTACCTATTAAAACAGTTGAGCAATGAAAGAAAGCACCCCAGTCAATGTTTTTGAAAAGATGTTTACATAAATCTGAAGGTTCATTGATTGAAATTCAATTTCAAGCCAGCTGATGTACTTGATATTAGAGATCATCGATGCCGATGATATGGAGTGGGCTCGTCCACCATCAAAAGACAAGAAAGATCAATCTTCAAATTTGGCCCAAAGCACCGTTTTTTTTTTCGAGATTGTTTCTTTTAGGTCCTACTACTCGAAACCCAGAAAAGGGTTTAGAGAGGTAAAGATGACAAGCATATTTGATCGCGGCACAGTTCAACCCCAGAATCGTTTTTCTGTTTTTCTGCTTATCTTTGAACTGGTCCCACGCTGATTCCAATGATGTCTCCAAAATCGTACAAGACCCCTTAAGAACGAATTTATGGCCGCTCAGAAATTGAGCTACGGAATCATGGTGGACGAGTTGTCCGAGGCTTGTAATTTCCGTCACTGGCAGCCGATGTATGCGAACCGCCCTCAGCAAAGAGAGAAGATGAGGTTCAAAGGGGACTATTGATCGGAAACCGTCGCTCATCTCGCCACTGTTGAGCTTAAAAGATCGTAAAAGGAGCGTCCCAAAGTGGCCTCCCGATGTGGTCGCCCCAGTGTGGCTTCCTCCTATATCCCGCTAGTTCGAAGGAAGCGAGAGCTCGCACTTGGCAAGTGTTTCATGGGGTGGACTTACTTCACAATTTTCTGGAAATCTCAGATTATGTCCCTGAGCTTGGACTGGGCCTTTAAAGGCACAGTCAAGCTCAGGGACGAAATCTGATATTTCTAAACGTTTTCAGGATAGACAGAAATTCATAAAAACGATTTCGAGGTTGGACTGTGCCTTTAAGACAACTCTCACACTGAGGCCCCGACCATAGCTGGAGGAAAATGCAGCTGTGACCGGCTGTGACTCTCAGGAGCCCACCATTGTCTGTCTTGACTGGCATGGTCGATAAGCACGTAACACATTGCACACTGAGGTTGAGAAAAACACCCGATGTGGCCGACTGAAGTGCTCACACCGGGTGTTTTCTCAACCTCACCCGATCATATTTTTCATACGTATTGACCGAGCGGGTTACGGCAGGATCCTCGAAACACGACGGAATCCCTCCCGGGATGGAATGGTGGGGCTGTGAAATAGACTCCACCAAGTTCTATGAAAGTATCTGATCGTTGGCTTATCTGTAAGCAAAACACGGTAAAAACCACTCTATAGCCTTCCATCAACTCCTCCCTACTGAGTTAGATTAAGGTTGTCGGTCGGATATGACGAATTTTGATGGTTTATGAGATCTTGTATGGTCATGGTGAACTCAAGCCAAATGATTTTCTCCAACTGAGGGCATCTATAGGCCACAAGAGGAGCAGTGTAAAGCTCGTTCGTAAAACAACCAGGAAAAGTTGAAGACACCATTTCTTCGTTAATAGAGCCGGGAGTGAGTTCGAAAAACTACTCAGATGGGGCAGGCTCCCTACAACTCTTTCTGCGTTCAAACGTATCTTGGACCAGTACTTGATGACTGAGGACGTGTGAGCCTGTTCCAAGCCCTATGACTATTGTATAGGTTTTCCGTTTTTTTATATTCACTGTTTGTTCCAATCATTCTATGTAATTTATCTAAGCAGGCTAAACATATACTAAACAAACGCAAATAGGGAAAGGGTATAACAAGAAAGGCAAAGTTCAAAAAATTCTGGAAATTGGCTTCGACTAGTTGCCTAGCGTGCTACACACTCTCGGACAGAAAATAGGGCTGACCGCGCGCAAGTTTTCGCGCTTAGGACCGACCGCGCGCAAAAAACAGAATAGGGTGACCGCGCGCAAAGAACGCGGCCAGTACGATCTCAAAAAGTTGCGAACGTTCCGATCGCTTTTGCCCTTTCAAGGTTATCACCTCTTTCCGTTGCAACTTTGCAAAGCGGGCAGAAACCGCGCAACTTTAGGACCGACCGCGCGCAGACGTGATAGAAAATGTTTGGTGTGCAGGGGCCGAAGACGCATCAACTCCACGCCTGATTTCTCAAATATTTTTGTTGCATTGCTTGTGATATCTTGTTTATCTTCTGTTTTTCTTTGTTTTTTCTTCAGTTATTGGTTTTGTTTTCCCTTTACTTCTTCTATGTGTATCCCCGGTTTCGTGATTACTTGCGTTGTTTTTGCTAGGTTAATAGTAAATGTTACGATAACTTGTATTGAAATCGGCTAGGGGCGTTGACTCTCGGTTGCCGAGGCGTGTACAGATTGCTGCGAAAGGTGTGTAAGGATGCAGGTAGCTTTGTGAAAAGTGTGTACGGGGCTGTAGAAAAGTGAAAGAATTGGGGTGGGAAAGGGGCGGAACTTCGGCAGGAGTGCGCAAAACGTAAAAAAAGTGCTCTGTAGTTCGAAAAAGGTGTGGGTATTTCTGCTGGAGGTGTATAATGGTTTCGAAGGTGTGTTCTCAATGGTTCACGAAGGGGGCGGAGCTAAGGCAGGAATGCGTAGAACAGCAAAAATGTGCATCGGAACTGGGAAAAAAAGTGTCGGGGTTGTCGCTGGATATGCGTAATGGTTCTGAACGGCATGCTTGCAATGTTTCTGAAAATGAGTGGGACTTCGGCAGGAGTGCGCAAAACGTAAAAAAAGTGCTTTGTAGTTCGAAAAAGGTGTGGGTATTTCTCCTGGAGGTGTATAATGGTTTCGAAGGTGTGTTCTCAATGGTTCACGAAGTGGGCGGAGCTAAGGCAGGAATGCGTAGAACAGCAAAAATGTGCATCGGAACTCGGAAAAAAAGTGTCGGGGTTGTCGCTGGAAATGCGTAATGGTTCTGAACGGCATGCTTGCAATGTTTCTGAAAACGAGTGGGACTTCGGCAGGAGTGCGCCCAACGGCAAAAAAGTGCTTTGGACTTCGAAATCAGTGTGGGTGTTTTCGCTGGAGGTATGTAAGTGTTGCGAAAGTGTGCTCTCAATGGTTCGGAAAGTAGGCGGGACTGCGGCAAGAATTATGCTGTCATTTCGACCATGTTAGTGAGCGTGTATGCTGCTTCTATGTGTCTGTACACTTGACCAGGAATTCACAGAACACCTGATTCAGAAATAAGCTACTCTTATACTTCTTGTTGTAGTAATTTTAGCCCTGGTAACTGATAAGGCTTCGGAATCTGTGTTTGCAACTTGGGCTTACGGCTTCTGTGACTTAAGAATTCTCTGTTCCCGAGTGAAATTTATTTCCGTTCATCGCGTGCGTCTGCGCGCGTACGCCGCGCCTCTTGCTCCTCACACTTTCTCGCTGCCTCTATCTTCGCTCCGCACAAGCGCCGCATGAGGGAACAAAGAAGATTTGGCTCGGAACCAGAGGATACGCTCTATTTACCAGAAATGATTCAGAGATGTCGCATGGGAAGGATTGAAGCGATTATGCGGACCACCAAAAGGAACAGAGCGGGGACTGCAACTCGAAGTATGATTTTCGTGTTACGGTTCAGCAATACCATTGAGTAAGAAGATTGTTTCAGAAAATCCTGCACCGCAATACAAGGACCCCGTTGAGTTTCCGCCTCCCTTCATTTTAAGAGGCCATGTAAGCAGAGCAAGGCTTGCAACACCTTCCAAGACAAACTTTTGATCCCCCACAATCAGATGAATTTATTTACAATACAGTGTTGTGACAGTTGTAGGCCTTAGTATTACTGCTGAACATAAACCTAACAAGAAAACTAATACTACATATTAGCTAAACCAGCCATTCCGATTGGAATGTACTTTTCTAGAATCACTTTGGGACGTGAAATCCGAATGTACCCTTCGCAGCTGCCAAAAGTCCCTCTGACAAAAGTTTTAGGCAATTTTTCTCTGATTTTCGTACCTATTGTACCCTTCAAAACGCGCACCAATCTTTCGAAAATCTGGAAACGGATCTCATAATCGTGTTCGGCGCCCAAAAACCACAACACAACCGCCTTGGGCAAAGTTTGGGTGGAAGCAATTTTTCGAATTTCGCATAGAGTGATAGCGTTTTCGACTTGTGCGGATTTTTGGTTAAGCATTTACTTACATATATCAGTTGGGTAGTTCAAAAAGGGTTTGGGAAAAATAGTTCATATTTGGCGTAAAAACCCCAGATCCGTGATCAGCCGAAAACCCCAGATTCGTGATCAGCCGATAACCCCCCCCCGGGGGGGGTTATCGGCTGATCACGAATCTGGGGTTTTTTTTTGTCGTTTCTCCAAAATTTTCGACTGAATTCGTTCAACGTTTTCCATCAGAAGGAAAGTTTCAGGGCAAAACGCGACTTTTGACAATTCCGATTTTTCGAATTAGTGAGGTAGGTTTCGCACCCTAAAGGCAGTGTTCACGATAAAAAATGTGTTTCAGTTTTCAGTAGGAATGGGTAGTGGAGGGGCACACTGTAACGTTGACGTCGAAAGAACGCACAAAAACGAGGCAGGAAAAGCTCCAAAAGAGCCCGAAGTTGCCACTTCGAGTGCAAGGCAAACCCCAAAATCGCAATGCCCGCCCTTCCACGTGAACAAAAGAAAACCCGAGATCGTGAAATGAGCTATGATTTCCAATCATTAGCCCCGTTCTTCCCTTCATTCTCAACTTCTCTCTTTACTCAGGTTAGCTCGCATACATCGGCTGCAAAAGACGGAAGTTACAAGCCTCGGACAACTCGTCCACCATGTTTCCATAGCTCAATTTTTGAGGGACCATAACTCTGTTCCCTGAAGGTCTTGTACGATTTCAGAGACATCATTGGAGTCAGCATGGGGCCGTTTTCAAGATAAACAGGGAAACGATTTTTATCGTGAACACTGCCTTTAAATGACATGGTATCTACCGTACCCTACACTAAGCCTCAGAATTTCGACAAGCGAACCCTAGATTCGTGTTCAGCACCCTCGAATACATTTATGTCAATTAGTACATACACGTTTTGAGCAAAACCCAATTTTTTTTTGAACATCCTAAAAACTCTCTGGGGGGGGGGGAAGGAAAACATTTTGGTCAAGGTTTGGCGCAGGTGTGGGGCCCCACAGTGGGGAAAGTCCCAGCTCTGGTAGGGTGTAGGAGGGGTCTGACGGAGGGGTCCAACTCAATCCTACTCTTGGTGAGTAAAAACTGTGAGGGCCAGTTTTCCACTCGAAGAGCAAGTATAAGTTGCGATCCAACTAAACTGAGCTAGGAGTGACGGAGTTCAATCAAGAAGTTTATTGTGAAGTCATAGTAGAAGCGCTCACAAAATGGAAGGGTTCAAAATGGGACGAACTCGATTTTCCCCAGCTGATAGACACTGAAGATCGTTCGGTTTTAGGGCTTACACATGGCTGCAAGTTTAGTACGCACGGATGTCCACATTGTAGCGAGGTACAAGTCATGGGAATAGAATATTTGAGTCTAGCGTTTACCCTACAAACTTTCACCGTCTAAGGCTCCGTCCATACGTGGCGAGAGCGGGCGTTCCCTCTGTTGTGCGCCTCTCGACGCTCCTCAACGCTGCCAGGAAATTAACACAGGCAAACACCCCCTACCTCGTGTTGATTCGATTGAAAATGTTTGATCGGGTGATCAATCGCTCGAGTCGGCGCAACGGCTGATGATTTCCCACGGTTTTCAACGTCCGTGGTGGGATTATGAAAAACAAGTGGAGTTGTTTTGTTACAGGTTTAATGCCACCTGCTTTAGTGATGGAGCTTTGCGTAATCGCACGCTCTCGCCACGTATGGACGGAGCCTAAGATGGACGTTGCAGGGCGCTACGCTGTACGCGAAAACGTCGAGAAAAGTTCGTCCTTGAATGAGATGGTTTTGAAATGGTATAACTCAATTGGTAAATGAGCTATCAGGAAAAAATCTGGCTCTGAGAAAATGGACTCTAAACTCTACCACTCAAAACCTCCCGCACCCTGGTGAGCCCCTGAAGAAAATTTACCTAGTGTTATTTCTTCTTAAAGGCAGCAGACACGCTCAAAAAAGTTGTTGAGATAACTACATTAGTGGGATTTTGAGGGCCCTAGAAGAGCCCTCACGAAGTTGGAAGAGTTGAAAACGAGTTAAAATGACCGTATTTGAGCCGTATTGAGTCACAAATCATCCTTTCTCCGCCCACCGATACGGGCTCCGCCCTTCAATACAAATGTTCAAGGCTCGATTACGGTCATTTCGGCTCATTTTTTACGCTTCTAAGGTCGTATGAGTTCCAGAAAGGGCCGTAAGAGTACATTAGCGTCGTTATCCCAACAAATTTGTCGCTAGCTCCGCTATTTCAGCCAATGCGGTAAAACTCGTCCACATCTGGGTCAATATAGAACGAACCGTTAGATCTTCATTTCAGTCGATTTTCTTCAGCTTTTTCCGTTATCTCTGAATATTAACAGCTTCAGACCTTCGATTCATTCCATAAAATTGATATCATTTTTGAGCGTGTATGCTGCCTTTAATAGGGGTGTGCAGGACATCATGGGACGTGCGCAGAACCGCAGTAGGGGTGTGCAGGACGCCGTAAAATATGTGCAACACCTCAGTAGGAGTGTGCAGGACGTCATGGGACGTGTGCAGGGCCTCAGTTTAATGGCCAGGACACCGCATGCAAATTATGCCTCCGAATCAGATGTCTGGGCCGGCGCAGACGAGCCACATCAGCAAGAACCGGTAACATTGAGCTAGAGCGACTGATCCTGTACAATTGTGTCATTTTAAAACTCATTTCTTCATTTTCTCGACTTTTATCTTCAAAAAGTATATGCGTTGTATCCTATCTTGAGAAAGCCGCGATGCAGCTTCATATTATATTGCTATCCTAGAAGCGGAGCGGTTGTTTGTCCATTTCCACCACTATGTTTTCTCAAAAATATCAACTTGACTTTTATAATGAAGCTATCATAACATCATCGCGGCTCCCCCTTCAAAGTTGACGATATTGTTGAAGGGAAACCCTTGGAAAAAGTTGTGAAATTTCTGAAAGTTGGGCTTCGCAAAAAATGTTAAGGATTTGGCAATTTCCTTAGAGGCAGTGTTCACGAAGAAAAAGTTGCACGTTTTTTTGGCTTAAACTTAAGCTTTGAGTCCCTCTAAGAAGATTAAGAACGGAAGTGCGACGAAAAACGGGCGGTAGGTGGGTGAAAATCCCGTGGGCCAGTCAACCCATTGGGCCACTCCGCCCACATCCTATAACAGTTTCCCTGAATTCGTGGTTAAATGAGCGATGGTTTCCGATCAAAAGCCCCGTTCTTCCCTTCATTCTCAACTTCTCTTTACTTAGATCAGCTCGCACACATCGGCTGCGAAAAACGGGAGTTACAAGCTTGGACAGCTCGTCCACAATGCTTCCCTAGCTGAATTTTGAGGGGCCATAACTCCCATTGGGCCACTCCGCCCACATCCTATAACAGTTTCCCTGAATTCGTGGTTAAATGAGCGATGGTTTCCGATCAAAAGCCCCGTTCTTCCCTTCATTCTCAACTTCTCTTTACTTAGATCAGCTCGCACACATCGGCTGCGAAAAACGGGAGTTACAAGCTTGGACAGCTCGTCCACAATGCTTCCCTAGCTGAATTTTGAGGGGCCATAACTCCATTTCCAGGAGGTCTTGTACGATTCCAAAAACATCATCGGACTAAGAATGGGGTCTTTTTCAAGATAGACGGAAAAGCAGAAAAACGATTCTTATCGTGAACACTGCCTTTAAAGACAGTGGTCGCGATCGAATATGCTTGTCGTCTTTTTCTCTCCAAATCCTTTCCTGGGTCTCGAGTAGTAGGACCTATAAGAAAAAATCGCGAAAAACCACTGTTTTGGGCCAAATTTGAAACCTGAACTTTCTTGTCTTTTGATGGTGGACGAGCCCTCTCCACATCATCGGCATCGATGACCTCTTATATCAAGAACATCAGCTGGCTTGAAATTGAATGTCAATCCATGAACCTTCGAATTTATGTACACACCTAGTCAAAAACATTGACTGGAGTAATGCTTTCATTATTCAACTGTTTTTATTCGTTAAATTTGCATTTATTTCGTCCTCTGAATGTCGATGATTTTTGACTGCTCGGCATGAGACTGCGATCTGTTTCGTCATCGCTGTGCACGTGTGCACGAACTAGCTTCTTTGGGCCCTAAAAACCCTGATTGTAGCCCGTTTTTCACCGCGCTACCTTCATAGTTTTTCAGCTGTTTTCGATCTAAGCCGATTTTTGTAGTTTTTTCGATAACGTTTTTCATCGTGACCACTGCCTTTAAAGGCAGCGTTCACGCTAAAATATGAGTGTCGAGTTCCCTTCAGAAAACCCTCCTATGGGTGCAGTGCAGTGGAACCTGTTTGAAAGAACTGCGCAAAAACCCCGTCTTTGAGCAAAATCAGCAGCTCAATCTTCAGCAGTTTTTGCCGGTGGACGAGTCCTCCTCCTGTATATGATGGCATGTACTTTTTGAAGATAAAAGTCGAGAAAATGAAGAAATGAGTTTTAAAATGACACAATTGTACAGGATCAGTCGCTCTAGCTCAATGTTACCGGTTCTTGCTGATGTGGCTCGTCTGCGCCGGCCCAGACATCTGATTCGGAGGCATAATTTGCATGCGGTGTCCTGGCCATTAAACTGAGGCCCTGCACACGTCCCATGACGTCCTGCACACTCCTACTGAGGTGTTGCACATATTTTACGGCGTCCTGCACACCCCTACTGCGGTTCTGCGCACGTCCCATGATGTCCTGCACACCCCTATTAAAGGCAGCATACACGCTCAAAAATGATATCAATTTTATGGAATGAATCGAAGGTCTGAAGCTGTTAATATTCAGAGATAACGGAAAAAGCTGAAGAAAATCGACTGAAATGAAGATCTAACGGTTCGTTCTATATTGGCCCAGATGTGGACGAGTTTTACCGCATTGGCTGAAATAGCGGAGCTAGCGACAAATTTGTTGGGATAACGACGCTAATGTACTCTTACGGCCCTTTCTGGAACTCATACGACCTTAGAAGCGTAAAAAATGAGCCGAAATGACCGTAATCGAGCCTTGAACATTTGTATTGAAGGGCGGAGCCCGTATCGGTGGGCGGAGAAAGGATGATTTGTGACTCAATACGGCTCAAATACGGTCATTTTAACTCGTTTTCAACTCTTCCAACTTCGTGAGGGCTCTTCTAGGGCCCTCAAAATCCCACTAATGTAGTTATCTCAACAACTTTTTTGAGCGTGTCTGCTGCCTTTAAGAAGAAATAACACTAGGTAAATTTTCTTCAGGGGCTCACCAGGGTGCGGGAGGTTTTGAGTGGTAGAGTTTAGAGTCCATTTTCTCAGAGCCAGATTTTTCCTGATAGCTCATTTACCAATTGAGTTATACCATTTCAAAACCATCTCATTCAAGGACGAACTTTTCTCGACGTTTTCGCGTACAGCGTAGCGCCCTGCAACGTCCATCTTAGGCTCCGTCCATACGTGGCGAGAGCGTGCGATTACGCAAAGCTCCATCACTAAAGCAGGTGGCATTAAACCTGTAACAAAACAACTCCACTTGTTTTTCATAATCCCACCACGGACGTTGAAAACCGTGGGAAATCATCAGCCGTTGCGCCGACTCGAGCGATTGATCACCCGATCAAACATTTTCAATCGAATCAACACGAGGTAGGGGTGTTTGCCTGTGTTAATTTCCTGGCAGCGTTGAGGAGCGTCGAGAGGCGCACAACAGAGGGAACGCCCGCTCTCGCCACGTATGGACGGAGCCTTAGACGGTGAAAGTTTGTAGGGTAAACGCTAGACTCAAATATTCTATTCCCATGACTTGTACCTCGCTACAATGTGGACATCCGTGCGTATTAAACTTGCAGCCATGTGTAAGCCCTAAAACCGAACGATCTTCAGTGTCTATCAGCTGGGGAAAATCGAGTTCGTCCCATTTTGAACCCTTCCATTTTGTGAGCGCTTCTACTATGACTTCACAATAAACTTCTTGATTGAACTCCGTCACTCCTAGCTCAGTTTAGTTGGATCGCAACTTATACTTGCTCTTCGAGTGGAAAACTGGCCCTCACAGTTTTTACTCACCAAGAGTAGGATTGAGTTGGACCCTCCGTCAGACCCCTCCTACACCCTACCAGAGCTGGGACTTTCCCCACTGTGGGGCCCCACACCTGCGCCAAACCTTGACCAAAATGTTTTCCTTCCCCCAGAGAGTTTTTAGGATGTTCAAAAAAAAAATTGGGTTTTGCTCAAAACGTGTATGTACTAATTGACATAAATGTATTCGAGGGTGCTGAACACGAATCTAGGGTTCGCTTGTCGAAATTCTGAGGCTTAGTGTAGGGTACGGTAGATACCATGTCATTTAAAGGCAGTGTTCACGATAAAAATCGTTTCCTGTTTATCTTGAAAACGGCCCCATGCTGACTCCAATGATGTCTCTGAAATCGTACAAGACCTTCAGGGAACAGAGTTATGGTCCTCAAAAATTGAGCTATGGAAACATGGTGGACGAGTTGTCCGAGGCTTGTAACTTCCGTCTTTGCAGCCGATGTATGCGAGCTAACCTGAGTAAAGAGAGAAGTTGAGAATGAAGGGAAGAACAGGGCTAATGATTGGAAATCATAGCTCATTTCACGATCTCGGGTTTTCTTTTGTTCACGTGGAAGGGCGGGCATTGCGATTTTGGGGTTTGCCTTGCACTCGAAGTGGCAACTTCGGGCTCTTTTGGAGCTTTTCCTGCCTCGTTTTTGTGCGTTCTTTCGACGTCAACGTTACAGTGTGCCCCTCCACTACCCATTCCTACTGAAAACTGAAACACATTTTTTATCGTGAACACTGCCTTTAGGGTGCGAAACCTACCTCACTAATTCGAAAAATCGGAATTGTCAAAAGTCGCGTTTTGCCCTGAAACTTTCCTTCTGATGGAAAACGTTGAACGAATTCAGTCGAAAATTTTGGAGAAACGACAAAAAACCCCAGATTCGTGATCAGCCGATAACTCACTTCGGTTATCGGCTGATCACGGATCTGGGGTTTTTACGCCAAATATGAACTATTTTTCCCAAACCCTTTTTGAACTACCCAACTGATATATGTAAGTAAATGCTTAACCAAAAATCCGCACAAGTCGAAAACGCTATCACTCTATGCGAAATTCGAAAATTGCTTCCACTCCAAACTTTGCCCAAGGCGGTTGTGTTGTGGTTTTTGGGCGCCGAACACGATTATGAGATCCGTTTCCAGATTTTCGAAAGATTGGTGCGCGTTTTGAAGGGTACAATAGGTACGAAAATCAGAGAAAAATTGCCTAAAACTTTTGTCAGAGGGACTTTTGGCAGCTGCGAAGGGTACATTCGGATTTCACGTCCCAAAGTGATTCTAGAAAAGTACATTCCAATCGGAATGGCTGGTTTAGCTAATATGTAGTATTAGTTTTCTTGTTAGGTTTATGTTCAGCAGTAATACTAAGGCCTACAACTGTCACAACACTGTATTGTAAATAAATTCATCTGATTGTGGGGGATCAAAAGTTTGTCTTGGAAGGTGTTGCAAGCCTTGCTCTGCTTACATGGCCTCTTAAAATGAAGGGAGGCGGAAACTCAACGGGGTCCTTGTATTGCGGTGCAGGATTTTCTGAAACAATCTTCTTACTCAATGGTATTGCTGAACCGTAACACGAAAATCATACTTCGAGTTGCAGTCCCCGCTCTGTTCCTTTTGGTGGTCCGCATAATCGCTTCAATCCTTCCCATGCGACATCTCTGAATCATTTCTGGTAAATAGAGCGTATCCTCTGGTTCCGAGCCAAATCTTCTTTGTTCCCTCATGCGGCGCTTGTGCGGAGCGAAGATAGAGGCAGCGAGAAAGTGTGAGGAGCAAGAGGCGCGGCGTACGCGCGCAGACGCACGCGATGAACGGAAATAAATTTCACTCGGGAACAGAGAATTCTTAAGTCACAGAAGCCGTAAGCCCAAGTTGCAAACACAGATTCCGAAGCCTTATCAGTTACCAGGGCTAAAATTACTACAACAAGAAGTATAAGAGTAGCTTATTTCTGAATCAGGTGTTCTGTGAATTCCTGGTCAAGTGTACAGACACATAGAAGCAGCATACACGCTCACTAACATGGTCGAAATGACAGCATAATTCTTGCCGCAGTCCCGCCTACTTTCCGAACCATTGAGAGCACACTTTCGCAACACTTACATACCTCCAGCGAAAACACCCACACTGATTTCGAAGTCCAAAGCACTTTTTTGCCGTTGGGCGCACTCCTGCCGAAGTCCCACTCGTTTTCAGAAACATTGCAAGCATGCCGTTCAGAACCATTACGCATTTCCAGCGACAACCCCGACACTTTTTTTCCGAGTTCCGATGCACATTTTTGCTGTTCTACGCATTCCTGCCTTAGCTCCGCCCACTTCGTGAACCATTGAGAACACACCTTCGAAACCATTATACACCTCCAGGAGAAATACCCACACCTTTTTCGAACTACAAAGCACTTTTTTGCCGTTGGGCGCACTCCTGCCGAAGTCCCACTCATTTTCAGAAACATTGCAAGCATGCCGTTCAGAACCATTACGCATATCCAGCGACAACCCCGACACTTTTTTTCCGAGTTCCGATGCACATTTTTGCTGTTCTACGCATTCCTGCCTTAGCTCCGCCCACTTCGTGAACCATTGAGAACACACCTTCGAAACCATTATACACCTCCAGCAGAAATACCCACACCTTTTTCGAACTACAGAGCACTTTTTTTTACGTTTTGCGCACTCCTGCCGAAGTTCCGCCCCTTTCCCACCCCAATTCTTTCACTTTTCTACAGCCCCGTACACACTTTTCACAAAGCTACCTGCATCCTTACACACCTTTCGCAGCAATCTGTACACGCCTCGGCAACCGAGAGTCAACGCCCCTAGCCGATTTCAATACAAGTTATCGTAACATTTACTATTAACCTAGCAAAAACAACGCAAGTAATCACGAAACCGGGTATACACATAGAAGAAGTAAAGGGAAAACAAAACCAATAACTGAAGAAAAAACAAAGAAAAACAGAAGATAAACAAGATATCACAAGCAATGCAACAAAAATATTTGAGAAATCAGGCGTGGAGTTGATGCGTCTTCGGCCCCTGCACACCAAACATTTTCTATCACGTCTGCGCGCGGTCGGTCCTAAAGTTGCGCGGTTTCTGCCCGCTTTGCAAAGTTGCAACGGAAAGAGGTGATAACCTTGAAAAGGGCAAAAGCGATCGGAACGTTCGCAACTTTTTGAGATCGTACTGGCCGCGTTCTTTGCGCGCGGTCACCCTATTCTGTTTTTTGCGCGCGGTCGGTCCTAAGCGCGAAAACTTGCGCGCGGTCAGCCCTATTTTCTGTCCGAGAGTGTGTAGCACGCTAGGCAACTAGTCGAAGCCAATTTCCAGAATTTTTTGAACTTTGCCTTTCTTGTTATACCCTTTCCCTATTTGCGTTTGTTTAGTATATGTTTAGCCTGCTTAGATAAATTACATAGAATGATTGGAACAAACAGTGAATATAAAAAAACGGAAAACCTATACAATAGTCATAGGGCTTGGAACAGGCTCACACGTCCTCAGTCATCAAGTACTGGTCCAAGATACGTTTGAACGCAGAAAGAGTTGTAGGGAGCCTGCCCCATCTGAGTAGTTTTTCGAACTCACTCCCGGCTCTATTAACGAAGAAATGGTGTCTTCAACTTTTCCTGGTTGTTTTACGAACGAGCTTTACACTGCTCCCTCTTGTGGCCTATAGATGCCCTCAGTTGGAGAAAATCATTTGGCTTGAGTTCACCATGACCATACAAGATCTCATAAACCATCAAAATTCGTCATATCCGACCGACAACCTTAATCTAACTCAGTAGGGAGGAGTTGATGGAAGGCTATAGAGTGGTTTTTACCGTGTTTTGCTTACAGATAAGCCAACGATCAGATACTTTCATAGAACTTGGTGGAGTCTATTTCACAGCCCCCACCATTCCATCCCGGGAGGGATTCCGTCGTGTTTCGAGGATCCTGCCGTAACCCGCTCGGTCAATACGTATGAAAAATATGATCGGGTGAGGTTGAGAAAACACCCGGTGTGAGCACTTCAGTCGGCCACATCGGGTGTTTTCTCAACCTCAGTGTGCAATGTGTTACGTGCTTATCGACCATGCCAGTCAAGACAGACAATGGTGGGCTCCTGAGAGTCACAGCCGGTCACAGCTGCATTTTCCTCCAGCTATGGTCGGGGCCTCAGTGTGAGAGTTGTCTTAAAGGCACAGTCCAACCTCGAAATCGTTTTTATGAATTTCTGTCTATCCTGAAAACGTTTAGAAATATCAGATTTCGTCCCTGAGCTTGGACTGTGCCTTTAAAGGCACAGTCCAAGCTCAGGGACATAATCTGAGATTTCCAGAAAATTGTGAAGTAAGTCCACCCCATGAAACACTTGCCAAGTGCGAGCTCTCGCTTCCTTCGAACTAGCGGGATATAGGAGGAAGCCACACTGGGGCGACCACATCGGGAGGCCACTTTGGGACGCTCCTTTACGATCTTTTAAGCTCAACAGTGGCGAGATGAGCGACGGTTTCCGATCAATAGTCCCCCCCTTGAACCTCATCTTCTCTCTTTGCTGAGGGCGGTTCGCATACATCGGCTGCCAGTGACGGAAATTACAAGCCTCGGACAACTCGTCCACCATGATTCCGTAGCTCAATTTCTGAGCGGCCATAAATTCGTTCTTAAGGGGTCTTGTACGATTTTGGAGACATCATTGGAATCAGCGTGGGACCAGTTCAAAGATAAGCAGAAAAACAGAAAAACGATTCTGGGGTTGAACTGTGCCGCGATCAAATATACTTGTCGTCTTTTACTCTCTTAACCCTTCTCTGGGTCTCGAGTAGTAGGACCTATAAGAAAAATCACGAAAAACCACTGTATTGGGCCAAATTTGAAGCCTCAACTTTCTTGTCTTTTGATGGTGGACGAGCCCACTCCACATCATCGGCATCGATGAACTCTTATATCAAGAACATCAGCTGGCTTGAAATTGAATTTCAATCAATGAACCTTCAGATTTATGTAAACATCTTTTCAAAAACATTGACTGGGGTGCTCTTTCATTGCTCAACTGTTTTAATAGGTAAATTTGAAACCGTTTTGCTTCGCTACAAAAGGGTTATGATTTGGCATTGAAAAAATCGAGAGAATCTTGTTAAAAGAAGTGAAATACTTCCTGTGTATGATTTGGCATTCGGAGGAAACGCTAGAAAGTCAGTGAAATGATCGATCACTGATTTGGCCGTGCGCTTGTTTGATAAGCAGCAAAAATTGAGTGTAGCATAGAAAAACCAAATCACACCCGTCTTACCGAGCACCCACATATCTTTGTTATGTTGCAATTATTTTCAAACTCATTAAATAATTTGTCTCATACAAATGTGGTTCATTACTTATCCGGTAGCAAACATATAGACATGAAGAAATCAGTAATGTTTGAGATTATGTGTTCCTAATTATTTGGTGAACGCCAAACTTTATTCCTAGCTTTGCAAATTATGTTGTAAATATTAGCTTGATTGGAGAAAATACGGGTGTGATTTGTTTTTTTAATGCTACACTCAATTTTTGCTGTTTACTGAACAAATGTACGGCCATATAACTGGCCCATCTATTCACTGACTTTCTAGCGCTTCCTCCGAATGCCAAATCATACCCAGGAAGTATTTCACTTCTTTTAACGAGATTCTCTCGATTTTTTCAATGCCAAATCATAACCCTTTTGCAGCGAAGCAAAACAGTTACGAATTTCATTTTATTTTGCGAAGGTTTCCTTTGAAAAAAAAAGTAAAAGATCTTTTAGCGGACTATAATATCAAATTTTACCCCTGAGGTTAGACTGTGCCTTTAAAAAGCGACCAGCGCACTCCTAGTGGGGTCCCATGTACTTATCAAGGCGTCTTGCATACACCTACTGGGGTCCCGTACACTTCCCACGGCGTCCTGCGCACTCCTGAAACCCTACTCCCGCCTCAAAGAAGGCACAATCTTGGGCGGAAGCTTATCACCAACTGTGTTGATTGTCGTTAGTTCAATTCTACGGATGAGCGAACGTTGCATAACATGTTTACATGTTTTTGCCTGTCTTCGACCTCAACCTTTAAGCTGAGCTTTCGACTCCAAAATTGAATAGCAGCGAGTCGCACCCACTTCCAGCGTCCTGCTCAAAAATCAGCTTCCTAGCTCAATTCGAAGTGTTCCAACAAGATCGTGAACACTGCATGAAAAAAAGAAGATGAAAGTTTTTTTTCAGTAAAATCTAGTAGCCTTGCGCACTTCCACGTGGGTCACGCACTTTTTCTACCACGTCCGGCGCATTCCCACACACTTTCTACAGCGTCCTGCCACTCTCTCCGTGTTCCTGTACGCCTTCCACGGCATCCTGCGCACTCTTAGAATCCTATTCACACCATACGGCGTTCCGAAAAGTACTTCCAAGGTCTCGTCGTAATCGTACAGCTCGAAACCAAAACAGCTTCGAACAGGGCACAATATTTGGCGTAAGCCTATCAGTAAGTGTGTTGATTTTCATCAGTTCATTTTTAAGGATAAGTGAACGTCGGATGGTTTATATTAACGTGTTTACGTGTTTATGCCCATCTTCAACCTCAAATTTGAGGTTCCGCTAAAATTGAGCTTTCAACTCCAAATTTGAATAGGAGCGACCTGCATCTATTTCCAGCCTTCTGCCGAAAATGAGCTTCTTAGCTCAATTTTAAGTATACCAACAAGATCGTGAATGCCAACTAAATAAAAAAAGGAAATTAACATCTTATTTTTGCAGATTTTAAATTTTTCTCGAATATCAGCGAACCAATTTAAAGGCAGTGTTCACGATCATTTTCATCCCCGAGTTTTTCACAGAAAACGAAGCGTTGGCCTCTAAGTGTTACCAAAATCACGAAGAAACGGCGAGAAACGCACTAATTCGTCATTTTTCAGTGACACTATTCTATGGCCTGGACTAGTTGTCTAGCTGGATGAACATGTTCACGGTGGTTGTCACCGGTAAAAAATGGGACTAATCGAAAATGGAAGAATATTTTGGGCAAAACAGTATTAGGTAGGGCCCGAAGGAAAGAACAGAGCAACACAGAATGGAGAATTGCAAAAGGCGGGTCCACAAAAGATTTCATTGTCACAACGAACAGTTCCATTGATACTTAAGAGGCGGGCTGATACTTAGGATATCGTGCCCTTCTGGTGCGTTTTACTCGGTTTCTTCGTCATTTCAGTTCTGTGTGTGGGAATGCGCCGGACGTGGTAGAAAAAGTGCGTGACCCACGTGGAAGTGCGCAAGGCTACTCGATTTTACTGAAAAAAAACTTTCATCTTCTTTTTTTCATGCAGTGTTCACGATCTTGTTGGAACACTTCGAATTGAGCTAGGAAGCTGATTTTTGAGCAGGACGCTGGAAGTGGGTGCGACTCGCTGCTATTCAATTTTGGAGTCGAAAGCTCAGCTTAAAGGTTGAGGTCGAAGACAGGCAAAAACATGTAAACATGTTATGCAACGTTCGCTCATCCGTAGAATTGAACTAACGACAATCAACCCAGTTGATGATAAGCTTCCGCCCAAGATTGTGCCCTTTTCGGGACGGTAGTAGAGTTTCAGGAGTGCGCAGGACGCTGTGGGAAGTTTACAAGACCCCAGTAGGTGTGTGCAGGACGCCTTGATGAGTGCATGGGACCCCACTGGGAGTGAGCAGGTCGCTTCTAAAGGCACAGTCCAACCTCAGGGGTAGAATGTGATATTATAGTCCGCTAAAAGATCTTTTACTTTTTCAAAGGAAACCTTCGCAAAATAAAATGAAATTTCTAACTGCTTTGCTTCGCTGCAAAAGGGTAATGATTTGGCATTGAAAAAAATCGAGAGAATCTCGTTAAAAGAAGTGAAATACTTCCTGGGTATGATTTGGCATTCGGAGGAAGCGCTAGAAAGTCAGTGAATAGATGGGCCAGTTATATGGCCGTACATTTGTTCAATAAACAGCAAAAAATGAGTGTAGCATTAAAAAACAAATCACACCCGTATTTTCTCCAATCAAGCTAATATTTACAACATAATTTGCAAAGCTAGGAATAAAGTTTGGCGTTCACCAAATAATTAGGAACACATAATCTCAAACATTACTGATTTCTTCATGTCTATATGTTTGCTACCGGATAAGTAATGAACCACATTTGTATGAGACAAATTATTTAATGAGTTTGAAAATAATTGCAACATAACAAAGATATGTGGGTGCTCGGTAAGACGGGTGTGATTTGGTTTTTCTATGCTACACTCAATTTTTGCTGCTTATCAAACAAGCGCACGGCCAAATCAGTGATCGATCATTTCACTGACTTTCTAGCGTTTCCTCCGAATGCCAAATCATACACAGGAAGTATTTCACTTCTTTTAACAAGATTCTCTCGATTTTTTCAATGCCAAATCATAACCCTTTTGTAGCGAAGCAAAACGGTTTCAAATTTACCTATTAAAACAGTTGAGCAATGAAAGAAAGCACCCCAGTCAATGTTTTTGAAAAGATGTTTACATAAATCTGAAGGTTCATTGATTGAAATTCAATTTCAAGCCAGCTGATGTTCTCGATATAAGAGGTCATCGATGCCGATGATGTGGAGTGGGCTCGTCCACCATCAAAAGACAAGAAAGTTCATGCTTCAAATTTGGCCCAAAACAGTGGTTTTTTTCGTGATTTTTTCTTATAGGTCCTACTACTCGAGACCCAGAAAAGGGTTTAGAGAGAAAAAGACGACAAGCATATTTGATCGCGGCACAGTTCAACCCCAGAATCGTTTTTCTGTTTTTCTGCTTATCTTTGAACTGGTCCCACGCTGATTCCAATGATGTCTCCAAAATCGTAGAAGACCCCTTAAGAACGAATTTATGGCCGCTCAGAAATTGAGCTACGGAATCATGGTGGACGAGTTGTCCGAGGCTTGTAATTTCCGTCACTGGCAGCCGATGTATGCGAACCGCCCTCAGCAAAGAGAGAAGATGAGGTTCAAGGGGGGGACTATTGATCGGAAACCGTCGCTCATCTCGCCACTGTTGAGCTTAAAAGATCGTAAAAGGAGCGTCCCAAAGTGGCCTCCCGATGTGGTCGCCCCAGTGTGGCTTCCTCCTATATCCCGCTAGTTCGAAGGAAGCGAGAGCTCGCACTTGGCAAGTGTTTCATGGGGTGGACTTACTTCACAATTTTCTGGAAATCTCAGATTATGTCCCTGAGCTTGGACTGTGCCTTTAAAGGCACAGTCCAAGCTCAGGGACGAAATCTGATATTTCTAAACGTTTTCAGGATAGACAGAAATTCATAAAAACGATTTCGAGGTTGGACTGTGCCTTTAAGACAACTCTCACACTGAGGCCCCGACCATAGCTGGAGGAAAATGCAGCTGTGACCGGCTGTGACTCTCAGGAGCCCACCATTGTCTGTCTTGACTGGCATGGTCGATAAGCACGTAACACATTGCACACTGAGGTTGAGAAAAACACCCGATGTGGCCGACTGAAGTGCTCACACCGGGTGTTTTTCTCAACCTCACCCGATCATATTTTTCATACGTATTGACCGAGCGGGTTACGGCAGGATCCTCGAAACACGACGGAATCCCTCCCGGGATGGAATGGTGGGGGCTGTGAAATAGACTCCACCAAGTTCTATGAAAGTATCTGATCGTTGGCTTATCTGTAAGCAAAACACGGTAAAAACCACTCTATAGCCTTCCATCAACTCCTCCCTACTGAGTTAGATTAAGGTTGTCGGTCGGATATGACGAATTTTGATGGTTTATGAGATCTTGTATGGTCATGGTGAACTCAAGCCAAATGATTTTCTCCAACTGAGGGCATCTATAGGCCACAAGAGGGAGCAGTGTAAAGCTCGTTCGTAAAACAACCAGGAAAAGTTGAAGACACCATTTCTTCGTTAATAGAGCCGGGAGTGAGTTCGAAAAACTACTCAGATGGGGCAGGCTCCCTACAACTCTTTCTGCGTTCAAAGCGGAGGCACCGTCGAAGGCGTGCGAGCAGAACGCGTCTAACGGTACCTGACGTCTGCCCTGGATGGAAGACCTGCAAGGAGCAGCGTCAACAGCACGTGATCACCGACGTAAAGAGGGAACAGGGCATCATCAAGCCGAATCCCATGGTCAAGGACATGAGGATGCACCGACGTTCAGATGATACGAGGTTCTGCCATCCTGACGATGCCCGAGATGCTCAACGACGACCACCGAAACTCAAGTACACGGACAATGATTCAGGAGGTGTTCGCTCGTCTGTGGATTACCGCTCGAACTCTTCTCGCTGCCATTGATCTAGAAGATCCCACACTGTATATACATTGTTTTTAATGCTGTTTATGAGTCGCGACGACTCATCCCCAAGAGGGGGCATGTTAAGATATGTAGTATGTGAGAGTGCATGTGTGTAGTAGTTTTGTAATTACTCTTGTTAAAATTAGGTTGATAGTCTTGTATTTATACTCTATTCTAACCTTTTATATGCTATTTCTCCTTCATATCGTTTTGTCGATCCATATTCTTGTTACTTGATCGAGCTGGCCGATCGGCCTTGTTTATTTCGTCTAGCGTGAACCATTTCTAACGCGCACTCACCTGTTCACACACTCTCTCGCCTTCATCATCGGTTCACCAGCACGATGTATTTGGACCCCGCCCACAACCTTATATAAGACGAGCGAGAGCTCATTCTTGGATCGGCTTCGGATCGTTTTTCTTGTGGAAAGAGAGTTGGTGAGAAGTCACCACTCTCAATTGAATAAAGATTAGCCTGGAGTAGTTCGGTCAAGTACCCTAGACATCCTCCCCCCCCCCCGGGTGACCGACCAGTCACCCGTGATTCTTCACACATATCGAAATTAAGGCGCTTTGTTATTTGTACAGGGCAATCCAGACCCAAAGCTAAGCTTTATCCATACCGATGTTAGAAATGATCTTGACATGGATATTTATCGTTGTTCGGAGCTTATTCACGATGTAATCCGTTCCAACCATCTTTTGAATCTCTCCATTCGATCAGGTCTGGAGCGCCTCCGCCCATTTTCAACAAGGATAACCCGATGATTTTAAAGAGCATTTCTGACACGGGTGTGAGAAAATCTTCGATTTTTTTCAAGGGGTTGAATCCCCTGGGTGGGAGCATTTCTGATCTGAATTGAGCAATTGAATATTGGATTATGTCGCGTCTCAAACGTAATAAAGGTTGTTAACCTTTTAGATCACTTACTATTATGCTCTTTCATTCAAACTTTTGTTTTTTTTTTAATATTGTCTACAAAGAGCGGAATATTACCCACTCCAAGGTTTCACACTTTGCATGATCCTTCAATGTTTTAGGTCAGTACGAAGATACCCCAGTGTTTTTGCTCAAAAAGGAGTTAAGGTGTGTGTGCCAATAGTGAGTTGTTCTGCATGATCTCCGCCGATCACCCAATCAGCCTGCTCGTTATCGATGTTGCGTCGTCGCCGCCACGGCGTGCGCGGCACACCGTATGCCGAGGCTGCCATGATTGGCGAACGGCGAGAAGGCGGCGCACAAGACCCGTCCCAGCAAGAGGTCTGAATTAGATCCCTTGTGTTTTGAATAGTTTTCAATCAGTTTATTTTTATTTGCTGTTGTTTTTCCAAATGGGTCTCACTTGTAATCAAAAGCATCCAGGAAAAAATGAGAATGCAACGCAAAATGAAAAATCAGAAACAAGAGCCATGTAACTACTCATTTTTCCATGTAACTACTCAATAAAACAAAAACTCCAGAATTGTAAAAAGACAAAAAAAATCGATTTTTTTCTTCAGGAAATCAACCAAAAAGAAGAATCTGACGCCGAATAAAAAAAGGAAAAATGTTCTGCTTTCGTATCGAGTCAGGATGTGGTAAAGAAATAGAAAATCCCAGCAATCAGAGAGGACATGGAAGAAATCGGAAAGTTTATTTCAAGATCCAGAAATCAACCGAAATTAGAATTTCGACGCCAAATCAAGAAACGAAAAAAGTTCTTGTTCTGATATCGAGTCGGGATATGGAAAGAATCTGAAACTCAGAAATTCAAAAAGGAGATGGAAGGAAATTCTTCTTCATGAGCAAGAAATCGACCAAACTGCTATGATTGGAAAGACGAATCAAGAAATGAAAGAACTTTCCGTTGCGATTTCGAGTCAGTATAAAGAAAGAATGGGAAACTCCGAACTTTAAATGATCATAAAAAAGAATCGGACATCTGAAAATTTTTCCAAAAACAACAAATCAACAAAAATGAGAAATTTAACGCTGAATCAAGAAATGAAAAAACGTCATGTTTTAATAGCGAGTCAGGATACAGAAAGCAATCGAAAAAACGAAAATTTCAAAAAGGACGCGGAAGGAATCGGAAATTTTTCTTTACTCTCAAGAAATCAACCAAAATGTGAAGATTGGAAAGACGAATCAAGAAATGAAAAAATTCCCGTTCCGATATCGAGTCGGGATATGGAAAGAATCGGAAACTCCAAAATTCAAAGAAGACGTGCAAAAAATCGGAAATCGGAAATTTTCCATCAAAAAATCAACCAAAATTAAATTTCAGACTCCGAATCAAGAAATGAAAAAAAAACTTTCCGTTTCGAAATCGAGTCAGTATAAGGCAAGATTCGGAAACTCTAAAAATTCAAAAAGGTTATGGAAAGGATCGGAAATCGAAATTTCTTCCAAACAACGAATCAACGAAAATAAGAAATTCTTCACCGAATTAATAAATGAAAGAAAAACTTCATGTTTTAATAACGAGTCAGGATATAGGAAGGAATTGAAAACTTAAAAATTTCAAAACGGACGTGGAAGAAATGAGAAAATAATCCCTCAGAATCAGGAGGACAACCGAAACAAAAATTTGGCGCCGAACAACTGGCGGTGCAGTGGGTCCTGGGGTCAGAAGTTTTGGACGTCAATACGCGCACAAAGGTGAGAAAACGACGAAGTGACGTCATCCCATGCTACCGGTCGATGGGTGGTCGACTGTCTGTGGACCTCGGTCGACAGACAGTCGATCGGACACATAACGGTCGACAGACAATCGATCCGCCCCTTGCAGTCAAACCACCCAGCGACCGGTAAGCCACAAGGGTGACGTGTCAACCACCCGTTGGACTCCACGAGTGTCTGAGGTTGAGGAGCGTCGAGAGGCGCACAACAGAGGGAGCGCCCGATCTCGGCACTTGCCTCAGCAAACTATCAACACAGCACTCAGACACACGGCTCGATACGCCCGCGACCCCTGGCCGCTGGCCAGCCGTGTACTCCGACACGTATGTGGCTTTTACACCACAAACTACGGCACGCCGCGCGCACACGCAACGTCAACCAAGCCGCTGCTGCACGCACGGACACGCCGAAGCTGTGTCGGAATACACTGCCGTAACCAACGACAGGAGTCGCGCTTTAGCCGCTCCGAACGGCCTAACGGCGGTATCGAAGATTAGCCCGGAGGTTTTGTTCGGCCCCCAAATCACGGGTGACCGGGTTAGGGGGGAGGATGTCTAGGGTATTTGACCGAACTACTTCAGGCTAATCTTTATTCAATTGAGAGTGGTGAATTCTCACCAACTCTCTTTCCACAAGAAAAACGATCCGAAGCCGATCCAAGAATGAGCTCTCGCTCGTCTCATATAAGGTTGTGGGCGGGGTCCAATTACATAGTGCTGGTGAATCGATGATGAAGGCGAGAGAGTGTGTGAACAGGTGAGTGCGCGGGAGAAATGGTTCACGCTAGACGAAATAAACAAGGCCGATCGGCCAGCTCGGTCAACTAACAAGGATATCGTTCGACAAAAACGATATGAAGGAGAAATAGCATAAAAAAGGTTAGAATAGAGTATAAATACAAAACTATCAACCTAATATTAACAAGAGTAATTACAAAACTACTACACACATGCACTCTCACACACTACATATCTTAACAGAAGGCATTACAAAGATCCCTAGTGTTTTTGTTCAAAACCGAGTTTAGATGTATGTGTCGGAAGCAGGCATGGGCAAAAAACTTTGAAACCGAAAAAACCCAAAAACGAAAAATTTTCGGTTTTGAGTTCGAAAAATTCTAAAGAACCGAAAAAATTGTCTTTTGAAGCGTCTTATTTTCGTAATTTTATGTCTTTGATTGAAAAAACAAGGCAACGTTATCGAGAAGCTTCGAATAATGGCAGAATCATGTTTTCTTGGTAAAACAAAAGCGTACGCAATCAACGTATCAATGTGAGCAATTTTACCCTTGTTGCAGTGTTGAATCCTGACAAAATTGCAGCGCTGAACACCCTCTAAAAGTCTTATTGTGAACTTTTTGTTCAAAACTGCGGTAGTTCTCTGAACAATAATATCCACGTTATTTCGAGTTTTTCATCAGATCCCTGGGCTCAAATGTCGTCCTTAACTTTATGAAAAAACCTAATTCGTAGAAGTTGAAAATTGTGGGCAAGTCACAGATCAAAACGGAACAAACGTTGCACAGAGACGAACATCAAGTGATCTCGTCGAGATCAGCACTGACCAGTAGCTCAGTCTCTCGGCGCTATTTGACGTTAATGGCCGCTACGCAACCACACGCATTGAGTCGTGATGTCTACACAGGGGTAAGGTTCAACCAATTTTGCTGGACGGAACTATACATGATGCCGCTCGCCCAAGAATGTTTTCATTCGCAGTTTTTCTTGGTATGGATCGATACAGGGAGCAGAAAAATTTAGCTTGGCTCCCGCTTGAAAACTATGGGCCTCCAAAGAGCAATTCTCGACGTCTTTTTCATGAAAATCTTAAACGAAAACGAAATACCTGACCTTGAAGCAGTGTTCGCATTATATTTCACTTTTGATGTCTCAACCGTTTACGGAAGGTCTGGTGCCCTATACAGCAAGGCATGCTTGAAGAGAACGTGAAAACCTTGTTTTTGTGCTAAAAGAGGGCCACTTTAGCTTGCGTTGACTTTTGAGCGTAGAGGAATCGACCGCTTTCAAGGATGTTACCTAAAGCCTAGTTTTGACTGCATCGCTGCTGTTTTTCATCGCAGCGATTTCACACCCGCTGCTGCAGCGATGTAGCAGCGGCAGCGATTCTGTTCATAGTGCATAGACTCACAGATTATCGAAGAAATTCAATCAATCAGTGAAATTATTGGCTGATAGTTATCAATAACACGTTTCGACCTGTAAACACTGGCCTTGTCATGTGAAAGGGTCAACGTTCACTAGACGAAACGTGTCATTCGCTGGCGATCGCTCCATCGCTGCCATTTTGGCCGCGATGGAGCGATGGTCAGCGACCGTTGAGAATCGCTCTTCAAGCAGCGATGCAGTAAAACATAGGATTTCGTCGCCGCGACCCAGCGATGTAGGACGTTTGCCACGAAGCGATCACAATTGGAGCGGCTTTCCATTACGCGCGATGAAAAAGGAACAGTTGTCCCTCACATGGCCGCAGCGACCACCCGCAGTCAAAACTAGGCTTAAGGGGACATTAGGCGTTTCGGTGACCTCAGAACGCCTGTTTGCATCCGTTATTTTGCCGCTCCTGGCTTTCTACGGTTCTTTCGACACTGGGAGCCTAGGATCCTTCTCGCCTATTATTTCACTGTGGAAAGTCAACGAGAATGATCACCGTGAACGCTGCCTTTAAGGGGGTCATTTTCAAGCAGGAGGTGTCGGCTTGAAAACGTCTTTTACCCAGGTCTTGAGACCCTCTACCAAAACAACGTGAGGGCAAGTTGCTGAGTTCCATATATGGGCTCTATCAACTTCAGCGCACCCACATTATCGTCATTTTCGCATTGCCTGAAGACATACAGGCGGCTTACTTTGTGGTCGTGTGCGGAAGAAATTTCTTAATCGAATTCTCTACTTTTCATTAATTTTGAAGAAAATCAATAATCGATCGATTTTTGAGAAACGTTGGTAAAATGTGCACAGATCGATGGTAAACCTCCAGACGCATTTATGCTCCAAGTTTTACGCCTGTGCGTTATCAGGTAAACGAAAAAAGTGGCGCCAATTCAGCTATCTTGGACTTCGACCAGAGCAAAAAATGGATTTCGGCAATTTGTCTTCGCGTTTTTTTTCAATAATGGGTCCAAGGACTTCAGCTATGACACGTTTTCAAGCAGACACCCTCTGCTTCAAAATGACCCCATTGGCGCAGTTCTTAACGGTCACATGGGGGAACGAGAAACATTTACCGAAGCCGACTCAATGACGAGCTCTACTGTGAAAAATCGCGGACCCTTTATGCTCCCGCTCACCATTTCTTGCAAAAACCATTCTGCGCTCCAAAACTTCGTGCAGTACGAACGAGAGGTCTGGTGAGAAGAACAGACCACTCAGGAATATTAGCGACGGGCATATTTGGGCTTGGCAAGGCTAGAAATTTTGTCACCATATCTAAAGCGCACCCTGAAGTAGTAAGTGAATGAAGTGTATGTGAATAAAGGGGTGTAATTGCTTCTCCCTTTCTTTGTTTGAATGTTTTTCATTCATATTTTTCTCGTTAGTGGTCACAGTATATGACAATTAACTCGTAACATCAAATAATCAGAAGAAATATTCAAAAATTTGAAAAATCATTTTGAAAATTTTGCTGTTTGAGTATATTCGAAAAAGCGAAGTTCGAGAATTTAGGCCGTTTTGATCAAGTACACTTTATCTGCCACAAGTTTCCGGGATATTTAGATGATCAACGAATTCATGAGTCTCCGGCCATTTTTTCACGTTTGGCGATTGTGTATTCTCCGCTTGCCCCAGTCTTTCATATCATTACCATAGAAGTGGTGCGCTTATTGAACCTAAATCATGAATTTCAAGAGTGGTATGTACTTTACAGAAAACAGTCGCTACGCGTCTATGATTGGTTTCTATGGTATGTACAAAAATCAGGCACTGGGCGACCAACAGGACAAGCTATGTAGTCTACTAGACATCGCTGCTGAAAAGAGCAATCGGGTGAGCCTTGTAAGCCAAATGCATTTCATTCAGTCTAGACCAGGGATGAGCGGAGTTCCGCGTTTCGCGTTCCGAAACCCGCAGTTTCGCGCATTTTTGGCATTCCGCGTTCCGAAAACCGCAGAAAACGCCTCGGAATGCGAAAATATCGGGTCGTCTGGGACCTAAGAAAACATTAGATGACTTCTGAGTTTTTCCGCGTTTCGCGTTCCGAAAAACCGCATTTCCGCGCATTTTTAGACGTTTCGCGCCTGATTTCCGAAACCCGAGAAAAAATTTTTTGTTCCGAAACCCGAAAACCGATTTCCGAAATTTCTTAATTTTATTCCGCTCATCCCTGGTCTAGACTGACATTGCAATAATTTCTGAAATTTGCAGGAAAGTCGTTTCCGGATACAGTTTCGAAGACGACTGCGCTTCTCTGATGGCTTCATACGAACGCTCTTCTAAGATCTCGTCTTCCTTGAGGCTTGTATATTTTCACTCACGAAATATATCTCGAAAGCGCCGTTTTTCCCTCGAAATTTCTCCCGGTTGGGAAGCTTTGAACGAAATTAGCCGAAAATTTTGGAAAATCGACTAATAAACCACAGATTCGTGATCAACGCCCCAAAAAAACCCCCTGGGAGAATTTTAAGTCAAATCTGGAACATTTTCTGAAACGCTTCCAGAGCCCTCTAATCGGTATAAATATTCGCCCAACCAAAGGTCCTAAACGCTGTGAGCTTGGACAAAGTATGGAAAATGAGCCTTCACCTAAATTTTGCTCAGGGAGGGGGGTAGCTTCGGACGCTAAACACATTTATGAGGCCCGTTTTCAAACTTTCGAAAGAATAATTCCCTTCTTGGAAGGTACAAAAAGCACAAAAAACGACCTTTTTAGGATTATAACTTCTTGGAACCGGCAGCTCGGGCGGAATACTGCGCAGTTTTACTATTGACCCACTAGAGATACTAACGATACTAGTCGTTTTGGCAGATGTGTTTACCACTCTAAACACTTCCCTTGTTAGCAAATTTTAAAATGTGTGCTGCGTGTGGGTGTGGGTGTGGGTGGTGTGGGTGTGGGTGCGATTGTCAAGACATCATCATGATCAGCGTGGAATTTTCCCCAAGATGAGCAGAAAAACGAAAAATCGATGTCGGGGTTAGAGTGTGCCCTCAAGGTCCAATCAATAGATATTTGCATATACTCTGGCAAATGCTGGCTAGTAGCCCCAGAGGATTTCACTTGTCGCCGAGGAGCTGAGGGGCGACTAGTCTGAAATTTGACAGGTCGTAGCTAGGCAATGGTGAATTTGTCAAGCTAGATGGTGAAAAACTTTAGCTATTGTCGCCTAGTTTCATAAAGCTACTGGCGCCGACCTTGTCAAGCTAATATCGCCTACTTTTGTGGAGCTAATAGCGCCGAACTGATGTGAAGCTATTGTCGCCTAGTCCTATGAAGCCACTAGCGATGGCCCCTTGTGAAGCTACTGCTCTGGCAAACGCTGGCTAGTAGCCCCAGAGGAATTCACTTGTCGCCGAGGAGCTCCGGGGCGACTAGTCTAAAATTGGCAAGGTCGTAGCTAGACAATGGTGAATTTGTCAAGCTAGATGGTGAAAAACTCTAGCTATTGTCGCCTAGTTTCATTGAGCTACTGGCGCCGGCCTTGTCAAGCTATTGTCGCCTAGCTTTGTGGAGCTACTAGCGCCGGCATGGTGTGAAGCTATTGTCGCCTACTATTGTGGAGCTATTATCGCCGGCAATGTTGAGCTACTGTCGCCCAATGATATGAGGCCATTGACGCCGACTCCTTGTGAGGATACTGTAGCCTACTGTAGGATAAAATACCACCAATTTGCCTAGAATTTACCGGGATCCTGGATATCACGAAGGATTTTACGCAAAATCACCGCGAGCCAAGAAAAGTCCGCGAATTCACCGCACAAATGCCGCGAAAAAGAAAAACGGAAACTAAAAATAAACGTGACCAAATTCCAACCGAGCCTGCCGCGAATTCACCGCGATCAGAGAGCGCCCTACTGCAGCAGCGGCTGACACAAGAAAGCGATGAACTGGTAAATATCGTACTTAGAATCTTTGTATGCAGTAGCGAAAACCACGGCAGCCTTCGGTGCCATCGCTGCATCTTAGCGTGTATTCTTGAGATTCTCCCCTCTAGGAACATACTGGTTGAACTTACTTAAAAAATCGGACAATGCAATACTTCATATCAGACTACGGGAACAAAATTCACAATAGAAAAAACATTCCCTACTGACATACGACAACCATAAAGAATCGATTGAACAATGATATTCACAGAGATCATATTACACCGTACGAGCAGAGAACAACATCAACAGAACAACATAACAACTAACGCCAAAAAATTAAGAGAATTTAGCTTCGAAAAAAAAAACAAATTTAAGAGAACTTAGCTTCGAAAAAAACAGGACTCGAAGCTCCACTTCTTAGCCATCTATTCTACGCCACACAAGTATTTCGAACACCCAATTTTAAAAAATAATAACGTTTCGAGCGTATTCTCGGCTTGGGCTTGGCGAAACTTGATGAAACTTTTACATGTTGTAATGCATCATAAACCTTGTCTTACTCGCACTCAAGCCTGAGTTTTCAACGCACAGTTTTTAATAGGGAATCCATTTACAATTTTGTGGTAATAATTGAAATTAAGGTTATTTCTTCAGAACATGGCTATTAAAAATCCATACACGTGCCACTTCTTTGCCATCAGAATACCTTGAGAATCGTGGTATAGCACTGCGAAAAAATGATGTCTTGATTCATATTTTCGGAGATGAGCTCGGAATAATTTAATTTAATTTCGCACCTCTTCGGTATGTCATTTCGACGAGAATTAAAAGGAGCGAAATCTACACATTTTCTAAAAAATGCCCAATGTTGTTGAATTTTTTCACCATCAAAAAATTGCCTTGAGAAATTATTTTGTCGCAATGTTATATTGTGTCTTTAAAGGTCCTCTTATGACTAACAATTGATAAGGGTCTGGTTTTTTTACGGTCATGTTCTGAGGAAACAGCACTCGCTTGATTTAACACCACGAAATCATAAACGAAATCGGTATCAAACGGCTGAACATTCGAAACTCAATCTTGAGTGTGCGTAAGGCACGTTTTATGATGACCTGAAACATATTAAGGTTTCGTCGCATTTCGCTAAGTCCTGGCCCAGATACATTCAAAATAACATCTTTGAAGAATGGTTGTTCGTATGCTCACGTGCCTCACTAGCGCTGACAACACTAACATATCATACAAGTACCAGGGGTTGCCGGCTGCAGAGTGAAGCGGGGCTTTGCTTAATTTTGCCAAATCGGGGCGACCACCCACCATCATTTTTTCCAATTTTTTTTTGCGATCCCCGAGGCGGAATTTCCGGATAGTTTATAGCCAGACGCTGAAAATTCTTAAAAACCCTGAGCGCTGCTACGATCCTTCCCTTTGATGACCAAAAATATTGGGAATTTTCAGGGCATTTCCATCAAATCTTAATGATTTGGGACCAAAAATTCTGCAATCCCCCCCACCCTAACATTGATTTTCGGGCCAAAATTTCTGAAAAAAAAACTCGAATTCACCGCACCCCCGTTGCTAAGATTCTCAGCCTCGCCAGACCCTGGCCGACAGTCCTAATCCAGGGTTAGGTCCTCCAATCGTTCTCGACTCCTGAGTCGTCCATTCGTTGCCGCTTTTCCGCATCGTCTTCGTCGGCCGCTTCTGTGATCATCTTCCTTGTTTTCTGAAAAAAAAAAGGATAACATAAGACGGCCGAAAAACTGGAAAAACATACAAATAGTAAGCTATACCTTTCGAGCTACCAGCTTGTGATCGTTGATCGACCATTGACGCACTTCTGCGCTGAAACATTTAAGTTTAGAGTAGGCTTTCTACGCACTGAGATTATATACTCACAGTGCTCTTCCAAGACACAGACGGAATTCTGGGCTCCATTTGTCCTTGCATAGCTTCCTCAGCAGGAATCCGTTTTCTCGCTCCTTCTCCGAAGTCCCGAGCTGCAGCCAGTACCTGAACAGAAGTTATAACGCTTAGCATAGAAAAGACACAGTTCAGGCAGAACTTACGCAGTTGGAGCATTTCGAATGTTGTCGAGGCTCTTTTTCAGATCGTCATGCATGAGACCGACCGAATCCATCACTGCTCCTGAATATTGAGCGATTATCATAAAAATATGGAGGGTTAACATCGCAGACCCAAAACGTACCTATAAGGAGCTGCACCACGTTTTCCGGCATGTCTCTTAGGGCTGGCTTCCTCCCCTTATTTCCAGAAATGCGGACTGCGTATCGTTTAATAGCTTCACGAGGCTGACATGCCTAAAAAAGAACAATAGATTTTTCCCATTTGGACAAGTTGAAATTGTGAAGTCACCTGCTGCAGGTATTTCCGAAAAAAGTCGGTAGCTCTTATAGCATGATCATCAATCTTCGCTCGTGAGCTGCACTTCCACTGCACCATGAGATCATAAAGATTAGTTTCCTTAAAGAAGAGTATGAAATGCGGGGAACTGCTGCAGGGCCGGATCGTCAAGACATACCACGAAATCTCCATTGGCGGGAATTATCCACGTATTAACCATGTTCGCAGCCAGCATCTGCGTGCCTGGTGGCAACGGGCATTCACTGAATCTCGATGCCTTCCTGGCCACATTATCCACCTGCCGTCGCAAAGGCACCAGAGTTGCAAGAACGTGATCAAGCTAAGAGAACATATTTATGCCCCTGTTCACAGACAGTGAACGTGTTTTTACTAAATCATACCGCAGTAGCGAGGCCGACCGAGATGTTCGCCTGATTCTCCACGATGCGCACCAATTCTCGTACCACGACGTCCGACGAGTTCGGCAGCTTGGTTGTCGCGGCTTGGAGCATTTTTGTGGCATGGACATGTAGACGAACACCTTTCATTCGTTGTGTGACAAGTGTCTGAAAATACACGGGCCGTATTCAACTAGAAGTTGTGTAAAATCTAACGAGCTAGAACACGTACTTGATATTCCGACCCGTTTTCAGTACTGCCAATCAATTGGCCCAGACCGCTCAACGACACGATATCATTCTGCATGACCAGCTCAGCTCTTTCTGAAAATTAGGAGCTCTTCTCAGAAGTTTGGTGGAATGTGTTGATGTAGCTTTACCTCGGAAAGATGTATGATTTGGCATGTGTTCCCTTCTGGACGCTTCTGGAGTGCGCTTTTGAATTGACTTCGCGCGTCGAGAAGAAGTTGAATAGGTACTGCCAGCATCCAAATTTAGAATGTCCGTACTTGGTTCGTAATTACCCTTCTCCGGGTTTAGACGCTTCACTTTTGGTTGAGAAATAGGGAAGAATTCCATGTCTTGAGAGTTGTCCGCGCTTGGTTCGTAATTACCCTTCTCCGGGTATAGACGCTTCACTTTCGGTTGAAAATTAGGGAAGAATTCCATGTCTTGAGAGTAGCCAAAAGACATAACGAATTCACGCCTGCGAAGTATTTGTTGAACATTATGCGAATAATCAAATAGTTCGGTGGTGAACAAATTGCGGTACGAGTACTTTAGGAATCTGACCACGTTAGATAGTAATTGCAAAACAACAACACATGTTTCATTCGGACCCGAAGGTAATTCACCAGACACAACTTTTACCGACAAAAGCACACAGATAGGAGAGCAGGAGGTGCGGTTACGGCTACACAGAGGCAGAAGCTTACATTGTGAGCTAGGGATAATAAATACATGAGACGGAAAAACTTAACAGTGCTAAATTCTCGAAACATACTGTGAACCATTAAACTGTAAAAGAACAGCGGGCGCGATTATTCTGAAAGCGTTTCTCACATTGAGTTTGGATGAACTAACTTTTCTTAAAAAATTGTTATACCTACGAACAACATTGAGAGCTGCTACAGCGCGCGAGCGGGCAGGGTGTGTATCATTATGAAGAGCTGCGGAAAGTGATTCAAATGGATCACAAACCGAAAGCTCCTCAATAACGACGAGGCAGTCACAGGAAATACTGTCGACGATGAAGACAACAATGTTGCCAAACACTAAGCCTTCGTCGTCTGAAAGCACAACGCAATCCTGAGTTGAGTCAACACTTCTTCTCCAATAATATTTTGAGCAAAAAGCTTTGTTCTTGAGAACGATTCGTGCACTGAAAAAGACAGCATTGGTATCGAACAAAGCTGTAGCTAAAGTTTGGTACAGTACGTCAGAAAATGATTACTACTGTAGCTCGTCAGCAATGATTTGTGCTCAAATTGTAGTGCACTGAAGGAGATGCGCGAGAACTTTGGGATGTAAGCGTCGTGTCGAATGGTTACGTCACAAGGAAACCTGAATTGTAGCGCTGAATGGAAAAATTTCTGAGATTAGCGTGTGGTGGATGTAGCAAGGGTCTACCTCATACGAACCTATCTGCCACTGCTGACATTTTCTTTGCGAGGTCGACGATAATAGGATCCCTCGACTCTACCGACTCTCTGCAGAGCATCGTATAAAGCTCCTTACGAATAACGAAACTAAATCATAAACATGCAAACTAAAAAAAAACAAACTGAAACAGGACTGTGCAAGCTAACAAATGATAACACAAAGCTAAAAGGGAAACCAGAGAAAGGGTGGAAACAGGGAGAACCTTCTCCTAGAAAGAGCCGAAATCAGGATTACATCAGGGTTACTGCGCTGTGTGGTGGACAGGCCAATTTTTCTCAAGCCCCTCACCTCTCGAAAATACGGTACTGCAGCCGTAGAATTTTTGAAGGGACCAGTGGGTAATTCGAAGACATCACGATCGTATGAGCGGAGCCCTTCGCTCGTGGTGCCGCCAGTCAAATCTGGGAAACGGACGTTACTGAAGCCAAAAAAGTTTTAGAAGGATGAGCAACTAGTTGGACAGCGGGTGGCTCACGCAAAGGCGTAAGCAATAAAATCAGAGTTAGTGATGCTGTGAATCCAGGGTTGAGAAGGCCGTTGCGCCAATTTTCGGCATAGCTAAGACCCCCTCCCAATTGACCAAAATTTTTACAATCCCATCTTGAGATAAGAAAGATGTTCCTTAGGCTTTTGGAGTGAAAAAATTGGTAAAAAAATTAATTTTGTGGTGAAATTCGGTCAAATCTGACGAGCCCTCACCCTGCGATTTTCCATTTTTTCAAAGATTTTCTAATAATTTTATTAACCGCGTTGTGCCGAGTCGCAACATGCTCAACCCTGTGTGAATCCGACGCGCGTAGCGTTGAACACAAATCCAAACCCGCCGATGGAGGTGAACATATTTGAAGTGCTGGCGCGTTAGTCATTGGAAACAAACTAGTGGCAGGTACTCATGTTTATGGATAAGACAAAGGATGAGAGCCTACGTTATCGCTGCGTTGGTGAAATCTCTATAGAAACGAATATAAACCCACGACGAGCGTCTGGGCCTTGAAGATAGCTAATTCAAGGAAGGCGATGCCGGGGGTCTAATGAGGTAATGAGCGCGTCGTCCTAAAGGGGTAACGCCGTTTCCCACAAGGTATGGTTTCGGGGCTGATGATGGCATTTGAGATTCCATCGAAACGGGTGATTCCGCTACCGGGCGCGTTTTTGTTTGTGTGGTAGGTGCTTATTCGATTCTCGAACGTAATCAGAAACGACAAGAAAAACGAGATTTGTCAGAGCAGAATTGGAGATGCCCTATTTAACGAGGCCTCTCATGTCGATTTGGATCGAGAATTTCAAGCCGTCTATGAAAAATGGCCTGTCTCAAGTCCTGAGCTCAGGAACCTACCACACAACTTGCGCAGAACCCTGATTGAAATGGAGACAATGTAAAAAATAAATGAGAAAAGGGGGTGTGTATACAAGTCTGTTGGTACCTGCTCGTTGGTGCCCCTGCTTCTACTGAACCCAGCAGACGTTTGAGTGTACACAGGGAACGTTCGAGCGATATAGCGTGCACAACTATATCGCGAAAGTATCCCGCACATTGCATAAAGGTGTCGCCGTCCGGCACACTATGGCCTCTGGTCCATAACACCTTAGGATCCGTACCTAGGGAGTCATGGAGTCTTTGGCCACAAGCCACAATTTCGCCACCCTGAACTGTCGATCGCTGTCGAGTGATATCCAAAAAACTGCGCTATCCAGACTTCTGAGCTATTTCCATGCACCGTTTGCTGCTTTGCAGGAAACCCGCCTCAAGGATAGACCCGTCATCAGCGTCGGAGAGTACACCATCTACTGCGGTAACGCTGACGATAGGAGAGTGGGAGGCTGTGCAATAGCTGTAAGGAAGGATTTCAATGGTATGGTCAAGGAGTTCGGCTCAACGTCGTGTCGGAATGCATTCGTACGACTGCGGGATCACAGAGGATTCAATCTGTGGATAGTGAGTGCTCATGCGCCCACTGAAACCGCCGAAGACAATTCGAAGGATGCGTTTTATGAGGAACTCAATACGTTGCTGGCCAGGATACCTTGTCAACATGCTGTTGTCGTGGGGATTGACGCAAATGCGAAGATGGGACTTGATCAGGAACTGAAGTACTCGGTAAATGGTTCTACCCAGTGGAGCAAACATCGGACAATGGCTACCGCCTTGTCGACTTTTGTGAACGCAGTGGTCTGATTATTGCATCGACATTCAAGAGGAATCATCGCCGCCATCAGCTTACGTGGCAGGGACCAACCCGGCTATCTCCAGAAGAGCAGCGGAAGCGGAAGATGACAACTTTGAAACTACAGCTTGACTATGTCCTGACGAGGAATATTCCAGTATCGGACATTCGAAGATCTAGAGCTGTGTGGGATGTCGCATCTCGATTCGGATCACCGTCCTGTTCTGTTGAACTTCATTGCGAGGATTCATAAGAGGAAGCGAGGGGCTCAGCCTCTCCAGAGGATTGACATGACAAGTCTCAGAGATGAAGAGTGCAGAAGGAATTTCCGACAACGCGTTTCTATTCACATCGGAGTACGGACTAAGAAGAAACTTTGCGACGCGGATTCTTTTGTCAAGTGCATCCAGGACGCTTCGAAAGAGGCACTCCCGGTTGTACAGCCTAAGAAGAAGTTCGCCTACGTCTCAGAAGAAACAACATCTACCTACAACAGAGTATGTGCTCTCCGAACTGCAGGAAACTTCGTGGAGGAGAAGCGTCTGAGGAGGAAGTTGCGTCGGCAGCTTCAAAGTGACCGCGAACGAGAGTGGACGTGTAGAGCTAAGGAGTTCGAGAAGGCTTGGGAGGAGAAGAATCCGAAGAAAGCCTACACGTTGCTGCGACAGTATAGCGGGAAGATGAAGAGATGTTCTCCTGTCTTGAACACTACCAATGGAGTTGCAGTTGGTGATGCGACGCTGCCAATATGGAAGGATTACTTCAGTTCACTACTGAATCGTCCAGCGCCATCAGTACCTGAGCTCCCGCATGTTCAGAGAGCACATTACGATGTCAGTGAGGAACCGCCGACTGAGTCTGAAGTTTTGGATTGTGTCCGGAAAATGAAGAATGGAAAGGCAGGTGGAGATGACAACATCACTGCTGAAATGCTGAAAGCTCTTCCTCCGTCTGGGATTCGTGAAATGACCAACACCATCCGTGCCATATGGATGAGCGAAAGGATACCCGATTCGTGGAGACATGCGATCATCGTACCTCTTCACAAGAAGCTATCCGTCACGGATCCTAAGAACTACAGAGGAATCTCTCTACTTCGTGTCATGTACAAGGTTTTAGAACGTATCATTCTCGAGCGACTTATCAAACATCGTGAAGGAACGACCAGAGATGAGCAAGCCGGTTTTCGACCTGGAAGATCGACCATCGACCAAGTGTTCGTCGTGAGAAGAGTAATTGAATCGTGGCAGCGGTTTTCGAAGCCATTACAGCTTGCTTTTTTGGACTTTGAAGCCGCGTTCGACTCTCCTCATCGTGATCGATTGCTCAATGCTCTGCGAGCAGATGGAGTCCCGGAAAAGTATGTTCGGTTAATCGAGGACATGAACAAAGGAACAACAGCAGCAGTTCGTACACCTGTCGGATTAACGTCTGCTTTCGAGGTGAAACAGGATTAAGGCAAGGAGCCGTTGCAGGACCTTTTCTTTTCAACTTCGCCGTTGATGACATCATGCGTGGAGTTGCAGAACAGTTTCCTGCGGATGTGATCCTAACACCATCAGGACGCTCCCTTGTCGACCTGGAGTACGCCGACGACATTGTGTTATTCGCTGAAAACAACGCAAAACTGCAAAGGATTGTGAACCTCGTTTCGAAGTATGCCGCAGCCTATGGACTTCGTCTTCGTCCCGACAAATGCAAGCAGATGTGGGTCTCTCAGAGGCCTTCAACTGGAGTTTGTGTGGACGGACAACGTATCGAACTGGTGGACGATTTCTGTTATTTGGGCTGTTTGCTGAAGAACGATGGTAGTTATGCAGCGGATATTCGACAACGATGTGCGAAAGCTACGTCTGCATTCAATTCTCTAACCAAGTGTTTGTGGTCTACCACCATCGCGAAGGAAGTCAAGTTGCGCGTCTACCTATCCGCTACTCGCCCTATCATGATGTACGGGTCGGAGACGTGGGCAGCAGCGAAAACGCAGATGGAAAGGTTGGATTGCACGGAGAGGAAGCTTTTTAGGCGTTTGCTTGGATATTTCTGGCCGCGTGTATGCCATAACGAAGACCTTTACAAGGAAATCGACGCAGTACATCAACGCTTGACACGAGGGAGGTGCCAGCATCTCCTAACGCCATCTCAAGCAGCAATGGAAAGTCGACTTCGACTGCTCGGGCATATACTAAGAAGAACGCCGGATCGTCTCGTACAACACGCTTTAAAAATGCTTCCAAATCCTGTCTGGAAACGGCCACCTGGGCGTAGGCGAAAGTTCTGGACGGATGTGGTTAAAGAGGATTTAAAGTCACTCGGCATCGAAAGACAGTTCAGGCGCGATGTTTCGTTTCGCAGGAAATGGAATAGTGACAGCTGGATGGAATGTGTTCAAATTGTGGCTGAAGACCGTGAAAAATGGACACGGCTGACTACTAGGACGGCACACCTCGGTGAAGATGCGGAATGACCGCGTCAGGCGAAAGCCAACCGATTAAGTCAAGTAAGTCAAATGAGAAAAGGAAACTTCATGAAATGACACTAACTTCTTGGCGAGCAAGTCCTCGCAATTTGTTGATCCTTGCGCAACCCTGAACTGAATACGTCTGTGGTTGCTCTCAAAACCAGCCGAAGATCAATGGTTTGGTGTTCCTTGGTAAAGAAGGTCTTCCAGAATAGCATGATCTAACAATACTTGAAAACCGTACTAAATACTTGCTGGCTGATTTCAATCGTGAAGACACTTACATGAACTTTCAAAGTGAAGAGCAGGAGAGACACCTCACACCAAAGGTACTTCAACGTTGTAGCAATTTCTCTAATAGCTGTCAGCGAAGTCTGACGTTGATAGGAGAGCTCCAAAGTACGAGCGAGTATCCAAAAAATTGACAAGGCTACGCAGGCCACTGGTTGCTCACACAAGATTTGTGCGGCTATTATCGGAAACGACACAGCCATCAACTGAAAGCAACAGAATTAAGTGTAGTAGATTGCTATCACTCACTTTGCACCCGAGATCAGTCACAAAACCATTAATTTCTCTAAGAAACATCGAGAAACTCAAGGAAAAAATGTTAGAGCCCTACACAAGCATGATCACAAAAATCATGATTCTCAACAGATAAGAGGTGATAAGGTAGCCAACAAATCTACACAGAAAATCATTTAGTATATCGGAGGTTGTTGGCCGTACGACGTCACATGTTGCGCCTTCACTTTCAGTGTTTAACGCCCAAGCATCACTTGTCACATTTGATTCAAAAGCCCTTTCAGAAACAGATTTTCGGTAAATTTTGATTTACCGAGTTTTTCTCGAAATTTCCCAAAATTTTTCCCGAAAAGAATAATTGGGTGGTTTTTTGCCCAATCAGCCTACTTCTTACTCGTAGTTCATGGGTTCGCTGCTGTTACGGCATGCCTTCGGCGTTATATCCATGTTCACCTTCTTCTTGTGACTCTTTTTATTCCTTTGGTTTACCTTTTAATGTTCAAACGATCCTGAATCGTTAAATTTAAAATTTAATTTGCTTTAATTAAATTTATTTAATTCAATTAAACGAATTCAAATACGAAATAAATTTATTTAATATAAATTTAAAATTAAAGAGTACATATATCATTGAAAAACTGGAGAAAATTGTATAAAAAAGCCACATCGAGTCGGCTTTGGCGCTGGAAACCGCACTGACTCGAGCGCGTGCGGCCGTAAAGCGTGTCAAGAAGCAATTGCGAACCGGAATTTGGCACAGAGAATCACGGTAAGTGGATAACTTTTTTATTTTTGTAATTATTTTATACATTTTGATATCTGATCCAAATCATGTAATGTGCTTCTCTGGCTCATGATTCATATTTCAGAGAAAAAGCCGTTATCAAATTATATTACAAAACAAAAAAAGTTTTTTTTCTGTGGTCGAATAGTCTAACTTTTCAATAAGGCCAAATCCTGAAAATTCTAACCTACTTCTTTCTAACTTTCGTTCTAATTCGGTGCTATGTGGGTGGGATGGGGGGAGGCACTGTGGGGCGGCGCACTTGGCCACGCCCATTTAACGGTGCCGCACTAAATTTGAGCACCTACCCGGGGTTTCCCTCCCCTGCCAAAATCAGGAGTCATTGCGGCCCGAAAACATGGACGTGGCCAAGTCCGATACAACAGTGCCCCCCCCCCCCCATCCCACATAGCACCTCTAATTCTTTCTTTCTAACTTTCTAAGAAAAATTCTGACATTGTTCAAGTACACTAAAATGAACATTTATCGTTTTTCGTAAAAAATGTTCAGAATCCTAATTCCGCTCCGGCCGACGTTGTTGGCCAGAAGAATGTTTTAAAACACAACAATTGTGAAAAAATTCGAGAGCTGCCGCCGAATCCGCTATTTTGTCCGTAACCAACAATCACGAAACAATCGATTTTAAGCAAAAAAAACAAAGACTGGACAAGTATGCCCAGATTCCTGGATTAAAACGAAGCCCGAGCCCGTCCAATATTAACTTTTACAATCACACCTTGTCGCCAAATGGCCTTAAAAGAGCGCATGGAACGCCGCGGAAAGGCGTGAGTAAATTCAAGTAAAATTCCATCTCGTTTCAGGTTTGTTGAAAACTGAACGAAAACTTCAACGAAACTGTCAAATAATAAGTTATACCCTTAGATTTTGAATTACCGAAGACCGATCAAAGTGCAGGAGCACATGCTCTAGCTACAAAGGGTGATCCGTTTATTGGGTAGCGATCCATTTCCAGCGCCCTCCTGCTATAGAAGCACATGCTCCTGCTAATACAGCTACCCGGCTACGGAAACCCGAATTTTGTGGAGCACGTACTTCTGCGTTAGGAACATGTGCTGCTATGATTGTGGGAAAGTGACTTGCAGAGTTGAAGGAGGTATGAAAATCAATATAATAAATTTGGTAATACTCACTGCGCTTTTTTCAAATCCAGTCATTGTAGATAAGTCTTCAATCCCGAGAATCATTCGCGAAGCGTACGTATAATTTTGAATGCGTTCCAATGATGAAGATAACGCCTGAGCATTACTGGCACCAATACGGAACACCTTCAACTGCGCATCGCTTTTGAATAGTTCTGAAAAAATGAATACTTATAAATTATTCCCTTATTCAGTCACAAGGTGCACACCCACGCCGCTTCGCGGCGTACTTGTAGGCGTGTATTTTGACGCATAAAATGATATTCTCATTGTGAAATGAGAACTTAGTTATTATCGTTCCTCGAAGCCCAGCCCGAACCCACAAATTTCCCCCTGCGTCGGCGCACTTACAGTTGGGTCCAACACACTTTCCCCGGCGCTCGGAGCACTCCCAGTCGGGTCCAACACACTCTTCTCGGCGCCCTCCCGGATGGGTCCAACAAACTTTTCTCAGCGCTTGGCGCACTCCCAGTTGGACCCAACACACTCTTCTCGGCGCACGGCGCCCTCCCGGTTGGGTCCCACACGCTTTTCTCGGCGCACTCCCAGTTGTGTCCAACGCACTTTCACCGGCGCTCGGCGCACTCCCAGTTGGGTCCAACACAACTTTCTCGGCGCTCGGCGCACTTCCAGTTGGGTCCAACACACTTTTCCCGGCGCACTCCCAGTTGGGTCCAACACACTTTTCTCGGCGCTCGGCGCACTTCCAGTTGGGTCCAACGCAGTCTCCTTGGCGCTGGGTGCACTCCATGTTTGGTCCAACACGGTTTCCCCGGTGCTTGGCGCGCTCCAGATCGAGTCCAACACAGTTCAGCGCACTCTCAGCTGGTCCCGCACAATACCCCTGCAATTGAAGCACTCCTAGTGAAGTCCCGACTACCTTGCCAGGGCTCCTGATGCACATGCAGCCGCCCATGAAGCCCTCAGCAACGTTTTGTATAGGAAACTGATGATATCGTGTTATCAGTATACGCCATCACATCATAACAACAAACCGAATTGCTTCATTTCTGAAAACGTAACATAAACTTTCGAACGCACTTCGATAATCTACTGTGCTTTTCTGGGCCAAATTCGGGTCCGCAATTGCGTCTAGGCACGCTTTGAGTCAGTCGGGTTTCCAGCGCAAAAGTAGACTCGATGCGGTTTTTATATACAAGCAGGCGTCCTGCGGGCTCCGCACGCCTGACGGCTGGCTGGGGGCTTCGCCCCCAGACCCCCGACTTGCCGCCTCCGGCGGAAATTATCAAGTCGTCTTTGCATATATAGAATCGGCTCAGAAATTATTTTACCCCTATATATTTTGTCAGAAATTATTTTGCACCAATATATTTTGTTGTAGACCTAAAGATGGCCTGCCGCACATGTGGACACATGGCAAGGCAGACTGCGGAAAATTATACCGAAGAAAAAAAAAACAATAAATCTGCTTCAGTTGAGCACGCACAAAAAATCAATCCCAAGTGCGGCTAATCCAGTAGAATAGGGTTCTCGAGTCCGTTTCAAAGACATTCTTGTTTTTGCGGCGTCCTGCGCTTTGCTACGTAGTACCTTGCACTTTCTACAGCGTCCGGAGCACTCCTCCGGAGGTCCCGTAAACTTTCTACGGCGTTCGGCGCAGTCTTACATGGGCCCCGCACACTTTCTATGGCGTCCGTCGTACTCTTACATGGGTCCCGCACACTTTCTATGGCGTTCGGCGCACTCCCGCTGGGATCCCCCTGACTTTCTACGAAGTCCCTTTCTACGAATTCTCGAATTTCTTCTTTTTCGTTTCTCTTCATAACACGCTCTCACCCGAGTTTTTACTGTCCGCCTCTCAGCTAGCCCAGTCAATTTCTCCCCACATCACGATAAGGCTCACGCTGTAATGATCACAGAGGGGGTCGCAGCTTCGAGCACCGAGAAGGCAGGGGGCCGCAGTTCACGCGGGACACCACTCAAAACGGTTGGTATTGAGAGGTAGAAAACTTGGTTGAAATGAAACGCAGCCGCCCTGCTAGAAACTGTGACGGGCTTGTACTGGAAAGCCACTACAGTAGCGATCCGTAGCTCTCCATTTCTCGGAACAAAACCAAATATACTGAAGAACAACAACTGGATTAAAACTACCTCTGAACAAGTCACACATGACGCCCTCGTTAAGAAGGTGGAGCGCATCCGGCCTACTACGCTCCATAGTGAGCATACGCATCATTTGGGTTCTCCCTAGAAAGCTAATGAACAGCCAAAAATTCCAGAAAAGGTGTTAAGAAGGTAACAACTTGCCCCACACAGTCCATTTGCCTGTTGCCCGGCATCGTCCATTATAGATTGTCGTGATCGACGATCAGCAAAAGACGGAAAACGATTGAACCAAATGACTCGCCTTCCCTGCCGCTCTCCACGAAAACGACAAAGATGGCAGCCAAATAGTGACGTCCACCTCGGAGACTTGTATAGAGTTCTCAGTGCCTGAACGAATTAGGATTAGACTATTTGCAAGAGAAGCTATCGAAACGATGGACTGAAACTGACCGCGAAATCAATCACAGAATGACATAAAAGAGGCATACATTTCCATTCAATACCGTTTCTGTCTTCAATCAATATTGGGTTGAGCTTCAATTCACAAAGTTCCGATTCCAACCTGAGCTTTGAGAAGATGAAACGGTAAAAGTTTCATTGTCACGAGTACAAGGCGAGGTCCGCACAATAGAGTGCCAGTAAGAGAGCTGTGCCACCTCCCGCTCATGAGCACGGCCCATGCGTTCACTGTGGCGCACGTAGAGAAGATCATAATGGACATGCGGAACTCCAAAGCTGTCGATCCAGACAGCATTTGTCCTGCTATACTGAAGAAACTCCCGACTAAGATCCTTCCGCTCATCGTTGATATGATTAACACCACGTTCAGCTCTTGCACTATTCCGTAAAGCTGGAAGACAGCCAACGCCCCCCCCCCCCGTTGCCCAAGCCTGGCAAGCCTCAGTCATCAGTAAAGGGATATCGTCCCATTGGCTGCTATCGACGGGTTCAACTTCAACAAGCCATTGAGAACTGTATCTGTTGCGTTGGATCTCACCAAGGCATTTGATGCGGTTAACCTTGGAGTCCTGTCAAGCAACATACTGGAGTCGTCAATACCATCTTGGCAGAAGCCCTGGATATCGGCCTTTATTAAAGGTCGGCGAGCAAGAGCCATGTGTCAGAACCATGTCTCCAACAGTATTCCTATGGCAGCTGGAGTTCCTCAGGGCGGCGTTCTATCGCCAGCCCTCCTCAGACTACCTTGAAGATATGCGTGAGCCTCCACAGGTTATCAAGGTCGTCGCGTATGCTCATGACATAACAATCATGTGTCGAGATCGGGACTTACAGCTGGCCGCCAATAAGATCAACGAGTACCTGATCACACTGAAGAGCTTTTTCGACCGCAAGATGCTACGGATCTCTGCAGCCAAGTCGTCAGTGTCCGTTCTCACGACGGACCCATCCCAGCACAGAGCTCATCCGGATGTCGTGTGGGATGAAGACCGTTTGCCTGCTGCTCGCTTTCCAGCCTGCTGCTCGCTTTCCAAAGCTGCTCGGTCTTGTGCTCGATCCGTCACTCAAGTTTCATAAGAATACCGAGCAGAAGCAGGCAGTCGTTAAAGCCAAGCTCAACGTTCTCAGGGCCCTGGGCGGCACTTTGTGGAGCAGCAGCAAGGAGACTACACACAACGTATAAGGCAATTCTTCAGCCCGTCCTGGAGTACGCCGCGCCGGTATGGCAGCATCTCGTCTTAGAATCCTCCTGGACAAAGATGCAACGAGTACAAAATGGTGCTCTCCGTATCGCCACCGGATGTCCAAGGAGTTCCCCAATCGAGCACCTGCATGCTGAGGCCCGTTTATTACCAGTGAAGGAGCACTGTCAGCTCCAGGCCCAGCAATTCCGCATTAACATTATAAAGCAACCAACTCACCCGTGGTGGAAAGTGCTAAACCCCGTGATAGAGAGAAGTATAAGAAAGCCATTCGCCGATGCTCCAAACAAAGTCAATTTGCAAAGATGGCACGACTCACAGCAAGAAGGACTCCGTCTTTTGCGCGAGGAGCACACCAAGTTCGTACGGTGTCATCTTGTGAAGGCGCCCATAAATCCTATACTAGGAGATATACCGCCCCCCCCCTCTGCACCTCAGAGTCTCAACTCGGAAGAAGGGTAAGATGCACGCTCGCATCATTACGCTGTGGTCACTCTACAATGCTAATGTATTATGTCAGCAAGATTGACAGCAGCAAATGTGATGTCTGTCCGGACTGCGGTACCATCGGCCATGATACCGCACATTTATTCAACTGTCCGGAGAGACCTACCACGCTGACACCAATAGACCTATGGACGAATCCACTATGCGCACTTCACAAAAACCAAAGTGCGCCAAAAGCAAGAAAAATGCGATTGAACCAAAAGCAATATATCTTCCTGGGAGCAAAACTTACGAACTGAACAGCTCGATTAGAAGCTTCTCCGATGGCGATCTTCTCACGAATAAAATTCCGCTGAGCAAATTGTTCTCGAATTGATTCTTCCTCTCGAAGGAGAGGCCTTCTAACCGCATATAAACTGGCCATGCTTCGCTCCTGACATTAATGCGTTGTTGAACCAAATAAAGGAATGAATAATATTATCATATAGAATGCGTTACAAAGGATCGAAACGCTTAGCTCACACCTCGTAAGTCTCTTCAATCTGACCCCATCAAAATTCAGGGTTAACACAACAGCCAATTTATGCGCCTCAAAGTCACTTCTGTTTTCAATATCTCGCCCATAAACTGGAAAGTCCGACACTTCCAAATTCGAGGAGGATGGTACTCCCTTAAAAAACGCTCTTACTTGATAAACCGATTGCTAACAGAAGCAAGGCTACCGCGTGGTGACGCTGGTGAACTTTCACAAGGTCATCGATGTTATTTCGTAGTATCACTTCCAGCTGTGGGATGATAGAGAGCAGATGAATTGAACACCTCTTTTGCATTTTGCTGCTCTTGCACGGCACACTGAAAGGACCACAGCCGCGTTGAGTGTGAAGCACGGCATCAAAATTCAACTACACTGCGTTTCATAACGGTATGTACGGGTCATAAAACGGCGAAATTCACATGGTTCCTGCGCGTGCTGGTGCGCAGCGGAGTTTAGGGAGAGTGAGAGAGCGGGGAGAGACGGAGGCTGAGGCGTCGCGCGCACCGGTCGCGCCTCGAATGATGTGAATTACGACGCTTTATCTCAGGCCGGTGTAGTTCCAGAAAGTTACCAAAAATTTTCCAGTGATTAGTGGTAAATGTGCAATTACCACCCGATTACGGGCATTTTACCAGATATGTACCAGATACCAGATATACCGCGCTATGTGTACAAATAAACGCTTCCCAAACAAAAACGATTTTGTTAGTAACTCACTCATTGGCCAACACAGAAAATCGCAGCATTCTATGCTGCGATTATGCATTAAACTCGAGTGACCGCACCCATCGAAAAGCTCTATCGCTGATTCAATTGCTCCAAAACGCAGCACGTACTGCAAATTTTCATCGCAGGAGCAGCCAAAAATTCCAGAAAAGGTGGTAAGAAGGTAAGAACTCGCACCACACAGACCCCATTGAAAAAAACCTACTATAATTTCATGTCAAAAATTGTCCACAAACAGTGAATGTATTGATTTTTAAAAAATATGACCCGAGACAAAATGAGGGGAAAAGTTACAAAAGCTGAACTCTGATGCATAGAGGAGAGTCGGCTTCCAAGAGCGAGGCGAAAGACGATGGGAGGCGGTGAAAGAGTGTGCTGAGCGTGGAGGTTGAGAGTGAGCGCGCCCGCTGATTGGCCGCTATGGAAATTCAAAACACGATCGCTTGTGTTTCGTACCGTCTCAATCACTCCAGTGTCAGTGTCACTCCAGGTATACATCGTTGCACCTATAGGAGTGATCTCTGATGTCTGAATTGAGATGCATTCGCACAAGCAAGACTTTTTAGGATTCGACGGTGTGGTCGTCTTGTGGCGCTAGACTGTGAGGAGGGCGGGCAGATCAGTGGGAAAGGCTGTCACACCTATTTGTTGAGGGGTACTTTTTCGGAAAAGACGACCCACCTAATAAACTTGGATTTTCCTTGTGTTTTTTATGTTCTTTGCACAGACTTTTCATGTTGCTCTCAGCTTCTACATGTTTAGAAGCAAGAACATGACAAAATGATCCTGTGGCTGCATTAGAAAAGCTTTCTTGCCAGAATGGGTCGTCTATTCCGAAAGAGCACCGGTTGAGGTCACTTCTGGAATCATAAGCGCTGCCCAGCCCTTTCCACTGATCTGCCCGCCATTCTCACTGTTCGGCGCCACAAGACGACCACCCCATGCGACGCATACGCAGCGCGGATATTGGCTCGCCCACGAGCCACAAAACACGCCACGCCATCTTCAATTCGGCCGGTTGGAAAGACAATTGATAATGTTCACGAATGATCACGTCGTGACGTGCTTATCACGTGCAGAGCCGGTATAAAAGGTGCCTCATCTCACTAGAGTACTCATTCGGCTTTCCAATGCCGGCACTGGAAGGTGACTTCGAGTCACTCTCCGGAGACCAGCACAATTTTGACTGCTGAGGGGATAGGGGTATCCCCAAGGCTGGGTGGGGGGGGGGGAGGCGGCTCTCGCCGCGATCCGCGGGGAGGGTGGTTCTTCACCGCAGGCTGCGGTGGACCGCGTAATCTGGTAGAATTTTCCGTACAATCCCGACCAGAGTACGAGAAATTTCTGACAGATTTCGGAAAAATTCTGCCAGGAAACGAGAAAAATCTGGCAGAAAACGGTAAAATTACCACTAGAGGAAGGCAAAATCGTTCCGTAATGTCAAAATTTTCCCGTAATGCTCCGGCCTGAGATAGAGGGTATGTTGTATGAGACGCATTGTGTCTTACGCTAAAATTTGGCCATACTTCCTCAGCGGGCAGCTCTCTTCCACACACAATGCATTCCTCGAGACAAGAAAACTATTGCAGCTATTGCAATAGATCAATTTTCTGTAGTTGTATTTCATCACAATCTCTTCGAGCATTGTGCGGATTGACTGGCTCACCTTAAAAAATCAAAGGTGCGTGAAAAAAGGAACAATTGGGACCAGAAAAAAAGAGTGAACTAGCCCTGATTGCTCCCGACTCTGAACTGGAAACTGCCAACAAGTCGTCCAACGCTAGCAGCATGACCTTGCTCATACCATAGTACATAGCAAAACTAGCATAATAGACCACCTTTTGATGCTGAGCTGAAAGGAATGAAAGTGAATATCGTAGCCACACCATTGATAGATAGCTCCTGCTAACATAAACTGCGCCTTCCATGCGACGTGTTGTAGTTAAGGCCGCTTTGCCACGAAATGACATCAGTAATGGATACTGGTTGCACTTCATCGTCCTCAACAGTTTGTTCTGCTTCTTCCGAAATACTATGTCCATCTACTGAGTCCCGAATATCGAGCTCATTCTCACTTTCCGTGAATATCGGCCCCACGACTGAAGGTATTGGAGGCAACCGACCTAAAATACTATCGATGTACAACTGCTGCGGCAGAAGACAAAACAAAGAGCTACACTCACTTCTACGAGCAGCGCACCTGCTGAGTTTTGGGGGTGGAGGCCCCAACTCCATGACACTACATACAAGACCAAAAAGACCTGCGATCGGTGATAACACAAAAAAATTGGACGAGAATACTGTTAAGTAAGTCTACGGAACTACCGTTGGCGATAACAAAAAAACAAATGGATAACAGTTTATCGGAGATGCGAACAATCTGTATGAATTACTAGAACAATAAACTACATAATATATCCTCTTCATCTAGTTCGTCGTCCGCAGAAGATGATGAGCTATCAAGGTCCTGAACATGGGCATCTGTATCACTTGGGCATCTGTACGAAACTGTAGTATTCCACCCCGACCTGTATGCTAAGAGCTTAAAACGGTCGTTTTTGTAGTTTTCGTACCTTCCAGAACGCTCAGTAATCTTTCAAAAAATCTTCAATGGATCTCATAACCGTCTTCAGCGCCCAGAATAAACCCCACAAACAAAACTTAGGTTACAGCGCATTTTCGAACGTCGCATAGAGTAATGGTGATTTCAACTTGTGTCAGTCGTTAGTTGAGCGTTCATATCAATCAGGTGGTTCTCAGAGCGTTTAGGATAAATGTTTCAGATCTACCTTAAAACTTCTCCATGTAGGTTATCTGGGTTGCTGATCACGAATCTAAGGTCCGTTAGTCGATTTCTCGAAGACTTGAGCGCGTTAATTCGAAGCTTTCCATCAGGGGCAATTTTGAGCCAAAAACGAGACCTATATCGAGTACATTTTGGCGAGGCTTTCCTTGCCGCGAAGCGTAGGAAAACAAATATGCCTTGATTTAGGGCAATTCTAGGCAGCCTGGGAGGATATATATCATACCCTACGTCCGAAAGTGATTATTTAAAAGTGCATTTCATCCAAAGTGGCTACCCCAACCACAGAGTTCTCTTGTAAGAGGAGGAAATCAAGTATGCGCAAGCTGATAATTATATGAGCAGGATCAGCTTTGCTTTAGTGGCATTACTCAAATTGAGAATAAGGCAGTAACGTGTGTGCACCACTTTCGCGATGAAATAGCCTGATGCGATTCGAAGAAAGTACGTTATACCAGATTACCGAAGAATTCCTGCAGAGAAAAAAATGGCGGAAATTCTCAGGCAGGAATACTGCACTTATACAAAAAATTTGAGTTCATCTCTAAAGTTTCGGAAATTTTGAGTTCCATTTTCGGCCTATCGGCACCCTTTTATCGGAAGATTTTTTGATTGAATAGAAACTTTTGGGGGTCCCCTAAATCTTTTTAGCCTATGTAAGTAATGGAGAATTCAGACAGATGACTGGAAAATTCTGCCAGATCACGAGAGATTTCTGCCAGAATACGGGAAAATTCTGTCAGAGGAGGGCAACATCGTCTCGTAATCTGACAGATTTTTTTCGTAATCTTTCAAAATTTTCCCGTAATGGTCTGGCCTGAGTCAGTGGGAATGTGCAGGACATTAGTGGGAGTGTGCAGGACCTCAGTGAAAGTGCGCCGGACTTCAGTGGGAGAACGCAGGACCTCATAGAAAGTGTGCAGGACATCAATGGGAGTGTGCAGGACGTCATAGAAAGTGTGCAGGACATTGATGGGAGTGTGCAGGACATTGATGGGAGAGTGCAGACCATCAGTTGGAGTGTGCAGGACGTCATAGAAGGGGGGGGGCAGAGCATCAGTGGGTTTACTTTGAATTAACACCACCAGGCATTAATAATGTTAGAAAGGAAACCTTTAGGAAAAATACATGAAATTCCTGAAAGTTTAGGTTCCTGGAAAAAGTAAAGATTTGGCATGGCCATTTTTTCGAAAACTTAGAAATATACTCCATTAAAAAGGGAAGGTTAAAAAAATTGAAAAAAGTTTTGAAATATTCCTGGGAACGATTTGGCGTAGAATAATTTGATTTTTGGGAAATGTAGTGAAATAGTTGAAAGTATGATTTGGCGGTCGAGTTTGAACCAACTATTGATACGATTTGTGCAAAATGAGAGATCGCATTGTATAAGCTTTTCCGAAGAACATATCGAAGCAAAATCACACGTGATAAGGCAAGCAGTAAAAGCTCGTTCGGGAGCTGGAGTGCCGCGGTCTTCATGTATTAAGTGAGGTAAAATTTTTTTTTAAATTTTTTAAATTCTTAATTTTTTTCGAATTTTTTTCATTCGACTTTTCGAGTAGGTCAAAAAAATATTTTGTCATTCCCACTACTTTTCAGAAGAAAAGGTGTATTACTTCAGCTAGCATATTCTATCTTTCTTTTGGGATTGAACCTAACTTTCGAATAGGGAAGCAAACAATCAATACTTCCTTATCAGTTTAGGTCCACTCCAACATTGCAGGCAGAGTTCACGATGAATATCGCACTCGAGTTCGACCCAAAAATGGGTTTCTTTGGTCGCGAGGTAACTAATATTGAAAAAAACAGCCTAGGAAAATGTTCAGAATAAGCTAAAATAACGATTTCTAACGGACCCGGGTAGGTAGGCGCACTTGGATAAATTTCGAAGCCGTTTTTTATCGATTTGTGGCCCGTTTTCGCTGCTTTCTTCGACCATATCCCCTCCAGCATCTGCCAACTTGGTGTTCCGCACTAAAACCTCGAGAACGAAATTTATCGTGAACACTGCCTTTGAGAATTATGAGACTATCTTACGGTACCGTATACGCAAGTGCAAACCAGAAATTTCTGTGCATGTCAGAGTTAAGGTCCATCTTTAACCCGCGCGGTGGCGCCGGAGATTTCATATCCTCTGTTTTCGAGTGTGATTTGGTTCCGTTCGTCGCGTGCGTCTGCGTGCGTTTGCTGCGTCTCCTTCTCCCCACAATTTCTCGCTGTCTCTACCCTCGCCCCGCACAAGCGCGCGAGGAAACAGAGTAAATCTGGCTCGGAACCAGAGGATAGTTGTTTCTCGCGCGTGCCACGCGGTGAGATGTTTCATAGTTCACCGCTCCTCCCGCGCGTGCCGCGTTTAGGCCTAGTGCAAACTTCGTCGCGGGTGCGAATGGGTCGCCGCAAAAACGACGGGGTCGTCGCGGGTGCAACGGGGTTACCGCGACAGAGAGTCCTCAGGCTTTGTGCATACTTCGTCGCGTGTGCGACGGCGTCGCCGCAACAGAGAGTCCTCAGCGACATGATCGCCTGCAAATAGATTCCTAATGTTCTGTAATCTAAAATAGGTTCATTTGTGGGTGCTTAACTTGGAGCTGGACTTTGTTTTCGTCCTGCCCAGGGTACGGCGCGGGGTGTGGATATTTACGCCGGGGGTCTGAGCTGCGCAAGGGTGGAGGGAAGGGGTATAAGGCAGTAGAGAAGAGTGGAGGCGATGAAGTGAATGGCAAAGGCGAAGACGATCAGAAGTATGAAAGAATTAAATATGTTTTTAATAAAATACGAGTTCGCAAATTTATTTTGCAAGTCAAAACAGAACTGGAACACTCTACTAACTACTCCTACCCCTTTTTAATTGGTTAAGCTGTGTGTGAGATGATTTTGTTCAGTTGTAGAGTGGACTGAAATTCTATCTATGCAGGCTTTCAAGACACTGATCACCCATTCTGGCTGAGTGACTTTTTATACACCGAAAAAATTCGCGATCCACGAAAAATCTTGATCAGCACTCAAAAAGACCCATTCTAGGCAAGGTTGCGCCTACATAAATCCAGCACATTTAGCTACCGATGAAGATATAGACGTTTCGGTGTGACCTTGCACACTCTTTTGAAAGACAAACATAAGACAAACAACCGACATAACCATCTTCACATATAAGCGAGCGCGTGTCCACACTGCGCGTGCGAAAATGTGCCATGAGGCTTTAAAGGGCATCACGCATAAGCTGCGGTCCGCCCATTTCTAAACTTTCAGATACTTTAGGCTTCTTTCGGATGGTATAGCCCGAACCACATGCTGTCTCTGGCAAACTGGGGCGTCGATAACAGCTCGATCCGCCCACCATGAGTCACCGCTGGCCAACGCGCCGATTTCGATGTCGAGCTGTTGCACAGCAATTACGGCTGCGAGCTAACGCTCTAGATACAAGGGAAGTATACGACGCATTTTTCAGGCATGCTGTGAATGATGATTGAGCTGCCGGTTCAATTACCCAAGTTTGCGGTACATTGGCCCCGCCCAGCATCTGGAGGTCCAGCCAATCCGTTGGTGACCCCAGTGGAGGCTGGGCGACCCAGCCGTGACGCGTGTCGGTGTGCCGACCGCGACGCGTGTTGGTGTGCCGACCGCGACGCGTGTCAGAGTGCCGACCGCGACGCGTGTCGAAGTGCCGTCCGCGACGCGTGTAGGTTTAAAGTAGTACCTAAGCTAGATGGAACAGTCCTGTAGGATGTGAACTGCTGCTAGATAGGCCGCTAAACGCGACACAATGAGTTTTCAACAGCCCGACAACAGGCGGACGTTGCTGGGCAACGGGCAGGTCTCAGGCTGACAACAATCGCGATTTAACTTGTCAAAGGGAGCGGTTTATGAGATGACAACTTATCAACCTGTTGTCCACGCCCCAGTTTGCCTGAGGTAACATACAGAAAATTCCAAAAGCCGAAAAACAAACATTCAATTCGCGACCAGCACGCCCAAAAATTCGGGAAAGGTGCGCGAAAGTTGAAATCACTCCCAAAATCTAAAAAAACAGGTCCCTGATGAGACAAATAATCATTGCTTCACCATGGCCTTTTTTCGATTCTCTATCGAGCGATATACTCTCACATAGGAAATGTTTTTAGTGGTAAACGCATCTTCGAAAACGACTAGTATCGTTAGTATCTCTTGGGGGTCAATAGTAAAAGTGCTTAGTATCCCGCCCCAAGCTGCTGGTCAGGGTACGGCACGAGGTGTGGACAAGGCCAATTTCACTCAGACCCCCCCCCAGGGTTGAGCAGGGTTGCGACCAGGGGTGTGCGGCAAAGAATTTGAAATTTCGGCAAACGGCAACGGCAAACCCCAAAAATGGCCGGCAAACGGCAAAAGCTGTTCTGTGCTATAATACACCCACATTTGATTAGTCGTGTGGTGAACCATGCAATACCTGCCAGTTACTATGTATCTGGCGCTTAACTAGCCTTTACAGGAAGGGAAAATCCCATATATCAAAAGCTACTTGCGAGTCTCAGGTGATCAGAGAACTACAGTAGCGCTGTTTTGTGTGTGATAGTATAGAAGCCTCTATCAAGTTTACCGAGGCCGTTTGATTGCGCGACCCTGCCTAGTCGATCCGGGCACGTGCAGCAAAGCGTATGCAAGCTTGGTGCGGTGGGAGTGTGCGCCAACCCAAAGACTGTGGCCGATACCGGTACCACAATCAGGTGCGAATAGATGGATGAGTACGTTGATTAGTCGACAGGAAGGAAAGGAGGGAGAAAGTCCACACCGCGGTCAGCAGTGCGCGTTTTAGATTATTACCAGAGTCACTCACAATTTTTACAGTTAGTAGCAAGTGATAGGCTCAGTGTTCTTTTCGCTCACTTTGAATCACGCCTAGATGGTCTACTTCGTGAAGCTAAAAAATTCTAAAAAAGTCCAAATGAAATGTACTTTTCTAGAACCATTTTCGGACGAAAGGTCCGAATATGCCCATCGCAGCTGCCTAGACCCACTCTGAAAGAAGTTATGAGCGTTTTTAAAGCTTCGCAGCAAGGTAAGGGAATTTTTAGGGTGTTGTAAATTTTTTTCGCATTTCGCTTAAAACATGTACGTAGGGGTAATCTGGGGTCCGGAACACGAATCTGGAGTTGGCTCGTCGAAATTTCAAGGTTTACTGTGAACATAAATACCCCCTATAATAATTGATATAAATAAACGCCCAACCGCTGCTCACTGACCGGTAGAATAGGCTAATGTCCGATAGCTGTAGAATTTAAATAGAAATAAATATTCACAATGGTAGAATAACGCGCCCCATTCCATAAAAGCGCTCTAATCCCATCGTCCCCGAGCTAATTCGTAGGGGGACGCCATCCCCGCAAAATGTGGTCGGAACCCATCCCCCGAAGATGGCGGGGAGAGATGTGCATGCCGGGGATGACTCGGGTTCGTCCCCATCCCCGAGCGGGGACGCTCGGGGAGAGGCTCAGGCAGAAAATGGTCACTCAACCGGTCACTTTTTGGGTGCAATTCAGTGCAAGTCATATTGACCGGTTGTGTCCCCGACAAGTTTTGGGGTCGGAGCTCGGCTTTCACCACCCGGTCAGCCTAATTGAGATTCGAGACGCAGTTCCTCATGACCCGGGCAACCTCTAGCCATAGCACATTGAATCCTCAATCAAACCCGCGCGGTATACGGCCCACAATCTTGCATAGAGTAACTGCGCCGCCGGCTGGACTGATCAAGTGGACTTGCAGTCGCTAAAGTCCTTGGATCATGAAAGCGAGGGGTTCCCATGACAATCGATAGGGCATGGAAGGAACACACGCTGGATCTCTACCCATAGCTTAATTTTTGTAAGAGGGCACACTCTTGTCGGGTGATGGACCCGAATCAGACTCTAGGTAATCGATAGAGCGCATTCAAGTAGAGGAGGGGGCAGAAACGGGCGCGTTGACACGTCATCACTGGTCTGAGCACCCTCGCACCTCGGCGTCACTGACCCCCGCTTCTATGCTATTGGTGAGTGACTATGACGTTGCCCAGTTGGGTTCCCATTTTTGCCTGAGGGTATGCATACGGCCCCAGAGCTTCGGGGGCGAAAGATATCTTAGCGCTAGAGCGCGCTTTCTTCCCGTCCCTTTGAAATCGGCGCAGGTTTTGGTCGTTTACGTTCAACTCATCCCCGCACCCAAATAAGATCAAAGCTAAATTGCATCCCTCATCAAGATCCCTCAATCATTCGATGATATAACAGCTCCCTCACTCAGTTGCACCAACTCAAGAATTTCGCCAACCCAGGGGTTTCAACCCCTGCTAAAAATCGGGGGGGAGGCGTTTTACACTGACGGGGATGAGTTGCCCCGCAACCGACGTACGTACAGCTATGTCCGTGGCTTGTTTTCTCAAGAAAAAACATTCAAATCCAAACCGCGGCGGTTTAAATCTCAGGAGCCGCTGGCTGGTAATTACCTGTTGAATGTTTTTTTTTATCGAGGAAACAAGCCACGGACCTACCCACAGAAGCTTCAGAGAAGTGCTTAGGGATACTTCCGCGGAGCTTAGAAGAGCAAAAGTGTCTTTGGCCTGAATAAACGTACATACATACTGGATAGAGGTTTCAAAAAAGAATTCGCATCCACTCAGGGTTGAGCAGGCCGTTGCGCCAATTTTCGGCGGAACTACGACCCCCCCCCTCGTTGATCAATTTTTTTACGGTCCACCTATCAAGATGGAAAATCGCTTAAGCTTATTCTGAGTGACAAATTTGAGAAATTCTCAAACTTGTGGTAGCTGAGAACCTCATTTCACCTTACCAACTTTCTGGAGTGGAAAAAAACATTTTACCTCGAAAATTTTACGATCCCCTTCCCAAATTTTTTTTAGGAGTTCACTAGAATTTTTACGACCCCCGTTGCGCCGGTCCGTAACGCTGCTCAACCCTGCATCCACTTCAAAAATTTTCCACTAGTGGGATTTTTGTGATGTTGGTAGCCGTGCCAAACGTTTTCCAGATTTCTCCAAGGGGTTAAAACTCCGCGTGGGTGGAATCTTCACGTGGGCGCAAAGTTTTTGTCCCTCCCCCCCTATTGAGCGTATTTCAACCTACTCTAAACTGCCACACCGCCCAACGGTGTGGCAGTACAAGCTCGTCCCCGTAAGTCTCACAAAATACAGAAACTATGACAATTTTGTAAATGAGAAGTATTTGACAGTGTTGTATACGGTGTTCTTGGTTGAACTGATTATCCTCGGTCGGAAATCGTCATTTTCACACCCAACAAACTGCGCCAGCCCGAGGTTTCCCTCCCCTTACAAAATCAGGAGTGTTAAGGGCTCTAGGAAGTGTGTCGAACACACAAAGTCAAATTTACAATTCAAATTTAACCTCAAGTTTCAGAGCTCAAAAAATCGCGTCCCAGAGGAGCTCCGACGTAATCATTTTCCTCGCGGCATTTCCGCACACAATTCAAATTCGACAAAATCAATTGCCTTTTCCGTCTAGTAGACCTATTACCTCTGGATTGATCTTTCCTTTAAGATGAGCATGCATTTTCTGAAGAGCTTCTATCGTCCATCTTCTAATCGATAAAAACGGCGCGATAGTGATCGAGAAAATGGTACGGGTAGGAAAACGCGCCCCAATGCCAAAATACCTTTTACCCCCGATGCTCCGTAACTGTACTCGAAATTTTCACCCTATCGGAGGCTTTAAACGAATTCAGCCGAAAACTTTGGAAAATCGGCACATAAGCTCCAAATTCGTGATCAGCATGGCAATAACCCACCTGGGAGGATTTTTCAAATCTGGAACATTTTTCTAAAGCGCCTCCTGAGCCCTCTAACTGGTATAACTAAACGCCCAACCGAAAATCCGTACAAGTCTGAAACGCTATCAGTGTATGCAAAGTTTGGAAAATGTGCCTTCACCCAAACTTTGTCCAGGGAGATAGTTTTGGGCGTTAAACACAATAATGGAGTCCGTTACCGAAAATTCCAAAAAATAATGCGCGTTTTGGAAGGTACAAAAAGCACAAAAATTGACCGTTTCAAGCTTGTTACTTCTTGGAACCTGCAGCTTGAAGTGGGATAGTGCGCAGTTCTACTATGGAGGCCTAGGAGATACCAACAATACAGGTAGTTTTAGCGGATGCATTTACCGCCATAAACACTTCCCTTGTGAAGCCTCTGCTCACCATATTTTCCATCCCGATTTTCGGCACATCCTGACAGAGATGCTCCGTTAAAAGAACAGACAGTGCGTACCATATGGTTAGGAACCCGCGAATATACACGAGCGGAACGGATCGCTCTGAAAGTTTGCGTTCTTTATTGTACGTTTGCGCAAACTCGGTGCCCTTATATGATATAACACGAGCGCAGCGTGTTTGCGCCTACTCAATAAGGAACCTGAAGTATTAGCGCGATAATGATCAGAAACTAGAAAAAAAAATTGAGATTAGAAATTTTGCACGGGTATTTGAACTCACGACTTTGGTCCTGCTCACCTTGTCCCTTCTTGAGAAGTAAAGCTCATCGTTGTTTGCATGATAATAGCGGTGGCCTTCAACAATGCAGAACAGAATCAGAAATGGCTTATGTTGCGTATCATCTGAAAAAAAAGCAATACACAGCAAGGCGAAATGCCGTGCACATTGTGCACAACAGTCACAATTAGCGTCACAATCAAATTTTTATCATGGCTACAGGGGTCTGCAGAGTGGAAGTTGCGGCGTTGCTTGCAGCGACTGGCAACGCTGGGGAATGCAATTTCGACTCCATTCGGCGATGAGAGCGACCTACGCGGCATGAAGGGCGACGAAGAGGGCACAGCAGAGTCTTTTCAAGCCGCAACGACCATGCGTCACTGCTAGCGAACGGCAATCGACGCGGCGGCGATAATGCAAGGAGCATTTTTGTCGCCGAGCGTCAAGGCTGTCCAGCGGCGATCACCTTCAACTATGCAGATCACTTAGGGGTCCCTTTACACTCCTGCAGACGAGCGGCGCGGCATAGTGCATTTCCGTAATATTGACCACGCGGAAAGGCCCTGTAAATCAATTTGGACTCGTCTTATCACCCACTCAGATGATCCTGACTGAGTGGTGGGTTTACTACGGACCTGTGTTTTATTCTTTAACAGCGTAACGGCAACAGCTGTCACAGGAAAGAAGGACGATAAGCATATTCAAATTCTTTTTTTCTGCTTACATCAGCACTGAAAGCGGAGCTAAACTGGTTGCCTACGGGTGAAAGAAGGCTTTCTGGGGCCGGATTAATCAGCGAAAAAACCGCGGTTCGAGAATATATTTAACCGCGAGCTGTCTGCATTTCTCTATAATCTATGCCACTCTCTCCTACTCCGGTTACTCTTAAACCATGGTTTTTATCGTTGATGAATCCAGCCCCTGAACTAGGCAGCTCGTACAATCTAAACCTAAAGCATACTTAATCGAAACTGTTTTTTCTCAACTTCTTGGAAGACTGTGAATGGAAAAAAAAACCTCTGACACCCATTTTCTGAAGATTTACAGCCTACCGCATCGTCGAGGTATGGATTTCTCGCAAGGGCCCGATGACCTGGTTGCCTGAGCTACCCATGTGGCCATGTTTTTCTGATCGACTACCTCCTGCGTATTCGTGAAAACGCTATTTTAGCTGCCCGATTTATAGTAAAAGAAAAAGTTATGAGCTGAAATGTAACGAGCTCTGTAGGTTTAAGGTCATTTATCTGTGGTAAACTGACGTGATCGTCCGAAATACTGGAAAAGGGCCGCAAAATTGTGTTCAGCGCCCCCAAATAGGTAAGCCCATTGGGAGAAGCTCGGATCAATAAAGTTTTGATTTGTATTTTTTTTCTGGGCTATCGTTCAGACAGCCAAAAAGTATTTTTAGAAGTTACAGTAACATAATGAATCGAAAAACATGGCTACATGGGTAGTTCTAGCATCCAGGTCCGCTCAGTTCCTAGTCAGAAAGGTGTTCAAGATGATGAATGTTTTGTGGTCAATCCTGCTCCGCTGTCTCCGAATCTGGCATCGGATTTTGCTACGCACACATGTGAACGAAGTTATAGGCGTTTTCTTTGTGAAAAGGTAAGGGTACCCTTCAGCCAATTTTTAGGGTGTTTAAAAGAAAGTCGGCTCAAAACTTTCAACTGGGGGTTATTCAGGGCGCTGAACGCGAATCTGGGCTTATGGTTACTGTAGGTTACGGTAGGCATAATGCCTTTTAACTGGCTTTACCTACCTTGAAATTTCGAAAATCAAAAAATGGACCTCAAATTCGGGTTCGGCGTCCCAAATAACACCCACAGAGAAATTTTGATTCAAATCTGAGAATTTGACCAAGCTACCGTATACCCACCGTAACCTACCGTAATCTATCAGAAATCGATAAACGGATTGCAGATTCGTGTTTAGCACTGCAAATAACCCCCAGAGCCACAATTTGAGCCATATCTATCGTAGCACTCCAGAAATCGGCAAATGTCGCGATTTGCCATCAAATTTTCCCCGATGGGGAGCTTTGAACGAATCAAGTCGAAAAGCTTGGGAAATCGTCAAATAAACCCCAGATTCGTGATCAGCGCCCCAAATAACCCACCTGGAAGGATTTTGAGTGAAATCTGCAACATTTTTTTACGCTTTCAGAGGTATGATCGATCACTGGTCGTGAGATAGCCGCGTCGAACTCATGTGGCACGCATGCAAGCGAGGAGGTAATGATCCTATCATTACCTCCTCGCTTGCGTGCGTGCCACATGTGTTCGAAGCGGCGATCTCTCGACCAGTGATCGACGATATAAATAAGCGCCCAACCGAAAATCCGCACAAGTCCAAAACGCTATCAGTCTTTGCAAAGTTTGGAAAATGTACCTTCACCCAAAATTTGTTCAGCGGGGTTGATTTGGGCGCTGAACACAAACATGTGGTCCTTTTCCGTATTTCGCAAACACTAATACGACTTTTTGATAGAAAAAGGCGGGAAATACGAACTTTCACAGGCTATAACTTTTTTTGCAGATGCCCGTAGCAAAATCCGAATTCAAACTCGAAGGGCGGCGGCCAGGTGGGACGCCGCGCGCGGCTGGGAGCTTGCGTTGCGTGTCGCGTCGCGGCGTACCAGCAAGCGTTGATTGAGTCATTTCCCTTCAACGAGATGTTTTGAAACATTCGTATGATGGGATCAGTGCAAGAAGTTGACATAAATGAGGTTCATAGAATCGAGTGTCTATCGGTAAATAAAAAATGACTTCTTTTGCGCATGATTTCTGTGAATATGGTACGTTCTGATAGAGATCACTAAGAATGCCATACTTCTGGGTTATTAACAATGAGATTCGATGTCCTAGCAACCCAAGACGTTTCTTAAACTGAAATGCAGTCATTTTGTTTGTGTTGACTCCATGGTTCATCGAAGAATCTAAGGTGGCACGCCGCGACGCAATACGCGTCGCTTGTCCTCGCCGCGCGCGGCGTACCATCCTTCCCGCACCCAAACTCGAAGAGAGCGTGCCAGAGTTGACTAGAAATCATTTCTCAGCTTTCTGATCTGGGGGAACACCATGCGATGTTCCCAAGTCCATTAAGTCCAACCAAAAAAACTTTGTTTTAAAATATTCCTTTGGCTCCATTCACCTTAAAATTATTGATTCTGCCGGGAAGTATTTTCGGGTCTCATAATAACTTTAACATTTTCAGATTTTTTTTGAAAATTCGACTTGTCGAATAATTCTCAAATCGGTTTTTTGAATATTCAGCCTTTCGAATCACTCGGAAACGTGCATTTTTCGAATATTAGACTTTCGAATATAGATAGTCGACTTTTTCTATTCGACTTTTCGAGTCCGCCAAAATACCAAGTCTTTCGTCTTCTTCTCTATCTACTTCCTTTCAACAAAAAGCTCAATGATAATAGCTTGAAATTTCTTTCTCTCTATTTGGATTTGATGAAACTGTTGAACAGGGTAGAAAAGGAAGAATTTACGAGACGGTTAGCAATTTGATTCTAATTGGATGCATATACAAAAAAATATTACCAAAAATTTACAAACAAATTTGCGATGTGCGTCATGGTACGCGCCTTTGGCACGCAATTTGCTCTGCAACAGTGGAATTATCGGAGTCTTTTCGTTCGAAAAAGTTCCGCTTTCGCGGGAAGAAGAAATGGCAAGAAAGAAAGAAGAAATGGCAAGAAAGCAAGAAATGGGCCGGAAAAATAAAGGCAAGAAAAAGCACTGCGCGAACTCTGATGCATGGAGGAAAGTCGGCGTCCAAGCGCGAGGCGAGAGACGATGAGAGGCGGCGAGAGAGTGTGCTGAGCGCGGAGGTTGAGAGTGATCGCGCCCGCCGACTGGCCGCAATGGAAATTCAAAACACGATCGCTCGTGTTTCGCACCGTCTCAAACACGTGATGTCAAGGCGCCATAGCTCGCCTCACGTGGACACTCAGGATCGGGTCGTAGCTAGATATCAAGCTAGATTTTCATGAGAAAATCACCATAATGACGTCACGCCCGAAGGTCGGCTATTATGGTGAAAAAGGCGCTAGAGTTCAAAAAACGGACCTTAGTATGGGGCTACTAGCCAGCGTTTGCCAGAGTGTAGCATATGTAGATCAGAATTAAATGCCTGAGATCCCCCGAAAATTCACCGTGATTCCTGATTTTCCCAGAATTATACGCAAATTTACCGCGAGCCGCGGAAGTTCGGCGAACTTACGCAGGGAAAATGCGAAAGCTAGGAAGTACTGCTAACGTGACTAGATTCCACAAAAAGTCTGCCGTGAGTTTTCCGCAAGAGCAAAACCATCACAGAGCACCCTAGTGCAGCAGCTATAGAGCGACTAGAAAGCCATGGATCAGTAATGACTGGTGGTTCGATTCCTGGTGAGCAAGGGCGAAAATCTCGCCACTTCTGCTGCAGAATCCTGGCTTTGCCTGGTCGAGACAGTTGGATCTCACAAATCAGGTAACAGTTTGAATCTACCGCGAATATGTCGCTTCTGCTCCGATCTAGCACAGAGGTGGCAGGACTCCGGCAGATTTTCGGTAAAATACAGAAAATTCTTCCCACAGTTTTTTTATATGGAACTACTCAGGCTTTACCAGCAAGCTGGGTCCCCATAGGCCTGAAATCCCTTCACTACTCCGAGACATCCTTTCCTCTGAATGTCTATGCAGTTTCAGGACGGTAAAATATTGATAATTCCACTACGCTTGAAATAAAAAGTAACATATGTATGATAACGTCACAGAAAAACTTCATTTCCTACAGAACTTGAAGATTAATGAAGTGAGGGAATACATGGCGCAAGCGCAGGAATACAACAGAACAACATTTCATATAAAACCGTAGAATTTGAGAATTTCACCACAAAAACATGCAGAAGACAACGATCGTGCGCTCTGTTTGTAGCTTGGGAAGACCTTCGTCTGAGCGCTGCGTAGGCCCAAGTTTCGGCTGCGTAGCAGAGCGCACGGGGATCTGTTGAGTCGAACAGATCATTTTCGGGTCAACGGAGTGATAGGTGGCTTCTTTGAGAGGCACAGAAGCTGTTCATGCTGCTCTCCTTCTCCTTATGAGTTCTTCCCACGAGCCGTTTTACATGTTCATTGAGTGTCTCATGTGTACGCACGAGTTTTCTTCTTCAACCTGAGTTCTTTCGCACCAGACGTCCTTCATGAATTGGGCTTTACTCCGACTGAATCGCAGTTCAATGATTTTCCTTGCTTCGTTCAGCCCCGGTAACATCGCCTCCGCTTCATGTCGTCCTAGTTGTTAGCCATGTCCATTTTTCATGGTCTTCAGCTCCATTTGGAACACATTCCATCCAACTGTCACTATTCCATGTCCCGCGATATGAACCATCGCGCGTAAACTATCTTTTGATGCTGAGCGACTTCAAACACTCTTTGAAGGAGGCGAACCACGGACCTAACTATATGTACATAGGTACGCTCCAGACACTGTGAAGAAGAAGAAAAAAGCGAAAAAGAAAAAGAGGAAGACCGCGAAGAAATTGAAAGAACACTGAGACATCTAGCAACACATCTGGATTAAACACGCATGAAAGGGGAGGGAAAATTAAGGCTATTGAAAAGATTTCGCGTCACTGGGAAAAGTCGCGGCTTCCCAAGAAAATGATCACTGAAGTGTTGAGGTGTGGGTGCTATCCTACCGGGGGGGGGGGTACTGTTGTACCGCGCTTGGCCACGCCCATTTTTCCGTCCGCAATGACTCTTCTGATTTTGGCAGGAGAGGGAAACCATGGGTAGGTGCTCAAATCTTATGCGGCACAGTAAAATGGGCGTAGTCAAGTGCATCGCGCCATCTCAGGCAAACTGGGAATCGGAACCCCGTCCGACGGCCGTCGAAGCGGTCGAGGACGTGGGCTCCGACAGCCAAAGTGGGCGGAGTCGTCCCCCCTGCTGCTGCCTTCAATGCCCCTGCAGCCGCGTTCGGTGCCCCTGCTCCGGCTTTTTTATTACGCCCTTGCTGCTGCCTTTCGTGCCTATGCTCCAGCCCTTTTAAGGAGCCCCTGCAACCGCCTTCGGCGCCTCTGCTCCGGCCCTTTCAAAGCCCCCCTGCAGCCGTGTTCATTGCCCCTGCTCCGGCTCTTTCAAAGTGCCCCTGCAGCCGCTTTCGGTGCCTCTGCTCCAGCCCTTTTAAGGTGCCCCTGCAACCGCCTTCGCAGCCCCTGTTCCAGCTTAATTAAAGAGCCCCTGTAACCGCCTTCTGTGCCCTGCTTTTCAGGTGCTTCTGTTACCACCGTCGACGTCGGCTCCGAGCCTTTTATTCCTACGGCAACATTCGGAGCCTCTATTCATGTGGTAGAACTCCACAATGCGATAACAAACGACGAATGCTCAAAATTTTTTATCTCATTCATCGACGTATAAACAACAACAACATTGACATAAAAATAACCGCGGACTTCGATGTTTTTAGGCGATTTGAGAACTAATCACAGCAAATGCCGCAGGTGTCGGCGTATATCCTTCTCTTGGTGTTATATTCGACGTTGTACAAACCATTACTGAATTCGCGCTTCTGAAAAAATTCAGAACATGTGGTAGTAATAATCCCTCCTGCGCTATATATAAAGAAATTGGCATAAAGAATTCAAACGGTTCCCGTATTTTCGAAAAGACATAAAATATTTACAACAGTTGACTCACAGGATGTTCTCACTATAGCTCAAAAGCCCTTTCAACGATGAATTGTGTTTTGAAATTTCCCTCCCAAAACAGTGCGTAGGCCTCCAAATGTTACCAAAATTACGAAGCAGCTGAAAAAGCGCATTAAATGCCTGATTTTGGCCTGGCACATTCTGGCCTGTTCGGTAGAATGATAGAAATCTCGATGGTTGTGACCGGTAAATAGTGGGGACAATCGAGGATGGATGAATATGTCGTGCAAAACTGTATTAGTTAGGATTCGAAGGAGAGAACGGAGCAACAGGGAGGAGGAGATTTTAAAGGGCGGGCTCACAAGAGACTTCGTTGCCACAACAAACCGTTCCTATGAGAGTAAAGAGATGGGGTGAGAGTACAGCTGTTTATGTTATTCTGGGGCGCACTTCAGAATTTCTTTGTCATTCCAGCTCTGAATCGTCAATTCAGCTCTTCCAGGAGACCGAGTAATCGGGTTAGCAAATAATCCTAAATTTAAAGATTTTCTGAACACTGCTGGAAAGAGAAAAATCCGGAGCTAGTTCCGATGGTGGAGGGATTAAAAAAACACACTCACTTTCAGTTTCCACCTAACCAGGGGTTCTAACTCATTGGAAAGATCAGGGAATTTTTCGCATTCACCTTAGGCGCTATTCATACTACTCAACGCCAGCGCGGCACGCGCGTGCCGCTCTGGCGTGGCATTTGTGTATGAATACTTTCTACGCGCGTGCCGCGCTTGCGGAGACTATGAATACTCCAGCGGCGACTCCATGGCGGAGCGGTGAAGCTGGAATGAATGAGACGATCGATAAATAATATCAGTGGATGAAAACGCCAAGGCGTTCCAGGTAGCAGTATGAATACTGCAGCGGCGACGCCATGGCGGAGCGAGCGGAGCGTGACGCGCGGGCGGGGCGTCAAGCCATTCATACACAAACGCCACGCAAGAGCGGCACGCGCGTGCCGCGCTAGCGTTGAGTAGTGTGAATAGCGTCTTACGAATCATAAAATGCAAGTCTCCATATTAGGTGAAAGAATTGGAGACAGCTTCACCCCATTTTCAGTATTAGAATTTCATGTTCTACAGTTACTTGCTGGTTGGTAAGTTGTGCGATGGCCTGCACTTTCAAAATGTAAGGCGAATTAGTCTAAACTTTACAAAAGAATTTTTGAAAGATGGGCTCGCAAAAAAAGATTAAGGCATTGGCTTGTAGTAAAATGCAGACGATTATAAATTGCCAACGGCACAAAATTCTCACGGTAAGCAACTTCACGGTTCTCACGGTACTCAGAGCGATGGCCGGCGAACCTCTATGCCGAGATCGACGGCCGGCGCCCCACATTTGGAGAGTGTCGGCCAGCGGCGAACCATGCTGGGTGCGACGCACACGCAGCGCGGACATTGGCTCGCCGCAAGCCACAAAATTTTAAAATTGATGATACCCAACTGATAAAAGGTAGGGTATAAAAGAAATGAAGAGCGTTTTGTTACATTCACACACCGTCTTTCTCCAGCAGAGGTAAGCGGCTGAAGCTCTGAACAGTCTAGGGAGTAGGGAAGCAGCCTCACCGGTGATAAAGATCTCACGATATCGGGCCCTTAACATGGAATACTTTGGAAAGAAAAACTTCTAGACTTCTGTGAGAATTTCGTGCCGTTGGCAAATTATAAATTTGTGTAAAAAGCGGTGCAATTTGTCTTATTGGAACCGGCTTTGGAATAAATTTTTCAGATGGTTCAAAATGGCTGACTTGGCCCTTGTTGGTATTGATATGCAGACAACGTAATCACTAGAATGTGGTGAAATTGTTGTAAATGGATTTGGAAAACGCTCATCAAAGCCGAATCACGCATCAGAAGGAATCTCGCGTAAAGCGTAATTGGGAGGAAATCAAGGATTTCTGGAAATTTAGCTTCCTGGCAAAAGTAACGATTTGGTACTGTCAAAAAAGTTTCAAAAATATCTTGAAATATCTTAGAAATGATTTGGCGTAAAATAGCCTGAAGTAGTAAAAAAAAGCTAGGAAATGATACTTATCGAAGCGAAATCAAGCGCGATATGGAATGGAGCGTTGTGTTCAACTAGCTTGACCTATGCTGATTCCCTTATTACAGATTTCGAAAATGACTTCATGTTACCGTTGCACGCTTGATTTTGCGTTGATCAGTTCAACGGAGACGCTTGCGAAATCTGATTCCTCTGTCTTTACTTATAGCTAGTTAGTTTCGTATTCTTAAATCGTATTTTTAGTTATTTCACTTCATTTGCTAGCTTTTTTACTACTTGAGGCTATGTTACGCCAATTCATTTTTAAGATATTTCAAGACATTTTGAAACTTTTTAGACATTTCCGAATAGCTACTTTTGCCAAGAAGCTAAATTTTCGGGAATTTCACATATTTTTCCTAAAGGTACCCTTTCTGACATGAATTTCCCTCAACGATTTCCATTTTGGAGAGATGAAACATCTAACAGACGATATCGCCGTATGAGTACAACTTCTGAAACTTGAGGCGCACAACCTTAAAAAACACCACTCACCACCGCATTTTGCGCAACAGGTGAAAAATCGATATTATTGATCATCAAGATTCGATTTTGCATGAGGAGGAGAATTTCCCAAGCAAGGTTCTTAGACCATCAACAATCAACACTCATTGCGACAGTTTGTGAAACAGGCAAAATACGATATTATTGATTGGTATTAATCGATAATGTTTGATGAGTAAAATTCCCAAACCAAGAGATCCATACCCATCAACAATTACCACTCCTCGTCGCAATTTGTGCAATATGAGCGAAAATCGATATTATTGATTATCGACCGATGAAGTGTCATGAGTACGAAATCTGACAGCTTTATTACTTACCCCCAATGACCTATGTTAATTGGCTGCAGATCCACCCACATATTCTGCTCTCCACAGCCTTAACATGCCCCATCAGTTTTCGCGCTCCACGGCTAATTTAGTATGTAAACCCTCGATTTTGAAGTACCCTTCAGAGTTAAGGTATCAACTTCAAATTGGAATAGGAGCGACCTGCATCCATTTCCAGCCTCTTGTCCAAAAATGAGCTTCCTAGCTCAATTTTAAGTGTACCCACAAGATCGTGGACGCCAATTGAAAAAAGGAGCTTCACACCAAAATCGAGCGGCTTTTTAAAATTTTCTCGAGAACCAGCGAACCATTTCAAACCATTTTTGAGGGATAACACCAACTTTTCACGCTCTTTTCAATGCCATTTGGAGCTAACTTCTACGTTCACTCTGAACTTAAATTTCGAAAAAGCGGTTGCGCGTTTGGCCAGTTCAAAACCAAATCTGGTGCGAATAAGTCCGGCAACAGAGCAGAGAACGTTTTGGCATATTGTGCACTGTGAAAGTGGCAAAGTCACAAAGGAACTGTCCGATAATCGTAATTTAAAATATCTCGATCAAACGAATAATTTGGATATATTCTTTTGAATGTTCCCGAATATGTGTGTTTCTCGAAGATAACCTTTCTAAATTTTCTGGAGGTAAGAATGCTTTCAAACAAGACGTCTTTGAAATTTTTGAATGAATGATGTTATCGAATATCTCGTTTTTAAAAAAAAAAATTGGATGAATGTTCAAGGTCAAATGGGGCACGCCAGATTTTTCTCGAACGAATGGAATAAAATTGAAACGCTGCCCTTTAGGGGATTCGACAGGATATACGGAAAATTCATGCAAATATTTGAATCAATTCCATATTATTTACGAATACTTGAACATTTGTTTAGTAGCTGAATATTCAATTGTCCTCTTCCAGAATTGACCACATATTCGAAAAACCACATAAGTTAAATATACGAATGAATCAAAAAACCGAAAACTGCCAATATCTTCACATAAATAAAGATGGTGTATCGCCTGTGTTCCTTTTGTAGGAAGCCAGATCCTATCTGTTTCGAAGTATAATTTATTTCCGCTCATTGAGCGTCTTGCTCCGTCTCCTTAACCCCTCACTATCCTCATGCTTCGTCACCTTAACCCCTCATTACCTCACTCTCTCTATCCTCGCCCCGCACAAACACATGAGGGAACAGATAAAATTTGGCTTCGAAGTATAGGGTACGTTGCGTACGCGCCGAGATATCATTAATAAGGTACTGATATCGTTGCTTCCGAGCGTGCTACTTAGGCCCAGTGCATAGTTGCGTCGTGGCGTCGGGATGCGGCGGAAGGACTGGCTCGATCCGCCGTGCCCAGTACAGCGATAGATCGCGCCCAGCACTGTCAGCCAATGCGCGCGATGAAGCTAGTGGGACCTACTTCGCGCGACAGTCTCGCACCTGTATCTCGACCAATCCACTTTTTTTTTGCAATCTGCCCGCTATTTAGCGTCAGCTGGAAGATGTATCGTGTCGTCTTGCATTGCACTGCGAGACCGCGACACAGTCGACAACTAGCCCTCTTCGGATTCAATAAATTTATTGTTCTGAAAATTTTCGACTACTCTATAGCTCCGATCTCATCTATTTAGTGTTCTCATCGAGGGTACGTGTCAGCTAGAGGCAATCAGCCGTTCAAAAATTTATATTTCTCTAACGTTTTGCGCATTAGATATTCTTTTTATGAATTTGAATTTTTGTGAGTGGTCGTGGGCTTCGAATCGTTGCCGGAAGCAAACCTGAGGTCGAGTGCTAGGCTTTCAAAAGATTTCGGAGTTCAGGTGAAGAGTTTCGCTCAACAGTTGTTCAAAAACCACCAAAAATCCTTATACTTAAAGCAGTTATGTCCCGATGTTTGTATGTATGTATGTATGTATGTATGTATGTATGTATGTATGTATGTGTGTGTGTAATTGTGTTTTCCCGTGAATCTTCGGAATTGCCGATCAAAACAGGGATGAAATGGTACCAACATTTGCGTGGGTGGGACACTCATCGATTACCAAAAAATCAGCCTGAATCACCTCTTGCGCGCCTCGGGGCCACCGAGTTTGTCTGTGGGGCGCAATTTTAGCCGTGGGTCATGAAAACCTCTACGAGTCATCCAGCGATAGAAGTGCCACGCTCTAATCACGGCGACAGGTCTTCGGTAATATTTTACGGGACGCCGTGCAGAATCTCGGGTTTGATGAGTCTGCAGGACAGCAGTGGTAGTGTGCAGGACCACAGTGGGGCTGTGCAGGCCGTCATGGTAAGTGTGCAGGACCCCAGTGGGAGTGTGCAGGACGTCGTAGAAAGTGTGCAGGACCCCAGTGGGAGTGTGCAGGTCGTTATAGGAAGTGTGCAGGACCCCAGTGGGACTGTGCAGGCCGTCATGGTAAGCGTGCAGGACTACAGTGGGAGTGTGCAGGACGTCATAGAAAGTGTGCAGGACCCCATTGGGAGTGTGCAGAACGTCACAAAAAGTGTGCAGGACGTCATAGAAAATGTGCAGAACCCAAATGGGAGTGTGCAGGACGTCACAGAAGGTGTGCAGGACCCCAGTGGGAGTGTGCAGGACCCAAATGGAAGTGCGCAGAACGTCATAGAAAGTGTGCAGGACCCCAGTGGGAGTGTGCAGGACCCAAATGGGAGTGTGTAGAACGTCGAAGGAAGTGTGCAGAACCCCAGTGGGAGTGTGCAGGACCCAAATGGGAGTGTGCAGAACGTCGGAGGAAGTGTGCAGGACCCCAGTGGGAGTGTGCAGGACCCAAATGGAATTGTGCAAAACGTCATGGAAAGTGTGCAGGACCCCAGTGGTAGTGTCCAGAACGTCGTAGAAAGTGTGCAGGATCCCAGTGGGAGTATGCAGGACCCAAATGGGAGTGTGCAGAACGTCAGAGAAAGTGTGCAGGACCCCAGTGGGAGTGTGCATGACCCAAATGGGAGTGTGCAGAATGTCATAGAAAGTGTGCAGGACCCCAGTGGGAGTGTGCAGGACGTCATGGAAAACGTGCAGGAGTCCAGTGGGAATGTGCAGAACGTCGTAAAAAGCGTACAGGACTACAGTGGGAGTGTGCAGGACGTCGTAGAAAGTGTGCAGGACCCCAGTGGGAGTGTGCAGGTCGTTATAGGAAGTGTGCAGGACCCCAGTGGGACTGTGCAGGCCGTCATGGTAAGTGTGCAGGACCCCAGTGGGAGTGCGCAGGACGTCATAGAAAGTGTGCAGGACCCCAGTGGGAGTGTGCAGGACGTCATAAAAAGTGTGCAGGAGCCCAGTGGGAATGTACAGAACGTCGTTAAAAGCGTGCAGGACCCCATTGGGAGGGTGCAGAACGTCACAAAAAGTGTGCGGGACGTCATAGAAAATGTGCAGAACCCAAATGGGAGTGTGCAGGACGTCACAGAAGGTGTGCAGGACCCCAGTAGGAGTGTGCAGGACCCAAATGGAAGTGCGCAGGACGTCATAGAAAGTGTGCAGGACCCCAGTGGGAGTGTGCAGGACCCAAATGGGAGTGTGTAGAACGTCGGAGGAAGTGTGCAGAACCCCAGTGGGAGTGTGCAGAACGTCGGAGGAAGTGTGCAGGACCCCAGTGGGAGTGTGCAGGACCCAAATGGAATTGTGCAAAACGTCATGGAAAGTGTGCAGGACCCCAGTGGTAGTGTCCAGAACGTAGTAGAAAGTGTGCAGGATCCCAGTGGGAGTATGCAGGACCCAAATGGGAGTGTGCAGAACGTCAGAGAAAGTGTGCAGGACCCCAGTGGGAGTGTGCATGACCCGAATGGGAGTGTGCAGAATGTCATAGAAAGTGTGCAGAACGTCGGAGGAAGTGTGCAGGACCCCAGTGGGAGTGGGCAGCACCCAAATGGTAGTGTGCAGGACGTCATACGAAGTCTGCAGGACCCCAGTGGAGTGTGCAGGACGTCATAAAAAGTGTGCAGGAGCCCAGTGGGAATGTACAGAACGTCGTTAAAAGCGTGCAGGACCCCATTGGGAGTGTGCAGAACGTCACAAAAAGTGTGCAGGACGTCATAGAAAATGTGCAGAACCCAAATGGGAGTGTGCAGGACGTCACAGAAGGTGTGCAGGACCCCAGTGGGAGTGTGCAGGACCCAAATGGAAGTGCGCAGAACGTCATAGAAAGTGTGCAGGACCCCAGTGGGAGTGTGCAGGACCCAAATGGGAGTGTGTAGAACGTCGGAGGAAGTGTGCAGAACGTCGGAAGAAGTGTGCAGGACCCCAGTGGGAGTGTGCAGGACCCAAATGGAATTGTGCAAAACGTCATGGAAAGTGTGCAGGACCCCAGTGGTAGTGTCCAGAACGTAGTAGAAAGTGTGCAGGATCCCAGTGGGAGTATGCAGGACCCAAATGGGAGTGTGCAGAACGTCAGAGAAAGTGTGCAGGACCCCAGTGGGAGTGTGCATGACCCGAATGGGAGTGTGCAGAATGTCATAGAAAGTGTGCAGAACGTCGGAGGAAGTGTGCAGGACCCCAGTGGGAGTGGGCAGCACCCAAATGGTAGTGTGCAGGACGTCATACGAAGTCTGCAGGACCCCAGTGGGAGTGTGCAGGACGTCATAAAAAGTGTGCAGGAGCCCAGTGGGAATGTACAGAACGTCGTTAAAAGCGTGCAGGACCCCATTGGGAGTGTGCAGAACGTCACAAAAAGTGTGCAGGACGTCATAGAAAATGTGCAGAACCCAAATGGGAGTGTGCAGGACGTCACAGAAGGTGTGCAGGACCCCAGTAGGAGTGTGCAGGACCCAAATGGAAGTGCGCAGAACGTCATAGAAAGTGTGCAGGACCCCAGTGGGAGTGTGCAGGACCCAAATGGGAGTGTGTAGAACGTCGGAGGAAGTGTGCAGAACCCCAGTGGGAGTGTGCAGAACGTCGGAGGAAGTGTGCAGGACCCCAGTGGGAGTGTGCAGGACCCAAATGGAATTGTGCAAAACGTCATGGAAAGTGTGCAGGACCCCAGTGGTAGTGTCCAGAACGTAGTAGAAAGTGTGCAGGATCCCAGTGGGAGTATGCAGGACCCAAATGGGAGTGTGCAGAACGTCAGAGAAAGTGTGCAGGACCCCAGTGGGAGTTTGCATGACCCAAATGGGAGTGTGCAGAATGTCATAGAAAGTGTGCAGAACGTCGGAGGAAGTGTGCAGGACCCCAGTGGGAGTGTGCAGGACCCCAGTGGGAGTGTGCAGGACCCGAATGGAGGCGCGCAGGACATCATAGAAAGTGCGCAGGTTCCCAGTAAGAATGTGCAGGACGTCATGGAATGAGTGCTGTACCCCAGTAGGTGCGTGCAGGACGTCGTGAAATGTGTTAAGGACCCAGGTGGGAATGTGCAGGACGTCATAGAGAGTTAGCAGGGCCGCAGTGGAAAAGTGCAGGACGTCATGAAGAAAGTAGAATTGAATCAGCGAGATTTTCTCAATTTTTCATGCGAAATCTTAGCCTTTGTGTAGCGAAGAGAACAGATAGGAAATCATGTATCTTGAGAAGCGTGCAACGCGTTTTGAGGAGTACGCGAAACTCTGGATACACTTCCTCGCCAGTCTGACGAAACAATCAGTAGCTCCACTTCCGCATCATCTCTGTTCGTCACTCAACACAACCGCTCAGTCATTTTGATTCACTAACTTCGATAAATCAGTTTTATATATGTTGAACGTCTGAGCTTATCTAAATCTGCTTCACAAAAACATAAACATCAACGGACATAATTCATTTATTGAGAACAAAGGCATGGTGTTGGTCAACAAGGGAAACCACATCTAAAATGCGAGTGCTTTTTTCTCAACATGACAGGGATGGTAGAGCGAGAATAATAGCTTGCGTACATTACAGAAGGAAGGGGTCGTAAATAAGATGCCGGTAACAACCGACGATCTACCGCTGGCTTCTTATGTTTTGCTTTTTTTATGCCACGTTTTTTATGCCCTACGCCCTGCTATAAATGTCCGGCAGCCAGTTCTGCTCAGGAGAGTCCATACGGACAGCAACTTTCGGATATACGGAAGGCAGTCAACACCGTTTTGTCAGAATAATCTGCCTCAGTAAGCTAGCGGACGTGAACATTTTTTTGAGCGAAAACTTCGCTAGGTCTCGCTAGTGCTCACTAAGAGCAAAGTGAAGTTCAATAACGGGATTAGTACCTGAAGACAGACTGGAACATTATACAAGCGAAAAAAAAACGAACAACTGAAGAGAGAATGCACGAGAGGACAGTGAAGGAGAAAGAGCAAGCGTTGTCGAGTTGACAGGAGTCGAATGGAAAGTTGACCAACGACGTGATTTCATGCGCTCGAACATGTCGATAATGCTGACGGCAGAAGGTCGGCGCTTGTACAGCCTGCCGGCTGAAAGCCAGCGCTGGCATTTTCGGCAGCTGCACCGGCTGTCCGCCCGCCCGATCCATATCTGACGTATTCTACGGCGCTCCGATCCCTAGTTTGCCTGAGATAGTGCCCCCCGCTAGGATAGCACCTAGATGTGTCCGTATCGAACGAATGAGGTCTATGGGAATATTTATCACCAGCTGCGCCAGGCAGCTAACGCGGCCCAGCGCCGCTGGCGAACCGGCTTCGCCGGTTCGGTGGCCGGCTTCGCCGGCCTCTTCTACAATACCGCCCCTATCTTTTGGTCATTGGGCGCGCTAGAGCGCCGGAGCGCGCCGTTTGGCGTCGTTTTTGAATAACTCGCTTCAAAGTGGTCCAATCGGAAAATGGACGCCAAATTCGGAATCAGCATTAAAAATTCGATTTACTGAATGTATAAAATTTCGAAATGGAACTCAGTGGAAGATTTTGGGTTACGGTAGCCATCCAATGTCCCTCGTGTCCAAATGGGGCTGGCGTTTAAGTGTTACTATAAGTGGATTTCTTGACGTTTCCTCGTATTTAGCACATTCATATGCCGTTTGTTATCCTCTGTGTTTCTTCTGAAACACTTTGACAGCGAAAAAATTAATAAAAATTCATCACACGGAGAGACCCTTCCCCACCAAGCGCGTGTAGCATTCGTTGGGCTGCTACGGACGGTAGGGCCGTTTTTTCGCCTGCTTACCCCCCATCAACTACATGTAGCAATCATTTGGCTTCGCCGAACAATGACCTTCCCCCATCAACTACGCCACGGGTAGCAATCGTTTGCCTTCGCCAACCGGTAGACTGTCTTTGCTGCCCTTCCCGACAAACCGTGTGTAGAATTCGTATGGCTTCGCCGAACGGTGAGCTAGCTACCTACAGCTAGCTACACATGGTGCACGCGTCTATTCCGCAGTCCCGCGCACTTTCCAGGTCGTTTCACGCGATGGACCCGAAGCCCCGCCCTCTTTTACAAAGTACTTCTTGGTTGTCGCTGAGCCCCGCACATGTTGTACGCGTCGATTCAACAGCTGACATGGTCCCAGCATGATCCGTTACTAACAAAGTTCAAAGGACCCAATAGGCAACATCTAGGATGGTCCCACCACGATCAGTATCGATTAAAGTTTAAGAGACTCACTATGCAACAGCCAGTGTGGTCCCACCACGATCTTAATGATGTGCGCGCTCCTCCTAAGCCCCACTCATATTCGGCCACCTTCTCGGTGTACTGGAACAATAACGTGCTCTGACAAGGGAACCACAATAAGTCATAGTGACCATTCCAAATAAAATGTACTTTTCTAGAACCATTTTGGGACGAAAAGTCCGAATATTTCCATCGCAGCTGCCTAGACCCACTCTGAAAAAAGTTATGAGCGTTTTTTAAAGCTCCGCGGCAAGGTAAGGGTACCTACCCCCCATGCAATTTTTAGGGTGTTTCTAAATGTTTCTTCTGATTTCGCTATAAACATGTATGTAGGGGTAGTCTGGGGTGCTGAACACGAATCTGGGGTCTGCTTGCCCAAATTTTAGGGTTTACTGTAGGTTACGGTAGGTAATATGCGACTTAGGAGGAAAAGCTTACCTAAATATTCCGATAATCGACGAATGGACATCAAATTCGTATTCAGCACCCCAAATAACCCCCACATAGAAACTTTGAGACAAATCTGAGACTTCGACCAAACTACCGTATACCCACCGTAATCTACCGTAAGCTGCCGAAAATCGATAAACCGACATCAGATTCGTGTTCAGCACTCCAAATAACCCCCGGAGAAATAGCTTGATATATTCTATAGAACCACTCCGGAAATCTTCAAAAGTCGCTATTTGCCATCAAATTCTCCCCCGATTGGAATCTGTGAACGAATACAGTCGAAAACTTCGGAAAATCGATAAATGAACCTCGGATTCGTGATCAGCATCCCAAATAACCCCCCAGAGCGAATTTTAATCAAATCTGGAATATTTTTCTAAAACGCTTCGAGAGCCCTCTAATTGGTATAGATCAACGCTCAACCGAAAAACCGGAAAAGTCCAAAACGCTGTTAGTCTGCGCGGAGTTTGGAGAATGTTCCTTCACCCAAGCTTTGCTTAGTGGGGTAGTTTTGGGCTCTGAACACGATTATGAGGCCCGTTTCCGGAAAACGTAAAAATAATGCGCTTTTTGGAGGGTACAATAAGTACGAAAATCAGAGAAAAAATGCCTATAACCTTTTTCAGAGTGGGGCATTTTCGTGATGCAAATAGACACATGAAAACGATGTGGCAAAACGAAAACTAGTCCTAAGATGAATGAAATTCCGAGGGGAAGACAATTTTATTCCAATAAAGATTCTCGAAAGTGATATTTTCACAGTATTCCGGTAGACTGTCAGCAAATGCCAAACGCATATAAAATGAATTCTCGTGGAATTAAATTAATACATAAAGTCTATCTCGCTCATATGAGTCCGGGAGAATAAAGCTGAGGAACGGTTGCTCCCAGCCTAATATAAGGGCGATAAGATTTTGACATGATAAATATTGATTCAGCCGGCGGAGAATGAGGTAAAGAGACTATAACTTTCTCATGCGCGAACTCACTCCGGAATCTTTGGAGCGTAACGTCACAGATGGGCGAGTTTCTGGAGAAGATGCGAACAAGTCGCCCATTTTAAGCTGAGGAAACATAATAGGCGAAACGAAACGACAAGCAGGTTGACCAAATCGGCTGCCGGTGGTAAAAAGGAAATCGATCAAAGAGTATAACGCCGCTTAAAATTTTTTACTGATTTGCACGTAGCCTTAAGTCGCCATAAGTCGCCGAACACAATCTTACGCGTTCGAGATGTAGCTTGGTATCTAGCTACTTTTTCATGGGAAAATCACCATTATGACGTCACGCTCGAACGTCGGCTATTATGGTGAAAATTGCGCTAAAGTCGAAAAAGTGGGCGGTACTATGGGGCGTCTAGCCAGCGTTTGCCAGAGTATGTGAATAAACATGTAGCATTTCTGATGAAGTAAGTCAGTCGATCAAAAATTAACCTGGAAAAAGTTTTCGAAGTTTTTGGCTTATTTCATTATAGCACCACAAATGGACTGAACTGAGGCTTTGATAAAGCAGTACCATATTTTTGCCGGTACAATGTGCACGTTAGGTCTTATTTCTTGTTATTTCGTTTTCTGGAAACTATTCGGTAATATCGTTCATCATCCGTCATAATGTTGTCTTGTTATCTCATATTTGGGTATTGACAGTCGTTATTTGAGATCAGGAGTTCTTATCCTACCCTCATTCTAAATTGTTAGAATGTTGATCAATGATTAGGACAAAATTTCGTTACTGTACGTGTTTTACCAGCATTTGAAAGATTTTCGCCGCAACGCGGCGGATTTGAAGAGCCAGCGGCATTCATCTTCGAGGTCTACAGGTGTCCAACTGCCGGTCGGCAGGTATCCATCTACCGGTGGACAAGCATCTAAGAAACGGTTGATGGGTGTCCAATAAACGGTCGACAGGTATCTAACTACCGGTCGACAGGCATCCAACTACCGGTCGACAGGTATCCAACTAACGGTCGACTAGAGTCCAACTACCGGTCGTCGGGTGGTCGACGGACAACTCTAGGGGAGTGATGGACAACTCGAGGGGGGTGACAGGCAACTCTAGGGGAGCAGTCCCGCCCCTTTTTCGCGGTCGTGGGGAAGCACGCTGTGAGGTGATTGCTTGTCGACCACCCGTTGGACGCCACGAGTGTCTGAGACGCTGCCTGCAAATTAACACAGGCAAAAAGCCCTGCCTCAAGTTGATTCGATTGAAAACATTTGATCGGATGATCAAACGCTGAAATCGTGGCAACGGCTAATGATTTCCCACGGTTTTCAACGTCCGTGGTGGGATTATGAAAAACAACGGGAGTGGTTTTGATACAGGTTTAATGCCATCTGCTTTAGGGATGGAGCAGTAAGCTTGAAACTTGCTGCTTGCTTCGTGGTGCTGGCGCAAGCGCGCGAGAGCGAGCGGGCGAGGGCGCGCGAAAAGGAGCGCCTGTGAGCGGCTAGCGAATCGTGTGTCCACGATGATCATCGATTTTGCGTAATCGCACGCTCTCGCCACGTATGTACGGAGCCTAAAGAGTCTTTCGACCACAACTCGCCTCAAAGTGCTCCGTTTTCAATCTCGAAAACGCCGAAATGTACAGCTTGTCGTGATCTTGTCGATTGTGCGAAAATATTTTGCAAAATTTGAGAGCAACATTATTTTTCAAGGCGGAATACATTTCCATTTTGACCATGCTAGAGATCGCGTACGGTTGTTTTTGACAGGATGTGCTCGTTACCTTGTGATAGCATTATCAAATTCAGAACTAACTCCATCTTAAAAAAGCATGTTCACAAGTGAATTCCAATTTTGTCTCATATACCAGGTTGTTCAATAAGTTTTGTCGTTCGATAAGAGAGGGCATATACTAGCCCAAATTTTTTTTGTTTTTTTGTTACACTCTTCATATGAGAGTATGTGAAGTTTCATTTCAATCTGTCTATTCATTCTTTGTTTACAAGCCATTTAGTGTCGCCGTGCTACAGCAATGGAAAAAATTAAAAATCGTGCAGTGAAAAAATTTTTATTTTTGGAATGTAGCACCAAAAGAAATTCACGAACGAATGTTAAAAGTGTATAATGATTGTTCACCTACAATCAGAACAGTAGAAAGATGAGATGCTGAAATTAAACGTGGTCGTACAAGCTTTGAAGACGATCCACGTGAAGGACGTCCAAAAAGCGCATCAACACCAGAAATCATAGCCAAAATACAGGATATGGTTGTGGAAGCTCGTCGATTGACTGAGAGGGATTTAGTAGAGGCTCTACATTTCTCATTAGGCAGTGTGAGCCATATTTTAAGTGAAATTTTGGGTTTTAGAAAGCTGTGTGCACAATGGGTGCCGCATTCGCTAACAATGGAACAAAAACACATTCGAATGCGACTTTCTCAGCAACATTTGGAGCGTTCTAAAAAGGATAAAGTGGATTTTGTGCGTCGTTTCATCACTATGGATGAGATTTGGGTCTATCACCATGATTCTGAATCAAAATAAGAGGCTAAAGAGTGGTGTGAACCTGGTTGCTCGGCTTCGAAACGAGTTCGTGTCGCACTTTGTGCACCAGACCAAAAAATTGGGTCAGGGTCTCTCTACACACGGAGGGAGGAGCACGGACGAGATTCATTGCTGACGCGACGCGCGCGGCGGAAACTCTATCCCCAGAAGTAGAGCGTGTCTGCCAATGGTGGTTTTTTTTCATGACATTTCATGTTTTGATTGATTCTCATATGACTTTTTCTATATGTTCCCAGATTGTTCCTCTCATTATCCTATTCTGCACACTCATTTCAATAAATTTTGTTTGTTCTCGTGCCGTTGAAAGTGTAATACATATTAAGTTAAATCGAGCATCATTTTAGATGCAGCGATGGGATCCCTGCCGCCGAAAACCAGTACAAGTTATTGAAATGAGTGCGCAGGATAAGATAATGAGAGGAACAACCAGAGAACATAAAGAAAAAGTCATCTGAGAATCAATAAAAAATGAAATGTCATGAAAACTCGCGAGCCTTCGGCAAACGCGCTCTAGTGATGGGGATAGAACTTCCGCCGCGCGCGACGCGTCAGCAATAAATCTCGTCCGTGCTCCTCCCTCCGTGTGTAGAGAGACCCTGACCCAAAAAAATGGCTACTATTGATGGGTAATAATCGATAATGTCTGATGAGTGAAATACCCCAACCAAGAGACCCACACCCGTCAACGATCACCACTCCCGGCCGCATTTTGTGCAATAAGCGCGAAAATCGATAATGTTGGCTATCGATCGATGACGAGTCACGAATTCGGACAATTTCAGTGCTCGCCCGAGCGGGCTGTGTTGGTTGGCTGCAGATGCACCCCGCACCCTGGTCTCCACAGTCGTAGCATGTCCATGCAGATTTCGTGCTCCACGGCTAATTTAGTATGTAAACCCACGATTTTGAGGTACCCTTCAAAGTAAAGGTATCGAGTTTAAGTTGGAATAGGAGCGACCTGGATCCATTTCCAGCCTACTGTCAAAAAATGAGATTTCTAGCTCAATTTTAAGTGTACCAACAAGATCGTGAACGCCAACTGAAAAAAATGAAGTTTAACATCATAACTTTGCGGGTTTTTCGATTTTTCTCGAACATCAGCAAACCATTCTAAATCATTTTTGAGCGCTCATACCAAATTTCAAAGCTCTTTTTAATGAGAAAAAATCGCTTCCCCAAATCTTCTCAGAAGGTTGATTTCGGTATCGCGGGTTTGCGCACGTGCAGTTTAAAGGCAGCATACACGCTCGTAAACGTGGTTGGGATTACAATGTGGATCGAGCCGTATGGCTTACAACATAATGCCTACGCCTTTTGAAGTGTCAAAAATGACCCACAACGCCGCTACATGACTTAGAAGTTGGCCCCGCCCTGTATTTCCACGCCCCCTGTATTTGCCATTTTCCTCCAACGCACGGTTGCTGGGCCATCTTCGCCGTCAGTGACGTGTGTGGTTCACTTGTTAGGCAATCTACCAACAGTACCGACAGTGGATATGACCCAGCAACCTTGCATTGCAAGAAAACGGCAAAAACAGGGGGCGTGAAAATACAGGGCGGGGCCAACTTCTAACTCATGTAGCGGCATTGTGGGTGGTTTTTGACACTTCAATATGCGTAGGCGTTGTAACATGGGCCATACCTTTCTATTTCCGTTGTTATCTCAATCACGTTTACGAGCGTGTATGCTGCCTTTAAACAAATCAGGTGCGCGCTTCGCGCGCACCACAATTTAGGAAAATTCGGTCTGAAAAAGGTAGTTTTCAGTGATTCTTTCGCGGTGTTTTCAACGTAGCTGTTATAAAGGGTACTAGAGCTCTCATTATAAAAGAAAAACTCAAAACGAAATCCATCGTCAACGATGCCTTTAACGTCAATCCCGGTTTCCAAGAAGAGAGAGGGCTCGGCTTACCATTGCGAATGTCTGACCATTCGACTCCGCGCACACACGATGTATCTAGGTATTTGAGAGAATTCCGTACAAGAGAACACGAGACGTCGTTGGGTATCACGAGTCAACATAGCGATTCGTAGCGATCGAGTCTTCGTTTCCCAGAAGTCGACTGAGGGAATTTCGGTCGAAAAAAGAACAGTAGTCAGTGGGGTTTTCACGGTTTTTTAAAAGTAGCTGTTATATAGCGTGCTAGAGCTCCCATCATATAAGTAGTTTAGAAACGAAATTCATTGTGGACAATCCCTTCGATTGCCAACGATGAGCGCATCCGCCTAGTCTCATTCCGCAAACGAACTAAATCCTCATTCATAGTTTCTTCCAACTTTTCGTTCGGCTCAGTACAGAGCTGAGAGTCGTGACAGTCGTATGTGACGTCAGACCTCGGTCGCAGTGGAGGGTATGGCCATTGCTATACCAGAAGTTTGCGACCGCGACAGGTGCGGTCAACTGTTACAAATCGTGTCGGAACCAGACCCACACAGTAGAAAAATGCTGTGGCAAGAACAGTTTGCAGCACCTGTCGCGGTCGCTGGCTCGAAAGGGGATGTCATGCCTGAAATGTGGAAACCGTGCGGTAATCGGTCGCTGTCGCGGCTATCCGTCGCAGTGCAGCGCACTGCGACGGGTGTCAGCGACAGCGACTTACCCCCCTTTCATACTTCGAAAACGGCGAAAAAATCGCAGAAATCCGCGAAAAAAATCGCTGAAATCCGCGATTTTTGTCGCTGTTATTACGGATTTCCCTAGAAACAGGCTAATCGTGCGAGGACCATCTGACATCACGGGTAGGGACGCAGAGGGATCTTTGTAGTATTGAAGAGGACGGATTTCGTTCACTTTCTGAGAGAGGTTTGCACTCAGTTAATGCGCCTTCTCCTGTTTGGGGAGGTGAATGCTCCGTACAATGCGACAAGACCAGAAGTAGATCTCTGGCCACCGTACGGAGTGGAAAGTGTTCCAAGGAGTGAGCAGGACTTCAGGGGAATGCTGCAGGACGTCACTGAAGATGCGAAGGACTTTAGTGGGAGTGTGCAGGAAGTGATAGAAAGTGTGTAGGACACCAGTGGGAGTGTGCATGACGTGATAGAAAGTGTACAGGACGCCAGTGGGAGTATGCAGGATTTAGGGGGGAGTATACAGAACGTCATAGAAAGTGTGCAGGATTTTAGTGGGAGCGTGCAGGAAGTGATAGAAAGTGTGTAGGACGGCATAGAAAGTGTGCAGGACACCAGTGGGAGTGTGCAGGACGTGATAGAAAGCGTGTAGGAAACCAGTGGAAGTGTGCAGGACGTCATAGAAAGTGTGCAGGACACCAGTGGTAGTGTGTAGGACGCGATAGAAAGTGTGCAGGATCCTAGTGGGAGTGTGTAGGACACCAGTGGCAGTGTGCAGGACGTGATAGAAAGTGTGCAGGACTTTAGTGGGATTGTGCAGGACGTGATAGAAAGTGTGCAGGACACCAGTGGGAGGGCGAAGGACGTGATAGAAAGTGTGCAGGACACCAGTGGCAGTGTGCAGGACGTGACGGAGAAAGTGCAGGACACCAGTGGGAGTGTGCAGGACGTGATAGAAAGTGTGCAGGACTTCGGTGGGAGTGTGCAGGACGTGATAGAAAGTGTGCAGGACTTTAGCGGGAGTGTGCAGGACGTGATAGAAAGTGTGCAGGACACCAGTGGGAGGGCGAAGGACGTGATAGAAAGTGTGCACGACACCAGTGGCAGTGTGCAGGACGTGATGGATAAAGTGCAGGACACCAGTGGGAGTGTGCAGGACGTGATAGAAAGTGTGCAAGACTTTAGTGGGAGTGTGCAGGAAGTGATAGAAAGTGTGCAGGACTTCAGTGGGAGTGTCAGATGAACGACAACAGGAGCCTGAATAACAAGCTGCACGTCTTTCTGCTGGGGGCTGTCCAGTAAATCGCAGCGGAAGCAGACTTGTGCACACTCTCCGAGCTGTCCTGCTCGAGTATTGGGATCAGAATGTAATTTTTCCTGGATTCTCGGACCGGGCATTGCATTTGTTCATCTACAGTCTGTACGCATCGCATTGATACTGGCACGGATCGCACTGATGTGTTATAATATACGTGCACCTAGTTTGCGCCAACGCGAAATAAGAATCGCAAAGTACGACTGCGATCCGTGCCCAGTGTAGATGGATAAATGCAATACACGGTCCAAGAATCCAAAAACATGATGGTGTTATCACAATACTCGTACAGGACAGCTCGGAGAGTCCGCAGAAGTTTGATGCCGCTGCGCAGCACCAGACAGCACGTAGCAGAAAGGCGCGCAGGTTGTTGCCAGGTTTCTGTTTCTGCCCATTTGCGCACTCCCACTTACGTCCTGCACACTTTCTGTGAGGTCCTGCACACTCCCCCTAAAGTCCTCCACATTCCCACTGAAGTCTTTCACACTCCCACTGATGTCCTGCGCACATTCTATGACGTCCTGCACACTCCCACTGAAGTCCTGCGCACTATTATACACAATACTCGAGCGAGCTTAACAAAAATATGCTGCTAATAACTTCTCTAGGATGACGCTGTAGCGACAAGAATCATTTCAACCATTCTTCTCGCAAATCCTCAAGCTGCGAAAAAAATCGCTCAAATTTTTTCGATGAATTCGATAAAACATCTGTGAGCGAAATTTATCGCTGCAATCCGCGTCAGAAATCGCAGCTTGAATGTGCGATTTTTTTCGCCAGCGATAAAATTCGCGTTACTCTGGTATGCTTAACCATTGCAGATCCGCGATTTTTTTCGCAGCTTCCGAAGTATGAAAGGGGGGTTAGCCAAATCCGTCATCGTGCCGGGTGTTTCTTGGCCCTGAGCGACAGCAACGGCTGGCCCTCAGCGACAGCGACGTAACAGTGCTCTGCGACAGGCCTGTCGTGGGGTATAACAATGGCCTATATTTATGGATGAGACGTCGCACGGGTATGACTTGACACCGGCTAACAAGACACTTCCAGAGTATTGGCTTGAATACCGCTCAATGAGAAATTTCAGAATAGCCAAGGACAAATTCATGTTCAGGACGAAGCCTCCATCCTGACAAAAAAGACTTCTTGCATGCAACATATTCTTACTCCAGTGACATCAGAATGGTAGGAATGTGATAACAATAAAAAAATCTCTCTTTGTTAATGGATACCAATACACGCACACCCTGAAGAAATTTTTGGAGCTGACGAATTCGCTGCAAGCTATATGTTCCAATACTAAAACTTCATAAAAATTTAATGTAACCGTGTACTTAGTTTAATATTGTAATCGCCTGCACTCGGATACTCCATGTCTCAGTGGCCACAACAGTGAAATTCGAACACATAAAATGGAAGGGATTAGCAACGAGAATGAGAGCCATAAAAAACAACGAGATGGGACGAAAGCTCTGAAATGCAAGAATACAAAACGCATAAAAAAGGGAAACATTAGATATGAAAAACTCATTCGGGAATGCATAAGAGTCGCGGCTGAGGCAGTGGTGGTTGAACAACATATTATGAAACATCTCACCCCCTTCTCATTAGATAATTGTGAGAGCCTTATATAATCGTACGCATAGTGAGTCAACCCGAAACAGTACTGTAAGCGGTGTAAGTATGTAGGGCTAATGCACACGTGCTGAAAAGACGAATAAATAAAAATTGGTGCCTACAAAAGGGGGGGTTATTCTAGTGAAAATGCCATCCTAACGAGCTCTAGGTCAATTGTAAAAGACGTGAAACAGGAATAGCTAATGTTAGGTTTTCCCTCACCCCTGAAAAATCTCATTCAGCGCATGCGAGTTTGGGCCTGTACGGATTTGATGCGCGGATGAGGAGTACCTACCTACTGGTATAACCGTTTAGTGTGACCAGAGAAAAAACGTCAGATCAGACTTATGTCCGACTTAAAGATAATGGGCATACGCGAGAAAATCAATCGCTCTTGAAAATTGAGTGTATTACAAAGAAAAGTGAAAGAAACAGGATTGAATCGACTATAGAAAATCCAACTCCGGCAGCTTTAGCCAAAGCGTCGAAGCCACACTCGTATTCTGCATCCGCTGTGAATTTTTTCTCCTCAACGTTGAACATGGAGAGTATTTCGGAGAGACGCCAGTCCTCCTCTGAAAAATTCGTGCAGCTTCCAACAACAGAACGAAAGTAAATAAACAAATGTCAACACACTGGAAGCATCCATTATTATTTTCGCGCAAATATCGAAATGTTCTTCGAGCACAATGCTGGATTTTGAGAACAACAGGTATTTTTTCATATATTCATACTAATGTTAACTCATAGCAAAGACCAGATCTGAAAAATTGGTCATCTGCACGGATACCGGCTCAAAGTCGTTTCGGGAAGATGTCGGAGCAGCCACCGAGAGCGAGTCGGAAGGCTCAACAGTGCCTAAGGCCTCTTTTAGGGTTCCATCACCGATCGCAGCAATAGCATGCTTCGAATGAGAATCGACCTGCGACGCGATCACTATCGATACTCATGACAACAATACTGTCGCATAATTTGGCGGTCGTACTCTGAGGTAGGCCTAAAAGAAATTTCCGAGATTGTTTTGAGGTGATGTTTCTTGTTGATTTTCATGCCAAAATCCAGCGAAAGGGCAAAGCTCTGCCCTCGCTGATCCGTCTGTTCAGTGAATTTCGCTAGCAGTAAGACCTCCTCGTAACTCCTGGCTGCAATCCAACCGTTTTCGCGTTTCATCACCGACTTCACATAGAATTTTTTAATCTCAAAAGCCCATGACGGTATGGGCAAAGATTCAGTTTCTGTCCGGCGGTTCCAGATGGCTTCAAACCACAGATTGACTTCCCTATCCATCCGCATCGCCGACAGTCGAGGATTGTGATTGAATCGGGCACCCACGTTTTTGAATGTCTTAGTGATGCGAGAACTAATCTTTATGTTTTTACAAGTTTTGTCAGAGATCGTGCAGAGCTGACGAAGACGACTGACTGCATCTTGTATAGCTCTGAGCTGATTGACGATGGGTCCCGCCGTGTGCGTGAAAGTTCGAGCTGCAATGGTGGAGCCGCCGGTCGGACTACCCTTGACCGTACTACACTGAAAAGTAGCAAAAGTTTGAACATCACAACCCCCATGAAGTAGAAGCTGATTCGCGCGTTAATAATTTTGGAACACCCTGTACATACGAACATCATAAATCAAACGTAGTCGAATGGATTGCAACTAACCAAGTATTGTCACACGATAGATGCTGCACTTCGATTTGAACGGTTCTCTAGTAAAGTCGAATTGTACCTCAAACGAGAATTTCTACATATTAATGTTTTGATTGTAGTTAGCTATTCGTCTTCTCATCCTTTAGTTCGACTGCACGCCATACTCGCCCTTTCAGTTCTACTCCCGACACTGCAAACTACAGGCTATAAAACGGCGAAATTCACATGGTTCCTACGCGTGCTGGTGCGGAGCGGAGGTTAGAGACAGTGAGAGAGCGGAGGGCAGACGGAGGCTGAGGCATCGCGCGCACCGCTCGCGCCTCGAATGATGTGAATTACGAAGTTTTATAGAAGGTACCGGTATGCAGTCCACTAGCAAAAAGAAACAGCCGAACTTTTAATTACTAATCTCCCTTTCGGTTTTTTTCGCAATTTTTTCATTATACCTGCCCTCTATTCTGGAGCCAAATGTACTCGGGTGCGTTTGTGCTCGTATACTGCTTCTTCTCCCTCACACTCTCGCTGTCTCCACCTTGCTCCGGACACGCACTCGAAGGAACAGAGTAAATTTTCTCCGAAATAGAGGGAAAAGTCTACATATTGGGAGCTCTCTTAAATTGTAATAGATTTACTCCACCGCCCCCCCCCCCCCCACAATCCCGTGAATTATTTGACAAGCGGCAAGGGTGTGCACGCTCGTACGTAGAATGAATGAAGCAAATGCTTGCTGCGCCAACCTGGAATTGTTGTAGTTGCAGCTTCCCCATTACCATCGACTGCAATTGTGATAGAGTAGAATTAGACGGAGCTATCCAACGAAATGTTGCCTGAAACTCGAGCCCTGAAGTGCGAATCGCAATACTGAACGCAGGGTGGATTACCTCAGAAAATTGCCGAATCGGTTTACATTCGGTAGTTCCATCCCGCAGCCGTAGTCTGAGAGAACTGTTCATTACTGAAAGAACACTTTTGATTCATAAGTGAGCACTCCGATTGCGTCAGTCCCCTGGAAGTTACTGGCGGCAAGCCGGTGCAGGGTTCGGAGGCTATTCGAATTTTTAAGAATTACTGACGAGAGGACGGGCCAGAAAGAGGCAGGCTGCTAACAACAAGATGATGTTCAGCTCGCATTGTCAGGTTCTTTGCCTTGTCTGACGCCGATCCCAAAGGACAGTACTCGCTGTTTTCGTGTGAGCACAGGCTTCCCTGTAAAAAATCTATCATGGAGACTACACCAATGACATGCGGAAAAAACATACACTCATTCCAGATGGATTCACAATAGGAGCTTCGCTGCAGCTGGAATTTCCTTCATTAACAAACTGCCACTCCAGGTCGTCCTGAACACAGAAACGATTGAAGAGGGCGATTATTTTTAAGGGTCGTTTATTCTTCCACCGCAAAGCGGCGCGGCACAGTGCATTTCTGTACAATTGATCACGCGGCGTAGCTCTGTCGATAAGGGGTCGTTTATACTTCCGCCGCGGCGCGGCGAGATGCAATACAGCCATATCGATAAAGCGGCGCCGCCTGGCGTCGCCGCGAGGCGTTTAGAGTTTTTCTGCTCGAAATCTTCCAACGGTGCCGCAAGCGGCCGCCGCCTAGGTGCTGCCGCGCCGCCCGAGGAAAGCAGGCGGCGCGGCGGCCGCGTGCGATCCGCATGGGCATAGTATGCTTCTTTTGCTGTTATTTCATACACATTCTCAATTTTGTTCTTCTGATTCATCTCTAAAATTCCTTCCAAGGTCCTGGGCGTTGTTTAGAGTAGGCTGGGTTGTGAAAAGTTCATTTTTTTAGCTTTTGAAATACTTTTTCTAAAGAGAAATCGTTTTTGAAGACTCTATCCGCCTTCGGGTGCTGTGCTATGGTACGAAAAAATATAGATGTTTCTTTTGCACAAGAAATCACTCATTACAATCGGCCTTGTGTTATGTCAGAGCTACTCCAGGTTGTGTTTAACGTCATTCTGCGACGTCGCCGCGTAAATTCGACGCAGCCCGATTATACATCCTGGTGCCGCAATTTTTTAAGCGGCGCGGCGCGCCGCGCCGCCCCACTTATTGCCGCGCCGCTCCGCGGCGGAAGTATAAGCGACCCCTAATATAGGGTTGCACATTGCCGCGCCGCTCGGCGACGGAAGTATAAACGACGCCTAAATAATTACATATTCATGCTGCCTCCGATTGCATACAGTGCGTTGCAAAATTAAATGATATGCGCCAGTTTTCGTGGTTCTGAACTTCGTGTGAACTCAGAGAAGAAAAGGTGAATGCCAATCGATGCAGCACCGCGTAAGGCGATGGTTTAGAATTTTCATGCTATTAAACCATTTAATAGGAAATTGTCCCAAAAAAAATTTCGTAAATAACCGTTGCAAGATTATGTGGCATATCTGACGTCCTCGCGAAAATGTGCATTCTACAGCCACTTTATCAATTCCTTCATGATACAACTAACCAAAATGTCAAAGTTGGTAGTCTACATAGCATTGTTGGCGCAGAAAAGCTCCGAAAACTGATTGGCATGCTGCAACCTAACTTTTTGTAAACAGCACCTTCAATCGGATCGATCCGAGATCCGACTATCCCCCTGGCCTCTATCCGAATGATTCGGATTATCCGGTTTTCCTATATTGAACCTATCTGTTTGAGTCGGGTACCCGCGATCTCTGTTTTTGGGTTATCCAGAACCCGATTATCTGAATTTTTTGATTTGGGTGTATGATATGTACATAGCTTGTCAACTTGCATAGCATGTCACCTGTGTATGTTGATGTTCCATTAACGGCAAAACTCGAAATTCATGCCCGATGAGAATTTGTGTCTCCATACTAGCATTGCTCCGTGAACTTCCAATTTCAGCAAGTTTACTCTCCTTATCGAAGCGCAATTCTGCTCCGCAGTATTGCGGACATTTGCTGCTGCATCACGCAGCACAATGGCAACTGCGTTGGGAGAAAGGGTAAACGTATTGCAATACGATTATTATTGTGCTGCGTATAGTTGTTCGCATCTGCGAACCGAAACTCCTCTTTGATAAGGACAGCACGTACATGTTGTTTCTGCAGGACAAACATCCTTCCTACGAGTCGAGGATTGAAATCACCAAAATCTTTCCAATTTCCGCGCCTTTAATCGATGGCCGCCTAAATCTCCAAAATGGGCCCGATCGTTATGGTGTCCAATCGTTTCTCAATGCGGTAGCTTACAAAAAACCGCATCCTCATGTCGTATCATTGGAGAGAAGGCCGGCATGAGGCTGCGTCCATATGTCGCGAGAGCGGGCGCTTCCGCTGTGGTGCGCCTCTCGACTCTCCTCAACGCTGGAGCAGCCCGTGCCCGCAAACGAACACAGGCTCAGAGAAACTCACGGCTCGTCCGCGGCGCTTTTCCAGGATAGTCCGCGGCCGACGACCGGACGATCCTTCACCGAAGCCGCGGATGCGCCGGCAATGCGCCGCGGACCATCTTGCCAGCGCCGCGGATCGTCCTGCAGGCGCCGCGGATCGTCCTGACAGCCGCCGTGGACCGTCCTGAGAGCCGCCGCGGACCGTCCTTTTGAATATTTCTATCCAGCCCACCCCAATCGACTCATTGGCCGTGGGACAGATTTTGGCATTGGAGTACGCTTTTTGCACTAGCATTCCATACTCCTCAGAAAGCATCAATATCACAATTTTGCAGGACTTCTCCATCGTACGAGTTAATTTCAAGAGTAGAACAGCACGATTAGCATGCATGACTGGATTCGATATAGTTTAGCTGTACAACTGTGAAATGTATCGCTGAAGAAGTATTGTGAAAATATTATATTTTATTGCAATATTTTAGACATCGGTGATGTATAATTATGATTATGAGCAAATGATTAATGTATGATCATGAGCTGCAAATTCTCGAAATCGAGAGCTCATATTTTATGACTCTTAAGCAACAGCTTTGTAATATTAGTTTAGACTGAAGACCTGTAACACTTGTCGAAACCAGTTCTATATGTCAATTGAGCTGTTCTACCTCTGAAAATAAGTCGTACGGTAGAGCAATCCTGCGAAATTGTGATACTGATGCTTTCTGAGGAGGTTAAAAGGCTAGCGCGAAAAGCGTGCTACAATGCCGAAATCTGTCTCACGGCCAATGAGTCGATTCGGGGTGGGCGTACTGACTCTGTTTCCATCTAATTGGTCATCCTAGAGGTCAGAGAACCCATACGCCAGTCAGCGGCAAAAGCGACAGTTGCGGCGGCGATCGATTTGATTTTCTGGTTACGGTAAGCGGCACTGTGGGCATTTTAATTGCGTAAGCAAAACACTGAGCGAGAATATAGGGACTGCGCTCTACTAGAATATCCCACTCGATGGAAACAGAGTTCATGTACTGTGCTTCTCTGCGTCAAATTCCGCTACGCAATTGCGTATTGAGACGCTTCGCGGCCGCACGCGCTCGAGCCGGACGAGATTCCTGCGCCGTAGCCGATCAGCTGATTGTAGGTGTCTTTCTCGTTTTCTCCAATTTTCTTGGATTCTGTGACTTACCCATCCTTCTGTGTTTCTTCATATATTAAAGTGTTATATCTACATGTACACCAATTTTTTCCTTCCAGATGCATCCGCAACAACTTCTAGGGGAGAAAAAATTCACGGTGGTTGGTAATTTTTCGTTTTCACGTTTATTTTTGTTATTCTCTCTTTTTGTTTTTCTTCATTTCATTCCAGTGATTTATATGATTGTTTGGTTTTCTAGGGTAGATCTGGTTTCATGCCGAAATCGATCGAAGTCGGTATCAAACCGGAACTATTCTTGAAAAAAAAACACATGAGGAGAATTACGAAACCAAACAATCATGAAAATTATTTGAATGAAAAAAAAAACAAAATCAGAAGAGAATCTCAAAAATGATTGAGAATATGAAAATTTACTTACCATCGGGAATTCTTTCTGCCCTAGAAGTTGTTGCGACGGCATCTAGAAAAAATAATTAGCGTGCATGTAGATATAACGGTTTGAAGAAGTTGTAAATACGAGAAAGTCGAAGTCAGCGGCTGGGAAATTGTCTTAAAACAGCGGGGAATGAGGTGGTGGAGTCGTTCAATCCAAAAACAACTCAAAAATATATGTCGCTGCTTTTGGGCGATCGGTATCGAGATGGTGGACTGCCGGTGCGCCCCGAAACCACCCTATCTAGAACCTACAGCGCCGCGGATCGGCCGTTAGACCATCCCACTATCAATTGTGCCGCGGATCAGCCGTGAAGCGCCGCGGACCGTCCGGAAAGCTCATATGCCGCCGCGGACGGGCCGTGAGTTTCTCTGAGGGCGAACACCGCCTAACTCGTGTTGATTCGATTGAAAACGTTTGATCGGGTGATCAAACGTGGCTCAGGATTGGCTCAGGTGACCACGCCACGATTGAGTTTTATTTATCAATTTATTTGTCTCGCCGACTCGCGTCTATTGGATAAGATTTCAATGCCGCGATGTTGATTGCCTAGGATCTTTTAACAGGCAATGTCAGTGGATGAAACTCACTAGACTTTAAACGCAAAAGTTGAGAGGCAGTTGAATCGCTTCAACATCTATCTTGAGAAAAAGCACATAGAATCCAATGATCAAAATAAGCTTATAAATAATCAGCTACAGATATAGGTTTCCCCAGTTAAGTAGTTGGCAACGATACGGGTACTACAGATCCCGATAAAGCCCAATTGTTTGCAGAAATTTTTCAATAAGCTTGCATCATGGAAATGAGGAGAGCTTTAGTGCTGATGCTGTTGTTTCTTCCTATCCAATTTTGGACATCGTCAATCACTCTCAAGTGGGAAGCCGTGCTCGGCAATGTGTGCGAAATCATTGGATCAATAGCCATCCTCCCTTCGTTTTCCCGCTCGCAATTTCCCCGCCAGGCAGCCTTGCGGCCAGGGCTGGGCACACGTCCCGGCATGGCGAATCTGAATATGCACCCCCCTTAGCTCGGTAATTTTTAAGCACCCCCTTATGGGAAATCGAAATCGGCTGTTTTCCGAATAGTTGGACAGCCATGATCTTGACTTCCTAATTTTGATGAACAAGAATATAAAAAAAGCACTGAATAGAGAATATTCCGAAAATGGCAAAAAAAGGTAGTGTAATTTCTAAACCTCAAAACAACCCCATGAGGAAAATTTGTTAGTAAGACGGTAAGTTATGACAAGAGATAAAACATTTTTCAATGCAAAACAATTGAACAATTACCAACAACAGAACTACTACTATTGCAATAATTAATGTTTCCTGTCGAATGTTTTCATAGACCTATGAAGGATGAGTTAATCTGTGTTTGATTGTTCTGATGTGGAAATCAGGACTATTTTGTGTTGTGGAACAATGTTAGGATTCATGTGATTCGTAGGGAGTAAAAAACCCGAGTTTTACCCTCCTAGAATGCCGCAATCCCTTAAAAAATCGGCTTGCCGTGCGATACGGTGTTCGTACGCAGCTACACAGCGCACACGGGAAAGGACGCGCACACAATATTGATAAAAATGTATTTTATTACAGAACAGGGAGGAGAAAAAGATTGAAACTGAAGGAAATGGAAGATGGTAAAGGTAGTCTATTCTGGATGTACCCATTTCAGACATTTGAAGGCAGTGTTCACGATGATTCTCGTTTCCAAGTTTTTCACATAAAACAATGCGTTGGCAACCAAGAGTTACCAAAATCACGAAGAAACGGCGAGAAACGCACTAATTCGTCTTATTTCAGTGACATTATTCTATGGCCTGTACTAGTTGTCTGGTTGGATGAACATGTTCACGATGGTTGTCACCGGTAAAAAATGTGACTAATCGAAAATGGAAGGATATTCTGAGCAAAACAGTATTAGTTAGGGCCCGAAGGAAAGAACGGAGCAACACACAATGGAGAATTGCTAAAGACGGGTCCACAAAAGATTTCATTGTCACAACGAACAGTTCCATTGATACTTAAGAGGCGGGCTGATACTTGAGGATTTCGTGCCCTTCTCGTGCGTTTTTCTCGGTTTCTTCGCAATTTCAGTTCTACTCGGGGGCCAAACAATTGATTTAGCGATTAATCTCAAAATCGAAGATTATCGTGAACACTGCCTTTATGTAAATAAACAAAGTTAGAGCGGGTGTAAATATTTAGCCGTGATAAGGTTCATTCAAACGAACCTAGTTGATCAAAACTAGCATTAAACTGAGAGAAAAGGACATTGTGAGAAAGAGGAGAATCTGGCAAACATTTTAGCACCAATGGGACCGGTTTTTAATGTGATTCAAGCACCTTAAATCTCGTCCCGGTTTTACCCCTAAAACCGGGACAAAACCGGGACTAGTTTTAGGGTCCTTAAATCACATTGAGTATCAAACCTATTGCTATTAAAATGTTTGCCAGATTCTCCTCTTTCTCGCAATGCTCTTAGTTCTCATGTTTATGGGTGCTTTTAATCAACTTGGTTCCTTTGAATGAACCTTATCACGTCCAAAAAATTCACTCCACTCCCACCTAGTTTGTTTACATCAAATTTTTATAATGGAAACATTGGAAGAATCCTATTTCTGCCTCCTTACATTTACTCCACTTTCAATCATTTTCTCCGCCTCGTTCCGTAATAAAATACTTATAATATTTTTTAATTAATATTGTGTGCGCGTCCACTCCATTGCGCGTTGTGTAGCTGCGGACAAACACCATATCGCACGGCTATCCTAGTCTATGAGAGATTGCTGCATTCAAGGTGGATAAAACTCGAGTTTTTATGTACAGGTTACTTCTCAATGGGTCATTCGCTTCTTTCATAGTAACTTGCAGTCTTCAAATTTTACAGTTGGCTCTCTTCATAAGTCACATTCTCATGAATAAAAATCTGTTGACTAGTTGTGATGCTGACTGTGCTATCTGTACTTTTAAACTGTCGAAATAAATCCTAGCCTGCTCGGATGAGTCCGGGCAGAGTAAGCAGCGGAGCGGTCGGTCATGGCAAAGTATAACAGTGATAAGAAAATTTTGACATGATAAGCCCGATAAGCCTTGCTTGGACCGGGTCAAAATGAGCGACCTAGGCTATACATCAGTTCGCTAATCTTTTTTTGAAATTGAATGATAGTTTTCCTGGGCGCTGTTTTGTATTGTATCTTTGCCTCGAATCGGTAGCCACCCGCGTAATCAATGAACGTTGCACCAAAGAAACATGACACCACATCAATCCTTACTTGCTACAAGATAACAGAGTAGTGTTTATTCCTTCATCGAAACAAACTTTGACAGCAACTATGAATTATTGCGAACACAACCTGCATCTCTATCAAAAATTTGAATTCCTCTAGTGTTCGACTCAAAAATCGGGGAAGAAGATATGACAAATTAGAAGAATAGTGCGTATTATTTTTCTCCTGAAATTCGACAGAGCATGCACTTCGTTCTCTTTTTTGGTGTTCGGCTTAGGCACCCCCCTTTGCCCTCTCTGCAACGTCTAATATGCACCCCCCTAAGGTTAAAGGCACTGTTCGCGATAAACTTCATCCTCGAACTTTCCATGACAAACGCTTCTCGTGGCTTTCGGAAGCAGAACAGCGTCGAAAAAACGGGACGAAAAGCTACCCAGGAGCCGCAAAACGGCTTAGAAAAGTGGGAAAGCCCCGCCATTGTGGGCAAGTTCCGCCTCTTCCCGCCCCTCGACGTGAACAAAGGAACACTCGAAATCGTGAGTTGAGCGATGGTTTCCGATCAAAAGCCCCGTTCTTCCCTTCATTCTCAACTTCTCTCTTTACTCAGGTCAGCTCGCATACATTGGCTGCAAAAGACGGAAGTTACAAGCCTCGGACAACTCGTCCACCATTTTCCCTAGCTCAATTTTTGAGGGACCATAACTCCATTCCCAGAAGGTCTTACCAGAAGGTCTTGTACAATTCCAGGAGCATCATTGGAATCAGAATGGGACCGGTTTCAAGATAGGCAAAAAGACAGAAAAGCGATTTCTATCGCGAACAGTGCCTTTAACCGGGACGCGTGCCCAGCCCTGCTTGCGGCTCCCCCCCCCCATACAGTGATTGACGATAACTCACACGAAAAAAAAAGATTTTCGAACTCCTAAACAATTGGCCGATTTCTTTTTTAACCTCTCCGGATCTCATACTCTCGAATGCGTCAAAGGTGTACTTTGTCAAATAGTGAAACCTTTAGAATATATATTTAATTTGAGTTTTATGCGAGGCGAAGTACCAGTTCGTTAGAAGCATGCATTTGTAATATAAATACCAAAAAAGGAATCTCTCTGTGATCCCAATAACTATAGGCCAATAAGCCACCCTCGAACTTGGCAAATCAGCGAAAAAAACGCGTTTTCGCGTTTTTTCACACCTTTGGATTAACTCTGTCAGATTTGGGCTTACTGGGTTGGGAAAGTTATTGCAAGAATCGTCTCATCAATATCTACAAGATGGTGTTAGAATTTCTGTAATATCTTAAGCGACAGCGTAATTATAGGTATGTTGCTCTTTCCATAACACGTTTGGCTCGTCAGGACGCTCGGCCGGTACTTTCATTTTTTTCAGCAAAACACCTATACAACTATGTAACACGATTTTTGTTCCCGGCTTCTAAGTGTTATATTCCAATTGCTTATGTCCAAAGTATGTGAAAAAATGACTTCATTGAGAACAAACTTCGCTTACATTACAACAGCACGAAGAAAACCCGTTTTTGTGAAAATAGAAAGATTTCTATTCTTTTTCGGCATTATGAACAGGTAAAAACAAAAAAACAAAAAATTCACACGGAATAGACAAACACAGTCGGAAAGCACTCAACAAGATTTAGAAATGTGTAGATTCCCTAGGTTTACGATTGTACTCTGAATCACTCTCTCGAAGTTGCACTCAAATGTAGTCCCCCATCATGTCGTTAGACTGTCTTTGGTAACGTCTCTGTCCGAGGCTAAGGTCAGGCTGGTATATTCGTCGGACCACAGATCAGGAGGATCATAAAATGTGAGGATTTCGCAAAGCTATTGAACAGGACGGAGAGAACGGCTCGGAACAGTTTCGTTGCAGTTGTTCACTGCTTCCTAAGTGATCACAAAGCTGAAAGCTATGTGGAGTTGGTGCATTCTCATAAAGAATTACGCCTAAATGGGATGCAGAATGTCTCTAAAAATCCATATCATGGATTCGCATCTTGACAAGTTTAACGAGCAAGGGAAGCCCTTTCTTCAAGATATATTGGACTTTGAACGTCGTTACCAATGATAGTATAACGAAACCATGAGGGGGAACTACATTTTGGTGCAACTTCGAGAGAGTGATTCACAGTACAATCGTAAATCTAACGAATCTACACATTTCTAAAACTTATTGTGTTTGTCTATTCCTTGTGCATTTTTTGTTTTTACCTGATTATAGTGCCGAAAATAAATAAAAATCTTTCTAAATTCACAAAAAAATGAGTTGCCTTCGTTCTGTCGTCGTGTAAGGAACGTTTGTGCCAAATGAAGTCATTTTTCACATACATTAAGACATAAACAGTTGAAATATAACACTTACATAGAAACCAGGAACAAAAATAGTTTTACGTAATTACGCGATTTTCCAAATTTCATTGACCTAGTCACAAAAGCGAAGTTTACCTGGAATAACAGCGATTTCCTGTCTGTTGTAGACCTAACAAGTTGGGAAAACACAATTTCAACCCAGGAACAAAAAAAAAGTTAAAATTTGTTACATAGTGTAATTAAGGTAAAGTGAGAGATATTTATTAAGTTTTAACACCATCTTGTAGATCTTGATGAGAAAATTCTAGCAATACCTTTCTTACCTCCAAAACCCCAAATTTCACAGAGTTATGACGATGAGGCGAAAAAAGCGCTTTTGGGAAGTTCGAGGGTGGGTATTCTATAACATCAATATTCTCTCGAACCTTTGAGAAAACAGTTAAAGGCACAGTTCGCGATAAACTTCATCCTCGAATTTTCCATGACAAACGCTTCTCGTGGCTCTCAGAAGCAGAACAGCGTCGAAAAAACGGGACGAAAAGCTACCCAGGACCCGCAAAACGGCTTAGAAAAGTGGGCAAACCACGCCGCTGTGGGCAAGTCCCGCCTCTTCCCGCCCCTCGACGTGAACAAAGGAACACTCGAAATCGTGATTTGAGCGATGGTTTCCGATCAAAAGCCCCGCCCTTCCCTTCATTCTCAACTTCTCTCTTTACTCTTGTCAGCTCGCATACACTGGCTGCAAAAGACGGAAGTTACAAGCCTCGGACAACTCGTCCACCATTTCCCCAAGCTCAATTTTTGAGGGACCAACACTCCATTTTCAGAAGGTCTTGTACGATTCCAGAGACATCATTGGGATCAGAATGAGACCGGTTTCAAGATGGGCAAAAAACAGAAAAGCGATTTTTATCGCGAACAGTGCCTTTAATCAATCAGAACATTTTGACAAAGAGCCTAGGTTCCTTCAGGACTTTCATCAGCTGCCAAAGGATAGTCGATGTGTTGTAGCCTTTGAATGCATCCTACTCGTTATACTCTAATCGTGCTTAGATCCTTTTTTCGTCAGTGTTAATTTACAACTGCTTTTTTTGCTTGTTAGGGTGCCGGATTCCTGTTCTTATGGTCATTATGTTTTAACTGTTTTAAATACGCGTAACGATAGTCCGCGTCCATTGAACTCGATGTGGGATAAATAATCCCACATCGAGTGACCGTAGTTTTGGAGTATCCTGAGGTATGAAATAACTGTAGGTGCTACAGAGCAGTTGGGTAAATGTGCGGTATACGTGTAGAAATTACCTGTTCCACTAAAGCGAGCCGTTTGGCGAAATCCGAAATGGGATTCCAGTAGAGCGCGGGCTCTACCACACTCCTTACAGGTACGGTTAGAACCAGATCTTACCGTACACGTGTTGCTGCTTCATGTGTTAGCTAAATGGTCAATGTGCATTCATGACTTATACAACCTTTCCATCAAGTCGACTGCTGTCGTTCTTTCTCTCTAAAGAATAGTAGATTTCAGTAGGGATCCCAGCAGCCCAATTCGGTGTTCCGTATTGTGTCTGAAAAGCAAGATTTCAATTCTTTCTACATAGACACAGTTGATGAAATGGTTAGATTCCGAAGCCTACCATTTTTATGTAGCCGGCCAATTCATAATCAAATATTGCCACAGCTACCGTCCTGTCAACGAGAGGCTCGAAATGGCCACAAGACAGCTCAGAACCGTGTTTCAAAAGCAGCGAGGTCCCCAGCACGCTGTCCTCACCGGTCACCAACTGCTTCGAGCCAATAATCACACTGAAATCTCGTCAAGCTATAGCATCTCTTTCTGTTTATGTTCAGTACAGCTGATCTCCGCCACGGGTTTGCGGCAATTGCCGTTCGCCCATCATATTTTCTCGGAATTTTTGTGAGCGCTTTATACTTGAAAGTGTGAATACAAAGTGTAATGCTCTCACGGACGTTGTATCATTCTCTTCACTCTCCAGAATTGTTGTCAACCGATTGATCCACCACCGCTGAAATAATATGTTCTCAATTATCCTGGAACAGGAATAGAGTAATAGGCATGTCACTAGCGAGACCTAGCAAAGTTTTCGCTCAAGAAAACTTCTACGTGGGCCAAATTCCTGAGGCAGATAACGGTGTTGACTGACTTCCGCCTACCCGAAAGTTGCTGTCCGTATGAACTCTCCTGAGCAGGACAGGCTGACGGACATTTACAACAGGGCTTAGGGTATAAAAATGTGGAATCAAAAAAGCAGAACATAAGAAGCCAGCGGCAGATTGTCGGTTGCTACCGGCCTCACATTTAAGACCCCTTCCGTCCCTCCTTCTCTTGTGTCGCAACCCACTGCCCTTTCTTTCAATCTGTAAAGTTCCCAAGCGATCATTCTCGCTTTATCATCTCTGTCATGATAAGGAAAAACGCACTCGCATTCTAGGCTCTGTTTCCCTAATTGACCAATTGACTAATTGACCTTGTTCTCAATAAATGAAATATATACGTGGGTGATTATCTTTTGAGAAGCAGATTTTGATAAGCTCAGACTTTCAGCGTATATGAACTAATTTATGGAAGTTAGTAAATCGAAATGACTGAGCGGTTGTAATGAGTGGCGAACAGAGAAGGTGCGGATGTGGAGCTGCTGCTTGTTTCCTTAGATTTGCAAGGAAATGTCTCCGGAGTTGTGCGCCTTCCTCAAAACGCGTCGCACGCTTCTCAAGTTACACGTTTTCCTATCTGTTTCCTTCGCTACAAAAGGTAAAGAATTAGCATGAAAAAGTATAAAATCTCGTTTTTTAAAACTCTACACTCTTAGTGACGTCCTGAACATTCCGATTGCGGTCCTGCAAACTTTCTATGGCCTCCAGTACTCTCCCACTGGGGACCTGTACACTTACTATGACGTGCTGCGCACTCCCATCGGGGGCCCATTGGGGGCCTGCACACCCCTACTGGGGTACCGCACATTTTCTATGACGCTCCGCACACTCTCACTGAGGTCGTGCACACTTTCTACGACGTCCAGCACACTCATGGTCAGGCGGACCGTTGTCCAGGACCTCGACGAAGCTACGTCCACCCATGGAGGTCAAATTTTTTGAAAAATTTGCAACATTTTGACGCCCGCTCAGGTCCTGAAAAAAGTTTAACAGTTTTTGTGGTAAAAAAAGTATGTTTCAACCTGGATTTTCAAAAAAAAAGTTATCGCACTTCCTATCCGACTGATTAGCCTCGGGGAGTGTAGTTTTGACTTGCCCTTAAAGGCACAGCACAAGCTCAGGGTTGAAATCTGAGATTTCCACATAATTGTGAAGTAGGCCCACCCTATAGAGCCCCTGCCAAGTGCGAGCTCTCAATTCTCCCGAATAAGCGAGTTATAGGAGGAAGCCACCCTGGGGCGCCCACAACAAGAAGCCACTTTGGCACGCACCTTTTATAATCTTTTGAGCTCAGCAGTGACCAGATGAGCGATGGCTTCCGATTAGTAGCCTCGTTCTTCCCTTCATTCATAGCCTCTCGCTTTGTTCAGGCCGGCTCGCTGCAAAAGACGGAACTTACAAGCCTCGGCTAACTCGTCCACCATGCTTCCGCAGCTCAAGTTTTGAGGGGCCATAACTCCGTTGCTAGGGGGGTCTTGTACGATTCAGAGACATCATTGGAATCAACACGGGACCGTTTTCAAGATGCGCAGAAAAACAGAAAAACGATTCCGAGGTTGGACTGTTCCTTCAAGCAACAACATCTGTATTGAGAAATGAGTAATTAAAATTGTGACACCAGTTGAGGTCCTGCGTACTTTCTGTGACGTTCTGCACACTCTCACTGAGGTCCTGCACACTTTCTATGACGTCCAGCACATTCTCACTGAGGTCCTGCGTACTATCTATGACGTCCTGCACACTCCCATTCGGGTCCTGCACACTTTCTATGACGTTCTGCACACTCTCACTGAGGTCCTGCACACTTTTTGTGACGTCCAGCACACTCCCACTCGGACAGAAAATAGGGTCGACCGCGCGCAACAATTGACCGAACGCGGGATCGGCAACGCTCCGACCGCACCATTGCGAGCGTTCCGACCAGTATACCGCCGCGGTCAGTACGAGTGTGCGCGTTCCGAACGCAAATCTGCATCACAGCACTTTGCGTTCGGACCGCGGGCAAAAATGATAGCACGACGCCCTTCCGATGGGAGGGGCTCAGAACAGCGCATTATGCCAGTACTCAGACGAATATGAGGACCGACCGCGCGCAACAATAGGCCCGACTTCGGGATCGGCGACGTTCCGACCGCACCACTGCGCGCGTTCCGACCGGTAGTTAGCGCGGTCGGAACGGAATTGGCGACGTTCCGACCGCATCATTGCGCGCGTTTCAACCGATATACCTGCGCGGTCAGTACGGATGTGTGCGCGTTCCAAACGCAAATCTGCATCACGGCACTTCACGTTCGGACCGCGGGCAAATATGAACCCACGCCCCCTGCCCAGTGGGCGGGGCTTAGAACAGCGCAATACGCTAGCAGGGAACCCTCCAGTCGTGACGCCTACTACTAGCTGTTATGCTCTCTAACAGCCAGCAGTGGAGATCACAATTTGGGGATACCCTGCTGGCGTGTGACATTAGATAATACAAAGTTCAGACTTACAAATTTATTGATGAATTAATCACTTTATAGTACATGAACAAGTACTGAAACAATAATACTACAAGAAATTCTCCCTTACACAGGAACTATGCAACAAATGTTGCAGTACATATCCGGCTTCATATTTTTCGAAATACGACTAAAACTCGCAGAAATCACCTATGAGAAAGATGAAGTACATATTTCCCACGCCATAACATAGAATAGTTAATGTCGAGATTATTTCATTTTTCATATGTGAAAGTACATGTATAGAAACTTAGCTATCTAAAAAAATTGCGCTTAAACAACGAATGTTATTCTTGAAATACTCGAACCAACCCTCCGATTAGTATATTCCAACGTCTGAAAACTATATTTTCATCTGATATCAAATACAGTCCACCACAAACGGAAAAAGGCGGTGATGCGCTTGCGGTAGATGCGCTAAAGCCCCTTCAACAGTTTGCCGGACTATGCCGTTCGACACGTTATGGGACAGGGCTGCGACATCGTTGAGTGGCGGAAGGCGACGCCGGATGACCGACGTCGCAACGCCGCGCTCAATGTCGGTGCAAAATTTCTCTGTTGATAGTGGGATGATCGAAATTATCAGCGGCTCTATCACAGGTCTGAGGGCGCCGCTCGCGAAGTCGGATAGCATTGCCTGATGACGGACGGCAAAAGAAATGTAAAAGGGGGTTAAGTATAGGATCGAATCTGCAGAGATATTCAAAATGGGTTTTGGTTTCCTCTTCTCTTTTTTGTTTCCTTCAGGTTCATATTTGTTAGATCCTATTTGGATGTTGCAGGTATAAGCTTCCTTTTGTGCGCGAAGGTAATTTGCATTTTTTCGGGCTGCAACGTTCCTTTCAAGATCACTCTAATAAACCTCAAAAAGTTGCAGAAAAGATCGCCTTTTTCAAAGGTTTTTTCATCGGGGGTGTATGTGAGACCTCATTCATGCTATCCTTGAACATTTTACCATTTTTTTCTCTCACAAATTCTAGTTTAAATCACTGAATTACCTGAAAAATCGCTTGGTATAAGCTTCAGTACCTTCCATAACGAGAAGAGTCTCTTTCCGCAACAATCAACAAGAAAGAAACAAATACAGACCAGAAAGAAACAAGGAATAAGAAGGATAAACCAAGACTCAACTAAAGTACCAGCCGTTCGGCCAATCAATGACGGAATTCAGCCAAGAGTCAGTATCAATCACATTCTTCGTACATTGTTATAGACCACTTTCAGAAAGCTATCGAACTGCGACGCGATCGACTAGAAATGTCAATCTGGTCGTGTCGCATGATCAAGTCGCAGCACGCTTAGACGCATCCGCCTCAAATATTGTTTGAACGGCGCAGTTCGGCAAAAAGAATGCCTTGATCGTATCGCTGCGCCGTGCAATGCACAGCGATGCGATGGGGAAACCAGTTCGACATAGTACAAATGTGATGTCGTAAGATTACTCTGCACCACCTGTCGCGGTCGCTGGCTCGAGAAGGAATGTAAGTTTTGAAATGTGAAAGCCATGTACTCGGTAGCTATCGCGGCTGTCCGTTATGCGAAGGGTACCAGAAACAGCAACTGAGGGTTCGATTCAGTGTCTCGAAGAGTTTTCCTAGCCCTAAGCAACACTGACGTCGCAGTGTTCTGCAGCCTGTCTGTCGTGGGATATGATATGGACCCTAGTGTGTTGATAGCGGTCGCACCACCGCCTTTTCCCGAACTGTATTTTCATGCTATGACTTTGAAAGGACTTTTCATACGTATTTTTAATAGGTTTAGACCTCAAATATTGCAAATCATGCTCTGAAAAAATGTGGCAAAAACATTGACAACGGAGCAGTACTTTTCTGAGGTACTGGAACGTAGGCCTCTATTAGCGTGAGAGAAGAAAAACGTCAAAGCTAAGGCATGTATTAGTAAGAGATGCATTACAGCAAAGAATGCAACGAAGCAAAAAGCATCTTTCATAATCCTCACCGCTATCCCGGCACGCGCGGGACGTGCGGTGGACTATGAAACCTATCTCTGCTCGGCACACGCGTGCCGCCCATTCAGCAGCTACCATGACGGCGCCGCCCAAACCGTTTCACGGTCTGAATCAATACCCGCTTGTCAGTTCAAGCTCACTCCAACATAAACAATTCCGGTATTATCCTACGCTATATATTCAAGCTAGGAAATACAGTGTATCACAGCTGAAGCCCCATTAAGACAGTGTTCACAATAAAAATTCTGTTCTGTTTTTCGCTTTTTCGTGGACAAGTTTTGGCTTGTAACGTCCGTCTTTTGCAGTCAATGTATGCGAGCTGACCTGAGTAAAGAGAGAAATTGAGAAAGAAGCAGGGCTTTTGATCGGAAACCATCGCTCGTCTCACAAACTCAACTGTTCCTTTATTCACGTCGAGGGACGGAAAGGGACCGACATGCCCAAAGCGGGGAGGTTCGCCCACTTTCATAAGCCGTTTCGCGGCTCCTGGGTAGCTTTTCGTCCCGTTTCCTCAACGCTGTTGTGCTTCTGAGAACCACGAGAAGCGTTTGTCATGGAGAATTCGAGGATGAAGTTTATCGTGAACAGAGCCTTTAAATCCGCAACGCCATGGCGGCGGCACCGGCGGAGATCTCATTGTAACTTCCCGCGCAACCCACGCGAGAAAAAAATTTCACAGTCCAACGCACGCTCCAACGCGCCTGCGGTGAGCACTTTGAAAGATCCGAAACTGACATTACTATATAAAATGATGGTACGACGATCTCAGCACTTCCTTCCGAGCTAAATAAGAACAATACGTTGCACTACCACAATAATCAACATTAAGGACAGCATACACTCTCGCATAAATGGTCGAGATAACAGCATGAATAGGTCCGCACGGCTCCTGCCATGTGACCAGCAGCGCTTGAAGCCCTGGAAGCCATCCAGAGAGACAGGATTCGTGCATTACTGCCTCGTATATCTGTACTTTCCCACCCCTGCCATGCGGGCCAATTTATGCTGTTATCTCGACTATGTTTGCGACCATGTATGCTGTCTTTAAAAACGATTGAAACTCACAATGAATAATATCCTTCGATACCAGAGATTTCTTCTCGTGTTCAGATGATAAGGTTAGCTGTAGGAGTATATTGAGTTGGCATCAACAAGCTATCCATTTAAGTTCCAGGCTATATTTCTGAAAATATTCGCCTTATTTATAATACTGGACAGAAAGATATCAAGCTACCATTTTCGCAAATTATTTTTTTCTACGTATCTCGAGTTAAACTTCACAAAACTTAGTGGAACTCCAAAGTCCGGGGTTTTCACCCCCAAAAACGATAACCTTTCGTCTCTTGAATTCCTACGCCCTTTAATGAATGTAGTGCGCACTCCTTCTGAAGCTTCGGCCACTTTCCAAAACTTATCAATATTGTTTTGAGAACCTTAGAACGCCCCCCCCCGATAACATACCCCTCATGTTTTTTCAAATCCCAACGCATTTTAGCCGATACTGCGCACACTACTTTTGAACCCCGCCCACTTTCCGAAACACTATTGTTTTGAGAATCATAATGCGCCCCTCCCCCCCCCCCCCAAAAAAAAACTGTTAACTCAAGTTCTTTTCGAATCCCTACGCACTTTAACCGATGGTTTGCGGAATCCTTCTGAAGCCCCGCCCACTTTTCACATCTTCCACTCACGCCTTGATACCCATTACTTTTCACAATGCGAATTGTTTACTTAGCAGAGTCCCTTTCCACCTTTCACGATCTGCCTACATCTAAAAAAACTTACACCTTCAGTCGTTTTCAATACTTACATTGAATTACCTACTGTTACCTTTCGCTTAAACTGTGCATGCAATTGTAAGACGATTTGAACATATATAGAATCAACGGAACACAGGAGCAACAGAATGGAAGAGAGAAACAAAGAAAAACATCAAAAAGCAAAGGTAGTACGAGCACCGCAGCAAAAAAATTTGAATTCACGCGTGGAGTTAAATGCGTTCTCGGCCGCCACACACCATGCATTTTCCCTCACGTCTGAATATGTTGGCGCGCGGTCAGTCCTAATTCGTGGCGATTTCTGCGCGCTTTACAGAGTTGCGAGCGGTCCGAACGGTTTGTGAGGGCGGCCGCAAAACGCGCAAAGGTGGTCGGAACGCTCGCAACTTTTTATGATCGTTCAGACCGCGAGCGTTGCGCGTGTTCGGTCCTAAAATGTTGTTTTGCGCGCGGTCGGTACTATGGGGAGAAACTTGCGCGCGGTAAGTCCTAACATTTGTCCGAGTAGGGGATCCTACAATCGTGGTGCCCACTACTGGCTACTACACTATGAAATAGACCCTTAGTGGAGATCACCATTGGGGGACTCTGATGCTAAAGCGTATTGCATAATAACATAACACGAAAATGATTATATACAAAATTATTTCCAAATTGATCACGTGATTGTACATCAATGAGTAATGAGGCAATAATTATGCAACAAATTATTTTCTTTAGAAGTGACTAACGGTTATATATATATATATATATATATATATATATATATATATATATATATATATATATATATATATATATATATATATATATATATATATATATATATATATATATATATATATATATATATATATATATATATATATATCAAAAATTATGCAATGGCATAACAAAGCACAAATTTCACGACACATAAGTTTATTGTCAGATTAGTCGCTTGATAGTATATAAATAAGAAATTAGACGATAATTTAACAACAGAGTTTTTTTCCTTCACAGAAACAAAGACATACAAAAATACGCAACAAATTCAAAAGAACATACCTACACGCCATAAAACGGCCAATGTCTCACTGTCGACTGCGTCCCACGCGCTCCGCGCCCGCCCGCGCGTCGGAAGCAGACGGGTTTTCCCCGCCGCGCGACGAGTTTCTGCCGCCGCGCGGCGACCGAAACTCGTCGCGCGGCGGCCAAAACTCGCCTGCTTCCGACGCACGTGCGGTCGCGCAGCGCGTGGTACGCAGTCGACGGTGAGACATTGGCCGTTTTATGGCCTGTACTTAAAGCTTTTCTTTTTTTTCTGTGAAAAAAAAACAATCAAAAATATGCACTATATTTCACGCCACAGAGCAAAAGTTTATCATTCCGCGATTCTTCAGTTTTTGAAATAATAAAGTATATCGATAGAAACTTCAACATCCAAAATAATTCTATACACATATTACTTATTATTTTCATGTTAAGTCATGGAAAGTAAGTCATAATTGGACTCCGTTTCTTTGAAATACTCTGTTCCACCCTCAACTTCATTTGTTCGAGTATCTGCGAAACTATGTAATCGAAATATCAGATATTTTAGTGTGACAACATGAAAAATATTCCATATTTTTTATAAGTTTTATTGCCAAATATTTCAAACCAGGTTTTGAAAAATTTAAGTGATGCTTAGAAATCTAAAATCATTGTACACAAAGAACACAAGTTTGTAATGGAGCAATACATTTCTGAGGTAATCTCTGTGCAGTAGTAGTGGGCTAGGAGAGACGCGCGCCGTCAGCCGCGTGCGATCGCGCAGCGTGCTGAATTGTGCTAGGTGATACAGCTGATCTCGAAGGTGTTTCTGTGATCAATCAATTTTTATACCATACTCTACGATATTTCGTAGTCAGCAGAATGGGTTTCCCTTCAAATCCTTCTTTGAAAATTGGTAAATTTCGATTTTCTTCGGATGTTCTATTGAATTCCATCCTTATCTACAGTGGGGTTTTCGCAATTTGCGAAATCGTCCTAATCTTCTCATTTCCAGATCAGAACAAGGAATCAATCGAGTTATTGCTCAGCATTTTGATATAAAAATTTAGATGCTAAAGAAAATCAAAAAAAAAAGAAAGCCCCTACCCCCACCCGGAAAGGAACAATGAAAATGAAAACAATGGTGGCCTCCTCGATATCTTGCTGGAAAAAAACTACTGCGCATCAAACCGGAAATTTACAAAACATCTACGAAATCGAAATCCACCAATTTTTAAAAAAATGTTTAGAAGGAAAACCGACTTTCTAACTCCAGAGCAGACACATGGGTCTTGGCGTTGTTGGCGGGCCTACGAAGTCGGTACCCGGAGCCGTATATTACCTTGCTCGGTTCGCAGTTCTGGGAAAAAAATCCTAAGCACTCTCCAAGGCTCCTCAATAGAGTAAGTGCTTTTCAAAAAAAAAGGAAAAAGTGGAGTAAAAATCACAACAGTTTTCCTCTGCCAGAGTCTAGCTTCGACGAGGTTCGGGATGACGGTCTGTCTGACCCTGCCACTCCCTTACCCGTTATATAATCACTGACCTGTCGTCTTAACATTGTAACACCTTTAACATTGAATTATAGTCTACAGCAATGTTAGTAGGACCTGGTGAGGTTGCGGACTCGCCCTAACATACGGTAGTTTGTAAGTGATATCACTCATTTTTCCGCAACAGCCGTGATAGATCGGTGAGTCTGTGCTTTCACCGATACGACTACATCTGTGAAAGCAAGGAAAACAGGTGAAAATAGGAGAGCGAAAGTCGAAACTCACCGACTAATTTCAGTTATTTCGAAAAAATGAGTGATAACACTAACAGGCTACAGTATGTTAAGAAGAATCCGCAACCTCACCAGGTCCTACTAACATTGCTGTAGACTATAAATTTTGCATTTTCATTACTCTTTTCTCTGTATGAATATTTGTGAAAAAGTTTAAGTAGGATATGTTCTGTTGAATTTGTTGCATATTTCTGTAAGTCTTTGTTTCTGTGAGAAAACAATCTGTTGTATAATTATCGTCTAATTTCTTATTCATATACCATCAAGTGATTAATCTGACAATAAACTTATGTACCGTGAATTTTGTGCTTTGTTATGCCATTGCATATTTGATATATATATATATATATATATATATATATATATATATATATATATATATTTATATATATATATATATATATATATATATATATATATATATATATTTATATATATATATATATATATATATATATATATATATATATATATATATATATATAACCGTTAGTCACTACTAAAGAAAATAATTTGTTGCATAATTATTGCCTCATTACTCATTGATGTACCATCACGTGATCAATTTGGAAATAAATTTGTATATAATCATTTTCGTGTTATGTTATTATGCAATACGCTAGCATCGAGTCCCCCAATGGTGATCTCCACTAAGGGTCTATTTCATAGTGTAGTAGCCAGTAGTGGGCACCACGATTGTAGGATCCCCTACTGGCATATTGCGCTGTTCTGAGCCCCTCCCATCGGAAGGGCGTCGTGCTATTATTTTTGCCCGCGGTCCGAACGCAAAGTGCCGTGGTGCAGATTTGCGTTCGGAACGTGCACACTTTCGTACTGACCGCGGCGGTATACTGGTCGGAACGCTCGCAATGGTGCGGTCGGAACGTCGCCGATCCCGCGGTCGGTCCTATTGTTGCGCGCGGTCAACCCTATTTTCTGTCCGAGTGGGAGTGTGCTGGACGTCACAAAAAGTGTGCAGGACCTCAGTGAGAATGTGCAGGACGTCATAGAAAGAGTGCAGGACCCCGATGAGAGGGTGCAGGACGTCATAGAAAGTACACAGGACCTCAGTGGGAGTGTGCTGGACGTCATAGAAAGTGTGCAGGACCTCAGTTAGAGTGTGCAGAACGTCACAGAAAGTACGCAGGACCTCAGTGGGAGTGTGCTGGACGTCATAGAAAGTGTGCAGGACCTCAGTGAGAGTGTGCAAGACGTCATAGAAAATGTGCATGACCCCAATGGGAGGGTGCAGGACGTCATAGAAAGTACGCAGAACCTCAGTGGGAGTGTGCTGGACGTCACAAAAAGTGTGCAGTACCTCAGTGAGAATGGACATCAGTGGGAGTGTGTAGAACGTCATAGAAAGTGTGCAGGACCTCAGTGAGAGTGTGCAGAACGTCATAGAAAGTACGCAGGACATCAGTGGGAGTGTGTAGAAGGTCATAGAAAGTGTGCAGGACCCCAATGGGAGTGTGCAGAACGTCATAGAAAGTGTGCAGGACTCCAATGGGGGTGTGCAGGACGTCATAGAAAGTACGCAGGACCTCAGTGGGAGTGTGCTGGACGTCATATAAAGTGTGCAGGACCTCGGTGAGAGTGTGCAGAACGTCACAGAAAATACGCAGGACCTCAGTGGGAGTGTGGTGGACGTCACAGAAAGTGTGCAGGACCTCAGTGAGAGTGTGCAGAACGTCATAGAAAGTACGCAGGACCCCAATGGGAGGGTGCAGGACGTCATAGAAAGTACGCAGGGCCTCAGTGGGAGTGTGCTGGACGTCACAAAAAGTGTGCAGGACCTCAGTGAGAATGGACATCAGTGGGAGTGTGTAGAACGTCATAGAAAATGTGCAGGACCCCAATGGGAGGGTAAACTGAATTCGGCTGGAAGAAGGAGAACGTATTTTTTAAAACTGAAAGCGTTTTTCAATGCAGAATTGTATGTGAATACCGAAAACAGCTTCCATCAAAGCTCTGTCTCCAAGCACAAAAAGTTATGGACGAAAAACCGGCAGTGACACCCACTCAATCTTGAAAATGACTTGCATGAGTGTTGGGTCACTTTCATTCTTTTTCGGGGCGTTTCACTGGTTGTCGCCGGTTCTCCCAATGGTGAAGGTTCCCCACTTCACCTGCCCAGGGGTGAAGGTTCGTGGAGTACATGGCTCCACCTAACGAAGCTATGGTTGGTGTTATCACTGCGCGGCGGCATGAAAAATGGGCGTGGCCAAGTTTGATTGCCATGTGGCTCCCTCTGTTAGAACCGCCCTAGTAGCCTCATCAGATGGTGTGGGGACCTTCATACATTAGAGCTGCTTTTCATATTTTTTGTTAAATCAGCTCGGGTATTCAAATTCGAATAACGTTCGAATATTCACCTCTGCGAATAATCGAATTCGAATAATGTCCGAATGTTCACCTTTTCCGAATAGTCGAATTCGAATAATATTCGAATATTCACCTTTTGCGAATACTCGAATTCAAATAATATTCGAATATTCACCTTTTGCGAATAGTCGAATTCGGATAATGTTCGAATTTTCACTTTTTGTGAATAGTCGAATTCGAATAATGTTCGAATATTCACACTTTTCGAATATTCGAATTTTCGAATAAAAATTCGTTCGAAAAATTTGAATAATTATTCGAACTCGAATATTCGATCCTCACTCTAATAGAAAGTACGCAGGACATCAGTGGGAGTGTGTAGAACGTCATAAAAGTTGTGCAGGACCCCAATGGGAGTGTGCTGGACGTCATAGAAAGTGTGCAGGACCTCAGTGAGAGTGTGCAGAACGTCACAGAAAGTACGCAGGACCCCATTGGGAGTGTGCAGAACGTCATAGAAAGAACGCAGGACATCAGTGGGAGTGTGCAGGACGTCATAGAAAGTGTGCAGGACTCAAATGGGAGTGTGCACGACGTCATAGAAAATACGCAGGACATCAGTGGGAGTGTGCAGGACGTCACAGAAAGTACGCAGGACCCGATTGGAGTGTGCACGACGTCATAGAAAGTCGGCAGGATCTCAGTGAGAATGTGCAGGACGTCATAGAAAGTGTGCAGGACCCCAATGGGAGGGTGCAGGACGTCATAGAAAGAACGCAGGACATCAGTGGGAGTGTGCAGGACGTCATAGAAAGTGTGCAGGACCCAAATGGGAGTGTGCACGACGTCATAGAAAATACGCAGGACATCAGTGGGAGTGTGCAGGACGTCACAGAAAGTACGCAGGACCCGATTGGAGTGTGCACGACGTCATAGAAAGAACGCAGGACATCAGTGGGAGTGTGCAGGACGTCATAGAAAGTGTGCAGGACTCAAATGGGAGTGTGCACGACGTCATAGAAAGTGTGCAGGACCTCAGTGAGAGTGTGCAGAACGTCATAGAAAGTGTGCAGGACTCCAATGGGGGTGTGCAGAACGTCTTAGAAAGTACGCAGGACATCAGTGGGAGTGTGTAGAACGTCATAAAAAGTGTGGAGGACCCCAATGGAGGGTGCTGACGTCATAGAAAGTGTGCAGGACCCCAATGGGAGTGTGCAGAACGTCATAGAAAGTACGCAGGACCTCAGTGGGAGTGTGCTGGACGTCATAGAAAGTGTGCAGGACCTCAGTGAGAGTGTGCAGAACGTCATAGAAAGTACGCAGGACATCAGTGGGAGTGTGTAGAACGTCATAAAAGTTGTGCAGGACCCCAATGGGAGTGTGCTGGACGTCATAGAAAGTGTGCAGGACCTCAGTGAGAGTGTGCAGAACGTCACAGAAAGTACGCAGGACCCCATTGGGAGTGTGCAGAACGTCATAGAAAGAACGCAGGACATCAGTGGGAGTGTGCAGGACGTCATAGAAAGTGTGCAGGACTCAAATGGGAGTGTGCACGACGTCATAGAAAATACGCAGGACATCAGTGGGAGTGTGCAGGACGTCACAGAAAGTACGCAGGACCCGATTGGAGTGTGCACGACGTCATAGAAAGTCGGCAGGATCTCAGTGAGAATGTGCAGGACGTCATAGAAAGTGTGCAGGACCCCAATGGGAGGGTGCAGGACGTCATAGAAAGAACGCAGGACATCAGTGGGAGTGTGCAGGACATCATAGAAAGTGTGCAGGACCATAATGGGAGTGTGCACGACGTCATAGAAAATACGCAGGACATCAGTGGGAGTGTGCAGGACGTCACAGAAAGTACGCAGGACCCGATTGGAGTGTGCACGACGTCATAGAAAGAACGCAGGACATCAGTGGGAGTGTGCAGGACGTCATAGAAAGTGTGCAGGACTCAAATGGGAGTGTGCACGACGTCATAAAAAGTGTGCAGGACCCCAATGGGAGTGTGCTGGACGACATAGAAAGTGTGCAGGACCTCAGTGAGAGTGTGCAGAACGTCACAGAAAGTACGCAGGACCCCATTGGGAGTGTGCAGAACGTCATAGAAAGAACGCAGGACATCAGTGGGAAAGCGCAGGACGTCATAGAAAGTGTGCAGGACTCAAATGGGAGTGTGCATGACGTCATAGAACGTGTGCAGGACCTCAGTGAGAGTGTGCAGAACGTCATAGAAAGTACGCAGGACATCAGTGGGAGTGTGCAGGACGTCATAGAAAGTGTGCAGGACTCAAATGGGAGTGTGCACGACGTCATAGAAAGTGTGCAGGACCTCAGTGAGAGTGTGCAGAACGTCATAGAAAGTACGCAGGACCTCAGTGGGAGTGTGCTGGACGTCATAGAAAGTGTGCAGGACCTAGTGAGAATGTGCAGGACGTCATAGAAAGTGTGCAAGACCCCAATGGGAGGGTGCAGGACGTCATAGAAAGTACGCAGGACCTCAGTGGGAGTGTGTAGAACGTCATAAAAAGTGTGCAGGACCCGATTGGAGTGTGCACGACGTCATAGAAAATACGCAGGACATCAGTGGGAGTGTGCAGGACGTCACAGAAAGTACGCAGGACCCGATTGGAGTGTGCACGACGTCATAGAAAGAACGCAGGACATCAGTGGGAGTGTGCAGGACGTCATAGAAAGTGTGCAGGACTCAAATGGGAGTGTGCACGACGTCATAGAAAGTGTGCAGGACCTCAGTGAGAGTGTGCAGAACGTCATAGAAAGTGTGCAGGACTCCAATGGGGGTGTGCAGAACGTCTTAGAAAGTACGCAGGACATCAGTGGGAGTGTGTAGAACGTCATAAAAAGTGTGCAGGACCCCAATGGGAGTGTGCAGAACGTCATAGAAAGTACGCAGGACCTCAGTGGGAGTGTGCTGGACGTCATAGAAAGTGTGCAGGACCTCAGTGAGAGTGTGCAGAACGTCATAGAAAGTACGCAGGACATCAGTGGGAGTGTGTAGAACGTCATAAAAAGTGTGCAGGACCCCAATGGGAGTGTGCTGGACGACATAGAAAGTGTGCAGGACCTCAGTGAGAGTGTGCAGAACGTCATAGAAAGTACGCAGGACCTCAGTGGGAGTGTGTAGAACGTCATAAAAAGTGTGCAGGACCCGATTGGAGTGTGCACGACGTCATAGAAAGTCGGCAGGATCTCAGTGAGAATGTGCAGGACGTCATAGAAAGTGTGCAGGACCCCAATGGGAGGGTGCAGGACGTCATAGAAAGAACGCAGGACATCAGTGGGAGTGTGCAGGACGTCAAAGAAAGTGTGCAGGACCTCAGTGAGAGTCTGCAGAACGTCATAGAAAGTCGGCAGGATCTCAGTGAGAATGTGCAGGACGTCATAGAAAGTGTGCAGGACCCCAATGGGAGGGTGCAGGACGTCATAGAAAGAACGCAGGACATCAGTGGGAGTGTGCAGGACGTCATAGAAAGTGTGCAGGACCCAAATGGGAGTGTGCACGACGTCATAGAAAATACGCAGGACATCAGTGGGAGTGTGCAGGACGTCACAGAAAGTACGCAGGACCCGATTGGAGTGTGCACGACGTCATAGAATGTCGGCAGGATCTCAGTGAGAATGTGCAGGACGTCATAGAAAGTGTGCAGGACCCCAATGGGAGGGTGCAGGACGTCATAGAAAAAACGCAGGACATCAGTGGGAGTGTGCAGGACGTCAAAGAAAGTGTGCAGGACCCAAATGGGAGTATGCACGACGTCATAGAAAATACGCAGGACCTCAGTGGGAGTGTGCTGGACGTCATAGAAAGTGTGCAGGACCTCAGTGAGAATGTGCAGGACGTCATAGAAAGTGTGCAAGACCCCAATGGGAGGGTGCAGGACGTCATAGAAAGTACACAGGACCTCAGTGGGAGTGTGCTGGACGTCATAGAAAGTGTGCAGGACCTCAGTGAGAGTGTGCAGAACGTCACAGAAAGTACGCAGGACCCCATTGGGAGTGTGCAGAACGTCATAGAAAGAACGCAGGACATCAGTGGGAGTGTGCAGGACGTCATAGAAAGTGTGCAGGACCCAAATGGGAGTGTGCACGACGTCATAGAAAGTGTGCAGGACATCAGTGAGAGTGTGCAGAACGTCATAGAAAGTACGCAGGACATCAGTGGGAGTGTGCAGGACGTCATAGAAAGTGTGCAGGACCCAAATGGGAGTGTGCACGACGTCATAGAAAATAAGCAGGACCTCAGTGGGAGTGTGTTGGACGTCACAGAAAGTACGCAGGACCCGATTGGAGTGTGCACGACGTCATGGAAAGTCGGCAGGATCTCAGTGAGAATGTGCAGGACGTCATAGAAAGTGTGCAGGACCCCAATGGGAGGGTGCAGGACGTCATAGAAAGAACGCAGGACATCAGTGGGAGTGTGCAGGACGTCAAAGAAAGTGTGCAGGACCCAAATGGGAGTGTGCACGACGTCATAGAAAATACGCAGGACCTCAGTGGGAGTGTGCAGGACGTCATAGAAAGTACACAGGACCTCAGTGGGAGTGTGCTGGACGTCATAGAAAGTGTGCAGGACCTCAGTGAGAATGTGCAGGACGTCATAGAAAGTGTGCAAGACCCCAATGGGAGGGTGCAGGACGTCATAGAAAGTACACAGGACATCAGTGGGAGTATGCAGGACGTCACAGAAAGTACGCAGGACTCGATTGGAGTGTGCACGACGTCATAGAAAATACGCAGGACATCAGTGGGAGTGTGCAGGACGTCACAGAAAGTACGCAGGACCCGATTGTAGTGTGCACGACGTCATAGAAAGTCGGCAGGATCTCAGTGAGAATGTGCAGGACGTCATAGAAAGTGTGCAGGACCCCAATGGGAGGGTGCAGGACGTCATAGAAAGAACGCAGGACATCAGTGGGAGTGTGCAGGACGTCAAAGAAAGTGTGCAGGACCCAAATGGGAGTGTGCACGACGTCATAGAAAATAGGCAGGACCTCAGTGGGAGTGTGCTGGACGTCATAGAAAGTGTGCAGGACCTCAGTGAGAATGTGCAGGATGTCATAGAAAGTGTGCAAGCCCCCAATGGGAGGGTGCAGGACGTCATAGAAAGTACACAGGACCTCAGTGGGAGTGTGCTGGACGTCATAAAAAGTGTGCAGGACCCCAATGGGAGTGTGCAGAACGTCATAGAAAGTAGGCAGGACCTCAGTGGGAGTGTGCTGGACGTCATAGAAAGTGTGCAGGACCTCAGCGAGAGTGTGCAGAACGTCACAGAAAGTACGCAGGACCCGATTGGAGTGTGCACGACGTCATAGAAAGTGTGCAGGACCTCAGTGAGAGTGTGCAGAACGTCACAGAAAGTACGCAGGACCCCATTGGGAGTGTGCAGAACGTCATAGAAAGAACGCAGGACATCAGTGGGAGTGTGCAGGACGTCATAGAAAGTGTGCAGGACCCAAATGGGAGTGTGCACGACGTCATAGAAAATACGCAGGACATCAGTGGGAGTGTGCAGGACGTCACAGAAAGTACGCAGGACCCGATTGGAGTGTGCACGACGTCATAGAAAGTCGGCAGGATCTCAGTGAGAATGTGCAGGACGTCATAGAAAGTGTGCAGGACCCCAATGGGAGGGTGCAGGACGTCATAGAAAGAACGCAGGACATCAGTGGGAGTGTGCAGGACGCCATAGAAAGTGTGCAGGACCCAAATGGGAGTGTGCACGACGTCATAGAAAATACGCAGGACCTCAGTGGGAGTGTGTTGGACGTCATAGAAAGTACGCAGGACATCAGTGAGAGTGTGCAGGACGTCATAGAAAGTACGCAGGACCTCAGTGGGAGTGTGCTGGACGTCATAAAAAGTGTGCAGGACCTCAGTGAGAATGTGCAGGACGTCATAGAAAGTGTGCAGGACCCCAATGGGAGGGTGCAGGACGTCATAGAAAGAACGCAGGACATCAGTGGGAGTGTGCAGGACGTCAAAGAAAGTGTGCAGGACCCAAATGGGAGTGTGCGCGACGTCATAGAAAGTACACAGGACCTCAGTGGGAGTGTGCTGGACGTCATAAAAAGTGTGCAGGACCCCAATGGGAGTGTGCAGAACGTCATAGAAAGTACGCAGGACCCCAATGGGAGGGTGCAGGACGTCATAGAAAGAACGCAGGACATCAGTGGGAGTGTGCAGGACGTCAAAGAAAGTGTGCAGGACCCCAATGGGAGTGTGCAGAACGTCATAGAAAGTACGCAGGACCTCAGTGGGAGTGTGCTGGACGTCATAGAAAGTGTGCAGGACCTCAGCGAGAGTGTGCAGAACGTCACAGAAAGTACGCAGGACCCGATTGGAGTGTGCACGACGTCATAGAAAGTGTGCAGGACCTCAGTGAGAGTGTGCAGAACGTCACAGAAAGTACGCAGGACCCCATTGGGAGTGTGCAGAACGTCATAGAAAGAACGCAGGACATCAGTGGGAGTGTGCAGGACGTCAAAGAAAGTGTGCAGGACCCAAAAGGGAGTGTGCACGACGACATAGAAAATACGCAGGACATCAGTGGGAAAGTGCAGGACGTCATAGAAAGTACGCAGGACCTTAGTGGGAGTGTGCTGGACGTCATAGAAAGTGTGCAGGACCTCAGTGAGAATGTGCAGGACGTCATAGAAAGTGTGCAAGACCCCAATGGGAGGGTGCAGGACGTCATAGAAAGTACGCAGGACCCGATTGGAGTGTGCACGACGTCATAGAAAATACGCAGGACATCAGTGGGAGTGTGCAGGACGTCACAGAAAGTACGCAGGACCCGATTGTAGTGTGCACGACGTCATAGAAAGTCGGCAGGATCTCAGTGAGAATGTGCAGGACGTCATAGAAAGTGTGCAGGACCCCAATGGGAGGGTGCAGGACGTCATAGAAAGAACGCAGGACATCAGTGGGAGTGTGCAGGACGTCAAAGAAAGTGTGCAGGACCCCAGTGGGAGTGTGTAGGACGTCATAGAAAATAGGCAGGACCTCAGTGGGAGTGTGCTGGACGTCATAGAAAGTGTGCAGGACCTCAGTGAGAATGTGCAGGATGTCATAGAAAGTGTGCAAGCCCCCAATGGGAGGGTGCAGGACGTCATAGAAAGTACACAGGACCTCAGTGGGAGTGTGCTGGACGTCATAAAAAGTGTGCAGGACCCCAATGGGAGTGTGCAGAACGTCATAGAAAGTAACGCAGGACCTCAGTGGGAGTGTGCTGGACGTCATAGAAAGTGTGCAGGACCTCAGTGAGAGTGTGCAGAACGTCATAGAAAGTACGCAGGACCCGATTGGAGTGTGCACGACGTCATAGAAAGTGTGCAGGACCTCAGTGAGAGTGTGCAGAACGTCACAGAAAGTACGCAGGACATCAGTGGGAGTGTGCAGGACGTCATAGAAAGTGTGCAGGACCCAAATGGGAGTGTGCACGACGTCATAGAAAGTGTGCAGGACCTCAGTGAGGTGTGCAGAACGTCACAGAAAGTACGCAGGACCCCATTGGGAGTGTGCAGAACGTCATAGAAAGTACGCAGGACATCAGTGGGAGTGTGCTGGACGTCATAGAAGGTGTGCAGGACGTCATAGAAAATGTGCAGGACCTCAATGGGAGGGTGCAGGACGTCATAGAAAGTACTGCAGGACTTCAGTGGGAGTGTGCAGGACGTCATAGAAAGTAAGTGTGCAGGACCTCAGTGAGGATGCAGGACGTCATAGAAAATACGCAGGACCTCAGTGGGAGTGTGGTGGACGTCATAGAAAGTGGCGCAGGACCTCAGTGAGAGTGTGCAGACGTCATAGAAAGTACGCAGGACCTCAATGGGAGTGTGCAGGACGTCATGAAAGTGTGCAGGACATCAGTGAGAGTGTGCAGGACGGTCATAGAAAGTGTGTGCAGGACCCCAGTGGGAGTGTGCGACGTCATAGAAAGTGTGCAGGACCTCAGTGAGAGTGTGCAGAACGTCATAGAAAGTACGCAGGACATCAGTAGGAGTGTGCAGGACGTCATAGAAAGTGTGCAGGACCCAAATGGAGTGTGCACGACGTCATAGAAAAATACGCAGGACATCGTCAGTGGGAGTGTGCAGGACGTCACAGAAAGTGTGCAGGACCCAAATTGGGAGTGTGCACGACGTCATAGAAAGTACGGCAGGATCTCAGTGAGTGTGCAGGACGTCATAGAAAGTGTGCAGGACCCCAATGGGAGTGTGCAGGACGTCATAGAAAGAACGCAGGACATCAGTGGGAGTGTGCAGGACGTCATAGAAAGTGTGCAGGACCCAGTGGGTGTGTGCACGACGTCATAGAAAAGTACGCAGGACCTCAGTGGGAGTGTGCAGGACGTCATAGAAAGTGTGCAGGACCTCAGTGGGAGGTGCTGGACGTCATAGAAAGTGTGCAGGACTCAGTGAGAATGTGCAGGACGTCATAGAAAGTGTGCAGGACCCCTCGGTGGAGGTGTGCAGGACGTCATAGAAAGTACACAGGACATCAGTGGGAGTGTGCAGGACGTCGTAGAAAGTACGGGACCCAGATTGAGTGTGCACGACGTCATAGAAAATACGCAGGACATCAGTGGGAGTGTGCAGGACGTCATAGAAAGTACGCAGGACCCGATTGTGAGTGTGCAGACGTCATAGAAAGTCGGCAGGATCTCAGTGAGTGTGCAGGACGTCATAGAAAGTGTGCAGGACCCCAATGGGAGGGTGCAGGACGTCATAGAAAGAACGCAGGACATCAGTGGGAGTGTGCAGGACGTCATAGAAAGTGTGCAGGACCCAAATGGAGTGTGCACGACGTCATAGAAAATAGGCAGGACCTCAGTGGGAGTGTGCTGGACGTCATAGAAAGTGTGCAGGACCTCAGTGAGAATGTGCAGGATGTCATAGAAAGTGTGCAAGCCCCCAATGGGAGGGTGCAGGACGTCATAGAAAGTACACAGGACCTCAGTGGGAGTGTGCTGGACGTCATAAAAGTGTGCAGGACCCGATTGGAGTGTGCAGAACGTCATAGAAAGTACGCAGGACCCAAAGTGGGAGTGTGCAGGACGTCATAGAAAGTGTGTGCAGGACCTCAGTGAGGTGTGCAGAACGTCATAGAAAGAACGCAGGACATCAGTGGGAGTGTGCAGGACGTCAAAGAAAGTGTGCAGGACCCAAATGAGAGTGCAGGATGTGCAGTGTACAGGATCAAATACGCAGGACCTCAGTGGGAGTGTGTTGGACGTCACAGAAAGTGTGCAGGACCTCCCAGTGAGAGTGTGCAGAACGTCATAGAAAGAACGCAGGACCCCAATGGGAGGGTGCGGGACGTCATAGAAAGTGCAGGACATCAGTGGAGTGTGGAACGTCATAGAAAGTGTGCAGGACCCAAATGGGAGTGTGCAGGACGTCATAGAAAGTGTGCAGGACCTCAGTGAGAGTGTGCAGAACGTCATAGAAAGTACGCAGGACCCCAGTGGAGTGTGCAGGACGTCATAGAAAGTGTGCAGGACCTCAGTGAGAATGTGCAGGATGTCATAGAAAGTGTGCAAGCCCCCAATGGGAGGTGCAGGACGTCATAGAAAGTACACAGGACCTCAGTGGGAGTGTGCTGGACGTCATAAAAGTGTGCAGGACCCCAATGGGAGTGTGCAGAACGTCATAGAAAGTACGCAGGACCTCAGTGGGAGTGTGCTGGACGTCATAGAAAGTGTGCAGGACCTCAGCGAGAGTGTGCAGAACGTCACAGAAAGTACGCAGGACCCGATTGGAGTGTGCACGACGTCATAGAAAGTGTGCAGGACCTCAGTGAGAGTGTGCAGAACGTCACAGAAAGTACGCAGGACATCAGTGGGAGTGTGCAGGACGTCATAGAAAGTGTGCAGGACCCAAATGGGAGTGTGCACGACGTCATAGAAAGTGTGCAGGACCTCAGTGAGAGTGTGCAGAACGTCACAGAAAGTACGCAGGACCCCATTGGGAGTGTGCAGAACGTCATAGAAAGAACGCAGGACATCAGTGGGAGTGTGCTGGACGTCATAGAAGGTGTGCAGGACGTCATAGAAAATGTGCAGGACCTCAATGGGAGGGTGCAGGACGTCACAGAAAGTACTCAGGACTTCAGTGGGAGTGTGCTGGACGTCACAAAAAGTGTGCAGGACCTCAGTGAGGATGTGCAGGACGTCATAGAAAATACGCAGGACCTCAGTGGGAGTGTGGTGGACGTCACAGAAAGTGTGCAGGACCTCAGTGAGAGTGTGCAGAACGTCATAGAAAGTACGCAGGACCCCAATGGGAGGGTGCAGGACGTCATAGAAAGTACGCAGGACATCAGTGGGAGTGTGCAGGACGGCATAGAAAGTGTGCAGGACCCAAATGGGAGTGTGCACGACGTCATAGAAAGTGTGCAGGACCTCAGTGAGAGTGTGCAGAACGTCATAGAAAGTACGCAGGACATCAGTAGGAGTGTGCAGGACGTCATAGAAAGTGTGCAGGACCCAAATGGGAGTGTGCACGACGTCATAGAAAATACGCAGGACATCAGTGGGAGTGTGCAGGACGTCACAGAAAGTACGCAGGACCCGATTGGAGTGTGCACGACGTCATAGAAAGTCGGCAGGATCTCAGTGAGAATGTGCAGGACGTCATAGAAAGTGTGCAGGACCCCAATGGGAGGGTGCAGGACGTCATAGAAAGAACGCAGGACATCAGTGGGAGTGTGCAGGACGTCAAAGAAAGTGTGCAGGACCCAAATGGGTGTGTGCACGACGTCATAGAAAATACGCAGGACCTCAGTGGGAGTGTGCAGGACGTCATAGAAAGTACACAGGACCTCAGTGGGAGTGTGCTGGACGTCATAGAAAGTGTGCAGGACCTCAGTGAGAATGTGCAGGACGTCATAGAAAGTGTGCAAGACCCCAATGGGAGGGTGCAGGACGTCATAGAAAGTACACAGGACATCAGTGGGAGTGTGCAGGACGTCATAGAAAGTACGCAGGACCCGATTGGAGTGTGCACGACGTCATAGAAAATACGCAGGACATCAGTGGGAGTGTGCAGGACGTCACAGAAAGTACGCAGGACCCGATTGTAGTGTGCACGACGTCATAGAAAGTCGGCAGGATCTCAGTGAGAATGTGCAGGACGTCATAGAAAGTGTGCAGGACCCCAATGGGAGGGTGCAGGACGTCATAGAAAGAACGCAGGACATCAGTGGGAGTGTGCAGGACGTCAAAGAAAGTGTGCAGGACCCAAATGGGAGTGTGCACGACGTCATAGAAAATAGGCAGGACCTCAGTGGGAGTGTGCTGGACGTCATAGAAAGTGTGCAGGACCTCAGTGAGAATGTGCAGGATGTCATAGAAAGTGTGCAAGCCCCCAATGGGAGGGTGCAGGACGTCATAGAAAGTACACAGGACCTCAGTGGGAGTGTGCTGGACGTCATAAAAAGTGTGCAGGACCCGATTGGAGTGTGCACGACGTCATGGAAAGTCGGCAGGATCTCAGTGAGAATGTGCAGGACGTCATAGAAAGTGTGCAGGACCCCAATGGGAGGGTGCAGGACGTCATAGAAAGAACGCAGGACCATGGGAGTGTGCAGGACGTCATAGAAAGAACGCAGGACATCAGTGGGAGTGTGCAGGACGTCAAAGAAAGTGTGCAGGACCTCAGTGAGGATGTGCAGGACGTCATAGAAAATACGCAGGACCTCAGTGGGAGTGTGGTGGACGTCACAGAAAGTGTGCAGGACCTCAGTGAGAGTGTGCAGAACGTCATAGAAAGAACGCAGGACCCCAATGGGAGGGTGCAGGACGTCATAGAAAGTACGCAGGACATCAGTGGGAGTGTGCAGGACGGCATAGAAAGTGTGCAGGACCCAAATGGGAGTGTGCACGACGTCATAGAAAGTGTGCAGGACCTCAGTGAGAGTGTGCAGAACGTCATAGAAAGTACGCAGGACATCAGTAGGAGTGTGCAGGACGTCATAGAAAGTGTGCAGGACCTCAGTGAGAATGTGCAGGATGTCATAGAAAGTGTGCAAGCCCCCAATGGGAGGGTGCAGGACGTCATAGAAAGTACACAGGACCTCAGTGGGAGTGTGCTGGACGTCATAAAAAGTGTGCAGGACCCCAATGGGAGTGTGCAGAACGTCATAGAAAGTACGCAGGACCTCAGTGGGAGTGTGCTGGACGTCATAGAAAGTGTGCAGGACCTCAGCGAGAGTGTGCAGAACGTCACAGAAAGTACGCAGGACCCGATTGGAGTGTGCACGACGTCATAGAAAGTGTGCAGGACCTCAGTGAGAGTGTGCAGAACGTCACAGAAAGTACGCAGGACATCAGTGGGAGTGTGCAGGACGTCATAGAAAGTGTGCAGGACCCAAATGGGAGTGTGCACGACGTCATAGAAAGTGTGCAGGACCTCAGTGAGAGTGTGCAGAACGTCACAGAAAGTACGCAGGACCCCATTGGGAGTGTGCAGAACGTCATAGAAAGAACGCAGGACATCAGTGGGAGTGTGCTGGACGTCATAGAAGGTGTGCAGGACGTCATAGAAAATGTGCAGGACCTCAATGGGAGGGTGCAGGACGTCACAGAAAGTACTCAGGACTTCAGTGGGGAGTGTGCAGGACGTCAAAGAAAGTGTGCAGGACCTCAGTGAGGATGTGCAGGACGTCATAGAAAATACGCAGGACCTCAGTGGGAGTGTGGTGGACGTCACAGAAAGTGTGCAGGACCTCAGTGAGAGTGTGCAGAACGTCATAGAAAGTACGCAGGACCCCAATGGGAGGGTGCAGGACGTCATAGAAAGTACGCAGGACATCAGTGGGAGTGTGCAGGACGGCATAGAAAGTGTGCAGGACCCAAATGGGAGTGTGCACGACGTCATAGAAAGTGTGCAGGACCTCAGTGAGAGTGTGCAGAACGTCATAGAAAGTACGCAGGACATCAGTAGGAGTGTGCAGGACGTCATAGAAAGTGTGCAGGACCCAAATGGGAGTGTGCACGACGTCATAGAAAATACGCAGGACATCAGTGGGAGTGTGCAGGACGTCACAGAAAGTACGCAGGACCCGATTGGAGTGTGCACGACGTCATAGAAAGTCGGCAGGATCTCAGTGAGAATGTGCAGGACGTCATAGAAAGTGTGCAGGACCCCAATGGGAGGGTGCAGGACGTCATAGAAAGAACGCAGGACATCAGTGGGAGTGTGCAGGACGTCAAAGAAAGTGTGCAGGACCCAAATGGGTGTGTGCACGACGTCATAGAAAATACGCAGGACCTCAGTGGGAGTGTGCAGGACGTCATAGAAAGTACACAGGACCTCAGTGGGAGTGTGCTGGACGTCATAGAAAGTGTGCAGGACCTCAGTGAGAATGTGCAGGACGTCATAGAAAGTGTGCAAGACCCCAATGGGAGGGTGCAGGACGTCATAGAAAGTACACAGGACATCAGTGGGAGTGTGCAGGACGTCATAGAAAGTACGCAGGACCCGATTGGAGTGTGCACGACGTCATAGAAAATACGCAGGACATCAGTGGGAGTGTGCAGGACGTCACAGAAAGTACGCAGGACCCGATTGTAGTGTGCACGACGTCATAGAAAGTCGGCAGGATCTCAGTGAGAATGTGCAGGACGTCATAGAAAGTGTGCAGGACCCCAATGGGAGGGTGCAGGACGTCATAGAAAGAACGCAGGACATCAGTGGGAGTGTGCAGGACGTCAAAGAAAGTGTGCAGGACCCAAATGGGAGTGTGCACGACGTCATAGAAAATAGGCAGGACCTCAGTGGGAGTGTGCTGGACGTCATAGAAAGTGTGCAGGACCTCAGTGAGAATGTGCAGGATGTCATAGAAAGTGTGCAAGCCCCCAATGGGAGGGTGCAGGACGTCATAGAAAGTACACAGGACCTCAGTGGGAGTGTGCTGGACGTCATAAAAAGTGTGCAGGACCCCAATGGGAGTGTGCAGAACGTCATAGAAAGTACGCAGGACCTCAGTGGGAGTGTGCTGGACGTCATAGAAAGTGTGCAGGACCTCAGCGAGAGTGTGCAGAACGTCACAGAAAGTACGCAGGACCCGATTGGAGTGTGCACGACGTCATAGAAAGTGTGCAGGACCTCAGTGAGAGTGTGCAGAACGTCACAGAAAGTACGCAGGACCCCATTGGGAGTGTGCAGAACGTCATAGAAAGAACGCAGGACATCAGTGGGAGCGTGCAGGACGTCATAGAAAGTGTGCAGGACCCAAATGGGAGTGTGCACGACGTCATAGAAAGTGTGCAGGACCTCAGTGAGAGTGTGCAGAACGTCACAGAAAGTACGCAGGACCCCATTGGGAGTGTGCAGAACGTCTTAGAAAGAACGCAGGACATCAGTGGGAGTGTGCTGGACGTCATAGAAGGTGTGCAGGACGTCATAGAAAATGTGCAGGACCTCAATGGGAGGGTGCAGGACGTCACAGAAAGTACTCAGGACTTCAGTGGGAGTGTGCTGGACGTCACAAAAAGTGTGCAGGACCTCAGTGAGGATGTGCAGGACGTCATAGAAAATACGCAGGACCTCAGTGGGAGTGTGGTGGACGTCACAGAAAGTGTGCAGGACCTCAGTGAGAGTGTGCAGAACGTCATAGAAAGTACGCAGGACCCCAATGGGAGGGTGCAGGACGTCATAGAAAGTACGCAGGACATCAGTGGGAGTGTGCAGGACGTCATAGAAAGTGTGCAGGACCCAAATGGGAGTGTGCACGACGTCATAGAAAGTGTGCAGGACCTCAGTGAGAGTGTGCAGAACGTCATAGAAAGTACGCAGGACATCAGTGGGAGTGTGCAGGACGTCATAGAAAGTGTGCAGGACCCAAATGGGAGTGTGCACGACGTCATAGAAAATACGCAGGACCTCAGTGGGAGTGTGTTGGACGTCACAGAAAGTACGCAGGACCCGATTGGAGTGTGCACGACGTCATAGAAAGTCGGCAGGATCTCAGTGAGAATGTGCAGGACGTCATAGAAAGTGTGCAGGACCCCAATGGGAGGGTGCAGGACGTCATAGAAAGAACGCAGGACATCAGTGGGAGTGTGCAGGACGTCAAAGAAAGTGTGCAGGACCCAAATGGAAGTGTGCACGACGTCATAGAAAATACGCAGGACCTCAGTGGGAGTGTGCAGGACGTCATAGAAAGTACACAGGACCTCAGTGGGAGTGTGCTGGACGTCATAGAAAGTGTGCAGGACCTCAGTGAGAATGTGCAGGACGTCATAGAAAGTGTGCAAGACCCCAATGGGAGGATGCAGGACGTCATAGAAAGTACACAGGACATCAGTGGGAGTGTGCAGGACGTCACAGAAAGTACGCAGGACCCGATTGGAGTGTGCACGACGTCATAGAAAATACGCAGGACATCAGTGGGAGTGTGCAGGACGTCACAGAAAGTACGCAGGACCCGATTGTAGTGTGCACGACGTCATAGAAAGTCGGCAGGATCTCAGTGAGAATGTGCAGGACGTCATAGAAAGTGTGCAGGACCCCAATGGGAGGGTGCAGGACGTCATAGAAAGAACGCAGGACATCAGTGGGAGTGTGCAGGACGTCAAAGAAAGTGTGCAGGACCCAAATGGGAGTGTGCACGACGTCATAGAAAATAGGCAGGACCTCAGTCGGAGTGTGCTGGACATCATAGAAAGTGTGCAGGACCTCAGTGAGAATGTGCAGGATGTCATAGGAAGTGTGCAAGCCCCCAATGGGAGGGTGCAGGACGTCATAGAAAGTACACAGGACCTCAGTGGGAGTGTGCTGGACGTCATAGAAAGTGTGCAGGACCTCAGCGAGAGTGTGCAGAACGTCACAGAAAGTACGCAGGACCCGATTGGAGTGTGCACGACGTCATAGAAAGTGTGCAGGACCTCAGTGAGAGTGTGCAGAACGTCACAGAAAGTACGCAGGACCCCATTGGGAGTGTGCAGAACGTCATAGAAAGAACGCAGGACATCAGTGGGAGTGTGCAGGACGTCATAGAAAGTGTGCAGGACCCAAATGGGAGTGTGCACGACGTCATAGAAAGTGTGCAGGACCTCAGTGAGAGTGTGCAGAACGTCACAGAAAGTACGCAGGTCCCCATTGGGAGTGTGCAGAACGTCATAGAAAGAACGCAGGACATCAGTGGGAGTGTGTTGGACGTCATAGAAGGTGTGCAGGACGTCATAGAAAATGTGCAGGACCTCAATGGGAGGGTGCAGGACGTCACAGAAAGTGTGCAGGACCTCAGTGAGAGTGTGCAGAACGTCATAGAAAGTACGCAGGACCCCAATGGGAGGGTGCAGGACGTCACAGAAAGTGTGCAGGACCTCAGTGAGAATGTGCAGGATGTCATAGAAAGTGTGCAAGCCCCCAATGGGAGGGTGCAGGACGTCATAGAAAGTACACAGGACCTCAGTGGGAGTGTGCTGGACGTCATAAAAAGTGTGCAGGACCCCAATGGGAGTGTGCAGAACGTCATAGAAAGTACGCAGGACCTCAGTGGGAGTGTGCTGGACGTCATAGAAAGTGTGCAGGACCTCAGCGAGAGTGTGCAGAACGTCACAGAAAGTACGCAGGACCCGATTGGAGTGTGCACGACGTCATAGAAAGTGTGCAGGACCTCAGTGAGAGTGTGCAGAACGTCACAGAAAGTACGCAGGACCCCATTGGGAGTGTGCAGAACGTCATAGAAAGAACGCAGGACATCAGTGGGAGTGTGCAGGACGTCATAGAAAGTGTGCAGGACCCAAATGGGAGTGTGCACGACGTCATAGAAAGTGTGCAGGACCTCAGTGAGAGTGTGCAGAACGTCACAGAAAGTACGCAGGACCCCATTGGGAGTGTGCAGAACGTCATAGAAAGAACGCAGGACATCAGTGGGAGTGTGCTGGACGTCATAGAAGGTGTGCAGGACGTCATAGAAAATGTGCAGGACCTCAATGGGAGGGTGCAGGACGTCACAGAAAGTACTCAGGACTTCAGTGGGAGTGTGCTGGACGTCACAAAAAGTGTGCAGGACCTCAGTGAGGATGTGCAGGACGTCATAGAAAATACGCAGGACCTCAGTGGGAGTGTGGTGGACGTCACAGAAAGTGTGCAGGACCTCAGTGAGAGTGTGCAGAACGTCATAGAAAGTACGCAGGACCCCAATGGGAGGGTGCAGGACGTCATAGAAAGTACGCAAGACCTCAGTGGGAGTGTGCTGGACGTCACAAAAAGTGTGCAGGACCTCAGTGAGAATGGACATCAGTGGGAGTGTGTAGAACGTCATAGAAAATGTGCAGGACCCCAATGGGAGGGTAAACTGAATTCGGCTGGAAGAAGAAGAACGTATTTTTTAAAACTGAAAGCGTTTTTCAATGCAGAATTGTATGTGAATACCGAAAACAGCTTCCATCAAAGGTCTATCACTGAGCACAAAAAGTTATGTACGAAAAACCGGCAGTGACACCCACTCAATCTTGAAAATGACTTGCATGAGTGTTGGGTCACTTTCATTCTTTTTCGGGGCGTTTCACTGGTTGTCACCGGTTCTCCCAATGGTGAAGGTTCCCCACTTCACCTGCCCAGGGGTGAAGGTTCGTGGAGTACATGGCTCCACCTAACGAAGCTATGGTTGGTGTTATCACTGCGCGGCGGCATGAAAAATGGGCGTGGCCAAGTTTGATTGCCATGTGGCTCCCTCTGTTAGAACCGCCCTAGTAGCCTCATCAGATGGTGTGGGGACCTTCATACATTAGAGCTGCTTTTCATATTTTTTGTTAAATCAGCTCGGGTATTCAAATTCGAATAACGTTCGAATATTCACCTCTGCGAATAATCGAATTCGAATAATGTCCGAATGTTCACCTTTTCCGAATAGTCGAATTCGAATAATATTCGAATATTCACCTTTTGCGAATACTCGAATTCAAATAATATTCGAATATTCACCTTTTGCGAATAGTCGAATTCGGATAATGTTCGAATTTTCACTTTTTGTGAATAGTCGAATTCGAATAATGTTCGAATATTCACACTTTTCGAATATTCGAATTTTCAAATAAAAATTCGTTCGAAAAATTTGAATATTTATTCGAACTAGAATATTCGATCCTCACTCTAATAGAAAGTACGCAGGACATCAGTGGGAGTGTGTAGAACGTCATAAAAAGTGTGCAGGACCCCAATGGGAGTGTGCAGAACGTCATAGAAAGTACGCAGGACCTCAGTGGGAGTGTGCTGGACGTCATAGAAAGTGTGCAGGACCTCAGTGAGAGTGTGCAGAACGTCATAGAAAGTACGCAGGACATCAGTGGGAGTGTGCAGGACGTCATAGAAAGTGTGCAGGACCCAAATGGGAGTGTGCACGACGTCATAGAAATGACGCAGGACATCAGTGGGAGTGTGCAGGACGTCACAGAAAGTACGCAGGACCCGATTGGAGTGTGCACGACGTCATAGAAAGTCGGCAGGACATCAGTGGGAGTGTGCTGGACGTCATAGAAAGTGTGCAGGACCCCAATGGAAGGGTGCAGGACGTCATAGAAAGTACGCAGGACATCAGTGGGAGTGTGCAGGACGCCATAGAAAGTGTGCAGGACCCAAATGGGAGTGTGCACGACGTCATAGAAAATACGCAGGACCTCAGTGGGAGTGTGTTGGACGTCATAGAAAGTGTGCAGGACCTCAGTGAGAGTGTGCAGGACGTCATAGAAAGTGTGCAAGACCCCAATGGGAGGGTGCAGGACGTCATAGAAAGTACACAGGACCTCAGTGGGAGTGTGCTGGACGTCATAAAAAGTGTGCAGGACCCCAATGGGAGTGTGCAGAACGTCATAGAAAGTACGCAGGACCTCAGTGGGAGTGTGCTGGACGTCACAGAAAGTGTGCAGGACCTCAGTGAGAGTGTGCAGAACGTCATAGAAAGTACGCAGGACATCAGTGGGAGTGTGCAGGACGTCATAGAAAGTGTGCAGGACCCAAATGGGAGTGTGCACGACGTCATAGAAAATACGCAGGACATAAGTGGGAGTGTGCAGGACGTCATAGAAAATACGCAGGACCTCAGTGGGAGTGTGCTGGACGTCATAGAAAGTGTGCAGGGCCTCAGTGAGAGTGTGGAGAACGTTATAGAAAGTACGCAGGACATCAGTGGGAGTGTGCAGAACGTCATAGAAAGTACGCAGGACATCAGTGGGAGTGTGTAGAACGTCATAGAAAGTGTGCAGGACCCCAATGGGAGTGTGCAGAACGTCATAGAATGTACGCAGGACCTCAGTGGGAGTGTGCTGGACGTCATAGAAAGTGTGCGGGACCTCAGTGAGAATGTGCAGGACGTCATAGAAAGTGTGCAAGACCCCAATGGGAGGGTGCAGGACGTCATAGAAAGTACACAGGACCTCAGTGGGAGTGTGCTGGACGTCATAGAAAGTGTGCAGGACCTCAGTGAGAGTGTGCAGAACGTCACAGAAAGTACGCAGGACCCGATTGGAGTGTGCACGACGTCATAGAAAGTGTGCAGGACCTCAGTGAGAGTGTGCAGAACGTCACAGAAAGTACGCAGGACCCCATTGGGAGTGTGCAGATCGTCATAGAAAGAACGCAGGACATCAGTGGGAGTGTGCAGGACGTCATAGAAAGTGTGAAGGACCCAAATGGGAGTGTGCACGACGTCATAGAAAGTGTGCAGGACCTCAGTGAGAGTGTGCAGAACGTCACAGAAAAAATGGGAGTGTGCACGACGTCATAGAAAGTGTGCAGGACCTCAGTGAGAGTGTGCAGAACGTCACAGAAAGTACGCAGGACCCCATTGGGAGTGTGCAGAACGTCATAGAAAGAACGCAGGACATCAGTGGGAGTGTGCTGGACGTCATAGAAGGTGTGCAGGACGTCATAGAAAATGTGCAGGACCTCAATGGGAGGGTGCAGGACGTCACAGAAAGTACTCAGGACTTCAGTGGGAGTGTGCTGGACGTCACAAAAAGTGTGCAGGACCTCAGTGAGGATGTGCAGGACGTCATAGAAAGTGTGCAGGGCCACAGGGAGAGTGTGGAGAACGTTATAAAAAGTACGCAGGACATAAGTGGGAGTGTGCAGAACGTCATAGAAAGAACGCAGGACATCAGTGGGAGTGTGCTGGACGTCATAGAAGGTGTGCAGGACGTCATAGAAAATGTGCAGGACCTCAATGGGAGGGTGCAGGACGTCACAGAAAGTACTCAGGACTTCAGTGGGAGTGTGCTGGACGTCACAAAAAGTGTGCAGGACCTCAGTGGGAGTGTGCTGGACGTCATAGAAAGTGTGCAGGGCCTCAGTGAGAGTGTGGAGAACGTTATAGAAAGTACGCAGGACATAAGTGGGAGTGTGCAGGACGTCATAGAAAATACGCAGGACCTCAGTGGGAGTGTGCTGGACATCATAGAAAGTGTGCAGGGCCTCAGTGAGAGTGTGGAGAACGTTATAGAAAGTACGCAGGACATCAGTGGCAGTGTGCAGAACGTCATAGAAAGTACGCAGGACATCAGTGGGAGTGTGTAGAACGTCATAGAAAGTGTGCAGGACCCCAATGGGAGTGTGCAGAACGTCATAGAATGTACGCAGGACCTCAGTGGGAGTGTGCTGGACGTCATAGAAAGTGTGCAGGACCTCAGTGAGAGTGTGCAGGACGTCATATAAAGTGTGCAGGACCCCAATGGGAGGGTGCACGACGTCATAGAAAATACGCAGGACCTCAGTGGGAGTGTGCTGGACGTCATAGAAAGTGTGCAGGACGTCACAGAAGGTGTGCAGGACCTCAGTGGGAGTGTGCTGGACGTCATAGAAAGTGTGCAGGACCTCAGTGAGAGTGTGCAGAACGTCATAGAATGTACGCAGGACATCAGTGGGAGTGTGCAGGACGTCATAGAAAGTACGCAGGACCTCAGTGGGAGTGTGCTGGACGTCATAGAAAGTGTGCAGGACCTCAGTGGGAGCGTGCTGGACGTCATAGAAAGTGTGCAGGACCTCAGTGAGAGTGTGCAGAACGTCACAGAAAGTACGCAGGACATCAGTGGGAGTGTGCAGGACGTCATAGAAAGTTTGCAGGACCTCAGTGAGAGTGTGCAGAACGTCATAGAATGTACGCAGGACATCAGTGGGAGTGTGCAGGACGTCATAGAAAGTACGCAGGACCTCAGTGGGAGTGTGCTGGACGTCATAGAAAGTGTGCAGGACCTCAGTGGGAGTGTGCTGGACGTCATAGAAAGTGTGCAGGACCTCAGTGAGAGTGTGCAGAACGTCATAGAAAGTATGCAGGACATCAGTGGGAGTGTGCAGGACGTCATAGAAAGTGTGCAGGACCTCAGTGAGAGTGTGCAGAACGTCACAGAAAGTACGCAGGACATCAGTGGGAGTGTGCTGGACGTCATAGAAAGTTTGCAGGACCTCAGTGAGAGTGTGCAGAACGTCATAGAATGTACGCAGGACATCAGTGGGAGTGTGCTGGACGTCATAGAAAGTTTGCAGGACCTCAGTGAGAGTGTGCAGAACGTCATAGAATGTACGCAGGACATCAGTGGGAGTGTGCTGGACGTCATAGAAAGTTTGCAGGACCTCAGTGGGAGTGTGCAGAACGTCATAGAATGTACGCAGGACATCAGTGGGAGTGTGCAGGACGTCATAGAAAGTACGCAGGACCTCAGTGGGAGTGTGCTGGACGTCATAGAAAGTGTGCAGGACCTCAGTGGGAAAGTGCTGGACGTCATAGAAAGTGTGCAGGATCTCAGTGAGAGTGTGCAGAACGTCACAGAAAGTACGCAGGACATCAGTGGGAGTGTGCTGGACGTCATAGAAAGTTTGCAGGACCTCAGTGAGAGTGTGCAGAACGTCATAGAATGTACGCAGGACATCAGTGGGAGTGTGCAGGACGTCATAGAAAGTACGCAGGACCTAAGTGGGAGTGTGCTGGACGTCATAGAAAGTGTGCAGGACCTCAGTGGGAGTGTGCTGGACGTCATAGAAAGTGTGCAGGACCTCAGTGAGAGTGTGCAGAACGTCATAGAAAGTATGCAGGACATCAGTGGGAGTGTGCAGGACGTCATAGAAAGTGTGCAGGACCTCAGTGAGAGTGTGCAGAACGTCACAGAAAGTACGCAGGACATCAGTGGGAGTGTGCAGGACGTCATAGAAAGTACGCAGGACCTCAGTGGGAGTGTGCTGGACGTCATAGAAAGTGTGCAGGACCTCAGTGGGAGTGTGCTGGACGTCATAGAAAGTGTGCAGGACCTCAGTGAGAGTGTGCAGAACGTCATATAAAGTATGCAGGACATCAGCGGGAGTGTGCAGAACGTCATAGAAAGTACGCAGGACCTCAGTGGTAGTGTGTTGGACGTCATAGAAAGTACGCAGGACATCAGTGGGAGTGTGCAGGACGTCATAGAAAGTACGCAGGACCTCAGTGGGAGTGTGCTGGACGTCATAGAAAGTGTGCAGGACCTCAGTGAGAGTGTGCAGAACGTCATAGAAAGTATGCAGGACATCAGTGGGAGTGTGCAGGACGTCATAGAAAGTGTGCAGGACCTCAGTGGGAGTGTGCAGAACGTCATAGATAGTACGCAGGACATCAGTGGGAAAGTGCAGGACGTCATAGAAAGTACGCAGGACCTTAGTGGGAGTGTGCTGGACGTCATAGAAAGTGTGCAGAACCTCAGTGGGAGTGTGCTGGACGTCATAGAAAGTCTGCAGGACCTCAGTGAGAGTGTGCAGAACGTCATGGAAAGTACGCAGGACCTCAGTGGGAGTGTGCAGAACGTCATAGAAAGTACGCAGGACCTCAGTGGTAGTGTGTTGGACGTCATAGAAAGTACGCAGGACCTCAGTGGGAGTGTGCAGAACGTCATAGAATGTACGCAGGACCTCAGTGGGAGTGTGCTGGACGTCATAGAAAGTGTGCAGGACCTCAGTGAGAGTGTGCAGGACGTCATAGAAAGTGTGCAGGACCCCAATGGGAGGGTGCACGACGTCATAGAAAATACGCAGGACCTCAGTGGGAGTGTGCTGGACGTCATAGAAAGTGTGCAGGACGTCACAGAAGATGTGCAGGACCTCAGTGGGAGTGTGCTGGACGTCATAGAAAGTTTGCAGGACCTCAGTGAGAGTGTGCAGAACGTCATAGGATGTACGCAGGACATCAGTGGGAGTGTGCAGGACGTCATAGAAAGTACGCAGGACCTCAGTGGGAGTGTGCTGGACGTCATAGAAAGTGTGCAGGACCTCAGTGGGAGCGTGCTGGACGTCATAGAAAGTGTGCAGGACCTCAGTGAGAGTGTGCAGAACGTCATAGAAAGTATGCAGGACATCAGTGGGAGTGTGCAGGACGTCATAGAAAGTACGCAGGACCTCAGTGGGAAAGTGCAGGACGTCATAGAAAGTACGCAGGACCTCAGTGGGAGTGTGCTGGACGTCATAGAAAGTGTGCAGGACCTCAGTGGGAGCGTGCTGGACGTCATAGAAAGTGTGCAGGACCTCAGTGAGAGTGTGCAGAACGTCACAGAAAGTACGCAGGACATCAGTGGGAGTGTGCAGGACGTCATAGAAAGTACGCAGGACCTCAGTGGGAGTGTGCTGGACGTCATAGAAAGTGTGCAGGACCTCAGTGGGAGTGTGCTGGACGTCATAGAAAGTGTGCAGGACCTCAGTGAGAGTGTGCAGAACGTCATAGAAAGTATGCAGGACATCAGTGGGAGTGTGCAGGACGTCATAGAAAGTGTGCAGGACCTCAGTGAGAGTGTGCAGAACGTCATATAAAGTATGCAGGACATCAGCGGGAGTGTGCAGAACGTCATAGAAAGTACGCAGGACCTCAGTGGGAGTGTGCTGGACGTCATAGAAAGTGTGCAGGACCTCAGTGGGAGTGTGCAGAACGTCATGGAAAGTACGCAGGACCTCAGTGGGAGTGTGCTGGACGTCATAGAAAGTGTGCAGGACCTCAGTGAGAGTGTGCAGAACGTCATAGAAAGTACGCAGGACATCAGTGGGAGTGTGCAGGACGTCATAGAAAGTGTGCAGGACCCAAATGGGAGTGTGCACGACTCATAGAAAATAAGCAGGACCTCAGTGGGAGTGTGCACGACTCATAGAAAATAAGCAGGACCTCAGTGGGAGTGTGTTGGACGTCATAGAAAGTACGCAGGACATCAGTGGGAGTGTGCAGGACGTCATAGAAAGTACGCAGGACCTCAGTGGGAGTGTGCAGAACGTCATAGATAGTACGCAGGACATCAGTGGGAAAGTGCAGGACGTCATAGAAAGTGTGCAGGACCCAAATGGGAGTGTGCAGAACGTCATAGAAAGTGTACGCAGGACCTCAGTGGGAGTGTGCTGGACGTCATAGAAAGTGTGCGGGACCTCAGTGAGAATGTGCAGGACGTCATAGAAAGTGTGCAAGACCCCAATGGGAGGGTGTAGGACGTCATAGAAAGTACACAGGACCTCAGTGGGAGTGTGCTGGACGTCATAGAAAGTGTGCAGGACCTCAGTGAGAGTGTGCAGAACGTCACAGAAAGTACGCAGGACCCGATTGGAGTGTGCACGACGTCATAGAAAGTGTGCAGGACCTCAGTGAGAGTGTGCAGAACGTCACAGAAAGTACGCAGGACCCCATTGGGAGTGTGCAGATCGTCATAGAAAGAACGCAGGACATCAGTGGGAGTGTGCAGGACGTCATAGAAAGTGTGAAGGACCCAAATGGGAGTGTGCACGACGTCATAGAAAGTGTGCAGGACCTCAGTGAGAGTGTGCAGAACGTCACAGAAAGTGTGCAGGACATTAGTGGGAGTGTGCAGTACGTCATACAAAGTGTACAGGACATCAGTGAGAGTGTGCAGAACGTCATAGAAAGTACGCAGGACCCCAGTGGGAGTGTGCAGAACGTCATAGAAAGAACGCAGGACATCAGTGGGAGTGTGCTGGACGTCATAGAAGGTGTGCAGGACGTCATAGAAAATGTGCAGGACCTCAGTGGGAGTGTGCAGGACGTCATAGAAAGTACGCAGGACTTCAGTGGGAGTGTGCTGGACGTCATAGAAAGTGTGCAGGACCTCAGTGAGGATGTGCAGAACGTCATAGAAAGTACGCAGGACCTCAGTGGGAGTGTGCTGGACGTCATAGAAAGTGTGCAGGACCTCAGTGAGAGTGTGCAGAACGTCATAGAAAGTGTGCAGGACATAAGTGGGAGTGTGCAGGACGTCATAGAAAGTACGCAGGACCTCAGTGGGAGTGTGCTGGACGTCATAGAAAGTGTGCAGGGCCTCAGTGGGAGTGTGCTGGACGTCATAGAAAGTGTGCAGGACCTCAGTGGAAGTGTGCAGAACGTAATAGATAGTACGCAGGACATCAGTGGGAGTGTGCTGGACGTCATAGAAAGTGTGCAGGGCCACAGTGAGAGTGTGCAGAACGTCATTTAAAGTGTACAGGACCCCAGTGGGAGTGTGCTGGACCTCATAAAAAGTGTGCAGGATCTCAGTGAGAGTGTGCAGGACGTCATAGAAAGTGTGCAGGACCCGAATGGAAGTGTGCAGGACGTCATAGAAAATACGCAGGACTTCAGTGGGAGTGTGCTGGACGTCACGAAAAGTGTGCAGGACCTCAGTGAGAATGTGCAGGACGTCATAGAAAATACGCAGGACATCAGTGGGAGTGTGCAGGACGTCATAGAAAGTGTGCAGGACCTCAGTGGGAGTGTGCAGAACGTCATAGATAGTACGCAGGACATCAGTGGGAGTGTGCAGGACGTCATAGAAAGTACGCAGGACCTCAGTGGGAGTGTGCTGGACGTCATAGAAAGTGTGCAGGACCTCAGTGGGAAAGTGCAGGACGTCATAGAAAGTACGCAGGACCTCAGTGGGAGTGTGTTGGACGTCATAGAAAGTACGCAGGACATCAGTGGGAGTGTGCAGGACGTCATAGAAAGTACGCAGGACCTCAGTGAGAGTGTGCAGAACGTCATAGAAAGTACGCAGGACATCAGTGGGAGTGTGCAGGACGTCATAGAAAGTGTGCAGGACCTCAGTGAGAGTGTGCAGAACGTCGTAGAAAGTATGCATGACATCAGCGGGAGTGTGCAAGACGTCATAGAAAGTACGCAGGACCTCAGTGAGAGTGTGCAGAACGTCGTAGAAAGTATGCATGACATCAGCGGGAGTGTGCAAGACGTCATAGAAAGTGTGCAGGACCTCAGTGAGAGTGTGCAGAGCGTCATAGAAAGTACGCAGGACCTTAGTGGGAGTGTGCTGGACGTCATAGAAAGTGTGCAGGACCTCAGTGAGAGTGTGCAGAGCGTCATAGAAAGTACGCAGGACCTCAGTGGGAGTGTGCGGAACGTCATAGAAAGTACGCAGGACCTCAGTGAGAGTGTGCAGAACGTCATAGAAAGTACGCAGGACATCAGTGGGAGTGTGCTGGACGTCATAGAAAGTGTGCAGGACCCCAATGGAAGGGTGCAGGACGTCATAGAAAGTACGCAGGACATCAGTGGGAGTGTGCAGGACGCCATAGAAAGTGTGCAGGACCTCAGTGGGAGTGTGCTGGACGTCATAGAAAGTGTGCAGGACCTCAGTGAGAGTGTGCAGAACGTCATAGAAAGTGTGCAGGACCTCAGTGGTAGTGTGCAGAACGTCATAGAAAGTACGCAGGACCTCAGTGGGAGTGTGCTGGACGTCATAGAAAGTGTGCAGGACCTCAGTGAGAGTGTGCAGAACGTCATAGAAAGTATGCAGGACATCAGTGGGAGTGTGCAGGACGTCATAGAAAGTGTGCAGGACCTCAGTGGGAGTGTGCCGGACGTCATAGAAAGTGTGCAGGACCTCAGTGGGAGTGAGCTGGACGTCATAGAAAGTGTGCACGACCTCAGTGAGAGTGTGCAGAACGTCATAGAAGATGATCAGGGCCTCAGTGAGAGTGTGCAAGACGTCATAGAAAGTGTGCACGACCTCAGTGAGAGTGTGCAGATCGTCGTAGAAAGTGTACAGGTCCCCAGTGGGAGAGTGCAGGACGTCATATAAAGTGTGCAGGACCTCAGTGGGAGTGTGCAGGACGTCATAGAAAGTACGCAGGACCTCAGTGGGAGTGTGCTGGACGTCATAGAAAGTGTGCAGGACCTCAGTGGGAGTGTGCTGGACGTCATAGAAAGTATGCAGGACATCAGTGGGAGTGTGCAGGACGTCATAGAAAGTGTGCAGGACCTCAGTGGGAGTGTGCAGAACGTCATAGAAAGTGTGCAGGACCTCAGTGAGAGTGTGCAGAACGTCATATAAAGTATGCAGGACATCAGCGGGAGTGTGCAGAACGTCATAGAAAGTACGCAGGACATCAGTGGGAAAGTGCAGGACGTCATAGAAAGTACGCAGGACCTCAGTGGGAGTGTGTTGGACGTCATAGAAAGTGTGCAGGACCTCAGTGGGAGTGTGCTGGACGTCATAGAAAGTGTGCAGAACCTCAGTGGGAGTGTGCTGGACGTCATAGAAAGTCTGCAGGACCTCAGTGAGAGTGTGCAGAACGTCATGGAAAGTACGCAGGACCTCAGTGGGAGTGTGCTGGACGTCATAGAAAGTGTGCAGGACCTCAGTGAGAGTGTGCAGAACGTCATAGAAAGTACGCAGGACATCAGTGGGAGTGTGCAGGACGTCATAGAAAGTGTGCAGGACCCAAATGGGAGTGTGCAGGACGTCATAGAAAGTGTGCAGGACCTCAGTGAGAGTGTGCAGAACGTCATATAAAGTATGCAGGACCTCAGTGGGAGTGTGCTGGACGTCATAGAAAGTGTGCAGGACCTCAGTGGGAAAGTGCAGGACGTCATAGAAAGTACGCAGGACCTCAGTGGGAGTGTGCTGGACGTCATAGAAAGTGTGCAGGACCTCAGTGGGAGTGTGCTGGACGTCATAGAAAGTGTGCAGGACCTCAGTGGGAGTGTGCTGGACGTCATAGAAAGTGTGCAGGACCTCAGTGAGTGTGCTGGACGTCATAGAAAGTATGCAGGACATCAGTGGGAGTGTGCAGGACGTCATAGAAAGTGTGCAGGACCTCAGTGGGAGTGTGCAGAACGTCATAGAAAGTGAGCAGGACCTCAGTGGGAGTGTGCAGAACGTCATAGAAAGTGTGCAGGACCTCAGTGAGAGTGTGCAGAACGTCATAGAAAGTACGCAGGACCTCAGTGGTAGTGTGCTGGACGTCATAGAAAGTGTGCAGGACCCCAATGAAAGGGTGCAGGACGTCATAGAAAGTACGCAGGACCTCAGTGGGAGTGTGCTGGACGTCATAGAAAGTGTGCAGGACCTCAGTGGGAGTGTGCTGGACGTCATAGAAAGTATGCAGGACATCAGTGGGAGTGTGCAGAACGTCATATAAAGTATGCAGGACCTCAGTGGGAGTGTGCTGGACGTCATAGAAAGTGTGCAGGACCTCAGTGAGAGTGTGCTGGACGTCATAGAAAGTGTGCAGGACCTCAGTGAGAGTGTGCAGAACGTCATATAAAGTATGCAGGACATCAGCGGGAGTGTGCAGAACGTCATAGAAAGTACGCAGGACCTCAGTGGTAGTGTGTTGGACGTCATAGAAAGTACGCAGGACATCAGTGGGAGTGTGCAGGACGTCATAGAAAGTACGCAGGACCTCAGTGGGAGTGTGCTGGACGTCATAGAAAGTGTGCAGGACCTCAGTGGGAGTGTGCTGGACGTCATACAAAGTGTGCAGGACCTCAGTGAGAGTGTGCAGAACGTCATATAAAGTATGCAGGACCTCAGTGGGAGTGTGCTGGACGTCATAGAAAGTGTGCAGGACCTCAGTGAGAGTGTGCAGAACGTCATAGAAAGTATGCAGGACATCAGTGGGAGTGTGCAGGACGTCATAGAAAGTGTGCAGGACCTCAGTGAGAATGTGCAGGACGTCATAGAAAGTACGCAGGACCTCAGTGGGAGTGTGCTGGACGTCATAGAAAGTGTGCAGAACCTCAGTGAGAGTGTGCAGGACGTCATAGAAAGTACGCAGGACCTCAGTGGGAGTGTGCTGGACGTCATAGAAAGTGTGCAGGACCTCAGTGAGAGTGTGCAGAACGTCATAGAAAGTATGCAGGACATCAGTGGGAGTGTGCAGGACGTCATAGAAAGTGTGCAGGACCTCAGTGGGAGTGTGCAGAACGTAATAGAAAGTGTGCAGGACCTCAGTGGGAGTGTGCAGGACGTCATAGAAAGTACGCAGCACCTCAGTGGGAGTGTGCAGGACGTCATAGAAAGTGCGCAGGACCCAGTGGAAGTGTGCAGGACGTCATAGAAAGTGTGCAGGACCTCAGTGAGAGTGTGCAGAACGTCATGGAAAGTACGCAGGACCTCAGTGGGAGTGTGCTGGACGTCATAGAAAGTGTGCACGACCTCAGTGAGAGTGTGCAGAACGTCAAAGAAAGTGTGCAGGACCTCAGTGGGAGTGTGCAGAACGTCATAGAAAGTGTGCAGGACCTCAGTGGGAGTGTGCTGGACGTCATAGAAAGTGTGCAGGACCTCAGTGAGAGTGTGCTGGACGTCATAGAAAGTGTGCAGGACCTCAGTGAGAGTGTGCAGAACGTCATAGAAAGTACGCAGGACCTCAGTGGTAGTGTGTTGGACGTCATAGAAAGTACGCAGGACATCAGTGGGAAAGTGCAGGACGTCATAGAAAGTACGCAGGACCTCAGTGGGAGTGTGCTGGACGTCATAGAAAGTGTGCAGGACCTCAGTGGGAGTGTGCAGAACGTCATAGAAAGTGTGCAGGACCTCAGTGGGAGTGTGCAGGACGTCATAGAAAGTGTGCAGGACCTCAGTGGGAGTGTGCTGGACGTCATAAAAAGTGTGCAGGACATCAGTGGGAGTGTGCAGGACGTCATAGAAAGTGTGCAGGACCCAAATGGGAGTGTGCAGGACGTCATAGAAAGTGTGCAGGACCTCAGTGAGAGTGTGCAGAACGTCATATAAAGTATGCAGGACCTCAGTGGGAGTGCGCAGGACGTCATAGAAAGTGGGCAGGACCTCAGTGAGAGTGTGCAGAACGTCATAGAAAGTGTACAGGACCCCAGTGGGAGTGAGCTGGACGTCATAGAAAGTACGCAGGACCTCAATGGGAGTGTGCTGGACGTCATAGAAAGTGTGCAGGACCTCAGTGAGAGTGTGCAGAACGTCATAGAAAGTATGCAGGACATCAGTGGGAGTGTGCAGGACGTCATAGAAAGTACGCAGGACCTCAGTGGGAGTGTGCTGGACGTCATAGAAAGTGTGCAGGACCTCAGTGAGAGTGTGCAGAACGTCATAGAAAGTATGCAGGACATCAGTGGGAGTGTGCAGGACGTCATAGAAAGTGTGCAGGACATCAGTGGGAGTGTGCAGGACGTCATAGAAAGTGTGCAGGACCTCAGTGAGAGTGTGCAGAACGTCATATAAAGTATGCAGGACCTCAGTGGGAGTGTGCTGGACGTCATAGAAAGTGTGCAGAACCTCAGTGGGAGTGTGCTGGACGTCATAGAAAGTCTGCAGGACCTCAGTGAGAGTGTGCAGAACGTCATGGAAAGTACGCAGGACCTCAGTGGGAGTGTGCTGGACGTCATAGAAAGTGTGCAGGACCTCAGTGAGAGTGTGCAGAACGTCATAGAAAGTACGCAGGACATCAGTGGGAGTGTGCAGGACGTCATAGAAAGTGTGCAGGACCCAAATGGGAGTGTGCACGACGTCATAGAAAATAAGCAGGACCTCAGTGGGAGTGTGTTGGACGTCACAGAAAGTACGCAGGACATCAGTGGGAGTGTGCAGGACGTCATAGAAAGTACGCAGGACCTCAGTGGGAGTGTGCTGGACGTCATAGAAGGTGTGCAGGACCTCAGTGAGAGTGTGCAGAACGTCATAGAAAGTATGCAGGACATCAGTGGGAGTGTGCAGGACGTCATAGAAAGTGTGCAGGACATCAGTGGGAGTGTGCAGGACGTCATAGAAAGTGTGCAGGACCTCAGTGAGAGTGTGCAGAACGTCATAGAAAGTACGCAGGACCTCAGTGGGAGTGTGCTGGACGTCATAGAAAGTGTGCAGGACCTCAGTGAGAGTGTGCAGAACGTCACAGAAAGTACGCAGGACATCAGTGGGAGTGTGCAGGACGTCATAGAAAGTACGCAGGACCTCAGTGGGAGTGTGCTGGACGTCATAGAAAGTGTGCAGGACCTCAGTGGGAGTGTGCAGGACGTCATAGAAAGTGTGCAGGACATCAGTGGGAGTGTGCAGGACGTCATAGAAAGTGTGCAGGACCTCAGTGAGAGTGTGCAGAACGTCATATAAAGTATGCAGGACCTCAGTGGGAGTGTGCTGGACGTCATAGAAAGTGTGCAGGACCTCAGTGAGAGTGTGCTGGACGTCATAGAAAGTGTGCAGGACGTCAGTGAGAGTGTGCAGAACGTCATATAAAGTATGCAGGACATCAGCGGGAGTGTGCAGGACGTCATAGAAAGTGTGCAGGGCCCCAGTGGGAGTGTGCTGGACGTCATAGAAAGTGTGCAGGACCTCAGTGAGAGTGTGCAGAACGTCATAGAAAGTACCCAGGACCTCAGTGGGAGTGTGCTGGACGTCATAGAAAGTGTGCAGGACCTCAGTGAGAGTGTGCAGAACGTCATAGAAAGTGTGCAGGACCTCAGTGGGAGTGTGCAGAACGTCATAGAAAGTGTGCAGGACCTCAGTGGGAGTGTGCAGGACGTCATAGAAAGTGTGCAGGACCCCAGTGGGAGTGTGCAGGACGTCATAGAAAGTGTGCAGGACCTCAGTGAGAGAGCACAGGACGTCACAGAAAGTGTGCAGGACCTCAGTGGGAGTGTGCTGGACGTCATAGAAAGTGTGCAGGACCTCAGTGAGCGTGCAGAACGTCATAGAAAGTACGCAGAGCCTCAGCAGGAGTGTGCAGGACGTCATAGAAAGTGTGCAGGACCTCAGTGGGAGTGTGCAGGACGTCATAGAAAGTGTGCAGGACCCCAGTGGGAGTGTGCAGGACGTCATAGAAAGTGTGCAGGACCTCAGTGGGAGTGAGCTGGACGTCATAGAAAGTACGCAGGACCTCAATGGGAGTGTGCTGGACGTCATAGAAAGTGTGCAGGACCTCAGTGAGAGTGTGCAGAACGTCATAGAAAGTATGCAGGACATCAGCGGGAGTGTGCAGGACGTCATAGAAAGTGTGCAGGACCTCAGTGGGAGTGTGCCGGACGTCTTAGAAAATGTGCAGGACATCAGTGGGAGTGTGCTGGACGTCATAGAAAGTGTGCAGGACCACAGTGAGAGTGTGCAGAACGTCATATAAAGTGTACAGGACCCCAGTGGGAGTGTGCTGGACCTCATAAAAAGTGTGCAGGACCTCAGTGAGAGTGTGCAGAGAGTGTGCAGGACGTCATAGAAAGTGTGCAGGACCTCAGTGGGAGTGTGCAGGAACGTCATAGAAAGTGTGCAGGACCTCAGTGGGAGTGTGTGGGACGTCACAGAAAGTGTGCAGGACCTCAGTGGGAGTGTGCGAAAGTGTGCAGGACCCCATTGGGAGTGTGCAGGACGTCTTATAAAGTGTGCAGGGCCTCAGTGGGAGTGTGCAGAACGTCATAGAAAGTGTGCAGGACCTCAGTGGGAGTGTGCAGAACGTCATAGAAAGTGTGCAGGACCTCAGTGGGAGTGTGCTGGACGTCATAGAAAGTGTGCAGGACCTCAGTGAGAGTGTGCAGAACGTCATAGAAAGTACGCAGGACCTCAGTGGGAGTGTGCTGGACGTCATAGAAAGTGTGCAGGACCTCAGTGGGAGTGTGCTGGACGTCACAAAAAATGTGCAGGACCTCAGTGGGAGTGTGCTGGACGTCATAGAAAGTGTGCAGGACCTCAGTGGGAGTGTGCTGGACGTCATAGAAAGTGTGCAGGACCTCAGTGAGAGTGTGCAGAACGTCATAGAAAGTACGCAGGACCTCAGTGGGAGTGTGCTGGACGTCATAGAAAGTGTGCAGGACCTCAGTGAGAGTGTGCAGAACGTCATAGAATGTACGCAGGACATCAGTGGGAGTGTGCAGGACGTCATAGAAAGTACGCAGGGCCTCAGTGGGAGTGTGCTGGACGTCATAGAAGGTGTGCAGGACCTCAGTGGGAGTGTGCTGGACGTCATAGAAAGTGTGCAGGACCTCAGTGAGAGTGTGCAGGACGTCATAGAAAGTACGCAGGACCTCAGTGGGAGTGTGCTGGACGTCATAGAAAGTGTGCAGGACCTCAGTGAGAGTGTGCAGAACGTCATAGAAAGTATGCAGGACATCAGTGGGAGTGTGCAGGACGTCATAGAAAGTGTGCAGGACCTCAGTGGGAGTGTGCAGGACGTCATAGAAAATACGCAGGACATCAGTGGGAGTGTGCAGGACGTCATAGAAAGTACGCAGGACCTCAGTGGGAGTGTGCTGGACGTCATAGAAAGTGTGCAGGACCTCAGTGGGAGCGTGCTGGACGTCATAGAAAGTGTGCAGGACCTCAGTGGGAGTGTGCAGGACGTCATAGAAAGTACGCAGGACCTCAGTGGGAGTGTGCTGGACGTCATAGAAAGTGTGCAGGACCTCAGTGGGAGCGTGCTGGACGTCATAGAAAGTGTGCAGGACCTCAGTGGGAGTGTGCTGGACGTCATAGAAAGTGTGCAGGACCTCAGTGAGAGTGTGCAGAACGTCATAGAAAGTGTGCAGGACCTCAGTGGGAGTGTGCAGGACGTCATAGAAAGTACGCAGCACCTTAGTGGGAGTGTGCTGGACGTCATTGAAAGTGTGCAGGAACTCAGTGGGAGTGTGCTGGACGTCATAGAAAGTGTGCAGGGCCCCAGTGGGAGTGTGCTGGACGTCATAGAAAGTGTAAAGGACCCCAGTGGGAGTGTACTGGACGTAATAGAAAGTGTGCAGGACCTCAGTGAGAGTGTGCAGAACGGCATAGAAAGTGTGCAGGACCCCAGTGGGAGTGTGCAGGACGTCATAGAAAGTGTGCAGGACCTCAGTGGGAGTGTGCAGGACGTCATAGAAAGCGTACAGGACGTCAGTGTGAGTGTGCAAGACGTCATAGAAAGTGTGCAGGACCTCAGTGAGAGTGTGCAGGACGTCGTAGAAAGTGTGCAGGACCTCAGTGGGAGTGTGCAGAACGTCATAGAAAGTGTGCAGGACCTCAGTGGGAGTGAGCTGGACGTCATAGAAAGTGTGCACGACCTCAGTGAGAGTGTGCAGATCGTCATAGAAAGTGTACAGGTCCCCAGTGGGAGAGTGCAGGACGTCATAGAAAGTGTGCAGGACCTCAGTGAGAGTGTGCAGAACGTCATATAAAGTATGCAGGACCTCAGTGGGAGTGTGCTGGACGTCATAGAAAGTGTGCAGGACCTCAGTGAGAGTGTGCTGGACGTCATAGAAAGTGTGCAGGACGTCAGTGAGAGTGTGCAGAACGGCAGAGAAAGGGTGCAGGACCTCAGTGGGAGTGCGCAGGACGTCATAGAAAGTGGGCAGAACCTCAGTGAGAGTGTGCAGGACGGCATAGAAAGTGTGCAGGACCCAAATGGGAGTGTGCTGGACGTCATATAAAGTATGCAGGACATCAGCGGGAGTGTGCAGAACGTCATAGAAAGTACGCAGGACCTCAGTGGTAGTGTGTTGGACGTCATAGAAAGTACGCAGGACCTCAGTGGGAGTGTGCTGGACGTCATAGAAAGTGTGCAGGACCTCAGTGAGAGTGTGCAGATCGTCATAGAAAGTGTACAGGTCCCCAGTGGGAGAGTGCAGGACGTCATAGAAAGTGTGCAGGACCCTAGTGGGAGTGTGCAGGACGTCATAGAAAGTGTGCAGGACGTCAGTGTGAGTGGTCAAGCCGTCATAGAAAGTGTGCAGGACCCCAGTGGGAGTGTGCAGGAAGTCATAGAAAGTGTGCAGGACGTATAGAAGGTGTGCAGGACACCAGTGGGAGTGTGCAGGACGTCATAGAGAGTGTGCAGGACCTCAGTGGGAGTGTGCAGGACGTCATAGAAAGTGTGCAGGACCCCAGTGGGAGCGTGCAGGAAGTCATAGAAAGTGTGCAGGACCCCAGTGGAAGTGTGCAGGACGCCATAGAAAGTGTGCAGGACCCTGGTGGGAGTGTGCAGGACGTCATAGAAAATGTGCAGGACCCAAATGGGAGTGTACAGAACATCACAGAAAGTGTGCAGGACTTCAGTGAGAATGTGCAGGACGTCATAGAAAGTACGCAGGACATCAGTGGGAGTGTGCTGGACGTCATAGAAAGTGTGCAGGACCCCAATGGAAGGGTGCAGGACGTCATAGAAAGTACTCAGGACCCAAATGGGAGTGTGCACGACGTCATAGCAAATACGCAGGACCTCAGTGGGAGTGTGTTGGACGTCATAGAAAGTACGCAGGACATGAGTGGGAGTGTGCAGGACGTCATAGAAAGTACGCAGGACCTCAATGGGAGTGTGCTGGACGTCATAGAAAGTGTGCAGGACCTCAGTGAGAGTGTGCAGAACGTCATAGAAAGTATGCAGGACATCAGTGGGAGTGTGCAGGACGTCATAGAAAGTACGCAGGACCTCAGTGGGAGTGTGCTGGACGTCATAGAAAGTGTGCAGGACCTCAGTGAGAGTGTGCAGGACGTCATAGAAAGTACGCAGGACCTCAGAGGGAGTGTGCCGGACGTCTTAGAAAATGTGCAGGACCCAAAAGGGAGTGAGCAGGACGTCATAGAAAGTGTGCAGGACCTCAGTGGGAGTGTGCAAGACGTCATAGAATGTACGCAGGACCTCAGAGGGAGTGTGCCGGACGCCTTAGAAAGTACGCAGGACCTCAGTGGGAGTGTGCTGGACGTCATAGAAAGTGTGCAGGACCTCAGTGAGAGTGTGCAGAACGTCATAGAAAGTGTGCAAGACCCCAGTGGGAGTGTGCAGGACGTCATAGAAAGTGTGCAGGACCTCAGTGGGAGTGTGCAGGACGTCACAGAAAGCGTACAGGACGTCAGTGTGAGTGTGCAGGACGTCATAGAAAGTACGCAGGACCCCAGTGGGAGTGTGCAGGACGTCGTAGAAAGTGTGCAGGACCTCAGTGGGAGTGTGCAGGACGTATAGAAGGTGTGCAGGACACCAGCGGGAGTGTGCAGGACGTCATAGAAAGTGTGCAGGACCTCAGTGGGAGTGTGCAGAACGTCATAGAAAGTACGCAGGACCTCAGTGGTAGTGTGCAGGACGTCATAGAAAGTACGCAGGACCTCAGTGGGAGTGTGCTGGACGTCATAGAAAGTGTGCAGGACCTCAGTGAGAGTGTGCAGAACGTCATAGAAAGTATGCAGGACATCAGTGGGAGTGTGCAGGACGTCATAGAAAGTGTGCAGGACCTCAGTGGGAGTGTGCAGAACGTAATAGATAGTACGCAGGACATCAGTGGGAAAGTGCAGGACGTCATAGAAAGTACGCAGGACCTCAGTGGGAGTGTGCTGGACGTCATAGAAAGTGTGCAGGACCTCAGTGAGAGTGTGCAGGACGTCATAGAAAGTACGCAGGACCTCAGTGGGAGTGTGCTGGACGTCATAGAAAGTGTGCAGGACCTCAGTGAGAGTGTGCAGAACGTCATAGAAAGTATGCAGGACATCAGTGGGAGTGTGCAGGACGTCATAGAAAGTACGCAGGACCTCAGTGGGAGTGTGCTGGACGTCATAGAAAGTGTGCAGGACCTCAGTGAGAATGTGCAGGACGTCATAGAAAATACGCAGGACATCAGTGGGAGTGTGCAGGACGTCATAGAAAGTGTGCAGGACCTCAGTGGGAGTGTGCAGAACGTCATAGATAGTACGCAGGACCTCAGTGAGAATGTGCAGGACGTCATAGAAAATACGCAGGACTTTAGTGGGAGTGTGCTGGACGTCATAGAAAGTGTGCAGGACCTCAGTGAGAGTGTGCAGAACGTCATAGAAAGTATGCAGGACATCAGTGGGAGTGTGCAGGACGTCATAGAAAGTGTGCAGGACCTCAGTGGGAGTGTGCAGAACGTCATAGATAGTACGCAGGACATCAGTGGGAGTGTGCAGGACGTCATAGAAAGTACGCAGGACCTCAGTGGGAGTGTGCTGGACGTCATAGAAAGTGTGCAAGACCTCAGTGAGAGTGTGCAGAACGTCGTAGAGAGTATGCAGGACATCAGTGGGAGTGTGCAGGACGTCATAGAAAGTACGCAGGACCTCAGAGGGAGTGTGCCGGACGTCGTAGAAAGTATGCATGACATCAGTGGGAGTGTGCAAGACGTCATAGAAAGTACGCAGGACCTCAGAGGGAGTGTGCCGGACGTCTTAGAAAATGTGCAGGACCCAAATGGGAGTGTACAGGATGTCATAGACAGTGTACAGGACCCCCATGGGAGTGTGCAGGACGTCAAGTGTGCAGGGCCCCAGTGGGAGTGTGCTGGACGTCATAGAAAGTGTGCAGGGCCACAGTGAGAGTGTGCAGAACGTCATATAAAGTGTACAGGACCCCAGTGGGAGTGTGCTGGACCTCATAAAAAGTGTGCAGGATCTCAGTGGGAGTGTGCTGGACGTCATAAAAAGTGTGCAGGACCTCAGTGAGAATGTGCAGGACGTCATAGAAAATGTGTAGGACGTCATAGAAAATGTGCAGGACCCAAATGGGAGTGTACAGAACATCACAGAAAGTGTGCAGGACCCCAGTGGGAGTGTGCAGGGCCCCAGTGGGAGTGTGCTGGACGTCATAGAAAGTGTGCAGGACCTCAGTGAGAGTGTGCAGAACGTCATAGAAAGTACGCAGGACATCAGTGGGAGTGTGCTGAACGTCATAGAAAGTGTGCAGGACCCCAATGGAAGGGTGCAGGGCGTCATAGAAAGTACGCAGGACTTCAGTGAGAATGTGCAGGACGTCATATAAAATACGCAGGACTTCAGTGGGAGTGTGCTGGACGTCACAAAAAGTGTGCAGGACCTCAGTGAGAATGTGCAGGACGTCATAGAAAATACGCAGGACTTCAGTGGGAGTGTGCTGGACGTCACGAAAAGTGTGCAGGACCTCAGTGAGAATGTGCAGGACGTCATAGAAAATACGCAGGACATCAGTGGGAGTGTGCAGGACGTCATAGAAAGTACGCAGCACCTCAGTGGGAGTGTGCTGGACGTCATTGAAAGTGTACAGGACCTCAGTGGGAGTGTGCTGGACGTCATAGAAAGTGTGCAGGACCTCAGTGAGAGTGTGCAGAGCGTCATAGAAAGTACGCAGGACCTCAGTGGGAGTGTGCTGGACGTCATAGAAAGTGTGCAGGACCTCAGTGGGAGTGTGCAGGACGTCATAGAAAGTACGCAGGACCTCAGTGGGAGTGTGCTGGACGTCATAGAAAGTGTGCAGGACCTCAGTGAGAGTGTGCAGAACGTCGTAGAAAGTATGCAGGACATCAGTGGGAGTGTGCAGGACGTCATAGAAAGTACGCAGGACCTCAGAGGGAGTGTGCCGGACGTCTTAGAAAATGTGCAGGACCCAAAAGGGAGTGAGCAGGACGTCATAGAAAATGCGCAGGACCCAAATGGGAGTGTACAGGATGTCATAGACAGTGTACAGGACCCCCATGGGAGTGTGCAGGGCCCCAGTGGGAGTGTGCTGGACGTCATAGAAAGTGTGCAGGACCACAGTGAGAGTGTGCAGAACGTCATATAAAGTGTACAGGACCCCAGTGGGAGTGAGCTGGACGTCATAGAAAGTGTGCACGACCTCAGTGAGAGTGTGCAGATCGTCATAGAAAGTGTACAGGTCCCCAGTGGGAGAGTGCAGGACGTCATAGAAAATGTGCAGGACCCCAAATGAGAGTGTACAAGATGTCATAGACAGTGTACAGGATCAAAGTGGGAGTGTGCAGGGCTACAGTGGGAGTGTGCTGGACGTCAAAAAGTGTGCAGGACCTCAGTGAGAATGTGCAGGACGTCATATAAAATGTGTAGGACGTCATAGAAAATGTGCAGGACCCAAATGGGAGTGTACAGAACATCACAGAAAGTGTGCAGGACCCCAGTAGGAGTGTGCAGGGCCCCAGTGGGAGTGTGCTGGACGTCATAGAAAGTGTGCAGAACCTCAGTGAGAGTGTGCAGAACGTCATAGAAAGTGTAAAGGACCCCAGTGGGAGTGTGCTGGACGTAATAGAAAGTGTGCAGGACCCCAGTGGGAGTGTGCAGGGCCCCAGTAGGAGTAAGCTGGACGTCATAGAAAGTGGGCAGAACCTCAGTGAGAGTGTGCAGAACGTCATAGAAAGTGTAAAGGACCCCAGTGGGAGTGTGCTGGACGTAATAGAAAGTGTGCAGGACCTCAGTGAGAGTGTGCAGAACGGCATAGAAAGTGTGCAGGACCCCAGTGGGAGTCTGCAGGACGTCATAGAAAATGTGCAGGACCCTAACGGGAGTGTGCAGGACGTCATAGAAAGTGGGCAGGACCTCAGTGAGAGTGTGCAGAACGTCATAGAAAGTGTGCAGGACCTCAGTGGGAGTGAGCTGGACGTCATAGAAAGTGTGCACGACCTCAGTGAGAGTGTGCAGATCGTCATAGAAAGTGTACAGGTCCCCAGTGGGAGAGTGCAGGACGTAATGGAAAGTGTGCAGGACCTCAGTGAGAGTGTGTAGAACGTCATAGAAAACGTGCAGGACCCAAATGGGAGTGTGCAGGACGTCATAGAAAGTGGGCAGGACCTCAGTGAGAGTGTGCAGATCGTCATAGAAAGTGTACAGGTCCCCAGTGGGAGAGCGCAGGACGTCATAGAAAATGTGCAGGACCCCAAATGAGAGTGTACAAGATGTCATAGACAGTGTACAGGACCCCCATGGGAGTGTGCAGGGCCCCAGTGGGAGTGTGCTGGACGTCATTGAAAGTGTGCAGGACCTCAGTGGGAGTGTGCTGGACGTCATAGAAAGTGTGCAGGACCTCAGTGAGAGTGTGCAGAGCGTCATAGAAAGTACGCAGGACCTCAGTGGGAGTGTGCTGGACGTCATAGAAAGTGTGCAGGACCTCAGTGGGAGTGTGCAGGACGTCATAGAAAGTACGCAAGACCTCAGTGGGAGTGTGCTGGACGTCATAGAAAGTGTGCAGGACCTCAGTGAGAGTGTGCAGAACGTCGTAGAAAGTATGCATGACATCAGTGGGAGTGTGCAAGACGTCATAGAAAGTACGCAGGACCTCAGAGGGAGTGTGCCGGACGTCTTAGAAAATGTGCAGGACCCATAAGGGAGTGAGCAGGACGTCATAGAAAATGCGCAGGACCCAAATGGGAGTGTACAGGATGTCATAGACAGTGTACAGGACCCCCATGGGAGTGTGCAGGGCCCCAGTGGGAGTGTGCTGGACGTCATAGAAAGTGTGCAGGACCACAGTGAGAGTGTGCAGAACGTCATATAAAGTGTACAGGACCCCAGTGGGAGTGTGCTGGACCTCATAAAAAGTGTGCAGGACCTCAGTGAGAGTGTGCAGGACGTCATAGAAAGTGTGCAGGACCCGAATGGGAGTGTGCAGGACGTCATAGAAAATGCGCAGGACCCCAAATGAGAGTGTACAAGATGTCATAGACAGTGTACAGGATCAAAGTGGGAGTGTGCAGGGCTACAGTGGGAGTGTGCTGGACGTCATAAAAAGTGTGCAGGACCTCAGTGAGAATGTGCAGGACGTCATAGAAAATGTGTAGGACGTCATAGAAAATGTGCAGGACCCAAATGGGAGTGTACAGAACATCACAGAAAGTGTGCAGGACCCCAGTAGGAGTGTGCAGGGCCCCAGTGGGAGTGTGCTGGACGTCATAGAAAGTGTGCAGAACCTCAGTGAGAGTGTGCAGAACGTCATAGAAAGTGTAAAGGACCCCAGTGGGAGTGTGCTGGACGTAATAGAAAGTGTGCAGGACCCCAGTGGGAGTCTGCAGGGCCCCAGTGGGAGTAAGCTGGACGTCATAGAAAGTGGGCAGAACCTCAGTGAGAGTGTGCAGAACGTCATAGAAAGTGTAAAGGACCCCAGTGGTAGTGTGCTGGACGTAATGGAAAGTGTGCAGGACCTCAGTGAGAGTGTGTAGAACGGCATAGAAAGTGTGCAGGACCCAAATGGGAGTGTGCAGGACGTCATAGAAAATGTGGAGGACCCAAACGGGAGTGCGCAGGACGTCATAGAAAGTGGGCAGGACCTCAGTGAGAGTGTGCAGAACGTCATAGAAAGTGTACAGGACCCCAGTGGGAGTGAGCTGGACGTCATAGAAAGTGTGCACGACCTCAGTGAGAGTGTGCAGATCGTCATAGAAAGTGTACAGGTCCCCAGTGGGAGAGTGCAGGACTCTGGCATTGGGGAGCTCCTAGCCCACGACTATGGAAACCGCGGCGAGAATACCGCGAAGTGGCGCAAGCGACTTCGTCGCAGTATTCTTTTGCAAAGCTCATGAGCCACTAGCGAAATGCTTTTTTCCAACTTTATAGTAGCCCACGAGTATAGCTCTCGGGATTAATGCCCGGAACACTATAAAAAGGCGGGCATTAGTGCCATCAGATTAAAGGCAAGACGAGGTAGGCTTGGTTTTCTGGTTTTTGTGTATGATACAGAGGATTACAACCTATCCCAGAGCGCTCGATCACAAGGCGTCGCGGCGTTGCAATGAGAGCACGCTTACCTCTAGCTCAATAGATTGTCCGGTTGGAGGCCGATTTACATGCTCTAGTTTCCTTACGGCATACGAAAAGTGGTAAAAAACGATATAAATCGTCATAGTTTTGAAACTAAGCAACCTTTCTGTATGATTCAGAGCAACGTGGATGGTGAGTAGAAAGTAAACCAACAAGGTACTATTTTCAGGACAGCAGTAATATAGTTTATTATGTTACAAGCGTGTTCACCCATGCCGATTCGTGGCGTAATTGTGGGCGTGCCTCACGGTGTGTTTATTATTCCACGGGAATTTGAATAAAGGAGAATGGCGTAGAAAAATTAAACCCCATCTTCGCCTACCCCATACAACCCCCGACCTCTGATGTATTATATTTTTCTGGAACTGCGAGCTCACAAATCAACACATGCCTTTGGGTAGTTTTTTGAGCACCTCCAGATATGTAACCCTTAGAAAACCGCGGTCATCTCATATCATGCACTCCCGGTTAGGTACCACACAGTTTCCCCGGCGCCTGGCACAATCCCAGTTAGGACCCACAGACTTTCGACGGCGCTAGGCACCTTGCCAGTGGGGTCATGCACACATTCCTCGGCGCCTGACACACTCCCATTTGGATCCCGCACACTTTCCCTGGCGCTTGGCGCACTCCCAATTAGTTTGGGCGGCGGCCAGATGGAACGCCTCGCGCGGTAGGAGCATGTGTTGCGTGTTTCTTCGCTGCGTACCACCCTTCCCGCACCCATAGTGGAGTAGATTCGGGCATAGTTCACAATGATACCTCTGCTTCTGAGTAGTCCTGGGCGCGTGCGTGCGGCGTAGCGCTCTCTGACCCTCGCTGCCGCATTCGTGCACGCCACACCAAATGATGTGTTTTCCATGCCTGAATGTTTTCCGTATGATTTTCTCAAACCGATACTTTGCTTGCATATGGTCCCCGTCAAATTCGGCCGATAGGCTGTAGCCAGCTCGGTCGCTAAGCATGTACTGCATTCCTCAATCAGATCGGAAAATACATCCGATGTGTCCGCCTGCCCCCCCCTGTCCCGTACATAGCCGTCCCGATCGAACGGTGTGAGAGCTCTACTGATTGTGAGAGCCGTATGACCCCATTAAGGTAGCTATCTCAACTACTTTTTGGAGCGTGTATGCTGCCCTTAATTTTTTTGGAAATGACGTTGGTCGACAAATTGCTATCGACCTATGGAGTGTGGTCTTCAGATCTGTAAGATTCAAAAACTATGCGTCGCAGCCAACACTGTTTACTCTAAATATGAATTCTCCAGAAAAAAATACATGCAGGAACAACAACCGTCGAATTCAGTACACCGCTGATGCTGCCGAGCACTGATTGTGAGACTGAGGAGATCGGGAAAGCACTTCCTGCATTAGATCCTGCTGGTAGTAATGTTGTTGATGCAGATCACCTATTTAGGGTTTTTTTCGACCTACTTACATTGCCTTTTCTAAACCTACATACATCCACTCTCTGTATAGCTTCTTGTACCATTTTCTTGACTTGGAATGGAATGTTCGCCTACCCCTGCTGCCGGGCAATCCACTAGAGTTAGTATGACTTGTTACCGGATTCCCACTGCATGATGGGAGTTGTCCAGAGATCGCGAGAGCTTGTGTTCAGGCTTCGAACCTCTACAACCCCACCCAGACAGTCAACCAGCGATACGTAATCTCGGCTGCAGCAGTTCACGAGGAAGGACCGATAGATTTTCCTTACACACCAGTCGGGCAGCGGGAGTAGGCAAAGAGTTGATTCCAAATTAGAAAAAACTTTTTCGTTCGTATGTCGTTCGTTTCTCCGGAGTTCAGTGACTAGAACTTGTCGATCCTCGATTTTGGGTCGTGGTATTGTTAACTAGGGTTTCTGCGTGAAGTTTTTTTTTCGTCTGACAAACTAAAGATCTGTGAATAATATCTTCGCGAGTTCATTGTACAGTTTTTTGTATAAGTGTTAAGCGCGTATTGCTGCGCGTTTACAGTGAATCAACGACTACTGAAAGAGGTATCACCCGAGTTAGAAGGCGATAGAACGCCATAAGAGCAGCGGTCTAAGCTTAGACAAAGGGCACTATAATACTAGGTGTGCAATTGCTTGGGTCAGAGTGGAGTTCATTGTGAACAGCGGTCGAACTTGGTGAAAAGCAGTAAAACCCTGGGTGATCAGCTGTACAATCCCAGGTTAATAGTAGATGTATAACGTTCAGACGACACGTCAATATCGCTACAGCAACACGTCTATGGCACAACAATAGTGCGCCAGTGAAGCGTGTATAGCACGTCAATACCGCTGCAGTAGCGCGATAGTGGCACGTCAACAATTTGGTAATAGCACGACAAAACAGCGCCCAGACCGCGACGAAACCGCGTCAATACCGTGGGAAGATACCGTCGATACCGAGGGAGGGAGCGTATATTCCGCGACAGCGGCCCGGCAACACCGCGACTATCTTGATTTGGGGCTCCTAGCCCAGTTGTCCGAGCGCTTGGAGCGGCTTTCTGGTGGGCTAGGAGCGTCCTAGTGCCAGAGGAGGTCATAGAAAGTTTGCAGGATCGCGGTCGGAGTGTGAAGGACTTCACTAAGAGTGTTGGATTTTGGAAAACAAGATTTTGTAAATTTTTTTTTCATGCCTTTTCTAGCGAAAAAAACTCATAGGAAAACGTATATCTTGAGAAGCGTGCGACGCGTCTTGAGGAGAGCGCAGATTTCCGGAGGCATTTCCTCGCCAATCTGAAGAAACAAGTAGCAGCTTCACACCCACCTTCCTCGCACCCAGGGGTGTGCATTTTCCGTTTACCGCTTTTCCGGATTTACAGGTGTTTTTCGGTAAATTTTTATTTACCGATTTACCGAATTTTCCTCGAAATTTACCGAAATTTTCACCGAAAGGAAAATTGGGTGTTTTATGCCAAATCGGCCTACTTCTTACTCGTAATTCACGTGATTGGCACTGTTATGGCATGCCCTTGGCACCATATCCTTCTTCATCCTTAATTTGTTACTCTTCTTTTTGGAAGTTCGAACGATCTCTTCACTGTTTGTATTATGTGCTTCTTCTTTTCGAGATATGCACTATTACGAGAAATACATATTTTATTTAGAAATGTTAACAGTTCGTAAAGCAGCAGAGTCCTAAAGCAGGTATTTCAGGAACTGAAATAATTCTTTTCGGAGCTCCCGGACACAACACTGAATCCACTGCAGTTCTGGGACGACTTCGCTGTGAAATTATGGTACCCACACCTGTCCTTAGTGGCCAATAAAAACTTTTGCGAGCCTCCTAGCACAGTTGAAGCGGAAAGGATGTTTTCCTCAGCTAGCCTGATTTGAAGTGTCTACAAAAAGGCCTTGACGACAGAAAATTTCAAAATGTTACTCTTCCTGAAAACCAAGGTCTCGCTGATGAGCTCGGTTTAATATGTAAAACTCACTCATTTTTTGCACTATCCTCATGCACTATTGAAAATGAAGCATAAATAGTATTGGTTATTTTTGTTATCGTATGGGATATGTACCAAAGTCGAAGTCAGAATTTTTACCGAATTTTCCGTTTTTACCGTATTTACCGACAAAAAACTTCGGTAAAAACTTTCGGATTTACCGAAAAGAATTTTCGGTAAATTTTTTACCGAAAGTTTTTACCAAAGTTTTTTGTCGGTAAATTTTGATATATATATATATATGTATATATATATATATATATATATATATATATATATATATATATATATAGATATATATATATATATATATATATATATATATATATATATATATATATATATAACTGTTAGTCACTACTAAAGAAAATAATTTGTTGCATAATTATTGCCTCATTACTCATTGATGTACCATCACGTGATCAATTTAGAAATAAATTTGTATATAATCATTTTCGTGTTATGTTATTATGCAATACGCTAGCATCGAGTCCCCCAATGGTGATCTCCACTAAGGGTCTATTTCATAGTGTAGTAGCCAGTAGTGGGCACCACGATTGTAGGATCCCCTACTGGCATAATGCGCTGTTCTGAGCCCCTCCCATCGGAAGGGCGTCGTGCTATCATTTTTGCCCGCGGTCCGAACGCAAAGTGCTGTGATGCAGATTTGCGTTCGGAACGCGCACACTTTCGTACTGACCGCGGCGGTATACTGGTCGGAACGCTCGCAATGGTGCGGTCGGAGCGTTGCCGATCCCGCGTTCGGTCCAATTGTTGCGCGCGGTCGACCCTATTTTCTGTCCGAGTGGGAGTGTGCTGGACGTCACAAAAAGTGTGCAGGACCTCAGTGAGAATGTGCAGGACGTCATAGAAAGTGTGCAGGACCCCAATGGGAGGGTGCAGGACGTCATAGAAAGTACGCAGGACCTCAGTGGAAGTGTGCTGGACGTCATAGAAAGTGTGCAGGACCTCAGTGAGAGTGTGCAGAACGTCACAGAAAGTACGCAGGACCTCAACGGGTGTCACAATTTTAATTACTCATTTCTCAATACAGATGTTGTTGCTTGAAGGAACAGTCCAACCTCGGAATCGTTTTTCTGTTTTTCTGCGCATCTTGAAAACGGTCCCGTGTTGATTCCAATGATGTCTCTGAATCGTACAAGACCCCCCTAGCAACGGAGTTATGGCCCCTCAAAACTTGAGCTGCGGAAGAATGGTGGACGAGTTAGCCGAGGCTTGTAAGTTCCGTCTTTTGCAGCGAGCCGGCCTGAACAAAGCGAGAGGCTATGAATGAAGGGAAGAACGAGGCTACTAATCGGAAGCCATCGCTCATCTGGTCACTGCTGAGCTCAAAAGATTATAAAAGGTGCGTGCCAAAGTGGCTTCTTGTTGTGGGCGCCCCAGGGTGGCTTCCTCCTATAACTCGCTTATTCGGGAGAATTGAGAGCTCGCAATTGACAGGGCTCTATAAGGTGGGCCTACTTCACAATTATGTGGAAATCTCAGATTTCAACCCTGAGCTTGTGCTGTGTCTTTAAGGGCAAGTCAAAACTACACTCCCCGAGGCTAATCAGTCGGATAGGAAGTGCGATAACTTTTTTTTTTGAAAATCCAGGTTGAAACATACTTTTTTTACCACAAAACTGTTAAACTTTTTTCAGGACCTGAGCGGGCGTCAAAATGTTGAAAATTTTTCAAAAAATTTGACCTCCAAGGGTGGACGTAGCTTCGTCGAGGTCCTGGACAACGGTCTGCCTGACCATGAGTGTGCTGGACGTCGTAGAAAGTGTGCACGACCTCAGTGAGAGTGTGCGGAGCGTCATAGAAAATGTGCGGTACCCCAGTAGGGGTGTGCAGGCCCCAATGGGCCCCCGATGGGAGTGCGCAGCACGTCATAGTAAGTGTACAGGTCCCCAGTGGGAGAGTACTGGAGGCCATAGAAAGTTTGCAGGACCGCAATCGGAGTGTTCAGGACGTCACTAAGAATGTAGAGTTTTAAAAAACGAGATTTTATACTTTTTCATGCTAATTCTTTACCTTTTGTAGCGAAGGAAACAGATAGGAAAACGTGTAACTTGAGAAGCGTGCGACGCGTTTTGGCGAGGGCGCGGAACTCCGGAGACATTTCCTTACCAATCTGAGGAAACAAGCAACAGCTCCACATCCGCACCTTCTTTGTTCGTCTTTCATTACAACCGCTCAGTCATTGCGATTTACTAACTTCCATAAATTAGTTCATATACGCTGAAAGTCTGAGCTCATCGAAATCTGCTTCTCAAAAGATAATCATCCACGTACATATTTCATTTATTGAGAACAAGGTCAATTAGTCAATTAGGGAAACAGAGCCTAGAATGCGAGTGCGTTTTTCCTTATCATGACAGAGATGATAATGCGAGAATAATCGCTTGGGAACTTTACAGATTGAAAGAAAGGGCAGTGGGTTGCGACACAAGAGAAGGAGGGACGGAAGGGGTCTTAAATGTGAGGCCGGTAGCAACCGACAATCTGCCGCTGGCTTCTTATGTTCTGCTTTTTTGATCCCACATTTTTATACCCTACGCCCTGCTGAAAATGTCCGGCAGCCTGTTCTGCTCAAGAGAGTCCATGCGGACAGCAACGTTCGGGTAGACGGAAATCAGTCAACTCCGTTTTGACTAATCTGCATCAGCAAGTAGGCGCACGTCAAAGTTTTCTTGAGCGATAACTTCGCTAGGTCTCGCTAGTAATTCAATAATGCGTGAGGGAAAAGTAGCAACAGGGTTGAATTGACGCGCTGATCAAGGAGAAAGTGGAGCCTTTCCGCTTCTCAAAATAGGATCACGTTTTACAGGATGTCAAATATGCTACATAGGCGCTAGGTGGGGTAGACCACGCATAAAGAGCTCTCCTACTGGACAGCTGCTGAGTGGCATACGCGTAACTGTATTTGACAGTATGTGGAAAGCGAAAAACTCATCCAGCCCAAAACTGTTTTGCAGTGGTCGAAGACGTAATGAAACAGGGCGATATTGTTGGAAACCGATACGAAGACATTTTTCTGTACTAACTTCTTTCCATTATAAAATAAAGCATGTGATACTGGTCAATATCACAGCTTCTATGGTAATATCGTTGCACCTTGAGGAATTTTAAGCAAAACTTACTTCTTCACTCGGCCCAAGGTTGTCTTCTCCACAAGGATAACTGGTGGTTATGGATCGTTCAAGAGGTCTTACATGAGCCGTGACCGAAGAAAAAACTTGATGTTTGTTGACGAGAGCCTGAATGAGGTCATGCAAATTTTTACGGCACTGTTCATGACAAACTGTGTTGTTTAGTTTTCGAAGGAAACCGATTGTGGTAACTCCTACAGGCACAGCAGCGTTGAAAAAAGGACCCTGCCCCCAGAAATGGCGAAGTGCGATACCACCTGAAGACTGGGCAATTCACATCACCGTGTACGTCGCGACTTTTTTTTCGCGTTCATTATTATTCTCGCCTCGTGCGGTCAGCTAATTATCTGTATTCAAGAAGAAAACAAGCGAGTGACCTCGTGGCGGGTCCAAATTTAATCTACATACATTCGACAAGCCACCTTCAAAGGTAATCTCGAGTGAACTCGTTTGGCGGGAAGATTTTTGTTGGGAAGTAGTATTGATTTCGGAAACACCGAGATCGCAACGACGACACGATGGCTGAAATGGATGGCGCGTCTCAGAGGGTCACCAGAAACAGCATGAATGCCAAATCAATCGATGACGCAGGATCTCCTGCTGGAATCGCTCTTGCTCTTGAACAGCTTCGACAGGACAAGAGGTTACCGGTATTTTTGAAGCAACTTATAACGCACATTTTCAATGTTCAAGATCAAATGTCACATGCATTGTCGAAAATAGTACAGCTACAAGATCAGTATTCTAATTTGCAGGATGAAATTGCTAGTCTTAAAGGCAGTGGTCGCGCTCAAATATGCTCGTTTTCTTTTCCTCTCTAAACCCTTCTCTGGGTATAGAGTAGTAGAACATATAAGATAAAATCGCGAAAAAAACGCTGTTCTGGAGCCAAATTCGAAGCCTGAACTTTCTTGTCTTTTGATGGTGGACGAGTCCACCCTACATCATCGGCATCGATGATCTCTAATACCAAGAACATCAGCTGGCTTGAAATTGAATTTCAATCAATGAACTTTCGGATTTATGTACACATCTAGTCAAAAACATGGGTTGAAGTGCTTGCTTTCATTGTTCAACTGTTTTATTAGGTAAATTTGCATTTATTTCTTCCTCTGAGTGTCGATGATTTTTGACTGCTTGGCATGAGACTGTGACATTTCTGTGCAGGGGCGCACGAACAGGAAATTTAGGGTCTTAATTACTCTAATTCTAGCCCGTTTTTCACCGCGCTACCTTCATAGTCTTTGAGCTGTTTTATATCTAAGCTGGTTTTTGTAGTTTTTTCGATAACGTTTTTCATCGTGACCACTGCCTTTAAAGGTGCTTTAGCTGAGGCTCAGGCTAAGCTTGCAGCCTCTCCTACTGTAGATGAGCAGAGTGTCCATGTTGTTAGAGACTCCTCTGAGGAAAAGGAGCGCCTGAGATCTATTGTAATAGCTGGTATTAGCGAATCGAAGTCCACCTCTTCTACAGCTAGAGCTTCTGATGATTACACTAATGTGAAAGGAATTCTCGATCACCTTGAGATTGAATGTGTTCCTCATAATGTATATCGTCTAGGAAAAGTCACTGAAGGTCGTGCACTTCTTCTTAAAGGCACAGTCCAACCTCAGGGGTAATATTTGATATTATAGTCCACCCACCGTTTATAAAAACCTTGCCAGGTGCGAGATCTCATTTCGATCAAATAAGTGAGAAACTACCGAGAAAAAGTTGTCCCCGCCCCCAATACCCTAAAAGCATAATCAAGCGTTTCTCAAGGAATAGGGAACCAAAATCCTTGCAAACGGAAAAGTTGGTTTGTGTGGCTATGCTCAAAGGCAAAATGTGCGATAGCACAGCTCTTGCTTCCCTTTTGCGGGGCGGTGTGCGCGGTTAGGCTTTTGGGGAATTGTGGGCGGGGCTGACTTTTTCCCTGTAGTTTCTCACTTATTTGAGCGAATTGAGATCTTGCGCTTGGCAGGGTTGCTATTCACCATGGGAAGAGTATAATATAAAATTTTACCCCTGAGGTCGGACTGTGCCTTTAAGGTTGTGTTCCCTAACACGTATTATCAGAATCTTATTATTAGGAGAGCTGCTCGACTTCGGTCTTATTCTGTTGAGGGGGTGTTCATACGACGCTCACTCACAAAAACGGAGTTGGATCGTAGGAGAGCTGCTTGGCTCGCTCGTAATACTGCTGCTGCTACTGTTCAAGAAATCAGTGATGAATCTATCAATGTCTCTTCTCAGCTTGATAATACAGTGTCAAACCAGTGAGCGTTCCTCGGGCACCTGTCCACATACTAAAATGCTTCTATTGTAATGCGCGTTCTCTCCAGAAAAACATTTCTCCATTAAGGTTTTATATTGAAAATCTACGCTCTGATGTAGTTGTGGTAACAGAAACTTGGCTGAATAACCTCATTGATGTAGAACCTCTAATGGGTAGGCTGAGTGATACGTTTCAATATTTTAGGTGTGACAGAAGCCTTAGGAAGGGTGGTGGAGTCCTCGTCCTTGTTAATAATTCTATCAACGTCCAAACCGTCTGGCATGAATCTGTTCCCGAAGCGTTTGAAATTCTATGCTGTGACCTGAAGTTACTTTTTTTTGCACTAATTTTTTGGACCTGGTTCTCTGTAGCCACGAAAAACTAGTCAAAAATGTTTGCGTGAGATCTCCCGTTGGAACTTCTGCCTATCATTCGATATGACTACTGCTAGTAATTCATCAAAATACTGTTTTCGTAGGTATTACCAGAAAGCTAAGTACGATGTAATTTGTCATTATTTGTTCACTGTTCCGTGGAGATGTTTTCTTGACAAATTACCCAACGCTAACGAGAAATACGAATTTTTCTTAGCGGTTTCGCACGAATGTATCGAAGAATTCGTCCCTGTTGAAAAGGTTGAAGCTAAAAATTGGAGCCTACCGACAAATTTGTGCAGGCTTTCTGAGATTAATGAGAAAGCTTGGGCCAATCTTTAGTCAGATCCTAGCGTGTAAAATGAGCAGCGATTCAAAATTCTTCATGATATGTTTGAGAAACAGCTTAGAAAAGACAATAGATATTTGGAACAAAAAATCTTACAAAGCCCTCGGAAAAACTCATTTTACAAACCTATGAGCTCTAGACCCAAACGATCCTCTCATGCTACAGTGCTTACTGATGAGGATGATAACGCTGCGTCATCGGACTCGTCCAAAGCCTCGCCGCTGGCTGAATAATTCAAAAAAATCCTTTGCAGCCTCGTATACCACTTCTCACTACCCTGGGCTACAAAGTAGTGCCTCTCAAACCGATAGTTGCGTCTGGTTCTACAAAGAGGAAATTTACAATCTTTTGAGTAAATTGCCTTCGTCATATTCTGTTACTCCTGACCACGTGCCTTCGTTTTTCATTCGTAAGGTAGCCGTTGCTAAATCGGCTCCTTTAGAACACATATTCAACTTTAGCTTCATGCACTGTCAAGCTCTTAACAAGCGGAAACATGCATTTGTCACACCTATTCCTAAAAAATCACCATATTCGTTAGTAAGCAACTATTGAAAAATTAGCATCACCTCAATTTTTGCCAGGATCTTTGAAAAAATCTTGAAAAACGCGGTAGTAAGTCATATCGAAAATAACGATTTAATGCCTGACAACCAACACGGTTTCAGGGCAGAGAGATCTTCAAAAACGTTGATGCTAGCGGCTTTAAATGACTGGACTAAATTCGTTCATCGTAGAGTTAACTTCGATATTGTTTATTTTGATTTCGCCAAAGCTTTCGACAGAGTACCTTTTAATGAGCTCATACTCAAACTCCGAAATCTAGGTTTCCATCCCAGAATTGTCAGATGGATCAGGGATTTTATCATTGATATGTAGGACCTTCCAAGTCAGGGTCAACCAGTCCTCCGACGTCTATACTGCGACCATTGGAGTTCCACATGGTGGAGTTTCGTCTCCCATTCTTTTTACGATATATATGTCGGATTTACCAGGTCTTTTGCCACATACCGTGTCATGTAAAATGTTTGCTGATGATATCAAGATATATGGCGAAATCTCGGATACCAATGACGCCACTGCTCTTCAAGCTGCCATTAATGTGATTGGGAATTGGTCGGTTGAGTGGACACTTTCACTTTCAGGCAGTAAGACCAAAGTTCTGCACCTCAATAGTACAAATCGACAGCAGTCCTATTACATCGGGGACACTTCTCTAAAGAGAGTTGAAAATTGTGTGATCTTGGCTTTTCGATTGACTCTTTGAATTTCCAAGAACACTGTGAAATATTTGCAAAAAAGGCAGATAGAACTGTACACAATATATTCCGATCCGTGTCCACGAACTCTGTCGATCATTTACTCCTCGCATATAAGACGTATATTCGCCCAATACTTGAATATGGAACAACTGTTTTCTATCCATCATCTGTACGTAGCCAGAATAGACTTGAGGCTGTACCAAACAGGGGTGGAGTAAATGGGGTGTTAAACGCGAATAAACCGCCACCTCCAAGCCGCCAACATACCGCAACATAAATGCAGTAGAGCCGCCAAATTAACGCGAGCAAACCGCCACCTCCTGGCCGGCTACGACCCGCGACATATGTAGGTGCCACGGTTTGTTGCCGGTTTAACGAAAGCTGCCCTCTGCTTACACATAGATTATGCGTGACCTTCGTCCGCATAAGTATTTTCTACACTTGGACACGAACGACGTTTACGGTGGAAAGACGAGGGGTCGGAAAGATTATACAAGTAATGCTATTTATTTTATTCATTAGGAAGAGCATTCAAAGGGAACTTCGTAATATTTCGCTTGTTCGAAGCACGATCAGAACGCATTTTTTAAAATTTTCCTTGGAAATCTCAATTCTCGTATTTTTTTATGAGCTCCGTGAGTTTTCAGGACCACTCTCGAAATGACATGTTAGGTTAATCATTAGCCTCAATCAATCAAATGCGTGTGATCTGACAAAAGTTTGCATTTGTAGCAACTTTGTTAATGTTTTTTTTAATTTCTTCAAACAAAAGTTTAAAAAAATTCTCCAAAGGAAATTTCGAGCGAACGAAAATTTGAAAATTTCTGGATGAATTATTTACAAGGTGTTCTTGGGAAGGTAACGCTAGGTGCGAAAAAGACATTCCGAAACTCGTCGAGTAATGCATAAATTCAAAGAATGTCCTGCATTCAACTGAAATGGATAGTTAAAAACTTATAAGAATGATGATAAACTAGATAGTCTATTTTCGTTCTTGAAAAAGAATTCAAGTGTTTTTTCGGCAACTGAAGTCTGGCGTCCGAGATTGGGGTAATGGTGTGGTTTCGGTCATTGATGCAGTTGAATTTGTGAAGTGTTTGCCGTCTTCTCAAAATGAAACTAATCCCCCGCCCGCAGTTAGTGCTGAAAATATATAGAAACACTGTTACACACTCATATGCGCATCATGCAAGGAAAAGATTTTGTGCACATATTTCAAGGTAAGAATTTGAAACACTTCGAGTGGCTCTACCAATGCACCAAAGCAAGTGCGTCGCGGACCCTCAAAAAAAAAAAATAAGAGGCCACGATGGCACTGATCTGGCAATGAAAGAGTATTAATAGTATTCGAATCTTGCAGAAAAAGGAGGACAAATACAGTTGGTTTTAGAAACAAGTTCACATTTCTTTCCCACAAAACTCGCCCGTACGCCCCGACTAATGCTGATTAAACATTACTATAGCATCAAATCACTTGAAAATCAGTCGCTTGGATAATTTTCACTTTTTTCACTAAAAAAGTTGTGGAAACCCCTTCGAAACGCGAGCAGGCAAATAATTTAGTACATACTCCTCATAGCTTGTGCTATGCAATGCATTATGAAAATGAAACTAACCTGATAATAGCGAAGCGAATGAATTTCGTAAGAAAATAAACAAAAGCGGGAGAAGTGTCGGCGCTCTCCAAAAAATTAACAGCTGATTGGGAGGGATTGATCAGTGCCACCAAAGAAGACGGCCAACGTATTTCAGCAATGATCCCTGCTTTGTTTTTGATCCCTCATCGCCCGCTTCCCTGGCGGAAGCCGTTAAAAGACTATCCCTTGAAACACCTTTCAGTTTTAAAGATAGGGTGATCTCCTGAATCAAAATGGCTAACAGTGCTATCAAACTTCCTTAACCCTCTGCATTAATTTAAAGGCAGCAGACACGCTCAAAAATGATATCAATTTTATGGATTAAACCCAAGGTCCGAAGCTGTTAGTATTCAGAAATAACGAAAAAGACGAAAACAAATCGACGGAAATTGAGATATAACGGTACGTTCTATATTGGCCCAGAAATGGACGAGTTGTACGGCACTGGCTGAAATAGCGGAGCTAGCAACAAATTTGTTGGGATAACGACGCTAGTGTACTCGTACTGCCCTTTCTGGAACGCTTACGCCGTTAGAAGCCTAAAAAGTAATCAAAAGTGGCTGCAATCGAGCATTGAATACCTGTATGGAGGGGCGGAGCCCGTATCGATGGGCGGAGCAAGGATGATTTCGTGACTGACTGCGGCTCAAATCCGGTAATTTGGACTCGTTTTTAACGCTTGCAACTTCGTGAGGGCTCTTCTAGGGCCTGTACGACCCCGTTAATGTAGTTATCTCAACAACTTTTTCGAGCGTGTCTGCTGCCTTTAACTCGCACTTGCCCTCAGTATAGATGGTCAAAACTGTTCCTACTGTATCTTGCTAACCGCATCCAAAAACTCCTCGGAAGGAGTTTTTCGTTAACCGCCAGTTCCTCTCGCATTTCAGCACTATTTCCGTGCTGTCTGCGAGGGTATGTTAAACGCGAACTTACCGCAAGGATGCCACATGTCGGAATTTTAGAGAAAAAACAGACTTGAAAACGTTTTGAAATCGATATTTTTCGTAGCAAAGGTTACAAGTGTCGCTTTTTCGAGGCGTTTTCATTGAAAATGTAACAAATGCCTACCACTGAGGGATGTTAGGGTGAAACTAGAGCGAATTCTCTCCCAACTATTAGGAGTCCTGCTCAGATTCTGATGTGGTTAAACTCGCGTTTAACGCAAACTCAACGCCTGTTAATTCGCGTTTAACACCCCAATTACTACCACCCCAGCTTCACAAGGAAAATATGGACACGTACACATGGCTATGACTACAACGCAATTCCTTCGGCTTCCTGTCGCAATACTATCTTTAAACTTTCATCTCTAAGTTTGCGCAGGAAGACAAATGACTTGAATGGTCATGATCTATAAAATGATAACAGGCAGAATCAAACTGCCCATCAGCCAATTTTATACTGTTTCCGCTTCTAGTACCAGAGGTGGTGTAAACAAAATCAATTTTACTAGGGCAAGAACTCGTCTACATTCATCGTTTTTCGCACACAGAGCTGGTTTCGAATTCTTGAAACTCTCAAAAAAGCACGTTTTACCACTTTCTTTGGGCGCTTTCAAAAAGCTTCCAGACAGGTTCTTCAGAGACTCATTGGTTTACCTAGTTCTTTGATGTGTTGCCGATAGATGCTATAAGAGTTTTATGTCATTTCTTTATTTGTATTCATGTTTTGAAGCGTGAATTATTCTTCACGTATAATTAAATAAATAAATAAATGCTCGGAGGAAATCCAAGGGAATTACCGTGAGAAAAGCTTTCTATGTTCTCCCTCCAATGAATCGTTTCAAACGTCTTAGTAGTCATGAATTCGAGGACTTCTCTTTCGGAGAGTTTCTGTTTTCCCCTCAATCAAGCGACAACGACCTATTCAGACCTATTCTCCTCGGGAACTTCCGGACCAAAAGGGCAATACCGCGCCCCACGGCGAATTAGGGGGCATCGCGGTCGCGGCACGGTATTGACGTTGTTGAAATCTTGCGAGATAATTTTAGGTCATGTGCCTTTCACATTAATTGTTTTGTGTTTTATCAAGTTTCGTCGTCTCATCTTGTGAGCGCAAGTTTAATTGCTCACGATGTGGGTATCCTTTCTTATCTCACTTATCCGACGAACCTGGTTTTCCCGTTCGCCGGTTTTTCTATTCTTCAAGCTTGAGACTTAAAGAGGAATCGTTCACAAATTCATAGAAGTTTCATAACTCACCCCGTGCTTTCAGCGGCTCTACTTTTTGCGATTATTTGTATGCGCTTTTGTTGTTGTTGGCTTGCCGTCAAGAGGCCCACAATATACATAATTCGCCGTCGTCATCTACCTGCCGTTGATAGCCACTGGAGGTCGAGGAGCCCGATTATATTGAAAAGGTAGCTTAAAGGCAGTGGTCGCGATCAAATATGCTTGTCGTCTTTTCCCCTCTAAACCCTTTTCGGGGTCTCGAGTAGTAGGACCTAAAAGAAAAAAATCGCGAAAAAACCACTGTTTTGGGCCAAATTTGAAGCCTGAACTTTCTTGTCGTTTGATGGTGGACGAGCCCACTCCATATCATCGGCATCGATGACCTCTTATCTCAAGAACATCAGCTGGCTTGAAATTGAATTTCAATCAATGAACCTTCGGATTTCTGTACACATCTAGTCAAAAACATTGACTGGATTGCTCAACTGTTTTTATTGGGTGAATTTGCATTTATTTCTCCCTCTGAATGTCAATGATTTTTGACTGCTCGGCATGAGACTGCGATCTTTTTCGTCGGCGCTGTGCACGTGTGCACGAACTGGCAACTTTGGACCTTAGAAACTCTAACTCTAGGCCGTTTTTCACCGCGCTACCTTCATAATTTTTCAGCAGTTTTCAATCTAAGCTGGTTTTTGTAGTTTTTTTGTTAACGTTTTTCATCGTGACCACTGCCTTTAACATTTATGGGTTTTCTTTACATGCATTAGTTTATTCATCATCCACTGAAACGCTCAAACGTTAAAACACCCCCTCCCTTACTGAGCCTAACCCCTCCTCTGCTGGAACCCGCCAACACATGGTTCATCGGCTGGGAATCCTACGCATCCGATTTTATTCCTCCCAACTTATCCGACTGATCTATTTTTCCCCCATACGGGGTTGCTGTGATTTCTTGCTTGGGTCGTAAACATTAATTGTTCGCAAATCCCAAGAGATTAACAAGCACACTTTCCTTCAGTGATTACTTATCAGTTAATTGTTGTTGATCCGTAAAGTATCCAGCACTGCGAGCGATTCAACGTGAATTCGATTACGCAAATCCAATTACAATTTTTCGCGTTTGCATGGCTTTAGTGAAGGTGTCTCAGCATGGAAACCTCCCCAGTTGCTGCTTACGCACGTCGGATAAAAACATAAGCGGACCATCATATACGGTGCTTGAATTTCCAATGAATGCGACGAATCAGCGCCTATCTGACTGCATCTCAGAAACAGCTGCCACGCCTTTTCCAGGTGTACCCACTGAGCGCACAGGGTAACAAAATGAATGACTCTTGCCCACTATGACCAAGAATCTCATGAGTATGTGGTTGAAATTATTTCCGAAGAGTCTACCGAGAGTTCATTTAAATCTGACAAGAAGTTGTTTGAACTTGAAACGCAGTTGGAAGGACTGATCTCAGTTGTGGTCAAGGAGAGTGTGTTGGTTGGGCGGCGTGCAAGAAAACTAGCCGCGGTGATGGAGCACTTGAAGAGGATGAGCTTCTTTGATTAACTATCCGAAGTTTCTTAGTAATAAGGCAAGCTCTATGATGGAACAGTTGGCAGAGACGATGGTATTGAGGCAGCGATGCTGTTTTCTGTTGGATGCGCCACTGCATGTCAAACCAAGGAGCAAGCTGATGGTGTCTGAACTCTATAAAGGCCCTGGACAGGTTCCTGTGGCAACTCCTCAAGAGAACCAAATGGCTTGCAGGAGGCTATTGGCTGGCTAGTCATTGTAGAGGAAGGAGAATCTCGACACAGAGGAGATATAAGATGTGACCATGCAGAAGGCTAAAAATCCTTTAAAGGCAGTGTTCACGATAAGAATCGTTTTTCTGCTTTTCCGCGTATCTTGAAGACGGTCCCATGCTGATTCCAATGATGTTTTTGGAATCGTACAAGACCATCTAGTAATGGAGTTATGGTCTCAAAAATTGAGCTAGGGAAGCATAGTGGACGAGCTGTCCAAGGCTTGTAACTTCCGTCTTTTGCAGCCGATGTATGCGAGCTGATCTGAGAAAGGAGAGAAGTTGGGAATAAATAGAAGAACGGGCCTATTGATCGGAAACCATCGCTCGTATCACAATCTCGAGCATTCATTTGTTCACGTCGGTGGGCGTGGAAAGTGCATCTGGGGTGTGACGAGCTGACGGGTGTCCAACTTTGGGGCCGTAGGGGACCGTTCCGAGCTCATTTTTCTTAGTTTTTCCAACGTTAGGGTTGAGCTAGGCCCAGCAGCTGCCGATCTCCACCAGAAAATCAGACATGGTTTTATCGTGGACACTGCCTTTAAAGGCAGCAGACACGCTCGCTAGCATAGTCGAGACAACAGCATAAATAGGCCGACACGGCCCCTTGCAAGTCGTCAACGAACTTTGAAGCTCTGGAAACCATCCAGAATGACAATAATTGACAATGTTTGAGCAATCTTGCCTTCCACGCCCGTATTTTCACTCCCATTCGAGTACGAGAATGAGAATCGAAACTTGAGAAAACATGTGATAACTTAGAATGATAGCACTATAAAAGGGAGTGCAGTAGAGAAAAAACTCGATTTACCTCAGTATAACATGTTTGAGCACTGATAAAATCCTCCATTTCAAGAGGTCAGCCAAAGTAGAGCGGCATTCTTGAAAGTGGACGAGAGTCAATAGGTATGCAAACATGTTATACTCAAGTAAACCAAGCTATTTCTCTCGTGCACTCCCATTTGATAGTGCTATCACTCTCAATTATCACACGTTTTCACAAGTATCGATTCTCATTCTGTTACTCGAAGGGGCGTGAAAATACGGGCGTGGAAGGCAAGATTGCACAAACCTTGTCAAATATTGTCATCCTGGACAGTTTTCAGCGCTTCAAACGTCGTTGACGACATAGTACGGGCCGTGCGGACCTATCTATGCTATGCTATGCTTGCGAGCGTGTATGCTGCCTTTAAAGAACGAATCCGTCATTCACGTAGATCCGGAGGTAGTCCATCATCGTGAATTTCATTGTTGAAAAACTTGTGCTTTTCTTCATGATGCCTGTTGTTTTGAAGAAATGTGGGAATGATCTTTTTTCTTTTTTTGTCTCTACTGATTTAGTTGACGTGTATTGGTAGGTTGCCTTTTTCATATGTAGCTTCCAATTCGGAAGACAATATCATAATTTATTGTGTATATGCTAATGCTGCTCTCTAGCTGTTCTTTTTTGGTACCCTTATGCCAGTAACACCCATTAATTGAATAAACGTCTTCGGAAGAAAAGAAAAAATAAACTCCAGCTACTCCAATCTTGGCATATTGATCTATTCGTTACTTATGCTCTCTGCCCTCGAGGTTCGCAGTTGGACAGATTGATTATATTGGCCCGAGCGTTTCGACAGAGATCGTCGTCTTCAGAGGCCTAGAAAGCAGAGCTAGGTTAGAATGTGCTGTCTAGACCACCAAATACTTCCACAGCTCTAGCGTTTCCGATAGCCCCCTAAGTTAGTAATGCGAAAGCCCAGTCAAACAAATCCCAACAACTCACACATTTATCCACCAATAGAGCAGCGTTAACGTCTGCTTTTAACGAAAGACCACCAACGAGTGGGTGTTACAGTGCGTTGTACCATGTGATAGTAGATGATGGGCACACACGCACGCACTGCTAACCGGCCGTACTTAGAGTTCGCAATGTGGTACGAACTGCAAAAGGTCATTAGTCAAGGATGGACTCTCGAAACGGCTGTTCATTGTGGGGTTCTTCTCGTATATCCAGAAAGCTTCCAGAGCCTTTCGCGCTGGAATATCCGTCTCAATTGCCAAAATGCCGCACTTCACTTCAAAATCGTCACCGTTGTGATCTTCAGTTCTGTGCTTGCCCAAAGGTGTTGTAATGACTCTACGCCTTCGGGCTAGATGTTCTCTAACACGTGTAGCAAGCATTCTTCCTGTCTCACCAATATAGGTAGCGTGACATGCTAGACATTCTATCTGGTAGATTACTCCTGCTTTCGAGCAGTCTCCAGCGCTACCATTTTGACAGACAACGCAGCTTTCTGACACACACTCCACATCGTATAACCTATTTCTCACTAACTGATGTTTGATACTGTCATTATGTATGCTTACAAGGACAACTTCGTTGTTCAGCTGTGCCCGTACGATGCTGCGCTGTATTGGTGCACTGAACAGGTAAAAAACAGTAGGTATGCACAACGGGATCTTGTTTTGATGTAAAGGCTCTCTCGGTGTTACATGATGCCTTCTATGTCGGTTGAGTGGGACATTGTAGCCGTTGTTGATAGCTACAAGCGAGGCTAATCGTTTAGATTCTTGGCGCTCACTTTCGCCGGCGCACATCTCCGTCGCTGTACGAAACATGTTACGCACAACCGCTCGTTTCATGGCAGTAGGGTGAGCTGGTTTTGAATGAACCAGGATGTTCTTACAGCTTGGTTTCCTGTACCATGTCACCCGCACGGTGGCTCTGGAGAGGTTTATTTGCGTGTTAAGAAAAGCAAGCCACCCATTGCTCTGATTCTCTCGTGTTAGCCTAATGTACTGCGCCTGCTCGTTCAGTATTTGGAAACACTCATCCATTTCGTATTGTGTTTAAAGGCAGTGTTCACGATAAGAATCGTTTTTCTGCTTTTCCGCCTATCTAGAAGTCGGTCCCATGCTGACTCCAATGATGTTTTTTGAATCGTACAAGACCTTTTAGGAACGAAGTTATGGTCTCTCAAAGATTGAGCTAGGGAAGCATGGTGGACGAGTTGTCCGAGGCTTGTAACTTCCGTCTTTTGCAGCCGATGTATGCGAGCTGACCTGAGTAAAGAGAGAAGTTGGGAATAAAGAGAAGAACGGGGCTATTGATCGAAAACCATCGCTCATCTCACAATCTCGAGCATTCATTTGTTCACGTCGGTGGGCGTGGAAACTGCATCTGGGGGTGACGAGCTGACGGCTGTCCAACTTTGGGCCCGTAGGGGACCGTTCCGAGCTCATTTTTCTTAGTTTTTTGAACGTTAGGGTTGCGCTAGGCCCCGCAGCTGCCGATCTCCATTATAAAAACACATGGTTTTTATCGTGGACACTGCCTTTAAAGGCAGTGGTCGCGTTCAAATATGCTCGTCTTCTTTTCCTTTCTGAACGCTTTTCTGGGTGAAGAGTAGTAGAACCTATAAGAAAAAATCGCGAAAAAAACGCTGTTCTAGGCCAAATTTGAAGCCTGAACTTCCTTGTCTTTTGATGGTAAACGAGCCGACCCCACATCATCGGCATCGATGATCTCTAGTATCAAGAACATCACCTGGCTTGAAATTGAATTTCAATCAATGAACCTTCGGATTTATGTACACATCTAGTCAAAAACATTGACCAAAGTGCTTCCTTTCATTGTTCAACTGTTTTATTAGATAAATTTGCATTTATTTTTTCCTCTGAGTGTCGATGATTTTTGAATGCTTGGCATGAGACTGTGATCTTTCTGTGCACGTGTGCACGAACTGGAAATTCAGGGTCTTGATAACTTTAATTCTAGCCCGTTTTCCACCGCTCTACCTTCATAGTTTTTGAGCTGTTTTTGATCTGAGCTGATTTTTGTAGTTTTTTCGATAACGTTTTTCATCGTGACCACTGCCTTTAAGTTATGACACAGCAGTCGTCGATGTACCTGCAGTACAATAATCGATGACGAGCGAGTACAGGCTCTTCTATTCTACCCATGAAGCATACTGCCAATACTGGTGCCAGTCGCTGTCCCATGGCTAGGCCTCTTATTTGTAAATAGTAAGCGCCTGACCATCTGAATATGCTGCAACAAAAGCAATTCTTGATCGACGTCAGAATTTGCTGTTTGCCGAGTACGAAGGTGTTAATTGTGAGTATATACCTATCGAGCATCTCAGATAGTGCCTTTAGTGCTTGGTCATTCTGAACGTTGGTATATAAGACAGTGGCTTGCACCAGTATTGGCAGTATGCTTCATGGGTAGAATAGAAGAGCCTGTACTCGCTCGTCATCCATTATTTTACTGCAGGTACATCGACGACTGCTGTGTCATAACTTAAACACAATCCGAAATGGATGAGTGTTTCCAAATACTGAACGAGCAGGCGCAGTACATTAGGCTAACACGAGAGAATCAGAGCAATGGGTGGCTTGCTTTTCTTAACACGCAAATAAACCTCTCCAGAGCCACCGTGCGGGTGACATGGTACAGGAAACCAAGCTGTAAGAACATCCTGGTTCATTCAAAACCAGCTCACCCTACTGCCATGAAACGAGCGGTTGTGCGTAACATGTTTCGTACAGCGACGGAGATGTGCACCGGCGAAAGTGAGCGCCAAGAATCTAAACGATTAGCCTCGCTTGTAGCTATCAACAACGGCTACAATGTCCCACTCAACCGACATAGAAGGCATCATGTAACACCGAGAGAGCCTTTACATCAAAACAAGATCCCGTTGTGCATACCTACTGTTTTTTACCTGTTCAGTGCACCAATACAGCGCAGCATCGTACGGGCACAGCTGAACAACGAAGTTGTCCTTGTAAGCATACATAATGACAGTATCAAACATCAGTTAGTGAGAAATAGGTTATACGATGTGGAGTGTGTGTCAGAAAGCTGCGTTGTCTGTCAAAATGGTAGCGCTGGAGACTGCTCGAAAGCAGGAGTAATCTATCAGACAGAATGTCTAGCATGTCACGCTACCTATATTGGTGAGACAGGAAGAATGCTTGCTACACGTGTCAGAGAACATCTAACCCGTAAAAGGCGTAGAGTTATTACAACACCTTTGGGCAAGCACAGAACTGAAGATCACAACGGTGACGATTTTGAAGTGAAGTGCGGCATTTCGGCAATTGAGACGGATATTCCAGCGCGAAAGGCTCTGGAAGCTTTCTGGATATACGAGAAGAACCCCACAATGAACAGCCGTTTCGAGAACCCATCCTTGACTAATGACCTTTTGCAGTTCGTACCACATTGCGAACTCTAAGTACGGCCGGTTAGCAGTGCGTGCGTGTGTGCCCATCATCAACTATCACATGGTACAACGCACTGTAACACCCACTCGTTGGTGGTCTTTCGTTAAAAGCAGACGTTAACGCTGCTCTATTGGTGGATAAATGTGTGAGTTGTTGGGATTTGTTTGACTGGGCTTTCGCATTACTAACTTAGGGGGCTGTCGGAAACGCTAGAGCTGTGGAAGTATTTGGTGGTCTAGACAGCACATTCTAACCTAGCTCTGCTTTCTAGGCCTCTGAAGACAACGATCTCTGTCGAAACGCTCGGGCCAATATAATAAATCTGTCCACCAACGAACCTCGAAGGCAGAAAGCATAAGTATGTAAATAGAAGAAAAATTTAACTAAAATTTTTTTTGAAAACTTTTTTCCTGTCGTCGGGTCATAGTCAACAACTTGCAGCAGGTAAAGTCACCAAGACTTCTGTTGTGTTAGTGAGAACACGAATCTTCTCGAGGATTTGGTTTATTTAGCCGAATTTGAGGAGTTACGCGCTGTCCATTGGGATTGACTTGGCGCTACCTAACGTCTCAAATTTGTCCTGCTTCAAATTCTGTGGCCGATGATGACTGTTCTATTTTTATCGCCCGCAAATCATCCTTCGATTTACACATGGAGGCCACGCGCTTTTATTGTGGCCATACCATACCCTCTTCGCGCTCAACAATACATGAGGCTTCTGAACGTCAATGTGCGAACGTGCCTCGCACTAAATGATCGAGAGTGACCCTTGCTTCTTTCTTCCAGCGCTGTCTCTGTTTCTTTAAACGCCCGTGTAAACGTTTCGAGGGGTCTTTCATTTTTCTGGCTGTACCTCGGTATAATTATTTGCAGGATACTCGAGGACCACAATCGATGCCACGACAGGAGCCGACGAAAGAGAAATCTGCTTGATCAGTGCATGTGCAGACAAGGACCCAGTAGCAAGATGTGTGAGGTTGGCGCACACCTGGAAGGATGCTTGTAAATGAAAATGAATGAACGAATGGACGTGCTCCAAGATACCTTTGTCCACTGAAGATCTACCACTACGGATTTCATTCCAGCAATTTCGAACCATGGAAAAACACCCGTAAGAGTCACTGGAAATATGATTGAAATAGGAAGTTCGCTAACATGCAGAGCACTCTAGGCAACTCAGTTGAAAATACGCAATTAGCACGAAAAAAAAAAGACTATGCCCGAAACAGAGTAAAGTGCTAATTTAGAGATGAACCAGTTTCATTCACAGAATATTACCAAGTAGGTCATCAGATTGAAAGAAAATACTCCTTTTTACTAGGGAACCTCGCATGGTTTCCCACGTATCAGGAAGCTAATGAATCTTTTCTAGTCAACTCTGACCCGCTCTCGTCGAATCCGAACTCGTATTTTGCTACGGACATCTGCGAAAAAAAGTTATTGCCTGACAATGTTCGTATTTCCTGCAGCTGAGCTGAACGTGACCTTTGCAGTTCTCGGATGAATTTGGCAAAAAAGTTCAATGAAGGGTTAGTTGACGTACTGAGCTTGAAATCTGATTTGGTTCCTTGAAAATAAAAATACGCTAAGGATCTATAAGTTACCGATTTGAAAAGGCTAGAAGTCTCTAATTTATGGTTAAGCTCCCTTTTTTCGATAAAAAACGCGCATTAGTGTTAGGAAAATCTGGAAACAGACTTCACAATTGTGTTCAGCGCCCAAAACTACCACACTGAGCAAATTTTGGTTGGATGCACATTTTCCAAACTTTTTGCAGAGACTGATAGCGCTTTGGACTTGTACGAATTTTCGGTGGGGCGTTTATTTATACCTGTGAAATCGTTTAAAAAAATGCTCCAGATTTCACTCAAAATCCTTCCAGGTTGGTTATTTGGGACGCTGATCACGAATTTGCGGTTTATTTGTAAATTTTCCGAAGTTTTCGACTTGATCCGTTCAAAGCTCCTCATCGGGGGAAAATTTGATGGCGAATCGCGACTTTTGACGATTTCCGGTGTGCTACGATAGATATGGCTCAAATCGTTGCTCTGGGGCTTACTTGCAGTGCTAAACACGAATCTGCAATTCGTTTATCGATTTCTGATAGATTACGGTAGGTTACTGTGGGTATACGGTAGCTTGGTCAAAGTCTCAGATTTGGCTCAAAATTTCTCTGTGGGTGTTATTTGGGACGCTTTTTCGATTTTCAAAAAAACTAAGGTGGGTAACGCCAGTTGAAAGGCATTATGCCTACCGTAACCTACAGCACCAGTAACTCGCGACAAACATACCCCAGATAGGCGCTCAGCTCCCTGAATAACCCCCAGTTGAGAGTTTTGAGCCGAATCCGACAAAACTTTTTCAAACACCCTAAAAAATGGCTGATGGGTACCCTTACCTTTTCGCAAAGCTTCAAAAACGCTTATATTTTCGTTCAGCTGTGTTTGTAGCAAAATCCGATATCAGATTCGGAGATTGACCAGAAAACATTCACCATCTTCTAAATGGTGGAGATGGCCCTGCGAGGTTCCCTAGTTAGAGTATTCAGAGTAGCGACCTAACAGTGCAACTGTGTGAACCTACAAGAGAAAATGAAAAAAAAATGTATACCCATCGGCTCGCTGCTCCCAACAATCACTGCAGCATCCTCTACAGTGTAGCACTGATCACTTTCTCCAAATTGCGAACATTCGCATAGATTTTTTGCGGCATTCCGGGAGACCTAAAATGTAGTTGTTGGCGCCAAATATATAATTGCGACAGATTGTAAGCCTGGATTGGAAAAGCTCTACTGTTCTTGTGAAGGGTCACTCCCCCGTTGTGCCGCTGGTAATGTTCCCAGAAATGAGATGTTTTCGTGTTCGCATTTTAAAATACGTTGATACTTTTTAACAACGTTTATGACAAGGTTCAACTGTGTGGAACGGATATTGTCGTGTCATGACTCGGTTCCTGTCAACTCACTAACGGTTTCTTACAGATGTGAAACTAATGCAGTGAGTGTAATTAAATCTAAGTCATCGCATTGTTTAATTGAATATAATTTCAAGCGCGAAATAATTCACATCATTTCACTTTATTAGTTATGACTCAATACCAGTTATGTTTCGCTATGTTTAAAGCACTCACCTGTCCTAAATAATGTTGTATGAACAATGTCTTGCATTTTTGTGGTACTGTGAACAAGGTCAAGCAACCCGTTGGACAAGGTGCGCTCGCTGTTGGGACCCCTCCACTCGTGGCGGAGCTTTGCGACCCCTTCCCTAACAATGGCCCAGATTCAGGGTAGGCCCCTCCCAATTTGCTGGAGACAAAGGCTCATCGAAATTCCAGTTGATCAAATAGTGAAAAAGGTTTATTTTTGGCCCTTCTAGTGTCGAATACTCTACATTGCGCTGATGGGCCGTAACTCAGCGGCTCGGTAAAATGGACCCAGTAATGAAGTAGAAAAAAGCAAAGCCGCTTATGTGGAGTGAAAAATAGAGAAAAATTAGAAAAGTGGTGGGAAAAGAGCGTTTTTTCAGTGGCCTCTGCGACCTTCTTTTGACTTCTGAAGACGGCAGTTGGGCAAAAGGTGCATATACTGATTGGGTATCGAAAACTGCAATAGCTAAGTTTTTTTCAGAAAATTTTTTGAAGTTTTCGCCTCAACCTGTGGTGAAAAAATAGTGAGGTATGATTTTTCATTTCATTTATTTGTCAATCCTAAGCGATGAACAGAAACATAAAAGTAATTGATATACACCCAGATTGACTAAAAAAGAAGCTCAAGCAAACTAAGCTTCTCGCCTACAAAAACAGTGCCTCTATTTGAGATCAATTTTTTTAAAAATTCCAGCTAATGTATCTTTCGCTAAACATCCAGCCGGTTCATCTTTCGCCCGACTGCCGCCTTCCAGAAGTCGAAACAAGGTCTTAGGCCATTGTTATACCCCACTACAGGCCTGTCGCGGTCGCAGAGCACTGCTACGTCGCTGTCGCTGAGGGCCAGCCGTCGCTGTCGCTCAGGGCCAAGGAACACCCGGCACGATGACGGATTTGGCTGGGTCGCTGTCGCTGACACCTGTCGCAGTGCACTGCACGGCGACGGACGGCCGCGACAGCGACCGATTACCGCACGGTTTCCACATTTCAGGCATGACATCCCCTTTCGAGCCAGCGACAGCGACAGGTGCTGCAAACTGTTCCTGCGATAGCATTTTTGTACTGTGTAGGCCTGGTCCCGGCACGATTCGTAACAGTTGACCGCACCTGTCGCGGTCGCAAACTTTAGGTATAACAATGGCCGTATAGGCCATTTGAAAAAAAAACGCCCTTATTATACCACTTCTCCAACAGGCAATTTTTTTCCTTCAACATACGCGGGTTTCTTCTTTCTATTTAACTACTGAGGCCGGATTCATCAATTATACCCCTAGTATAATTGTACCCCGGGGTAAATATACTCCATGATATATTTATTACCCTATACCCACATCGCGTGATTCACAACGTGATGAGCAGCCGTGGTATAATATACCACTGGTATACGGTTGTGTGCACCAGGTAAGTGCATTAAGAAGAATTATTTCTTTCGTTAAGCGCTAATCGTTAATTTTCGTTAAAATACCGCGTTAACCCGTTAATGCGTTAACACGTTGAATTTGCATTTCGTTAAACCATTAAAAATAAAAACATTACCACGTCGAAAATCAACAAATTATCAGATCTCCCAGATCGATCATTGCTATGCAGGGCTCGGCGCGGGATAGGGCCCCACAGGGAGGTCTGAGCTCCGGAGGGGATGAAGGGCTTGGGAGATGTCTGGCCTTCGGAGGAAGACCCAATGGACAATTGTGTATGTGAGTGAAAACCGTCCGGAGCAGATTTTTTTCACATGGATATCAACAATGCATTGCGATTTGACTGAAATGCTGTTTGGACTGAGTTGCCGCAACTCAGTCCAAACAGCATAAGAAAGTTTAGGGTGAAGTCATAGTGAAGGTGTTCCCAAAATGATAGACAAACATATGAATCCTCAATGTGAAGTGTCTAAAGCAGTTTGCCCACTAAATGCTGAATGATTTCTGTGAAAGATTTCTATTAGTCAGTACAGTTGATATTTGAGTTAAGCGTGGTCGATTTACCTTGTACAAAAACTTTCCTCGTCTAAGATTGAGGACGAACACCGGTACAATATCAGGGCCAACACCTCTCCCAGGTATGGTTCCGCCGGAAGTCGGCAATTTTGAAAACTAGGAGTCACGGAAGTAGTATATTTGATTCCAGCGTGGTCGATTTACCCTTTGGTGAGTTTCAGCGTCTCGAATGAACGCCGAAGACCGCTACACTGATAGAGGGAGAAGACAAAAAACATCCATTTCACGAATCTAAACTAGGGTTTTAAAACTACAGTAACTCAAGTTTTAAATGACATACCTGGAAAATCCTAGCTTTAGGAAACTGCACTCTGTCCCCTACCGTTAGAAGCCTAGGGCACCTCTGGAGTGTGCCCTTTGTAAAAATTTTTCCTGTTGAGGGTTCAGCGTCAATATTCGCGATTTCTCAGTACTTACTTTGTTAGATGTGGACCCACAGTGCATTTTAGAGAAGAACCCACAACAGGTAAATGTTCTTCAATGGCACTCTCCAGATTTGCGGATGGTTGCAAACGATAGAGTATAAAGTCTAGTTTCTCAAAGCCAGGATTTTTTTCCAGATAACTCATTTACTACTTAACATCGGTATGGATCGTGAAGAGACTTTGCATTCACTGTTGAAGGTGGGCGCCAACTCGGTGCACCTCTGTAATAGCATATGGCACCGAGTTTGCGCCAACCTTGAACAGTGAACGCAAAGTCTTTCACGATCCATGCCGACATTAACTCATAACCTTTTAAAAGCCGCCTTTTTTTCGAAGACTTGCACGTTTTTTTTCTTCGACGTCTACGAGTGCAGTGTAGCGCCCCTCACTGTCGACCTCAGACGGTGAAACTTCGTATACAGGGTAAATAACCACGCTGGACTCAAATATCCTACTCTAGTTTTCAAAATTGTCGACTTCCGGCGGGACCACACCTGAGAAATAGTGTTCAACCTCCATCCTAGACGGTGAAAGTGTATAAAAAGGGTAAATGGACCTCGCTTGACTCAAATATCCTTCTCTCGTCATTCGTACTTTGCATAACTATGAACTTCGGACAGGATCGACCTCCCACCCCCTCAAACATCCGCATTTTATTACACAGCACAGGCTGTAATCAGTTACAGCGTAGTCCACCAAGAGTTGCACATCTACATAATTACCAATGAGAAGTGGTTGGTCGAAGATCGATGTGCTTGAAACTCATGACAGCACAACCGCTCTCGCTCAACCGGTGGCGAGCGCTTTGCATAGGTATTCATGCATATTGATCTTCTGCAGACCGCTTCTCATTGATAAGTAAATGTACGAAATTTGCTGAACTGTACTATATATATATACACTTTTGCACTTTCAGCCCCTCTCTGCATAGATGCGATGGGCGCTGTTCTATGCTCTCGTCCTCGCAAATATCCACATTTTTTCGCATAGCACTGGCTTCCACATTTTAATACCACAAGAGTAATTCTACTACAATCAAACAATAGAGGCAAACCTGCTAGATAAACACTGTTTGAACACATTAGCTCGAAATGGGCGGGAGGAAGAACGCGGTCCAATTTTGTCCTACTCACGCTTCTGGGGGGGGGGGTGTGAGCGAAATTGGCATTGGAGTGGTGGTCTGAGCGAAACTGGCCGACCCGCACCTCGTGCAATACCCTGTTGCCATAATTCTACAACAATTAACGAACTGTAAATTAACGTGATTACAAGACTTTTTCGTTAAGCGTTAATCTTTAATTTTCGAGAAAAAACCGCGTTAACCCGTTAATGCGTTAACACGTTAACGTTATAACGCACAGCCCTGGTGCGCACACACGGCAACGCGCATTATTGTCTTTTGCCGAACGCTTTTTGACGGCGATACAAAACAGAAAATCTGCAACCGTACAGTTAAAAACAACAGAAAAATCCTGTAGATAAAGTGTGTCAGAATGAGACTGGCCGAATATGCGGCCATCGCATGTGTCGCTCTCGGACGAGTGTTCAAACGGCTGCCAACCCCCCCCCCACCCTCTCTCGGCTGCAGAGCTGATTGATTGCTTGCTGACAGTCGCTGCCGGCCCCGTTCTTTGTGAATGGCTGCGGGGGAAAGCTCTCTGTCGTTTCGCATGCTCGTCCGAGAGCCTCGCACACGAGAGCCGTCTGCCACGTACGACGGCCGCATGGTCAGGCAGTCTCATTCGGACACACTTTATATGTAGTGCTTTCCAAATGGGAAGTGAAATTGAACGAAATGGCCCCTCCGGACGAACCATACATGTCTACAAGTACATAATTCTGGCGTATAAATCGGAAATCACCTTCAAGGCGCGCTAGACTGTTCTGAATAGAGTTTTTCTTATTTACCTTTTGCGTTTTCCTCATATCAATTACGGAGATCCGAGAGCTTTTCAGAAGAAAAAAGATTTCAACTCGACTATGGTGATTACCAATTGTGCTGATCAAGGATGTTAGGTTCACTTTCCCGAAAGTTCTCATTTTTACTTATACGCAGAAATTTAGGAAAGTCTACTTTTTTTCGTTCCATTTATAGATTTGAAGAAAATAACGGAGCAACAAGGAACCTAAACACACCACACTTTAGGTGTAGAAGAAGTGATATCCTCATGGTCTAGAATGCTCTACGTTCGTTTTGTATGTTGATAAAATATTTATCATAAATCCTTATCACTCACTCGTTTTTTTTTCGTGTTGAACAGAAAGAGGTTCGATCTCAAATATTATCGAGTCGATTGTCGGTGTGGTTTGAGTCGAACGCACACGGGCAACCCACTTGCCCAACTATATAAGCTGCTTCCGAATGAGAATGGCTGCCCACGCGGCCGGCGTGCTTGGCAGGCGGCCGTCGCTTTCGCAGCTCTCGGACGAGCATGTGAAAAGTCCCGGCACAGGGGCTCTCTACACACCGAGAGAGGAGTTGTCTCGCCTTTCGCGGCTCTAATTCCACTCGGGACCACTTTGTTTGCGTTGAGTAGCGTGACGTTTCGAACTGCAAAAACTGGACAACTCCTCCCTCTGTGTGTAGAGAGCCCCTGACCCAAAAGTCCCCACCGCCATCGACTACGAACGGGGCCGGCACCGGCTGGCAGCAAGCGCTGCGCCGATCAATCAGTTCTGTAGACGGGGGGAGAGGGGACGGCCGTCATTCAAATCCAACACTCGTCCGAGAGCGTCACATGCGACGGCCGCCTGCCAAGCACACCGGCCGCGTGGGCGCCATTCTCATTCGGGCACACTTTACCTGAGCAGTGGAGACTGATTTGAATAAACATAAAAGTGCAGATGCGACAATAGGGCAGAAACGGAGAGGAGTGATAGAGAAATGAGCTCAGGAAAGCTCTCCAGGATGTGAGCATGATCATCAGTAGTAGCACTTCCGTCGAATGGTTAGCACTATGTAACACTGATAGGGGAAATTTAAGAGTATATGATTTGACAACCCTACCGCTGGCAGCGGGCTCCACATGCTATTTTCCCTTTTTGGGGTGAACCGCACCCCAACGCTACAAATGTTTTTGGTACTGATACCGTACGGGATACTTTATCGTGAGTTTCAAAAAACCCCATACATTGCACAGAGGCGCTGCCGTCCAGCACACCAAGGCATCTGGTCCATAACACTATAGGATCTGCACCTAGGGAGTTAATGGAGTCTTCGGCCACAACCCACAATTTCGCCACCCTTAACTGTCGATAGCTGTCGAGTGATGTCCAAAAAACTGCGCTATCCAGACTTATGAGCTATTTCCATGCACCGTTCGCTGATTTGCAGGGAACTCGCCGCAAAGATAGACCCGTCATCAACGTCGGAGAGTATATCATCTACTGCCAACGCTGATGATAGGGGAGTGGGAGGCTGTGCAATAGCTGTAAGGAAGGACTTCAGTGGAATGGTCAAGAAGTTCGGCTCAACGTCGTGTGGGCGTGCATTCGTAGGACTGTGGGATCACAGAGGATTTAATCTGTGGATACTGTGCGTTCATGCGCCCTCTAAAATCGCCGAAGACAATTCGAAGGACACGTTTTATAAGGAACTCAACACGTTGCTAGCCAGGTTACCTCGTCAACATGCTGTTGTCGTGGGGATTAAGGCAAATGCGAACATGGGGCTTGATCAGGGAGCAAACAATGGACAATGGCTATCGCCTTGTCGGCTTGTGTGAACGCAGTGGTCTGTTTATTGCATGGACATTCAAAAGGAATCATCGCCGTCATCAACTTATGTAGCAGGGACCAACCCAGCTATCTCCAGAAGAGCAGCGGAAGCGGAAGATGACAACTTTGAAACTACAGCTCGACTATGTTCTGACGAGGAATATTTGAGTATCGGACATTCGAAGATCTAGAGCTGTGTGGGATGTCGCATTCGATTCGGATCACCGTCCAGTTCTGTTGAACTTCACTGCGAGGATTCATAAGAGGAAGCGAGGGGCTCAACCTCTCAAAAGAGGATTGACATGACAAGTCTCAGAGATGAAGAATGCAGAAGGAAATTTCGGCCAATCGTTTCTATTCACATCGGAGTACGGACAAAGAGGAATTTTTGCGACGCGAATTCTTTCGTCAAATGCATCCAGGTCGCTTCGAAGGAGGCACTCCCTGTTGTACAGCCTAAGAAAAAGTACGCCTACGTCTTAGCGAAAACAACGTCTATGGTTAGGTCCGTCACTTGTTTCCTCAAAAAAAACATTTAAATCCAAACCGCGGCTGACGCCGCTGTTTAAATCTCACCAGCGGCTGGTTAGGACCTAACTATACCTACAACAAGGTACGTGCTCTCCGAACTGCAGGAAACTTCGTAGAGGAAAAGCGTCTGAGGAGGAAGTTGCGTCGGCAGCATCGAGGTGACCGCGAACGTGAGTGGACGTGTAGAGTTGTGGAGTTGGAGAAGGCTTGGGAGGAGAAGAATCCGAGGAAAGCCTACACGTTGCTGCGACAATATAGCGGCAAGATGATGAGATGTTCTCCTGTCCTCAACTCTACAAATGGAGTTGTAGCTGGTGATGCGACGCTGCCAATATGGAAGGATTACTTCAGTTCACTACTGAATCGTCCAGCGCCATCAGTACCTGAGCTCCCGCATGTTCAGAGAGCACATTACGATGTCAGTGAGGAACCGCCGACTGAGCCTGAAGTTTTGGACAGTGTCCGGAAAATGAAGAATGGAATGAAAACATCACTGCTGAAATGTTGGAAGCTCCTAAACCTTCTTTGATCGGTGAAATGACCAACACCATCCATGCCATATGGATGAGCGAAAGGATGCCTGATTTGTGGAGACATGCGGTCATCGTACCTCTTCACAAAAAGTTATCCGTCACGGAGCCCAAGAACTATAGGGGGATCTCTCTACTGCGTTTCATGTACAAGGTTTTATTTTTTTCATCGAGCGGCTTATCAAACGTCGTGAAGGAACGACCAGAGATGAGCAAGCCGGTTTTCAACCTGGAAGGTAGACCATCGACCAAGTGTGAAAAGAATAATTGAATCGTGGCAGCGGTAATCGAAGTCATTACAGCTTGCTTTTTTAGACTTTGAAGCCGCGTTCGACTCTCCTCATCGTAGTCGATTGCTCAACGCTCTGATAGCCGATGGAGTCCCGGAAAAGTATATTCGGTTTATCGGGACTTGAACGAAGTAACAACAACAGCAGTTCGTACACCTGTCGGATTTACATCAGCTTCTGAGGTGAAAACAGAAACAGGGCAAAAAGCTGCAGCAGGACCTTTTCTTTTCAACTTCGTCGTTGATGACATCATGCGTAGAGTTGCTGAACAGTTTCCTGTAGAGGTGAAACTAACACCATCAAAACGCTCCTTTGTCCACCTGGAGTACGTCGACGACATCGTGTTATTCGCTGAAAACAACACAAAACTGCAAAGGATTGTGAACCTCGTTCCGAAGTATGCCGCAGTCTATGGACGCTGTCTTCGTCCCGAAAAATGCAAGCAGATGTGGATCTCTCAGAGGCCTCCAACGGGAAGTTTGTACGCAATGACAACGTATCGAACTTGTGGATGATTTATGTTATTCGGGTTGTTTGCTGAATAACGATGGTAGTGATGCAGCGGATATTCAACAACGATGTGCGAAAGTAGCATCTGCATTCAATTCTCTATCCAAGTGTTTGTGGTCTACCACCATTGCGAAGAAAGTCAAGTTGCGCGTCAGCCTGGTTGCGCTATTCAGCCTATCATGATGTACTGATCGGAGACGTGGGCAGCACCGAAGACGCAGAAGAAACGGTGGATTGCACGGAGAGGAAGCTTTTTAGGCGTTTGCTTAGGTATTTCTGGCCGGGTGTATGCCACAACAAAGATCTTTACAAGGAAATCGATGCAGTACATCAACGCTTGACACGAGGAAGGTGCCAGCATCTTCCAACGCCATCTCAAGCAGCAATGGAAAGTTGACTTCGACTGTTCGGGCAAATGCTAAGAAAAACGCTGGGTCGTCTTATACAACACGCTCGAGAAATGCTTCCAAATCCTGTCTAGAAACGGCCACCTGAACGTAGGTGAAAGTTCTGGACGGATGTGGTTAAAGAGGATTGAAGTCACTCGGCAACGAAGGTCAGGTGCGATGTTTTCTTTTGCAGGAAATGCAATAGTGACGGCACACTTCGTTGAAGACGCAAAGTGACCGCGTCAGGCGGAAGCCAGCCGATTAAGTCAGGGAAGTCACGGATACTGCGACAGACTTGTATCCTCTAGAAAAGATTGAAGCATGCCAACTGGCAGCTACATATCCACCGTTCGACGTCCAGTTATCTAGGAAAATGAAATATGTATGAAAAATCAGCACTGACACTGATAATCCTACGACCTCTCAATGACAACTATAGACACCAAAGTTTCTCAAGTCATTTTAAAGGCACAGGACACCCATAAATTTAATTTTCAGATTTCATGTTTATCTTGGAGAGAGTCACACGCTGATCACCGTGGTATCTCTGATATCGTCCAAGACCCTTTTAAACAGAGTTATGACTCTTCAAAGATGCTTAGATTTTCAGGGTGAAAAATTGGTGGACGAGTTGTCTCAGGTCTGTATTTCTCTTCATTCGCAATCGTTGCGCGAGAGCGAGTCAGGATAAGGAGACAATCTGGAAATGGACTGAAGAACGAAAAGTGGTGGGGATTCATCCATCCATCTAGCCAATATTGAGTTCGGAAATCTGGTAGGGGGTGTGGCCCGCGGTGGTGAGGGAAGGAGGTCGGGCATGTGGTGGTCGCCTAAATCTCGCTTATTTGGAGGAATTGAGGTCTCGCACTTGGCACGTTTTAATTGGAGAGGTCTACTACACAATAAAATGGAAATCTCAAAATTCATGTCTGAGGGTGTACTGCGCCTTTAAAAGCAGCAGACAATCTCAAAAATGGTATCGATTTTATGACATAAATCAAAGGTTTGGAGCTGGTTGTATTGGGGATTGAAGAAAAAAACGAACGAAAACTGTGTGCAAATAGAGGAATAGCGGTTATTTTGTTATCAGGTTAAAGTGGACGAGTTTTACGGCGCGCGGTTGAAACAGCGAATATTAGCAACAAAACGGTTGAGATAGAGGAGCCGATATACAGTTGACCGCAATGTTAAAAGGACATGGTGTGGTTGCGAACTCGCACTAAAACGACGGTAGAATCTGGCACTCTGCCAGATTTCGTCATCGATCGGCGCCACAGCTGATATTCTCGTGAGCAGAGAGACGACTGTTGGCGCCGATCGATGACGAAATCTGGCAAAGTTCCAGATTCTACCGTGGCTTTAGTGCGAGTCCGCAACCGCACTATGTCCTTTTAACATTGCAGTCAACTGTACTCTCACAGCCTGTACTGGAACGTTAACCTCGTTGGAAGCATCAAAAACCAGCCAAAGGGATCGTATTAGTACTATCAATCTGGACGAGTTTGTATTTTGGGGCGGGGTTGCAGAAGCTCAGGGGCGGGGTTGCAGAAATTTTTTGATTTGCATTGCTGAAATTTAGTAGTTTTGACTCGTTTTTGACGCTTCCAACGGCGTTAGCAGTCTACTTGGAGCCATGCGAAATCAGAAACGTAGTTATCTCAACAACTTTTTCGAGCGTGTCTGCTGCCTTTATGTAGATTCATAGTTGTTGCGGCTTTTTTCAACCGCCTTTTCTTGCCCCAACAGAGTTTTTTTTTGATAACGTGTAATATACATTCGAGGGTAGATTCTTCCTCTATCAATCTCTAGTTGCAGCTTTTCGCGAAATCCAATTGTGTTTAAATCTAACAACCGAAATCGGGGTCGTCTAAGCGCTGAATACATGACCTGTTTCAACTTTTTTCAACAAGACTTATTCCTCAGAAACGATGCAAACATTGATCGAAAAGATGGTCGACCCAACAGGCAAAGAAGAAGCGGTCCTTCGATGCAACTCACGCTTTCACATCGGTCACTAAGTCATCCCAACGTTTCTAAATCTAGTTCGGTTACCAGTTTTTCATCGAGCGATTGAGCCAGTTTTCCGTGGAAGCTTCGGTCGCTTAAAGGCAGCATACACGCTCGTAAAAGTGATTGAGATAACTACGGAGACAGAATGGTATGGCCCATATTACAACGCCTACGCATTTTGAAGTGTGAAAAACGACCCACAATGCCGCTAAGGTGCGTCCGAATGAGAATGGCGGCCCATGCGGCCGGCGTGCTTGCTAGGCGGCCGTCGCGTTCGCCGATCCCGGACGAGCATGCGAAAAGTCCCCACCGCCATCGACAACGAACGGGGCCGGCTCCGGCTGGCAGCAAGCACTGCGCCGATCAATCAGTGGGAGAGGGGACGGCCGTCGTTGAAATCCAACACTCGTCCGAGGGCGACACATGCGACGGCCGCGTGGGCGCCATTCTCATTCGGGCACACTTTACCTGAGCAGTGGAGAAAAGAAAAGTGGGCAAGCCGCTTTGGGCAAGTCCGGCCCCTTTCCGCCCCTCGAGGTAAACAGTGGAACACTCCAGATCGTGAGATGAGCGATGATTTTCGATCAAAAGCCCCGTTCTTCCCTTCATTCTCAACTTCTCTCTTTACACAGGTCAGCTCGCATACATTGGCTGCAAAAGACGGAAGTTACAAGCCTCGTACAACTCGTCCACCATGCTTCCCTACTCAGAACTTTCCAGCCCAGCTATTTCCGCCTTATAAGTATGTAGTGTGATAGCATCATGCTACATATCATAAAGACGCAAATACCTAGAACGAAAGACACACGTATCATTCCTCAAAGGCGCATGTAACAAACGCTGAACACGCAGTACTCAGAACTTTCAAGCCTAGCTTGTTGCGTCTAATCAGCCCGATTCCTAGTTGCATGCGTCTTTACAGGGTCGAAAACGTCATTTCTTGTCACTTGCACGTTTGAAAGACGCAAGTAACATACGAGGGGGCGTGCATGTTAAGTGCGTCTTTTGGAAGAGACCACAAAGACGCGAGTAACAAACCGTTTAGACGCAAGAAAGCTACTCAAATTGTTTATGACGAGTGCGTCTCTCACAACTGATCGATTTCTCGTCGACAACCACTGCATTTCACCTTTCCCCGATTAGTTCATGTGTTTCGCTGATAAGAAAACTTTTCATTTTGTTCGTGATTCTGCTGACTATATTTGCTTTACTCTCTCTCTCTCTCTCTCTCTCTCTCTCTCTCTCTCTCTCTCTCTCTCTCTGTATGAGTGTACGTGTGTATATATGTGCGTATGCGATAGTATACATGTGTGTATAAGTGCTTAACATCGGCATGGATCGGGAAGAGACTTCGCGTGCATTGTTGAAGGTTGGCGCCAACTCGGTGCACCTATTTTATAGCACATGGCACCGAGTTTGCGCCTACTTTCAACAGTGAACGCGAAGTCTCTTCGCGATCCATGCCGACGTTATATGTGTATGTGTGTATGAGCATGTGTGTATGTATGTGCAGGTATGTAGAGTTCGCGCAATCATTTTAGTCTGATGAATGGACGGGGCTGCGACGGTAGATCACCCCGCGCGAATCGAAACACCATTCTCCAGTGAGGCCACCGACCCCGCAAAGCCAGCCGCCTGGTCCATGCGTCAGACTAAAATGAAAACGGAAACCATATATAGCCTAGACCCCTCATTTTGAGGCGGTCAAGATAAGTCTTATATATATAGGGCTTCTCATGTCAAAATCTCCTCATCACTAATATATTCTGCCATGACCGACCGCTCCGCTGCTTACTCCGCTCGGACTCATCCGAGCAAGCTAGGCTATATTTATGTGTGAAAATGTGAGTATGTGTGTGTAGAGTTCGCGTAATAGTGTTAGTCTGATGAATGGACGGGGCTGCGACGGTAGATCACCCCGCGCGAATCGAAACCCCATTCTTCATTGAGGTCGCCAACCCTGCACGGCCAGCCGCCTGGTCCATGCGTCAGACTAAAATGAAAACGGAAACCATATGTCGGTCGGGCTGTTTTCTGGCTGGCTACAGCCGATCGGACAACTATGACAGGGGCCTTGGGCGTGGTGTGCACTTCCACCGGCGAGCTTTTCGGCGAAAAGTGAAGCAGTGGGGCGGGCCTCTCAAGCATCCACGCCGCTCCGCTTTGTAAGCGGGCAGCGTCAAAACAAGGCGGTAGCTTACGACTGCTGTCTTGTGCTTACTGAAATCGGGACATTTTTTGCTCCTATACATGCCTTTCACACATCCTGGGATTCGCAAGTATTTGCGGTGTTTGTGAGAAATAAGGAAACCGCGGAGGTGTAGACGACGAGTAAACTCGTCCGCGCGTACATTAACGCTTTGTCAGCGTCAAATCTAAAACTCAAAATCCACATATTACATAGAAAATTGAGCGATCCGCAATTTCACGCTCTGAAATTCGGTTTGAACTTACGTAGGAAACCTGATTCTCTCTGGTATACAGCGCAGTGCAAAAGTATAGGTCCACTATAAATTTCGCATTTCCGCTAAATTACGATTTGCGCTTCACGAAAATGCAAAATGCAGTTACGCACAGTTACGTGTCCACGGTGAATTTCGTCTCCCGTCGAAAATTAAAACGATCGGTAGCTCACTGCAGCATCAGCGTTGAAAACGTACAGAAACGGGTCTAGAAGAGCCCTATGAGGCCATAATTTCGCTCGAGCGAGACTTCTTCGCTCACGGAAGGCCTTGCGCGAGCAGAATTATGGCCTTATAAGAGCTCTTCTGGGTCTGTTTCTGTTTGATTTCTCAGCGCTATTGTTCCAATGAACCACCGGATTTTTGATTTGCGCCGGAAAAAAGACGAATTTTACTGCGGACACTGCCTTTAACTCTGCTTATTTTGAAAGGGTAAGGAGATCCTGTTGGTGCAAGGTTCGCCGTGTGTGAAAATCACAGCGCGCACGAATCCCGACGCAACCATAGCATTTGTTGTGCCCGTTGATTTGATTTTCATTCATACCAAATGATAGATGTAGAGTAAACGTAGTGGTGGAGTGAAATTCGATACAAAGCTCGGAATAATAACCTCGCTACGATTGCAAAAAATTTCATCCGATTTTAAGTCCAATTATCCTGTCGGATGCACAAAATACTATCCGGTGGAGAAGTCTGGTTGAGCATAGGTTCCCTTAGCCGGAAATTTTTTCCTTAGCCTGAATCTTTTTTATTCGACGAGTCGGTTTTGCGAATTCGGCTCTATCCGAGAATTCGATCCGGTGATTTTAGTCATCGGATGGAACGTATACTGTCGTTCTCGAAGCCGAATTTCGGTCCGCATTCGCGGAAAACGGCTGTCTCATTACGGAACAGGAAGATAATCGTGCTAGGACCAATTGGTCCTGGCACGGTTCATTTTTCTCCAAGCACGACTATCATCTTGTTGCGTAGTGCAAACGCCGTTGCCCGCACTTGCGGACCGGAATTGGGCTTCAAGAACGACAGTACAGTACAGGCCATAATTTTTGCTTTTTCGGCGAAAAAACGCAAAAAAGCGTTTTTTTGCGCCCTTTTGTCTTAACTCTGTTCATGATGGTCAATTTGAGAATCCGAAGAAATATTCGGAATCAGGATCGAGAGATCTCTTTTTTTAGTATGCTATTTGGCATACTTTGTACAAAACATTTAGGCGTAACAGCATGGACTCGTTCGCTCATAAATGCTTTAATTGCGAAATGGTGATTCGGGTTGATTGTTTCTTGTCTAATTTTGCTTACATATCTTGTTGAAGATGGAGCCATGTGTTATTCCAAAAAATAGGGCACACGATGCTGATTCCCAATATTTTGTTAGATTCCCAAATGGACCCTTTTGAACAGTTATGGAAAAAAGAGCGAAAAATGCTTTTTAGCGTTTTTTTTTCTTGGCCAAAAACGCCAGAATTATGGCCTTTATTGCAGCAACAACGTTTCTCTGCAGTAAGGTATCTGCGAGCTCGAGGAATGAAACAATCTTCCTGCAGGAAGCTTAAGTGTGTCTTTAGTGTATTGGGCACGCAAACATGAAGAAAGGCGCCCGCGTGTTGTGCGTTTGTTACATGCGTCTTTGAGGAATGATACATGCGTCTTTAGTTCTAGGTTTTTGCGTTTTTATGGTTTGTAGCATGATGCTATCAGACTACATACATATAAGGCGGAAATAGCCAGGCTGGAAAGTTCTGAGTAACTCAATTTTTGAGGGACCATAACTCTTCCAGAAGGTCTTGAACAATTCCAGAGACATCATTTGAATCAGAATGGGACCGTTTTCAAGATAGGCGGAGAAACAGAAAAGGGATTTTTATCGTGAACACTGGATTTATTACGGCAGATGTGAGAGCAGCTCAGCTTCTCTGCTCGTGGGATCGACCATCCGTCAAGCAAATGTTAAGCAGTTCTCGAAATGGATGGTGACAACGTTCTGAAGTTATCATTTGAACATATTTTTGTTCACTTTTGTATCGTTTTTAATGAATAAATTTGTTGAAAGAAACGGCAATAACCATGCATCCTACAATAGGTCACGTATCCAGTGCTGAGAGCATACTTCAAATTTGGACGCGAAATTTGGGTATTTCAAAGAAACACATTAACGTGTGCATAAGCCTTAGAAGATAGTACGCCGGGTAACACCTCTTCCAAATATTCATATCCCTATGAGATTCTGAAGTATATCAGTAGTTCTTGTATCAACTAGCTGAGGGATGCAGAGCGGATGTCGGTGGTGTAATGGTTACACTCTAACCCAGAAAGAAACGCGATTTGTTCGCCCTTGTGTTTCCTTGCTTACACGACGCGAACAAGAGAGCTCTTCCAACTTCTTTACTCGACCTCAAGCTTGGGTGATTAAACCGATAAAAAATAGTAATACAACGGATATATGTATTGAACGAGCAATCGCAAAGTTAACAGTAAGAAACAAATCATAATATCGCGATCGCACAGCTAATGGAAAAATGCGTAATAACAAGAATAATAAGAACATAACGAGCATCGCAACTAAGACAGTCGCACCACACGTGAAAAGCACTCGCATTACAAAAGCCGAGAGGGCAAGGAAAGTCGCCCCCTCGCACTTACAGTCTTGCCGCCGCTCTCCCATTCCTCTGAATATATACGGGTTGATGGATAGATCTCAGACAATGGGGTAGACCGACCGCGGGCGAAAACTCGCGTTTCCTACCGACCGCGTGCCACTATCGTACTGACCGCGGGCAAAAAATACATTTCGTGCCGAACGCGCTCATTCGCGTACTGACCGCGCAAGCGAAATAGAGCACGCGGTCGATACGCCTGAGCTCCGTACTAACCGCTGGCGAAGTTCCATGGAGGCGTACTGACCGCGAGCATTCATCTTTGCGCGCGGTCAGTACGAAATATGACTTTTCGCTGCGGTCGGTACGTGAGCACACGTGGTCAGTACGTATGTGCTCACGTTCGGTACGCAACCGCCCGCGTTCAGCACGCAAGAAAACTGGTCGGTGAGGTCGCTGTGTCGGTTTGCACCGTCGGTACGCAATCGTTCGCGTTCAGTACCCAATCGCCCGCGTTCAGTACGCAGGCAAACTGGTGAGGAAGATCAGTTTGTCAATCTGCGCGGTCTGTACGCAAGTGTTCGCATTCAGTTCGCAAACCCCCGCGTTCAGTACACAGTCAAAATGGTGGGCGAGGTCAGTTTGTCAGTCCGTGCGATCTACAGCAATGTAAAAAGGACCTGGACTCGTCCTAACATACAGTAGTTTGTTAGTGGTATCACTCATATTTCCGAAACAGCTGTGATAGATCGGTGAGTCTGTGTTTTCATCGATACGATCACATCTGTGGAAGCAATGAAAATGTGAGAGTGGAAACAAAAACCCACCGACCAATCTCAGTTATTTCTTAAAAATGAGTGATAACACAATCAGACTACAGTATGTTAGGAAGAGTCCACAACCTCACCTTTCTCACACATCGCTGCGACGGTAGTATGATCCGGGCCTAACCGTAGCATCTATTTTAAACCCTGAACCTTATTTGATTATTTCGCTGAAGTGGCATCGGAAGTTGTCCCATACGAGCAATCTTCGGCCTCGATAATTTTCTTGTGAATATTCAAACCACCCAAATATTCAAAGACATCTCGCGCAATCTGGTCTCTCTCTAATGCCACATTCGGATTGCCAAGAACTCGATACCGGAAGATCACCAAAAAAGGAGGTGTACTTGTATTAGGGGTGTACTTCTTATTTTAAGGCCTCTATTTCCAATCTTCTTCTGATAGTTGTTTTTTTAATAGAGGAAACACAGTATATCTGTAAATCTAGGTCACGGTTTGGCGGAACAGTGGTGAAATTACTCAGAGTTGGTGCTATATACAGCCTGCTGATGTGAAGCGAAGAAACCTTACCAACCCGGTGCGCCCAATGTAAAATACGCAGGCAGGACTCGAGGCTATTCCGGTTCATGTGTGAAGATTTGAATGCCATTGAGGTTCTCGAGCATCAAGTTCTTTTTAGCTAGGCAGTGGACAAACTCTCAATTTACTGTTGCGCATGTATATCTAGGCAACTTGTCATTGATATCCTGATCATGCTAGCAAAGTTGATAACACGGCGAAGGCTACCTTGATCACGATCACGCACGATTCAATGAAATGCTTGGATCTTCACTGGCCAGAATCGATATCCCTAACGAGCTCTTCGTCACCCAAAACCTCTATGACCTCCTTGATCACCTTGCTATCGAACACGCTAGTGGCCACCCCATCAACTTTTTCTCCCGTCTCCACTGGCGTGCCCCAGACAGTCAACTAAAAATTGGCGATTTCATTCAAATCGCCGGGGTTTTTCTTCATAGGCCCCAATCTCTCATACTGCTCTCTTTCTCTATCTTCCTCACTTTCTTCTCACTCTCTACAATTCCAACAACTTCTTCTCACTACTCGTTTTTATCTTTTCGTTAACGTGATACTTTTCTTCGCTTCAACTACTTATTTATTTATTTACTTTTTTATTTATACACGTGCTTACTTATTTATTCAATTACTTTTTAATTAATTAATTAATTAATTAAATTATTTATTTAATTATGCATTTATTTACTTGTTTATTTAACTACTTTTTTTAATTAATTTATTTACTAATTCATTCATTTATCTATTCATTCACTTTTTATTTATTTGTTTATTTATTTCTTTACTTCTTTATTTATTTATTTATTTATTTATTTATTTATTTATTTATTTATTTATTTATTTACTCATTTATTTATCTTTTCACTTATTTATTTTTCCCACGTGGAAGAAAGTCAACCGCGCGCCGAGGGAGAGTTTGGCGAGTGGGATTTTCTTCTTCTTTCTCTTTTTGCCGTCTTTCTCTTGATCTCGATCGTCTTTCCTTACTTACTTATACTGTTCTTCATCATCTTGTTTTTCTTGGTGTAGTCATGCTTACGAATGATTCAGTGTTAATATCCAAAATTTGATGTTTTCGAATTTTTCAAAACTCATCGACAAAAATGGCTGTTCACGTAGACTCGAATGAAAATTTTCGTTGCAAAAAAGACCGAGTTTATCCTCTGTAAAAATATGAATATTCGCTTGTGCTTGCAAAAAATAGACATTGGAGCACTTCGTACTGTCGTTAGCGGGGTGGAATTCCCAGCCGCAGTTGCGGACAGACGCGCTTGCAGCACGCAGCACGACGATAATTGTGCTAGACTAACGGGTCCCGACACAACTACCTCTTCTCCCAGCACGATTATAATTGTGCTGCGCGCTGAAACAGCGACCCGCCGCAATCGCAGAGCAGAATTTCAGCACGATAACGACAGTAAGGTGCGTCCGAATGAGAATGGCGGCGCACGCGGCCAGCGCGCTTGGCAGGCAGCCGGCGCGTTCGCCGCTCTCGGACGAGCTTGCGAAAGTCCCCACCGCCATCGACTACGAACGGGGCCGGCACCGGCTGGCAGCAAGTACTGCGCCGATCAATCAGCTATGCAGACGTTGGGAGAGGGGACGGCCGTCGTTGAAATCCAAAACTCGTCCGAGGACGGCACATGCGACGGCCGCCTGCCAAGCACGCCGGCCGCGTGGGCCGCCATTCTCATTCTGGCACACTTTACAATCAATTTCAACAGCTGACACTATCAACGAGGACATTCGATCCCACAAGGATTCATTAAATAAAACACACGGATACTAATCTCACAACACGAACACCTTGAGTTTCTTATAGAAGGATAAGGAAGAAGGCAAAGAAGGAAATGCAAGATCAGAAATGGAAGATTTTAAAATGCGAGAGGAACTGTAGTGATATGTCTCTTAATACGAAACTTTCGTTTAAAAAGTGACAGCGGTTGGTAAGCACGCGCACGCAGCAGGTATGCATTGCTCCCATCAGAATGACGAGCATTAATGTTTAAAAGAAGCATTCGTGATAAAAAAAGTTACCTGAGATTTCATCGTAAAGGTGTATATCTGGCCACCAATGGAGTAAAAATAAGTGAAATTCACGAGAAAAAAAACGTGTAAGCAAGGAAAACGATTTAACGCGGCTGGCCTCCCATCGCTAAATATAGTCATCTTTCATAAACATCAAATTAACAGAACCAAACCTCTCCAGCTAGATCGCGGATAGGGCGATTTTGAGCAAGACGCGGTAGGTTTGGTAAGGCCTCGGTCATAACTGGCCAATAGGCGTCGCCAGCCGGTCGACAATCGTGGAGGACATGAATGAGGTGGGGGTGAAAAAACACCCGGGGCGGCTGACCCGACCGATGTCCCTATGATAAAATATAAGAAATGAATGATATCCATAACATCGTTCCACACAATTCATACATATTGACCGCGCCAGCCCCAGCTGGCCGCACCGGGTCTTTTTTGCAACCTCCATCGTCCATGGTCTTCATACGTTTCCACCGGGTTGGCCACGGCAGGTTACGACGATTTTTTCCTCCAACCCTGACAGGGGCCTAGCTCCCTAATTTTGAGCCGGTCGAAGTAGGGCGTATCAGGTTTATCATGCCAAGATATCCTTATTTTGTCATGACCAACCGCTCCTCTGCTTGCTCCGCGCGGACTCATCTGAGCGAACCAGACTTTAGATGTTGTTGATTAAGAAAAGCTCGTCATTTGCAGTTGGAAGGCCAGCCAGGTTGGGCTGTTTCAAGTTGTTTGTGCGTTACCCCGAGCACCATCCCGCTCCCAACTGTTGCTTATTTTCAATTTTTTTTGGGCCAGATACGTAGTAATAGCGGTCAAGTCTTCAAAAAAAATTCTTACTAACAGCGTGATGGAAAATCGGGCCTATCACGCGTGAGTGCGTACTAACCGCGGCCAATCCTACACGCGAAATTTGTACCAACCACGTGGCGATGCGTACCGACCCCGTGAAAATGCGTACTGACGGCGTGGCAAGACGTACCGAACACGTGAAAGTGCGTACCGACCCCGTGAAAATGCGTACTGACGGCGTGGCAAGACGTACCGACCACGTGAAAGTGCGTACCGACCACTTGACAGTGCGTACCGACCGCGTGGCGAAGCCTACCGACTGCGTGGCAGTGTGTACTGATCGCGTGGCGGTGCGTACCGACCTCGCGACAATGCGTACCGACCACGTGACAGTGCGTACCGACCGCGCGGAAGTGCCTACCGACCGCGTGGCAATGCGTACTGATAGCGTGGCAGTGCGTACCGGCCGCGCGACAAAACGTACCGACCGCGTGGCAGTGCGTATCGACCGCGCTAATTTACGTGCCGACCGCGTGCAAATTGCGTTCCAAACGTCGCCCATCCCGCTGTCGGTACGCAACTTGTCCGCCGTCGGTCCACCCCATTGTCTGAGATAGATAAGGGTAAGGGAATGGGAAAGCGGCGGCATTTCTCATATTGTGTCAATAGCTCTCGAAGCTGAAAGCTAAGAAAGCTTTGAGCTTCGATACTCCGGCCGTCGTCTTCAGTTAAGGTGTGCCATTCTCTCCGCCAGTTCAGCCAGTTGCATACTTTTTTCCTGCTTGGTCCTCTGTGCTTCGTTTAGTCTTCTGCGAATGTCCTCACTTCGCTCCGGTAAGGTACATGCCGCCGAATGATGTCTCTCCTTGCAACGAAAGCACTTAGTACGGTACTTTGGGCACTGGCTATCAGCCGGGCAGAACCATTCCAGACACAGTTGGCAGCGGCGTTGCTCTTCAAAAATACGAATTCTTTCCACTCCAGTGGCGATCCGTCTACAGGAGTCGGCGTAATGATCGCCTCGCACGTCGCAGAAGATGCATCTCATGTATCTTTCGCGACACTCACTTCGCACCTTGTCGTCGTATGTTCTCGGAGCGCAGGTCTGAGTGTGAGACAGTTGCTTTATAACGTTGTTAGGATCTGCTATTTCACTTTCAATGGCATCGCACTCAGATTTCAACGTTTCTCCTTCTTGTCTTCTCTCCGCCTCGCCCTGATCCTTCGCCATTTCGCGGTCCTCTCAGACTTTAAGGGCGTCAACAGCTTCCATGAACTCGCAGTTACCATGAATCACTGCCTTGTCACCTTCTGGCTGCTGCTGTTGCGGCTGCTCCGGGCGACCCAAATTTGTAGTAGCGTCAAGTACCTCTGAAAGTGTGGTGAACAGCTTGCATTGATTGTCAAACAGCTTCGCGGATCCGGCATCGCATTTTTGATGGATTTTTGTGAAGCTGGATCGCATTTCGGTGATGTTGCTGGAACAGGAGGCTTCAGGTGAATAAATTAGGATTTTTGCCATCGTTTCCTGAATTTTCGAGATGACGTCATCTAGACGTCGGCGCAGAGAATCAGCGCTATCTTGCACCAGAGATTCAAGGTCTATTCGTTCAGCGTGTTCCTCCTCCATTAACTGCCTTCTCGCTTCTTGAACCTCTTCTTGTAGTTCATCTATGAATCGGATTTGGTCTGCGATAAGGGTATCTAACTCCCGAGGTTGGTAACAATGGGTCTGCAGGCCTCGAATTCCATCTTCGTTGCCATTAGTGCTGCCCAACCTTCTTCAGATCTTTTTTGTAGCGATGAGCAAGGAAATAGTCGAAGCGATCGTGCGTATCTTCGTATTACAGGGGTGGTAGCGAACTAGGCGAAAGCGGGACATGATGGTGCGCTCAAAGTGCCACTTAAATGGCACCTTAAAGGCACTGTTCGCGATAAACTTCATCCTCGAATTTTTCATGACAAACGCTTCTCGTGGCTCTCAGAAGCAAAACAGCGTCGAAAAAACGGGACGAAAAGCTACCCAGGAGCCGCAAAACGGCTTAGCAAAGTGGGAAAACCCCGCCGCTTTGGGCAAGTCCGGCCCTTTTCCGCCCGTCGACGTGAACAACGGAACACTCGAGATGGTGAGATGAGCGATGGTTTCCGATCAAAAACCCCGTTCTTCCCTTCGTCCTCAACTTCTCTCTTTACTTAGGTCAGCTCGCATACATTGGCTGCAAAAGACGGAAGTTACAAGCCTCGGACATTTCGTCCACCATGCTTCCCTCGCTCAATTTTCGAGGGACCATAACTCCATTCCCAGAAGGTCTTGTACGATTCTAGAAGCATCATTGGAATCAGAATGGGACCGTTTTCAAGATAAGCGAAAAAACAGAAAAGGGATTTCTATCGCGAACAGTGCCTTTAAGTTTGAGGCTAAGTTTTGTAGAGTCTCTAATAAGGGTCCAGAATACTCTAAAACTGAAAAATTACACTAGAGGTTGACATAAGGTCGACCTCATGAGCAGATTTCGCCGCCATTTCCGGGTGCTCTTCTCGTTCATATGATGGTAACGAGACCGTTGTCTCGTTCTTTTTGAGAGAGTACTGCGAAATAGTGTGTAGGAGGAGACGGTGAGACACTGTGATCGCCATCTCCAAAATTCTACCCCCGAGTAGAATGTGCTCGCCCTCACAGTCATTGATTGGTGACTGGAGATAATTATATGCACATGCCAGCCGCTGCCAGCTACCTTTGGTTTCTGCCTTTACGCGTTTTATTTGGTTTCGGGTTCTTATCTCTTCTTCAGTTCATTTCTGTGTTTTTTTCTCTTTGATGTCTTTCGAATTGAATTTGTATACGTATGCCCTGGCTTAGTTATTTCTTAAAATGCTCTCATCCTATCATTTAACTTGATTTTACTCTGACCTTGCGAGGCTTCATTTTCAGGGCTAATCGCGACTCTCATAAAGAACACCAGTGTTCGCACCGAAGCGGCATGGAGGGTAATGCACTTCACACTGCCCTTTATTTATTTTTCATTTTTTCTGTTGAGTCTGTAGTTTATGAACTCAATTTTCTTAGCATTGATTGGTACAGTTCTCCAAAAAAAACGCGGCAAGTGTTTTTTAAAGCAACAACGGACTCCTAAAATCTAAAATGAGCACTATGAACATGATATATATGAACATCTGTTACATATCAGAGCTGTCTTTACAGGTATACCTGCATACATCAAATCGTTGCGTTAGAAATTGTCAGCATCACGCCGCACATGGTCGATGGGATTCCGAACGCTAGTGCACCTATTTGAGGCGTGATATTGTTCTTTTTATTGCTAACGAACTTTTAAAAAATTGTTATAAGGCATAGTGCGCTTTTATAAATATGGATCTGCGTGAGCATACAGTTTGCATAGTGCTCACATCGAGCTCCTCGTTTTGTGCCACTTAGCATATTCTGCCTGCGCAACGGCAATGCTGGTGTTATCTGTGTCATTGTTGTAGGAAACCGCATCCCGGCGAACTTGGAGAAGGTTAAAGGCAGAGGTCGCGCTCAAATATGCTCGTCTTCTTTTCTTCTCTGAACCCTTTTCTGGGTAAAGAGTACTAGAACCCATGAGAAAAAATCGCGAAAAAAATGCTGTTCTAGGCCATATTTGATGCCTGAACTTCCTTGTCTTTTGAAGGTGGACGAGCCCACCCCACATCATGGGCATCTATGATCTCTAGTATCAAGAACATCAGCTGGCTTGAAATTGAATTTCAATCAATGAACTTTCAGATTTATGTACACCTCTAGTCAAAAACATTGACTGAAGTGCTTGTTTTCATTGTTCAACTGTTTTATTAAGTAAATTTGTATTTATTTCTTCCTCTGGCTTGGCATGAGACTGTGATTTTTCTGTGCACGTGTGCACGAACTGGAAATTTAGGGTCTTAAAAACTCTAATTCTAGCCCGTTTTTCACCGCGCTACCTTCATAGTTTTTGAGCTGTTTTTGATCTGAGCTGATTTTTGGAGTTTTTTCAATAACGTTTTTCATCGTGACCACTGCCTTTAATAACTAACCCTCAGATCAGTCCGCATCAGGTACCCGCTAAGATTTCGTGGCTTCCTACAAAAAATTAATTGAGCCATATTAGATTGCAAAGCAAGAGATGAGTTTTGCCTTCCTATTGAAGCAAAAAGACCGGCAAGCGCATCCTACCCGTCAACACGTGTAAGGCGTCTTTTATACTTCCGTCGCCGAGATAGGGGCGAAGAGCGATCTCATAATATTGTTCGTGCAGCGCTGCATGTTTAATATTGCAGATGCAATGGCTGCGCCGCTCGACGGCAGGAGTATGAACAACTCTAACCCAATTGAGGCATGTTTTTTCCACATGTTTTGACATACTGCCAGTCTTGTGACGGTTCTCTGCCAACGAGACGGAGATGTTTGAAAAAAATTACGCCGGCAGCAAAGTACTGTAATGAAGCTAAATGGACTATTGCAGCCAGTTCACTTGCAGTGCGGTTCAACAAAACACGCTATTTCAGAGCAAAACATCTTTGCAGACATGGGCTAGGTAGGGGAAGAGACTACAATTGCAAAAGAACGGTCACAACCTACGAGAGAAGGGGAATTTTCCGATCAGAATGCTTTCATTGTATTAAAACAGTGGAACTTGCCTTCAAAACTGGTATCATCTATGTATGTTTTCCCCGGCCGAGCAGTAAAGTAAACTCCAGGGCGTATGCAGTGAGCTCTCGATTTCCAATATCGCCTGCAGCGGAACTGCGGCCTTGGACAAATATAACGACTGATAACTATGTTCGGACCAAAAAGTGTTGTCGTTGATGATTATCGAAATCTTTGTTGATGATTATCGAAATCTTGAGCTCACTACAAATGCAAAAAAGCTTATTGGAAAAAGAAGTTTCTAGCAGAGTTCATATCTTGGAAAATGACAGAAAAGATCGTATGGTCGGATAAGAAACCGTATTGGATTGCGGGAAGGGGAATTCTGATCGAATCCAAGATTCCACACTAAAAGAAAAAGAAGGGAATTAGTTCAGATCACATTTGCCATATTCAACAGTAAGAAAGACGAATACTCGCGAAAGATGTTGCTAAAACTACGGAAACGTTGAACGATTTCGAAAGGTTTGTCATCAATGCAGTGATAACAAATAGCGTTGCACGTACCAACGTGGTCGGCATAGCGCAGTGTAACTGCTCGCCGTACTCAGTAGATAGGGAGCTGGTTCGAAATCGACCGAAGTACAATTTTTGTAGGGAGAGAACTGTCACACCCCACCATCTTCTTCTGCCCATCACATGACCCTCTGGTAATTAAAGTGGCACTCAAGCGTCACTTTGACGTCTCCCTTGAGTGCCGATTTCAGTAGGGTCGCTACCACCCCAGAGAGCATATGCCATTCGCATCTTGTCCACTATTACTATCGTGAGCTCAAGCTCACGAAATCTGTTGTGCCATGGGGCAAGGTTTGCATTCCGTATGTCTCGCACACGTCCACTGAGAAAGTAGACTGTGGATTTGTTGAAAGTAATGTCGATGCTGGCCTGCACGATAATTTCGTGAAGTTCATTCGGTCGTGGGAGTAGCGGAAGCGCAAACTTCAGGCGCCTTAGCTCTTCTTTTACCCTTTGCGATTCTATCAGTGGATCGCTCATGATCTGAAAATATGTTTCTGCGCAAAAATATTCGAGAGTCGCATTATGATACAGTTGATTTGAAGTTTTGCAAACTAAATATTCAGCCACTCTATTTTTTTTTGGATTTGTATGGCGTTCTCCATCATAGTTTCTTGACGTGAGGCTCAAAATCCGCTGTATGTCGCTGTAGTGTCGAACCTATCGCATGGCAGACTAAGCGTAGCGTCCTTTGTATAAGTACTCGAGGAACCGTGATTGCAATAAACCACATAAAGCTGAGCAACCCTTGAAGAACTCGCACTGCGATTGTTTGTAAGTAGATGTACTACAGAAGAAGGGCGCACAGAACTAAGATTACTGCGACCACGACTGACTTATACCAAGAAATAATGACGTCTCCTATATGGCCGAAGTCTGGCCAATGAAACTCGCTGTAAATCGTGATATTGCTGTCGAGTATGGCGTTGGGAGCGAATTTCCTGGAATTGATGTATTTCAGTATTCCTGATAGCACGAAATGATTCGCATTTTTTCCGCATGTTATGGAGCAATTCAGGAACTGTCGTGCGGCATCCTTGTGGAATCGTAGTTTGGTCTCTATTCCTTGTGGTGAACAAGGTATCACGAATGCATCGTCGGAGCATATAATTTCGCCACGTGTGGGAGACCGCGCGAAGCATCGCACATTTGCAAAGGCACCCTTTCCGCAGTGATAGCAGCCATAGAGTTCGCTGTTTTTGATTTCGCACGGAATATCGTGTGGCTCGACTACGGAAACGTGAACAGCGTCTGAGTATTTGACGACGAATTCGGCTGAAACTAAGGCTGGGACCTTTGCAGTTAACCAAGACTGTCCATAATAATGTTGCATGAGCTCTAGAGAAGCTCGCTTGATGGGTGGTTTCGTGTCAAGCCGACTGAATTCGTCCATGACTGTAGAAGCCCCACAATCGCAACGGACCTTGTTTTCTGCTGGGGAGCAGTAGCAGTCGTCATTGAATGTGCAATTGTTCACTTTTGCTACTTCCAAAGATTTGCATCGAAGATGGGGACGAAATATCGGACTGAGATTCGCAGTGTTGTTTGCGATTGATGATGAAGCGATCACCCAAAATTGGCAAAGGAGGGAGCGATAACGATGTCTTGGTGATGTGGAAGGACTGTATCTGTTTAGGTATGTTGAGGACAATTGCAGTCACATATCGCTTGTTTGCGGCCACATCTCCAAAACTATCCACGACAACCTCCAGTTTAGCTTCTTCTCTCCATCGAGTACAATGAAAAACTTCATAGATTTATTTATTCATTTATTTATTGAATACGCTGCTTAGGGCACACGTAATATAAAAATAGAGATGACTAGAACATGAGTGGAAGGCATGGAAAGCGAGTATTGGTATCACAGTTCTAGTAACTCAACAGCTTCTTCCCTGCAAGGCGTTTTAAATTAAACAGAGCACCAGGAATGGGCAAAAGGAGTGACGCTAAGATTCAACGAAACAAAGGTGGATCCAGCTCCACATGTGAAAGAAGAGGCTCTCGTATTGCTTTTAGGAGCTGAATACGAGATTTTCTGAGTGCTTTCCCTAGTTCTAGAGCGAACTAGCCTAAACAATTTTGAGACGTTAGTTTTCATGAGCCCTGATAGAATTTTGAAGACTACGCATGCATCATAGAGTCGTCGGCGAGAGTATAAGGGATGCAGTTTAAGTTCTCTATTCCCGTCTTCTGCATTGGGTATGCTGTTATAAGGCCCTATGTTATCTCTGATATATATTCTTCGCGTAAAGTTGTTTTGAATTCTTTCCAATAGTAGAACATGTTCACGCTTCTGTGGTGAGAAAACTGATGTTCCGCTTTCTAGAATGGGCCTGACATATGTTTTGTGAGCTCTTAACAGGACATTCTTATCTCTGACAGATAAGGCTTTGAAAATGAGGAAAGCTCTGGAGGAAGCTTTGCTGTACAGAAATTTTAGGTGATCTGAGAAGTCCAGTTTGCTGCTATAGTGAGAGCCCAGGTCTTTAACAGAGGATACGAAATTCAGCACATGACCACCAAAATTGTAGGTGCATGGCAATCCAGATACTCCTAATCTCATGAAAACTGTCTTTTCCGGAGCCAAGGGCAATTTCCATTCATACGACCAATCATGAATTTTCTCCAATGCACCTGCAATCATATTCTGATCATCTTCATTATCAACCTTTTTATAAATTTTAATATCACCAGCAAATCGCTTGCACGTTACACCGCCATGCTCAAGAAGACCGGGAAGTTCTGAGGTGTAAACAGCAAACAGAATGGGAGACAATACCCCTCCCTGAGGTACACCACTTTTCACTGACCTGACTGAAGAAAATGTCGTGTTTATTTTTACTTGGAAACTTTTTCCAAAGAGATAATTTTTTAGCCATCTTGTGACCAAGGGATGAAATTTGAGCTTAGTCAATTTATACAGCGGTTTGGAGCGATCAACTCGATCAAATGCTTTCGAAAAATCAAAATACACCACATCACAGCACTTTCTCGAATCCAGATATTCCGTTCAGTCATGAATGCATTCGAGTAGGTTCGTCTCCACTGATTTCCCAGGGACAAACCCATGTTGGTTCGATGGAATAATTGAATTTTTTTCAAGATGACTCATTATGTGCTTCTTCAGTCCTTTCTCAAATATTCTACAAAGCTGTGATGTAATGCTTACAGGTCTATAGTTATCAACCAAGGATGCAGGTTCCTTTTTTAGCAGCGGTGTTACAAATGAATGTTTCCAACGAAGAGGCACTTCAGAATAACAAATCGATTGGTTGAAAATATATGTTAAAGGACCTGTAGTTACATGGGCAATATTTTCCAAAAAAATGACCGTAACAAAGTCTGGTGTGATTAAATGAGTTAAACCACGGGAACCCAGCCATTTCATGGTCAACGGAGGGTTCGTAGATTGGAATATTATCATCCTTTCAGTGTAAACATCTTGAAATTTATCAGCCAGTAGGTCCGCCTTATCCTGATCTGTAACTGCAATAGAACCCCCCTTTCTCAAACCCGGAATCCTGCAAGAAGTCGAAAGTTTCTTGTTGATATATTTGAAGAAATCCTTTTTGTCTCCACTAGCAATTATTTTGGTTTCCAAATTTCTGTTGTACTTTTGCAGGCGAAAGTCAAAATCTTGCGTCAAATCTTGGAACCTAGCCCAATCCTCCTCCCGGTTCGAACTTCTAGCTAAATTAAATAAGCAGCTCCAATGTTCAGCCATGTTTCGAAGATAAGAGGGCAGGAAACACTTGGAAGCCCTTACACGCTTCAAAAGCACAAAAGAATCAATAGTGTGCTGTAGTATGGCTAGAAGCATCTCGTATCTTTCTTGAAAGGAAGTTGCTGAATCAAAGGAACTTTGCCAATCCACCGACCAAAGATAGTCACAAATGATTGAATAGTCACACCCTCTGAAATGCCGAAAAAAGGTGATTGCAGGCTCAGAATATGAAGCAGATAATGAGAAACTGAGGCTGATATGGTCACTGGAGCCAACAGGCGGTTTAGAAATAACATTTTTCACCAGCGCAAGGTCATCTGATAAAATCAAATCAAGAATGCTATCGCCTCTTATGGGATTTTTCACAAACTGATGTAGACCATGGCTCTCTACCATATCCGCAAACGTACGCGCCAATGACGACATCGGCTTATTTTTATCTTCCCAGTCGATATCGAGATAGTTAAAGTCACCTAGAACAACCGCTGAATGTTCACAAATAATCAAATCGCTGATAGAGTTCGAAAGTCGCTCGTTCAAGGGGGAATGAGATGAGTTTAGCCAAGTTTCAGTGAAGACAAAAACATCATAGCAGTCGCTCAGCACTAAGTCAATGTGACTTGCATTTTTTGTAATTGATCTCACATTTGAATGAAAACACGTGAAATTTCTATTACTGGAACGCGAAGCCACATCACCTAGTTTAAAGAATGATGAGGAGTCCTATCACCCGGTTGGAGGTTTAATGAACTTCCTTGCGTACACATGGTAATCGCGCTTTCCGAACTCAGGTGAACCGCTCCACCACCAGCGAGGGAAGGTGAGCTATAGTCCCCTTGGTCAGAACTAGCCCGGCGAACCTGTACAGCTGGAGTTGAGGAGTTAGTATTTTTGCGATTCAAACGCTCCTCTCGACGCCGATTCAGCTCCGCTTTAGTCAGGGATTCCCGAAGGAATACTCCTTTCCCGAAGGAGAACCATAGCCGAGAAGCTCTCTTTACCGCTAGTTTTTGGAAGCGAGTACAAAGGAGTATAAACTTCAATAATCTACGTGTGCTAGAATTGGGATCGCCTAACCTAAACACAGAAACTGGAGAGCACTCTATATTGAGATGAGATAGAACATTCATAACGCTACTCCAGTCATACGTGAGCCTTGAAGAAATCTCAGAATGTTTTGATTTGGGTATGCCACCAATGATAACAGATCTTAATCTTTCACACTCATGAAAATCATTATTCTGAGAGGGAGTGATGTTTGTGGTTGAACTCGGTTCAAGAGGTGAATCATTGGCATTCATTAGTGAGTTAAGGGGAATGCCCAGCCGCTGACGGAGCAGAGCATTCTCCTCACGAAGGCAATCTCTCTCACGACGAATCATGACAAGTTCGTTCGTGAGCACATTGAATGCGTTCTTGATGCAGTCTGACACTGTTGTCGACGAGTTGACTTCTTGATTAGCAGCATCTAAACATGAGATACCATTTGACTAATGCAGTTGCGTTGACGGAATGGATATATGGGTCCCCTTAACATGTGAGCGCAGTGGTGAGTTCATCATTAATGTTAGGCAGAAGTGGTCCAATAGACCTGGTGAGACGACCGAATATGCAAGCACAAAAACTGATCACGGGTCGTTCGTGATCGACGCAGATCCCTAATAAGTTTCAAGAAATCCACACACCAAAATCGGAAGTCGTTCACCTGTCAAGGTGGCAAGAACCGATAAGTCCAGTTGAAGATACCCTTTTGCCACGAAGGAAAACACAGGTCTTCTTGTCTTCTTGATACAGTCGTAGACCTCCTCGCACAACATAACACCTGCCAAGTGCGAGCTCTCGATTCCCCCGAATAAGCGAGATATAGGGGGAAGCCACCCTGGGGGGCCCATACACGGAAGCCACTTTGGCACGCCCCTTTTACGATCTTGCGAGCTCAACAGTGGCGAGATGAGCAATGATTTCCGATTAATAGCCCCGTTCTTCCCTTCATTCTCAGTCTCCGCAGCTCAAACTTTGAGAGGCCATAACTCCGTTCCCAGAAGGTCTTGTACGATTCCAGAGACATCATTGGAATCAGCGTCGGACCGTTTTCAAGATAGGCTAAAAAGCAGAAACACGATTCTGAGGTTGGACTGTGCCTTTGAGAGCCCATATGAGCGCACCGCTTGCTATCTACCACTCGAAGTATGGTAAGGTGCGTCCGAATGATAATGGCGGCCCATGCGGCCGGCGTGCTTGGCAGGCGGCCGTCGCGTTCGCCACTCTCGGACGAGCATGCGAAAAGTCCCCACTGACATTGACTACGAACGGGGCCGGCACCGGCTGGCAGCAAGCACTGCGCCGATCAATCAGTGGGAGAGGGGGCGGCCGTCGTTGAAATCCAACACTCGTCCGAGGGCGACACATGCGACGGCCGCCTGCCAAGCACGCCGGCCGCGTGGGCCGCCATTCTCATTCGGGCACACTTTATCCCGAGTAAAATAATCCGTCTCTTGATCGCAATCCAGGAAAAGACTTTCCATGCTATATTCACGTTGGCGATGAGCGTATTATTCCCTGTGAGATGTAAGCATGCTTCCTGCTTGAAGTTATTAAGGTAAAGCGTTGCCGAAAGCGATGTTTTGCACGTCGTATGAGTCTTGGTCTGGTCGCACGTTGTGATCTGATGCTCGAAGACGTTCACGTCCTGACAAGCAAAGGAATGAGGGATAATTCCAAAGTAAAGAGCCATCGCCACGATCAAAGCTTCAGCCAATCTCATAGCTCGAGTAGTTCTCTGCTGCCGCATTCGACGAATTAATATTACCGCGACTGATAGAATTTTCCGCATCAAAAATGTGAGAAAAAGCAGCATTATGTTTGCTGACCCGTTTGCTGAACAGGCCTTCCTATTGTGATGAACACTCAGAGCAAAATATAAGGGCTGGTAGTAAACCCCCTGTTGTTGTCACAACAATACGAGAAATTTCTCGTAACAAGAAATGACAACGAATGCTATTGTCATATGTCTGTTATGAGATTGTCACGAGGGAACACATCCTCCAACGCAAAAACCACAGCACTAAATGGGAAATGAGCCTGTACCGTCCTTCTCATCACGGCGCGCGCGCCAACTACTCCAATTTGTAAGGGGCTGAGCAGAGTGCCTTAAGGGCGCGGCGCGGCCTGATGGTGTACTGCCGTATTGATAGATCGCCGCGGTCTATCAATACGGCAGCCCACCATCAGGCCGCGCCGCGCCCTTATGGCACTCTGCTCAGCCCCCAAGTGTTAACGTGAGCGCTGAACCCTACGAAGTGATGAAGCACGCGCAGATGAATGCAAAAACCACAGCCATATGCGAGAACTGAACCCGGGACGCACGTCCAGTAGCGGCGCGCACACCAACTGTCCCACGCGTGCGTTGCGTCTCTCACATAATCAAGTGCTATGATGGTTCGCCATACTGATCGCTGCGTTGTACCTATCACTAATCGCAATGATTGGAGACCACTGATCGATTCATAAAGTGGTGATATCAACATTTGTAGCACTTCCCTGCATTACCTTTTCGATGCACCGTTTTAAGAATTTTTCCTGTTACTGTGAGGGTCGCGAAATTTCGTTGGTTTTGTACTTTACTCTGAGAGATTCGGCCGAGAAGCTGCCGCGAAATAGCCCGCCAGACCCTGCAGCGGCTCCAGGTGGACTACTTTTCGACTATTTCAAGAGTATTTCTCGGCTTTTCACGAAAAGGATAAAAATAGCCGGGAAATAACAAGAAGTAACCAAAAGTAACCAAGAGACAGCCGTCGCCGGCTCGCCGAGCCGCAATCCGGGGCCGCCAGCAGTTGGTCCGTGTCTCCAGAGGTCCAAGTACCTCAACCTTGGGTAATTGAACCGACGGAGGTGTTTAAATCTGGATCATTCCTCTGTAATGCGTCGTATACTTACCTAACTTTGCCACCCGGAATCGAAGAAGCATCGCGTATATTTCTGGTAGAATTACTGGTCCTTGATGCAGAATATCTTTCAGCGAAAGTTGGTCTTTGTAGTGAGATGACGCATCAAAAACTACTCACAACTTCGTTGTTTCTTTGTGAGGAGTGACCACCGGTTGGTGAAGGATATAGTGTCGCACCGATCCTTTCAATGCATTATTTTCAGGAACTTTTTCGAGAACTCCTAGCTCGAGCTGGTCGTGAAACTTCTTTTCATACTCGTTCATGGAGCCTGGTTTCCTACTCAGTGATCGTAATACAATTTCAAGCCGTCTTTGTGCAAGTGCCCTATTGTCTGGGATTTGAGCATGATCTGTTTTATATGGGTACCGCACGTAATAGCCATCGTTTCTCCTTTCGATTGTTTCGTTGAAAAATCGCATGACCTCCGCGTTAGTGGTTACCTTCTCAGCTTCTTTAGTGCCTGAAAATTCTGTTATTCCTGCAGAATCTAGGGCCCAGTATGTGTCACATTGGTTCAATTCATCTTTGAAATGCACGATTGTGCACACACTTGTGCCTTCGGAGGTGGTGTCGCATTCTATAGGATCATCAAGGTCGGGAGGCTCTTGTGGTCTCGCCGTCAAATTCCAATTTAGAAGGGATCAAGTTTAGTCCAGATGGAAGTATCAACTGTGGTTGCGATGTATCCAAAAAATTCCACAGTTGATCGCATCCTAGAAGAATTATGGGTCTCGATACGGTATCACGAACTGGACGTGACAACGATATTTTGTGCCATTGGATAAAATGAAGATCTTCAGCTTGTAGCTGCACCTGCTTACTGAGATGGAGTAAGGTTTTCATTGTATGCAATCGCAATTCGTGACCGTCCCCATTGCAATCCCAGACCTTTAGTGTGGTGATGTCACAGATCATATCGCTTGGTTGTGGTGCTCCAAAAGTGAACATATTCAGGAGAATCTGCTTGGAACTTTTCAGCTCCAGCTCTTTTGCCAAATCTGATAAAGGACTTATCAGCACCTGTATCAAGAAGAATCTCAACAGATTCCATCTTTGATTTCCGAGGATTCTTGACCATCGCAAGTCCTGTGAGGAGCAGTACATCTTTTCTCACCGCTCCGTGAGCGTTTTCAGTGTACAAAACGACCCCGTTCAGCAATTCAGTTTCGTTAAGTTCTTCAAGTCCCTCAACGGGCATCTCAATCGCACACGCCTGAGAAGAAGTCGATTGGCCTGGTTTTCGTTTTTCTGCGCGTTTTTCATATCGGAAGCCCCTCGTAAACGTCTTCTCTTCGTTTCCTCTCTGCGTGAAGTCGGGAATCTTGCTGTCATGCGCAGAAGCGCCGCTGCTCCCTCGGCCTCTGTCCAGTCTTGCCATTTGAGGGCAGATGGACTGATGGTGTTTTCCCATCGCACTGTCGACACGCGTCGCGCGTACATGTTTGCGAGAAGCGCCCTTCGTAGCCGCAATTCAAACATCGTCTGTCGCGATTCAGAAAGGCGACGTGTTCCTCAACGGTTGCTATTTTTTGCTTTCCAACCACTCTTGTGGTTGGAAAGAGTGCAAAAAAAAAGAAAGAAAAAGGCCGTGCATGATTGTAGACAACCTCAGCTAAAGAAATCTTGTATTTTCCACTCAGATATCGCACCAACGTGACGTTCCAGAATTTCCCGTTGCAGGGAAGATGAGAATTTCGCCTGAATTATCTGGATTGCGAATGAACAGTCCAGGTTGAAGTTTGGTTCTTGCAACTGAGTGATAACTGGTATGACGAATTGCAGAAATCTGCGCTGATCATGCATGGAAAAACCCATTGGTTTCGCTTTCTCCAAACGTGCTTGTAATTCATTCACAAGCTTAGATTCGTCTCCATAGGTGGTTCGTAGAAGGTCGATCGCATGTGCATAGTTATCCTCTGTGATTGTGTACCGGCGAACTAGATCTCTCGCATCTCCTCGAAGTGCTTGGATCAAGTAGTTGAATTTTTGTAGCCCTGTTAACGGCTGACTGTGAACATTCGCATCGAAAAGTGCGCAAAAATTAGGAAATTCCCATACGCGTCCTGAAAAGTTTGGAATAGGTATTGCTGGTAGGTTGACCTTTGCCATCATCACAGGTGAGGTATATGTCGACATCGCAGTAGGTACAGAAGATCGAACGGGGTTCTGCAATATACCTGACAGCGCGGCATCTATCTGAATAGCCAACATTTGCGCCTTTTCGAGGGCAATATGAGTTTTTGATACATACTCCTCCATATTGGCTTGTTGAGCATCCGCGAGTGGCTCCTCAATCGAATCAACCATTTTCGCAAACATATTCAGAGCATCTAACAGTAGTTGGGACGTCGCATTTAATTCATATGCCAATGCGCTCAATGTTGAGGGGTTCGAGCTGGTAAGTGTCGTAACCGTAAACAGCTCGCTTCCGCTGAGAGAATGTGATATTCAGAAAGAGGACCGGAAGTTCGCCACAAAAAACACACCGATCCTCTCGTAGAAACCCTTGATCCGGGAGTTCGCAACGAGCTCGCAGTTCACGATGAAGGCGCACAACTAAAAAAGAGAGAACAGAATAGCAAATACGAAAAAAAAGGTCGCCAAAAGTAATGGACTTTGCACTGCCGGAAGCTTCAGCGTACCTGGATGTCAGCAGTCGGGTCGATGCACCAATTTGTTCGCCCTTGTGTTTCCTTGCTTACACGACGCGAACAAGAGAGCTCTTCCAACTTCTTTACTCGACCCCAAACTTGGGTAATTAAACCGATACAAAATAGTGATACAACGGATATATGTATTGAACGAGCATTCGCAAAGTTAACAGTAAGAAAAGAATCATAATATCGCGATCGCACTCCTAATGGAAAAATGAGTAATAACAAGAATAATAAGAACATAACGAGCATCGCAACTAAGACAGTCGCACCACACGTGAAAAGCACTCGCATTACAAAAGCCGAGAGGGCAAGGAAAGCCGCCCCCTCGCACTTGCAGTCTTGCCGGCGCTCTCCCATTCCTCAGAATATATACGGGTTGATGGAATGATAGATAAGGATAAGGAAATGGGAAAGCGGCGGCATTTCTCATATTGTGCCAATATCTCTCGCTCGAAGCTGAAAGCTTTCAGCTTCGATATGCGATGCAGTTTCAACTCTTGCATGACTCCTAATTTCTGTATTCAACTCAGCTACCTTGTGATAAATCAGTAGTGACAAAGATCACCTGCACTGTAGCACGGGTTGCCGACGGTTCAAGCAGTTGGCGAAGTTCTCCAGTCATAATGATTCGGTCATCCATATCCACAAGAACTAATCTGAAATTTCAGCCGAAAGCACTGTTCGCTGCTATGAAGATGTCCCTCTCTTCTTCATGGAATCATGGGTATTGAGCCATCTCCATGACATCCTTATATACGTTTGTGCGTTGGCTTAAAGTTAGTCGTGTTGCAATTCTGAATTGCTCATCAAAGGGCACAGTCCAACCTCAGGATTAATTTTTGATATATTAGTACGGATGCCGTGTATAACAACCCTGTCAAGCGCGAAATGTTATCTCGCTCAAATGAAAAAAAAATCGCGAAATCCTCCCAGAAAAAAACATTGTGTTAAGCCCTCCAACAAGTCCCGATCTTGTTAGGGACCAGATGCGTGACGTGTTTCAATCAGAGTCTGTGTTCTTCCGTTTGTTGAAGGCAGTGGTCGTGAATTATGCTTGCCTTTTTTTACTCTCTAAACCCTTTTCTGTGATTAAAGTAAGTAATAAAAAATCGCGAAAAACCGCTGTTTCGGGGCGAATTCAAACCCTAAACATTCTTGTCTTTTGATGGTGGACGAACCCACTCCACAGCATCGGCATCGGCGATCTCTAATATTAAGAACATCACCTGGGTTAAAATTAGATGTCAATCAATGGACAACAGCCTTCGGACAGCTCTGCTCGAATGGTTCCGTCCTCGTCGGGTTAACCATCTAACGAAGGGCTTGCTTTTGTTTTTCAAATATTTTTATTAGGTAAGTTTGCATTTATTTCTTCCTCTGAATGTCGATGATTTTTGACTGCTCGGCATGAGACTGCGATCTTTTTGGGCGGCGCTGTGCACGTGTGCACGAACTGGCATCTTTGGGCCTTAGAAACTCTAATTCTGGCTCATTTTTTTACCGCGCTACCTTCATAGTTTTTGAGCTGTTTTCCATCTTAGCTGGTTTTTGCAGTTTTTTCGATAACGTTTTTCATCGTGACCATTGCCTTTAACACTTGAGAGGCGGCGCGTTTCACAGCCAGTCTCCGTAACGGGCCAGTGCGCTCCACGGCCAATCAGTTCAGTGAGTTTTATGGTGAACGGCTATTTCAAAAGGAGATATATGGCGTTTAATATCTGCATACCAGTTATGCAAGTTGTTTCAAGTTTGGATTTTCAGGACCATTTAAAGGCAGCATACACGCTCGTAAACGTGATTGAGATAACTATGGAAATAGAATGATATGGCTCAGGTTACAACGCCTAGGCATTTTGAAGCGTCAAAAACGACCCACAATGCCGTTACAGGAGTAGAAAGTTTGGTCCCGCCCGTATTTTTTCACGCCCCCTGTATTTGCCCTTTTCCTGAAACGCAAGGTTGCTGGGTCATCTTCACCGCCAATACTGTTAGAGGATTGCTTAAGAAGTGAACCACACACGTCACTGACGGCGAAGATGACCCAGCAACCCTGCGTTGGAGGAAAAGGGCAATCGCAGGGGGCGTGAAAATACGGGCGGGGCCAAACTTGCTACTAATGTAACGGCATTGCGGGCCGTTTTTGGTTCTTCAAAATGCGTAGGCATTATGTTCTAAGCCATACGGTTTGATTCACATTGTTATCCCAACCACGTTTACGAGCGTGTATGATGCCTTTGAATGGTATCCGTTTTTCTTGAATAAAAACAAAAAAATCGAGTTCATGGCGTGGGTGCACAGTGTGGACACGCGGCCTCTTAAGTGTTCAAGGTCTAGCTTTCTATTATGGTCTGCTCCAGTGCGATGGCTGCGATTAAAGAGAAAAAACAGGGCCGACCCAAATCGTTCACGAGATTCTCTTCGTTGAAGTTCAAGATCTTCGAGGGACCACGACATCGGCCATGGTGGGTTCTGAACAATTCTGAAGACACCATTTAGATCAACACAATTTTTTTTCAAGGCAAGTGGGAAAACTGGAAAGCAATTCTCAGGTTGGGCTGTACCCTTAAAGGTAGGGTTAGCGATAAAAACTGTTGTCATGGCAGCTTCAAGAGGAGGTAGAACTGCCGTCACAAAAGTGAAGTTAAGTGAAAATTCAAAGAAAGCTGGACGTCCGCCTGTCCCATTCAACGGGATTCGTATTGGGTTGATGCATAATTATCCTATGTTTTTTCAACAAATTTCATCTAGCAAAACTGTTGTTATCGGGAGAGCTCGTGCGTGACCCATCCAGCCATTTTTCACACATTTCCAAGCTTTTTGGAGCAAACGATCGTGGATTGGTTGACGTTGAAGTCTTCAGCCACTCTTCGTGTTGTAAGGCCCTCGTCCTCTTCCACGGCTGCCGGAAGAGCCTGATCGTCGAAATAATAGCCGACCTCTTCCTAGCTTATCCCTCAAAGTGGTATTACCTGATTTGGAACGGGCAAACCACTCTCTACACCGACTCTCGCTGATTGTTCCTTTGCCAAAAGTTAGTTGGGATCGCGAAATGACTGTGCTGCTTTCTACTCCTTGTCGAAGTGGTAGAGCATAATATGTACGGCGAATACCCTCTACTTCCCCACAACTCGCATTTAGCTCGGCTGCAGTTTGGACTGCATTCCGCGTGTGCGCTGCGGCTCGAAGAACAGTTCGAGCTGTGGGTGGCCGTTTGTAGGGTGCCAGACAGGTGGACATCAATCGATGGAACACAAATTTTCGCCGTCTCGATCATCTGTTTTACCCTCTATAAAACGTCGTAATTCACATCAGTCGAGGCGCGAGCGGAGTGCGCGTCACCTCGGCCTCCGTCTACCCTACGCTCTCTCACTGTCTCTAACCTCCGCTCCGCTCCAGTACGCGTAGGAACCAAGTGAATTTCGCCGTTTTATAGCCTGTACATCGGTCGCGAGCATTTTCGTCGCTTTCCTGATTTTGTTCACAACTAATCCTCCAATTTCAATATTTCCTGCTGCTAAATCCGATCTCTACTCTTAGTTAAGGTGGGGTTTCTACTATTTTCGTTGCTTTCGGAGTAATTAATAATTTTTCAAATATTTTATTCGTTTACTCGGTAATTTATCTATGTCTTCATTTGTTCGTGATTCTTTAACTTTTTATTAACTTAGGAACCAGTATTTTTGTTTCTTTACACAATTATTTAACCCTTTAGATCTATAAAATGTTCATTTACTTACTCATTATTTGATTTATTAACTCCTTGGACATTTGAGTGCATCCATTTGATTATTTCGTTTTTTATTATCTCATTCATTAATTACTAGTCGGCAAATTATATTTAAAAAAATAATTTGATAGATATTGTTAGAAAATTACATATAAGGCCACTTTTTTGTTACGCTACTGAAAAGCGTAAAATAATTCAAACTGATCAACAAGTAGTAATGAATAATTTAGATTGTTGGTGCGCTTGTTTTCATTCGACTAATTGCTGCTATTCTTTTTTATATTCTCTACAGGCTATAAAACGGCCAATGTCTCACCGTCGACTGCGTACCACGCGCTGCGCGACCGCACGCGCGTCGGAAGCAGACGGGTTTTGGCCGCCGCGCGACGAGTTTTGGCCGCCGTGCGACGTTTCGGGCGCCGCGTGGCGGACGAAACTCGTCGCGCGGCGGCCAAAACTCGTCTGCTTCCGACGGACGTGCGGTCGCGGAGCACGAGGTACGCAGTCGACGGTGAGACATTGGCCGTTTTATGGCCTGTACCTTGACTTGGAAGAATTGTTTGAGACAGTATGCCTCTAAAACTCTGCTGTCTAAACTGAAGTCATGTTCGTGTATTTGATTTTTCCTAGTGTATCTCATTATGTATATCATTATGTTTTCGCTCACGTTTCCGAATTTGGCAGCGGTTTTCACGATTACTTAAAATGTGAACTCCCTGCAATTCCTACGAGGGTGGTGCTGAATTTGTTGGAATTGTTACGCTGTCAAGGTAGAGAATGTAAAAAGAATGCCAAAAAATCGGTCTAAATAGAGCTAGCGATCCCGTTCAAAATCATCATGCACTACTTGTTGATTATTATGTGTAACTTGTCGCTTTCCGGTCAATAGCGTAATTATTGAAACGCCAAGACAATAAAGATGGAAAAAGTGGACCTATATGAATTTTTCGAAAAATATGCATGAAAATATTTAGTCTATATGAGATGTTCTTTGATAATTAATAAACAAGGTAACAACAAACGAAGTAATCAAATTAATTTATTCAAATGACTGAGACAGCAAATAAATGAATGAGCGAATGCGAACTAAGTAATAAATATATATGATCAAATAAATGTGAAAGAATTAAAAACACTGATTCTTCAATAAATAACATAGTGAAAGGAATTAATAATGTATGAAATCATGAATTAATAACCGAGAAAGAAAAGACTAAACGAACAAATATAAATAAAAAATAATTACTTCGAAAACAACGAAAATATTTAAAAACTTACCTTAACTGTGAGTAGAGATCGAATACACCATCAGGAAATATTGAAATTAAAGGATTAGTTGTGAACAAAATGAGGAGAGCACCGAAAATGCTCGCCACAGATGTTGAACAGATGATCGAGACGGCGAAAATTCGTGTCCCATCGATTGATGCCCACCTGGCTGGCACCCCACAAACGGCTACCCACCGGGTTGCGGGGCAGCTCGCCCCCGACCCTACGTCTCTGTCTTTGCGGGGTGAGAGAGCAGACGGGGAGGGTCCCAGCGGTCTCGATGCTCAGCGTTGTTCAATTGGGGCGCGATTAGGCATGGCACCGAGCAGTAGCCAATCATTGACCGGTTAGATTGATAGGGCATTCAACTGTATCGTATACATTGTTTGCGAAATACATGGGATAACAATTGGAATCCTCTGAAGCTATAGAAACCGGAATGTATGTGGTCCCTCTATGAAACTTGGTGAATCTATTTTTCTCCATTTAGGGTGTTTTCGAATGGTTTCTGATACGATGCCTTTCAACTACGGATGAAATCTCTGAAATGTACTAAGGAAAATGACACGTTTAAAGAGCTCGAATGTGCGCTTCATGGGACTAAGGCTTGAAGGCTGCTTTCCAAATCCATGAAAGAGCAATACACTCGAGCTATGAGGTGTTCACGAAGCATGATTTTGTTGGTCTAAACGATTATTGGTCCGCTTACATGGGAACTACACCATTTTCCGCTTTTTTGTAGGGCAGTTGTTCTCGCGGAAACTTGACTTCCCAATGATGACGGTAGGATCCTCTAGCCCAGGTTGTTCGTTGGAATTTTTCGAAACTGTACCCCATAATTTGTAGGTAAAGGTTTTCGGCCGCGGGTTGGATGCCTGAGATTTTTTTCAATTCTAGTATGACTAGGTCCGTGGCCTGTTCCTCAAGAAAAAGCGTGTAAATTCAAATCGCGGCTAGCGTGGCGGTTTAAATCTCAATCTGAGAAATAAACCGCCGCGGTTTGAATTTAATTTTTTTTCTTGAAGTAACAGGCCACGGACCTAACTATATGTCTGTGTGAAACCTTCCCCAAGATGCTGGAACCCCTCGGTGGACGAAAATTCTCAAATCAGGCAGGTGTCGGACTCGAAACGCACCAAACTTGAGTGTGATCCAGTCAGAAATTTTCAAAACTATTTGAGACAAGGTCTAACTGTTAGTTATACGTGTAAGTTCTAACGGAAAACGCTTGAAGGTTACGAGATACTCTTGAGTCGCATACAAATTTCCATACCTGCAATCAATATGCGTCTTAGCATTACATGCATCTTTGTTACACATACAAGTGAAGCAGTTCTCGAGCGAAAATGCAGTACTACACTCGAAATCAACCTATCTGTGCTCAACTAGGCTCGATTGAGTCAAACGCGCTCCGATGTGAATGGCTGGTTGGCTGGCTGCCAGGCGAAAGGCGAGAGACGCCAGACACGCTGCGAAATGTTGCGAAATGAGTCACCGGGGTGAGACGGCGGCGAGATGCCCGTATCCCACCCACAGCACGAACTGTTCTTCGAGCCGCAGCGCAGACGCGGATCGCAGTCCAAACTGCAGCCAAGGCTGGGCACGCGTCCCGGTACACCTTAGGGGGGTGCATATTGGACGTGGCACAGAGGGCAAGCGGGGGGGGGGGGCCTAAACCGAACACCAAAAAAAAACGAAGTGCATGTTCTGTCGAATTTCAGGAAGAAAAATGACACATGCTTTTCTTCTGATTCGTCATAGCTTCTTCTCCGCTTTTTTAGGCGAACACTCACGGAATTAAAAAAAATTGAAGACTTTGCAAACTCATGTGAAAGAAGCGAATGATCGCATCTTCCTCCTTGAGAAGTACCAATGTCCATAAAAACACGAGCTTTATCCAGCCTAAATTCCGCAATCCCCTAAAGGCTTTGCTTGCCGCGCGATATGGTGTTTGTCCGCAGCTACACAGCGCACACTGGAGTGGACGTGCGCACAATATTAATTAAAAAGAGCATTTAATTACCGAACGGGGAGGAGGAAAGGATTGAAACTGTAGTAAATGGATGAAGGCAGAAATATGATACTTTCAGTGTATTCATTATAGGAATTTAATGTAAATAAACTAAGTTGGAGCAGGATGAATTTTTCGGACTTTATAAAGTTCATTCCAATGAATCTAGTTGATTAAAAACAACATGAAACATGAGTACTAAGAGCGTTGGGAGAAAAAGGAGAATCTGGCAAACACTTACATAAGTAACAACTGGTTTGATATTTATTGTGGTTTAAGGAGCATAAAGCTCGTCCCGGTTTTTTCTCGGTTTTCGGGGTTAAAACCGGTACGAGATTTAAGGTCCTCAACTCACATTAAAAATAGATCGTAATAAAGCTAAAGTATCTGCCAGATTCTCCTCTTTCTCACAATATTCTTTGCTCTCATGTTTAATGCTACTTTTGATCAACTAGGTTCGCTTGAACAAAGCTTGTCACAGCTAAATACAGTTCACCTGCGCACTGCCGTTCAGTCCGTAATGTGCACGCTGATTGCGAAATTGTGCTGCGGCGCGGTTGCGAGTATCCTCAGACAGAGATAAGGGATCACCCGGGCGGTTTTTGCTTTTGGTGGCCGGGTGATCCCACCGCCCGGGTGATCCTACATCTCTGTCTGAGGATACTTGCAACCGCGCCGCACCACGATTTCGCAATCAGCGTGCACTTTACGGACTGAACGGCAGTGCGGAGGTGAACTGTACTTATCCCCGCTCCAGCTTTGTTTATTTACATTCAATTTTTAAAACGGATACATCCAAAGTAGTCTATCTCTACCATCTTACATTTACTTCAGTTTCAATATTTTTCTCCTCCCCGTTCTGTAATAAATTACATTTTATTACTAATATTATTGCGGCATTCTAGGTGGGTAAAACTTGGGTTCTCCACTCCCTGAGCATCTCATGAATCCTAGCATGGTTCCACAAAACAAAATAATTTTGATTTCTTAATCAGAATAATCAAACACAGATTAACTAATCCTTCATAGGTTTATGAAAACATTCGACAGAAATCATTAGCTATTGCATTAGCAGCAGTTCTGTTGTTCTTCGTAATTGATAAATAATTTGAAATGAAAACTGTTTAATCTTCTGTCGTAACCTACCACCTTACTAACAAAGCTTCCTCATGGAATTGTTTCAAAGGCAGCATACACGCTCGTATACGTGATTGAGATAACTACGGAAATAGAGTGGTATGGCCCAGATTACAACGCCTACGCATTTTGAAGTGCCAAAAACGACCTACAATGCCGCTACATGAGTTGGAAGTTGGCCCCGCCCTGTATTTTCACGCCCCTGTATTTGCCCTTTTCCTGCAACGCAAGGTTGCTGGGTCATATTCACCATTGGTACTGTTGGTGAATTGCCTAACAAGTGAACCACACACGTCACTGACGGCGAAGATGGCCCAACAACCGTGCGTTGGAGGAAAAGGGCAAATACAGGGGGCGTGAAAATACAGGGCGGGGCTAACTTCTAACTTACGTAGCGGCATTGTGGGTCATTTTTGACACTTCAAAATGCGTAGGCATTATGTTGTAAGCCGTACGGCTCGATCCACCTTTTTTGTTGACATTTTGGGAATTTTCTCCATTTTTATACTCTTGTTTATCAAAATCAGGAAGTCAAAACTATAGCTGTTGGGCCCGACTTGTCGGAAAACAGCCGATTTTGATTTCCCAAAGGGGGTTGCTAAAAAGTACCTAGCTAAGGGGGGTGCATATTCAAAATCGCAATACCGGAGCGTGTGCTCAGAAGATTTGAAACAGCTTGCGAGCCACCAAAAGTAGCGTAAACAAGCTGCGCGCCATGACTTTTTCTGAACGCTTCTTGCGCGCGCGGTCGTTTTCATGAGCCGTCTTGCGCGCCACGAGGCTGAAGCTTGCGCACAGCCTCGAGGAATTTCTGCAGTGAGAAGCTTGCGCGCAGCTACTTTCTGACGGAAAAGGTTGCGCGCAGCGTCCTTGAAAGCGGAGAACCCTACATGTGCATTCTCGCCTCTAAATCGATCGAAAAACACATCCTCGGCCAACTTTTCTCCGATAACTTCTCCAATTCATCAATGCATGCATGTACTCACTTTTCAGGGGTACTACATGCAGTACATAATTACATGGTTCATGTGTCTTCTTTGACGTGGGAAAAACTCTCTAGGTCATATTCTGAACACTTCCCCCTGATTTTCCATACGTGCAGCACATTTTGTTATGTTAGTGATTCTCTTCCAAGGAAGCCATGTTAGACCTCTTTTTTTACTGACCCTGTTTTGCAACCACGCATCTTCAATTGAAGTTTCTCGAAATTTTCTAATCTCAAAGTTATTGATTTTTTCAAGCGTTTTCTACGTTCCTCTGGCTTTTTGGGCATGGTGTGATTCACATAGCATTCTAAAACCCTTCTTTCCTTTATCTTAGGCTCTTTTTTGCTTTTAGTGCAACTCTTTCTTGCTCAAGATTTGCATTTAAATCCAGTGTGTCGTTTAAGAACTGATTGATTATACCTAATTGATTATACATCTTTATTTGTCTTATATTTAAACATGAAATAAAGTGTGCCCGAATGAGAATGGCGACCCACGCGGTCGGCGCGCTTGGCAGGCGGCCGTCGCATGTGTCGCCCTCGGACGAGTGTTGGATTTCAACGACTGCCGTCCCCTATCCCACTGATTGATCGGCGCAGTGCTGGCTGCCAGCCGGTGCCGGCCTCGTTCTTTGTCGATGGCGGTGGGGACTTTTCGCATGCTCGTCCGAGACCGGCGAACGCGACGGCCGCTTGCCAAGCACGCCGGCCGCGTGGGCAGCCATTCTCATTCGGACACACCTTATGTCACCGCTCCGTAACAATCAACTCGTGTCATCTACTCCTCAAATGGAGCCCACGTATCGTTGGCGGCGACATATTTATTGCTTTCATAGGAGGCGACTAAAGTCATATATAGATAACTAGTATTACACCTTTCCGAAAAAAAATAAAAAGAACAAGAAAAAAACTGCTTGAGAAAAGCACAAATGTTTTTCCACCAGTATTCCGAAATAGGCCCATTCGTCCTCTAGTTTTGGGTAAAACTTATTTCTGTTTTTCGTTTACGTCTGCGTGCGTTCCTTCTGAATAAAGCTAAAAACGGATATCTCACTTGTGTCAGCGCCCCTGATAACCCCTGATCGGAGTATGGACGAACGTTGGACAAAACATTCTAACCCGTTGAGCCCTGCACTTGTCATACTTACCCTGTTAGTAAGAACTGATGACGTACATACATCTAATTCGTACTGTATGTGTGGTCGTCAGTATATTACAGGTTGCGCGCCACTACCTAGCAATGTGCGCGCTACTACCCAACAAGCTTGCGCGCCACCACCTATGATGCTTGCGCGCCACGAAGTAACAAGCTCGTTGAAGCAATCAGCGAGCTTGCGACGAAGTAGCGCGCAAGGTGTCTAAAATCTTTGGAGTGCCCAGCCCTGACTGCAGCCGAACTAAACGCGAGGTGTGGTGAAATAGAGGGTATGACTATGGTTTTCGACTCGTAGTTTTCTAAAACAATGTGAAGATGATTTTCATACAAAAATAATAGGCGAAGCGCTACTCTCCACTGATGAAAAGCGTGTCGCCATAAATGCCGGATAATTATGCACCAACCCAATATACATGCTTGTTTAAACGCCCTTTGTCTTGCTCTGAAAGTAGTTGCTGACTACGTTAGGAGACTAAGAACTACCTTGAAAGCAAAATAAAAGACTCAAAGCAGGTATTTATAAAAATTTTGTTAATTAGAAGCGGATTGACACCCACCAGTTAGCCATAATGACTTGTTCTGTACATTTTTCCTGCAGCTTTTCACTAATTTTCTCCTATGGTGGCCAGATCTGCGTTCTCATGAAAAGACCCCAACATCCTCGCAAACCCTGTCCCCTTTGATAGTAAGTTGAATTTTGTTGCGTGAAGACAGAATGAGTGTGCGAAGTTTTTTTGGGAGCGGAAATCATATAGGAACGGGAGCAACAATCGACAACCACAACTTTTGCTCCACGTAAAGATGATAATTGTTTGGAAAATGTGCTCTATCATTTTTCTTGACTACTTGCCAGAGCATTTTTTAACGAAGTATTTCGAAGCTATCTCGTCGCATTTTATGCAGGTGTGAAAAATCTAATGGAGATTGACGAAAGAAAGGCAAAACTTCACGTTAAGTTTCGTAATGCTTTAATGCTCTATTCAGTTTTTCCAAAGGATGATTGGGCATAAAACAATTTAGCTCTTGTACCTTCCTGCGACTGGATGCATGAAGTAAGCCACCGAAGCAGGTCGGGGAAACTGAGGTCGCAGCGGACCACATGAATTGTCCGCGACAAGAGACTGAAAATATTGTACTCGGGATAATTTCCTCAATGAACTCCAATCAGGGATTGGTCGCGCGTCCTCACCTTCAACGCGACTGTGTCCGGACCAAAGATGTTGAGAGAGGGAAAGAAGATTCCAAAGCTTCTATGAACGGTCTCAGTGGCCATGTCTAGGCAGTCGTCTCTTGAAGATTGGTCATATCAAAATCGGAATGGAAACTCAATTTCCAATAACTTACGCTCACTTGCGATGTGCCTGTATCTACCTTATATGAAGTGTTTCCACAGCAAAATCTGAAGAGCAACGCACTGGTTCGTAGAAGTGAGCCTGAAATCACAATCAAGGCAATATCAAGCAGTTCATCGCAGTACCGAATTTTGACTTAAAGGCAGTGTTCACGATGATTTTCGCCTCCGAGTTTTTCACATAAAACAATGCGTTGGCCTCCAAGTATTACCAAAATTACGAAGAAACGGCGAGAAACGCATTAAAACGTCGTATTTCAGTGACATTATTCTATAAGATGGACTAGTTGTCCGCTGGGATGAACATGTTTATAGTGGTTTTCACCGGTGGAAAATTGGGTCAAACGAAAATAGAAGAATATTTCATGTAAAGCAGGATTAGTTAGGGCCCTAAGGAAAGAACGGAGCAGCAGAGTGTAGAGAATTGCAAAGGACGGGTCCACGAAAGATTTCATTGTCACAACAAACACTTCGTGTGATACTTAAAGGCACAGTCCAACCTCAGAATCGTTTCTCTGTTTTTCTGCCTATATTCTAAACGATCCCACACTGATTCCGATGATGTCTTTGAAATCATACAAGACCCCCTAAGAGCGGAGTTATTGCCCCTCAAAAATTGTGCTACGGAAGCATGGTGGACGAGTTTTGCGAGGCTTGTAACTTCCGCCATTTGCAACCGGTGTATGCGAGCCAACCTGAATAACGAGACAGGCAGAGAATGAAGGGAAGAACGGGGCTATTGATCAGGAATCATCGCTCATCTCGCCACTGTTGAGCTTGTAAGATCGTAAAAGGGGCGTGCCAATGTGGCTTCCGGACGTGGGCGCCCCAGGGTGGCTCCTCCTATATCTCGCTTATTCGGAGGAATTGGGAGCTCGCATCTGGCAGGGGCTATACAGGGTGGGTGAACTTCACAATTATGTGGAAATCTGAGAATTCGTCCCTGAGCTTGGACTGTGCCTTTAAAGGCAGTGTTCGCGCAGATTTGGGGTTGCCGAGTTTTTGCCATTGAACACTCAGTTGGATGCTTACTGTTGCTGCCACCACCAAGAAATAGCGGAAAACTTCCTACTTTTCCCTGCAATATGCAACAAAATTTGATGGTTTTCTTGGGGTGGACGAGCGTGCCCCATCTTTTCACTGTTCGTGGACGAGTGCATCCCCCACTCAGAAAAATGAAAACATGTTACATGTAATATAAAGTGTAAGATACTTGAGACATTAAAGTATATTACCTTTATATCGCATGTAACCTACACTTATATTACATGTAACATACACTTATATTACATGTAACATACACTTGTATTACATGTAGCATAACTTATATTTCATGTAACTTAATTAGAGCTGCAAGTTGAAGCTCGATGCTTTAAGGGTTGGAGCTGCAAGTTCCAGGCTACTGCTTCAGGTACGAATCGGCAAGCTTTAAGCTTTCTTGGACATCCCAGGAGCTTAAAGCTCGCTGCTTCATGACTGAAGCAGCGAGCTTGGATCCCACAGCTTCATACAAGAAGCAGTAGACTTAAGCTTGCTTCAAAAATTTTGTGTGTCAATCCCTCTGATCCTCCGGACGATTAAAACGAACGATGAGGAGCGAGAGATCAACTGCTCGGCCAGGGCGAGTGACCACCCTGTCGAATGTCAATACAATGGGCCTGCGCTCATAGCTAAGGTATGAGGCGGCCCGTATGCTGTGCAGGTTTGCAGAAAGTGTTCAGCATGGGCCCTCAGTTGCTGGAGATATTTGAATTATGTTACACTTATACTACATGTAATTTACTTGAGTATATATAATTCACATGTAACTTACATTGACGGAGAAGTATTACCAGTATATTGTAATCGTCTCCTATGTTACAAGTATTATGTTTCCACCATCGAAAACATACTACGTGTGACATTTGGCCTGCGAGCGAGGGACCGATATATTACATGTAACATACATCGGTCGAGATAATTTGTAAGTAATATACATTGGCCAATTTATATTACATGTATATTAATTCAGGCCTTTAATATTACATGTAACGTGTTTTCATTTTTCTGAGCATAACGCAAGGAACTGATTGCTCAATCAATGCCATCAGCTGGGTGGCGTTGGGAGGACAACAATCGCAAGCAATTTTACTCGTCTTTGGAATTCCTAACTGCCTTATTGGTCAGTGTATCATTGAACTCTTACCTGGTACATTATGAACTGGCTATCTATTTCATTAAGTATTTTCATTCTCATAATTTTCCTAATTTGGAGATTTGCACTCATCATTTTTACCGACCTAACTGAAAATTTCGACGCTTTCTTGTGTAGTCCATGCAACTCCGGGAAAATGTACTGAGTGCAACCGTACTAGCTTCACCTATTGCCCTCGATCAAATTGCAAGGGAAGAAACTCATAAGATCTTTGGAAAGATACTTTTCGGCATTGTGTGTAAGCTAAGTTATCCTCACTAGGTAAATTATCGATACGTGCTCAGTAAACGTTGCTTCAAATGCTTTCAACAACATTTCAGGATTTTTAGCTTTCATTTTTTTTATTTATTGAGATTTTTACTTTTCCGTGGTTTCACTCCTAAGAAATAGATAGCTGATACTCGATTGAATAGCCTGAAATGTCACAGAAGTAGCACTATTGGAGAATACAAATTAAAGCGGTTAGATAAAAGCGAAGCTTGCAGGGCTTCCTAACAACGCCGCTTCCAGCTTGATCACATAGCGATCTACGCATTCCCTTCGTGACTTTCAAGTCGAAAATAAAAACTGTAAAGGCCCATAAGAACGGTTAAAGGCACTGTTCGCGATAAACTTCATCCTCGAATTGTCCATGACAAACGCTTCTCGTGGCTCTCAGAAGCAGAACAGCGTCGAAAAAACGGGATGAAAAGCTACCCAGGAGCCGCAAAACGGCTTAGAAAAGTGGGCAAACCCCGCCGCTGTGGGCAAGTCCCGCCCCTTTCCGCCCCTCGACGTGAACAAAGGAACACTCGAAATCGTGAGTTGAGCGACGGTTTCCGATCAAAAGCCCCGTTCTTCCCTTCATTCTCAACTTCTCTCTTTACTCAGGTCAGCTCGCATACATTGGCTGCAAAAGACGGAAGTTACAAGCCTCGGAAAACTCGTCCACCATGCTTCCACAGCTCAACTTTTGAGGGACCATAACTCCATTCCCAGAATGTCCGGTACGATTCCAGAAGCACCATTGGAATCAGAATGGGACCGGTTTCAAGATAGGCAAAAAAACAGAAAAGCGATTTCTATCGGTAACCGTGCCTTTAAGAAGGGCTAGTAAATTTATGCTTGAGTAATCGAGTTGAGAACGTCCTCAAAGGTTAACCCACTTATTTATCCCAAGCTTGTCATTCGTCTTGACCGAGAAAACGTTCTGCCGGAAGTCTCCTTACATTGAGGCTGAAGTCAACACGAGGCAATGCTCCGTCAACATCGGATAGACCTTCGTGGCCTGCTTCTCAATATTTTTCCAAAAAATTAGCCGCAGATTCACACCTAACGATCAAAAGGGGTTACACCCCTTTTGATCGTGAGCTGTTTCGAAACCACGAGCTAATATGCAGAGTTGGCCTTTGTACCAGGTTTTCATGGAATTCGGTGCGACGTGGAAGGACGAGCAGAGTATATCTGCAAAAAAAACATCCCGCTCATAAGCAGAATAGGCAGAAGTCACGCAATCTGTAGTGGGGGATTTGAGCTTTTTTCACAACCCTATGGCATATCGAATTAGTCTTCCACTGAGCGAAGATTGGGGGGGGGTGAGATTTTAATCTCTACAATGATTCTGTTAGACTATGTAGACGCCTTTTAGTTCATAAGTCGAAGAGAATGAGAGCAATAGCAGCGGTGCCACTGGGAACAACAGAGTGAACTTGAAATAGCGAGCTGTGCGTCATTGCCATAGGGCACGAAATGATGATATCAGTTGCCTTTCTAGATTTGATGGCAATAATGTTTCATGAGATTGAACAAATTGAATTAATACCGCAAATTGCAAGTTTTTCCCCCATCTAAGGCCCCTGTCAGACTTGGTCGAAAACCCGACCGAGTCCGACTGAGTCCGGGGCAGAAAAACCAACCTCGGTGCAATGGATCTGCCCGTGTGCGAACGTGAAACACCCGTATCGACTGGGTGGAGTACGGTTGCAATGAGTCGGTCGCAGTCGGACTCAGTGGGTCGATTTTTCTGCACCCGACTGTCACTATTTCGGTGCGTATCGACCGGGTGTGACTCAGTTCATCGACCATCTCTGACGGCGGCCTAAGGACTTGCAAAACGAAATAAGGCCTCTCCACTTCACGAAATACCCCCTATCACATGTTATGCAGTTATTTTGTGATATTCTGACCCCCTCACCATGAAATATTTGTATTTGTTCGATATGCATGTAGCAAAGTGTCAAAATCCAGTCCTCACACATGCTTAATCAGCGACTCCGCAACCGTCAATAGCGCGCTCTACCGCGAATTCGCGCGACCTCCACGCGACCGTGTTCGGAGCTGGCTGTTGCGGCGGGCGCAATTCTATCCGTTTTTCGTCCAAAATTATCCGATATTTATCCGAAATTATCCGATAAATATCCGATTTTTATCCGAAAATATCCGATTTTTATCCGATCGATTATCCGTTTTTTATCCGATTATCCGGTTTTCTGATCGGATCCTTCGATTTTCACTTTTCCGGATATCGGATAATTCGGATATCGTGTGTTTTCGTCTGATCGGATTTCGGATCAATCCGAAATAGCCATTTTAACGTCGGATCGGATTTCGGATAAGTATCCGATCGAATTATCCGACCCGGATATCCGAAACCGACTCTGTCGGATGGAATGTATACTACGCAGGCATTACCAAAATTTACCTACTCAACTCGTGTGTGCATAAACGGAATTTAGACCTGCATTCAAATCAGATTTCTTGAAATGTAAAGCGATTTATGGATTTTCAATTTTTCATAAGTTAGAGAACTTGAAAATTTAAAAAAAATAGGATTTTCGAAATCAGAAATGGATTCAAAGCCAAGTCAGGTTTTTCAAAGTTTGAATGAAAATAAGATATCCCAAGATTTTGATTTAGAAAGAATTTTTTTTCAAAGTTCGAAGTGAATTATGAAGTTCTAGAAAATTGGATTTTGAAAAATTCGGATTTCCATAATCAGAATTGTTTTTAATTGTTTTTAGAATTTTCACAATCCAATGAAATTGCAATTTTCGAAATTAAAATAATTTAAGATTTCTGAAAATAGGAAGCGTTTCAAAATCTGAATTCAGTTAGAAAATTTTAGAATTTGACAAAAATTCGAAATTTTAAAATCAAAAATAAATTTGAACCGAATTTGGAATTTTCGGTTTGGAAAACAATTTTTTCCCAAACTTGAGAACTTCGATTAATTTCAGAATTTCGAAACTTCGGATTATATTCAATTCAGCAAAAGATGAAGAAAAGTCAGCGACTTTCAAAAATTGAAAAAAAGGAAAAAGCAGGTCTGGTAGCAATTTTATAAAATTCCAGAGAAGTCACATGAAAATTTAAAATCTATCAAAAGGTGACCAATTTTGCATAAAACTCGCAATAAAAAGGTAACGAATTTTATGTCAATTAGCGGAAATTCAGCAGTAACACCTCTGCTGGCGCTTCATTAAATTAAGGAAAATCCATTACATTTAAAAAGTAAAGCCTCGATGCGTATGAAATTATGTACATTTCGAGACGTCATGTTTTCAGCTGATTTCGATTTACAATGCTTTCATAAAGAAACTTTGGTGACTGACTCAACTCCTCGCGAGCATGCGGTCGTAATTATCTAGGAGAGCAATTATCTCGTGCGCGCCCTTTTATGGCTCGCCTTGGGTACTTCGAGTAGGCGAGCAGTATGAAAATAAAACGTTTTTTCGGATTTCCTTTCTATTCGGATAGAGGGCGACGTGTACATTCGAATGATACCCCTCACTGTGGGGGTCAAAATGACGAAGAAACGAGTTATGGCGAGAAGTCGCAAAAGTGGCGAGAAGTCGATTTCGCGACTTTCGCGACTTCTTTGAGTAAATCACGGCGAGTTTTGTAGTGGGGAAAGGTGAAAGGGAAAAGTCGTAGTTTCAGTGACCCTATAAAACGCGGTTTTTTCAGGCACAGACAGCCTCCTAGCGGCAAAAACCTACGGAAAAACCTGCCGCTGACAGCAGTTGAAAGTGGAAGAACTGGAAATGGTCAAAGGCAGAAAATGCTGCACCAAACGCTGACCTGGGAAAGAAGATATCGACCTCTTCGGACCTGACGGATCTCAACGTTCAAAATAGGAGAACACGTGAGAACTTCTCCATCAAGAACCAAATTGAAGCAGTGAAACGTGAAATTGTTAGGAACATCTTAAAACTCATGTGTCAGTTAAGGCAGAGCATCGCATTTTGTTATCAGCTTATTTACGGTGCTCGATTTTTTTGCCAAGATACTCACCCACTGTTAGGGTTGTCCGTGAGTCGACCCCAAGTTCCATGCCGTTCCACGTCGAGAAGGATTTCATACGCTCTCCACAGTTCGGAATGAATTCCCATTCCAGAATGCCCTTCTTGGGCTCCTTGTCCTCCAGCCCTTGTGGATACTTCAGGTCGGAAAGAATGCGGACCTTCAAATGAGCAAAAAGTGTAAGAAGCTAGTAAAAACACAGCGGCTGTAAGCTCAAAATGAACTGTAGTATGGTTACCGCGTTAGATTTAGTCTGGTAATTAACCAGGTGCGTTGTTTGCGGCTGGCTGTGCGGCGTTGGCGGCATCACCTATCAACGAGGTTTCGATCGCGCGAAGCAATCTACCGTTGCCGTACCGTAAATTCACAAGACTAAAATGATCACGTGGACTCTACCCTTCAGCCAATACCAGGTCGAAACCCTTAATCCTCTCAATAACAGAATTTTTGTAGAAGATCAGCACTGCGTAGGTCACCAGCTCGCTGGGCACGACGATTAGTCTTCAGTAGTCTGCGTTCCAAGGCCCTGTGAGCTGTCCTTATGGTCTGTATAGTCCCTTTGTTTTCGCCCATGTCACGGTTCCATAGCACAACGCAGGTAACACCGTGGTGTTGAACAGACGTGCTCGTTTCTTCACATCCCGCTATTTGTCTGTCACTTCCACAATCGATTCAAGTGCAGACCAGGCAGCTCGTCGTCTCCGTTCGATCTCCGTGGACAAGTCGTTTTGCATGTTCACCTCTCTCCCGAGATAGACGTACATAGCTGTTCGTAGTGGGTAGGAGAATGCGAGAGAAACGAATGGGGCTGTCGTCGCGCCACTGGTTGCGCATTACTTGGGTTTTCCTCAGATTCATTGTGAGGCCGATCGCTTTGCCTGCAGCGTCTAGTTCGTGAAGCATTCCTTCAATTTCTGCTGAAGACGAACCCAGCAGCACAATGTCGTCAGCGAAGCGCAAGTTGGATAGTCTGCACCCGTCTATGAGGATACCCCTGCTATCCCAGTCGATGTGGCGCATCACACCTTGTAAGGCGGTCGTGAACAGCTTCGGCGAGATGGTATCTCCCTGTCTGACACCCTTTCTAATCGACACCTTCAGTTTCCTCTCGAATAGTTGTATAATGGTGTTGCTTCCGTTGTTACACTCTTCCAGTATTCTGATGTACTGGGCGTCAACACCAGCGTGAATAAGAGCGTTAAGAACAGCCGGGACTTCAACCGAATCGAATGCCTTGGTATAGTCCATGAAGACGAGCGCTAGAGGTAGGTGGTACACCCTTGTCCGTTCAATGACTTGCGATAGCGCCTCAATGTGATCAAGACAGCAGTGACCCTTCCGGAGCCGGCCTGTTCTCTGGGCTGAGAGTCATCCAGAGCCTTTTCTATCCTGTTGAGCAGAATCTTCGTAAAGACCTTGTATGGAATTGAGAGTAGAGCGATTGGCCTGTAGTTCTTGATGTCATCACGATCACCTTTTTTGAATAGGAGTTCCGTTTTTGACGATTTCCACGTGGATTCCTTGCGCGACTCCTTGCGCGAAGTATCTGGAGAAGTGTTTAGCCAGAACTTTCCATAAAGGTGAACCAACCGCTCTGAAGGACCCGGTGGTAATGCCATTTGGTCCTGGAGCTGTGTTTTTCTTCATCCCTTTGACAGCAAGAGCAACTTCACTCTCAAGGATTGGAGGTAGGCCATCTGCTATAGCAGGTAGTGGGCTACGCGGCACGGACAGTGTTGATTTGAAGAGAGTGCTGTAGAAACCCACCACAATTTTTTCCATACCAGCGCGGGACGTGCAAACGCAACCCGAGGGACCCCGATGGGCTGACATTTGTTCTCTGCGATCTGACAGCTCACGCCGACAAAACCTGATGCTTTTCCTCTGGTGCACGGTCTTCAACAACTTCCGTGCTCGATATTGCTTCAAATCGCTCGAAACATGAGCTCTGCAAACTTTGCTGATCGTGACACGTTTCATGTGACTGGTATTCGGATCAAGATGTACCAGGCGGCGTTTTCCCAGCAGCAATTTAGACACCTTGCACAACCTCTCAATCGGTTCCGCTGCTCCAACCAATGAGTTTTTTCGGCGTCCTTTATCTTGCGACACAGATCCTCGTAGTCGTCTATAGGATCATCAAAAACATTCCAATCCGTATCGGCTACATTGCGCTGCATAACTTCTGAATCCACGGTTTGGACTTTGCTGCAAAGTCTCTGACTAAGATGTTTCTTCATAAAGCCGTTGTGAAGTCGAAGATTTGCACTAAGCATTCTGTGGTCAGAGCCTGTCACGAATGATGGAACAGTGCCGACGTCTAGGAGGGCCCAAAGCCGATTAACGAGAATATGGTCAATCTCATTGATCGTCGTTCCGTTCGGTGAATTCCAGGTCTATCTTAGACTTTTGGACTTCTTGTAAAACGAATTACCGGGAAACAGACGTGCGCTACAAAAAACGTCTGTTAAGCGAGAACCGTTATCGTTTCTGGTGTTGCCTCCATACGATTCGATTCTTCCTCCTCCATCTACTGCTCTTCCGAGGACAGCATTGAAGCCGCCCAGACAAATCTTGTGAAAGCTTCTTTCTTTAGCTACTACATTCTCGAGTTGTTCGTAGGACTCATCGAGCTCATCATCCGCAGCAGCTGATATTGGTGCATATGCGTTGATGATAGAGATTGCGGGGTGTCCTTTGGGCTTGAGTCGTAAAACGGCCAGCCGCGCGGAGTAGATAAAGTGCGAATCCATAGTGTGCGCGATGGTGCTGTTGAGTAAGAAGCCAACACCGCCAACGTTCCACTTTTTTCCGAGAATCAACAATCTTCCATCTCTCAATTTCTGCACGGACTCTTTGTTCGTCTTCCTCTCCTGTACTGCTCTAACATCGTGAAGTATTGCATCCGCAGCTCGCAGAAAGACGTTCTGATCCGCTTCAATTGAAAGAGTTCAGGCGTTCAAAGAGCGAAATCGTACACAGTCGTGATGCCTGTGTTTGTCCGGTCCAGTTTGTCCGTTTCCATAAACCGTCCTGCGTACTCCGAGATTTGATTGCCCCTCACCGGTTGCCATACCTTCCGGCGTCATAGACGGCTGGGCGCGGTGTGCGGAGGACTGGGGTAGCTGATTGGATGTCGATGCGTGAAGGCACTCGTTTCCTAGATCTCGTCCTTAGCCGGGCAAGGGCCTGGGATGAGCACCAAGAACGCTTCAGCGCTGGCTTGACGCTGACATTCTAGGGGGGAGACAGTTCGGATGTGTTCGTCGTTCACACCAAAGCTTGCCAGGCAAACCTACAGGCAGGGTACTGCACGAGGTATGGGCCGGCCAGTTCTGCTCAGCCCCTCCCCCCTCTAATTGCAACTTTGCTCAGACCCCCCCCAGGAACGTCAGTAGGTCAATTTGTGACCGTTTTCTCCCACCCCACCAAGAGCTGATGTGTTCAAGCAGTTTATCGAGCAGGTTTACATACCTCTAACGTTTCACTGCAGCAAAAATTCTCTTGTTGTATTTAAATGGTAAGTATCAAATTGTCAAATGGTTAAACGACCAAAATTGACAGCACAAAGCCAATTCTTTCCAAAACAATCGGTTGTTTGACAGCACGAGGGCACAAACAGCGCTTATTGCATTTATGTAGAGAGGAGCTGAAAGTGCAAAAGTATATGTAACTGGTAACAGCTTGTGCGGTGTACTTAAATGCGGATGTTTGAAAGAGGGTTCGATACCGCCGGAAGTCCATACTTCTTTACGAGTCACGAGAGTAGGATATTTGAGTCCAGAGCGGTCGATATACTCAGTATACTCACTTTCACCATCACAGATGAACGCTGTGGACCGATACACTAAATGGTATCGTACCTTTCTCAGATGTGGTCCCGCTGGAGGTCGTCAATTTTGAGAACTAGAAGTCACGAGTCACGAGAGTAGAATATTTGAGTCCAGCGTAGTTGATTTACTCGGTATACTCACTTTCAACGTCTAACATGGATGCTGAACACCGCTACAGTACTAGGACGCACACTTTTCTCAGGTGTGGTCCCGCCGAAAAGGGGCATTTTTGAAACTTAGGTGTCACGAGAGTAGGATACTTGAGTCCAGCGTGGTCGATTCCTTCTTACGACTTGTTTTGACCATCTAAGATGGATGCCGAAGACCGCTACATAGATAGCGGGAGACGATGAAAAAAAATCGGCCTTAAAAAAATAGGTTTTTTGGAACTTTATAAGTTAGGTGCTGAAAGATTTATTTGGAAAAATCCTGGCTTTAAGAAAATAGACTCTATTCACTACCGTTTTAAACTTTCCTCACCCCTGGAGAAAGCCTTTGAAGAAAATATACAGCGCGTTTCAAAATTATAAAGGCACCCCAAAAAGAGGCGAATTCGCTCACAGGTCAAAGAATTTCGAGCCGAGACCAATTCCATTCGATTCAGCATGGCCGAAAACCCTTCGTAAATTTTCTTTATGGAAAACACATCTCCATACTTTTCAAGAAATATTCGAAAACATAAGATCCGACCGTTTCAAAATTATAAAGGCACCCCTTGCTGTGCTGTGCTTTTTTATCTCCCACAGTTTCGATCCTCCTGCACTACACTTAAAAGGCAACACTTTCCTGTACCTCTCTGACATTATGCCTCGTGGATACAAACTTTCAAGTGAGGAATAAGACCAAGTGAAAGCGTTGCATCACGCTGGGCGTTCGAATCGCTTCATCGCTGCTCATCTTGTCCGTTCTCCAAGCTGCATTGATAGCTACGTCAAGAATCCGGATTCCTGCGGAAAGAATAAGAATGCCGGAAGACCACGAGTGCTGTCTGATAAAGATTTCCGTCATATTCGGTGTTCCATGTCCAATTCTACGAAGTCTGTCAACCAGGTCAGGTGCCAGCTGGCATTTCCTGCGTCAAAGGCTACGGTATGGAGGGCCGTAAATGACAGTCCTGTCATTGCTCGGCAGTCTATGATCAAGGCTCCAAGGATGACTGATCTCCACAAATCCGGCCGACTCCAGTTTGCTCGTGGGAATATGAAAACGGATCGGGAATTGGTTAGTTATGTACCACCCCAAGGCGCTTTTCCATTTTTGGACAATTTAATTCAATCTACGTTTTTCCGATCATCTTTTCTGACAAAAAGAAGTTTAAGTTAGATGGCCCTGAAGGTTTTCATAGTTACTGGAGAGATATCAGGAAGGAGGCGCTTGTCTTCAGCGAGCGCAACTTTGGCGGTGAGTCACTATTGGTTTGGGGGGCATTCTGCAGCAGTGGCGTTCTCCAACTAGCTTTTGTTTCATGTCGAATGGATTCCAAGGAATACCAGAAGGTGCTCGCTGACCACCTCCTGCCGTTTCTGAGAAGACGTCGCCGTCAGAAGTACGTTTTTATGCAGGACAACGCCTCGGTTCACAGCAGCCGGTCAACTGTCGACTGGCTTAACAGCAAGAATATCGCTCTTCTGAAGTGGCCACCCCGTAGTCCTGACCTAAACCTGATTGAGAACATCTGGGGGAATATTGTTAGGCAGATATACTGTGATGGCATGCAGTATAACAACATCGGTGACCTCAAGAACGCCATTCTGAGGGCTTGGGACAATTTGGACCCATCTCTTTTGAAGAAGCTTACGGATAGTATGCCAAACCGCATTTTTGATGTTACTGTTAATCATGGTGGACCTATCCGTTATTAATCTGTTGTTGCTTTTTATTTTTGTAAATGAATTTTGCGTTTTTCTATATTGCCTTTATAATTTTAAAACGGTGTTATTCCGAGTTGCCGAATATTTCTCCAGAACGTGTGATGAAACATTTTCGGAAATAAAGTTGCTTGATGTTTTCGACTATGCTGAATCGTATGGAATTGGTGCCAGCTCGAAAGTCCTTGATATGCGAGCGAAATTGCCATTTGCTGGGGTGCCTTTATAATTTTGAAACGCACTGTACTAGGTTTGGGTTCTTCTTTAAAATGCACTGCGGGCCCACAGCTGGGCCCACACCTAATTGTAAGTACTGAGAAAACGCGAAAAATGTTGCAGAACCCACACCGGGAAAATTTTCTTCAAAGGAATTCTCCGGGGATGTAGGTGGTCTCAAACAGTAGGGTTTAGAGCGTAGTTTCTTAAAGCTAGGATTTTCCGCGTACCTTATTTGGAACCTAAGTTACTGCAGTTTTAAAACTCAAATTTATGTTCGTGGACTTGGCCGATTTTTTCATCGTCTCCCGCTTTATATGTAGCGGTCTTCGGCGTTACTCTGAGATGATGCAAGTACGTAACCAGGGTGAATCGACCACGCTGGACTCAAATATCCTACTCTCATAGCTCCTAGTTCTCAAAATTTACGACTTTCGCCGGGACCACACCTGAGAAAGGTGTGATCCCATATCGTGTAGCGGTCTTCAGCGTTCATCTAAGATGGTGAAAGTGAGTATATAGGGTAAGTCGACCACGCTGGACTCGAGTATCCTACTCTCATGCCTCGTGGTTATCAAAATTGACAACCTCCGGCGGTACCACACCTGAGAAAGGTGTGATCTCGTATAGTGTAGCGGTCTTCAGCGTTCATCTGAGATGGTGAAAGTGAGTTTACCGGGTAAATCGACCACACTGGACTGAAGTATCCTACTCTCGCGACTAATAGAAATCATTTGCAGAAATCACTTAACATTTAGTAGTCAGACTACTTTAGACTTGGAGGATTCATATGTATTCAATATTATTCTGAGAAGACTGTTACTTCACCCTAAACTTTCTATTTGAACTACGCGACTCGCGAATCAGTTAAAACAGCCTTCTAGTTATATCGCAATTTATATTTGAAGATCACGTGAAAAAAACTGCTCCTAACTGTTTTTTACTCACAAACACGTTGGTTCAATTGGTCTTCGTCCACAGATCAGACCCCCCGCTTCCACCCCTCCGGAGCTCAGACCCCCCCCTGTGGGGGCCCACACCAGCGCCGAACCCTGCTTACAGGCCCTGTGAACGCTTCCACCATACACCAACGAGAAGGTAGATCCCTGTACAGTTATGGGTCAGTTGCCATAGTTAATTGTCATTATCCCACCGTAATGTCCCTTAATCTCTCTAAAAGTGAAAATGGACCCCCCCCTCTTTACCGCCCTGAATAATCCCTTGGACCATCTTTGGGCGAATAATTTTTTTCGATTTCCGGATTCTCAAAAATCCCCAAGGGTCCGCTCCCACCCCCTACCGCACTCAAGATGTCGGAAAAAATCTACCACCCGATCCTCGTACACAATTAGAGCGCTGAACACGAATGTAAGGTCCATTTTCAGATTTTGGACCATGTTTTTGGGTCACAGTACGGTAAGGTTATTTACCCACCGCAAACCTTTTGCTTATAACTCCGTTCAGAGAAGCAGAGCGCAGCTCGAAAGGTCAAATTCAAATTTCTGGTCAAAAATCGATCCTAGGCAGTTGCATTTTGTCCAGAATGACCTGCAAGTGGCCCTTGCTTGGAAGCGACAGCTTACCTGATTTGGCAGAGGTATTATGTGGATATGACCTTCAATGGAAGGTGTATGGAATGAAGCTCGCAGTAGTGGCGATCCTGGTAAGATCACAGTTGCGCAGGAAATTACCTGAACACTTCAGCTCTAGTTTTGTGAGCGCCATGGAATACAATGATGAAATCAAGATCGGTTGTACTGTGCTTATATGGGCCAAATTCCGGTCCGCAATTGCGTCTCGACACGCTTTGCGGCCGCACGCGCAGGAGTCGGTCGGCTTTCCAGCGTCAAAGCCGACTTGATGTGGCTTTTTTATACAATTTTCTCCAATTTTTCTTAGTTTCCAGTTTCCAAAACCCACCTAGAGCCAGCAGATCGGCGGCTGCGGCGCTGGAAGCTCTTCTGACTCGGGAGCGTGCGGCCGCAAAGCGTGTCGAGACGCAATTGCGGACCGGAATTTGGCCCAGATAAGCATAGTAGGAGGAGCGTTATATGTGTAGTCAGACCACAGAATCGTTTTTCAGTTTGTGTGCTCATTTTGAGAAAATAAAATGTGCTAGTCACAACAGTGTCTCTAGATTAGCTCTAAACTCTTTCTAGAGCTTCCATGCAAATAGAGTTGAGGTCGGTTCAAAGGAGATCACCAGCCCACGCGGTCGGCGTGCGTGTCGAGCAGCAGTCGCGAAGGCGTTTTCCGGACCTGTTAAGCAAATACGAGGAATATTAGACGAACACTTAGTAACATACCAGTCAGCTCTTCGCAGCCGTGAGGAGGCTCGCTGGAAAAATGCTGCTGCGACGGCCGCTCGACGCGCAAGCCAACCGCGGGGGCGGACAGTCTGATGTGGACATGTATGTATGCCCACTGAAGGATCGCAACCTCGAAATGTGATGATTTTGCGCACCAGTTGTTTCTGAGAATTGTTTCTCCTAGTCATCGCCAGTCGTTGTGCTGAACTTCGATGCATATCCATCGCGCCCCTCTTGAGTTCGAAAACTCGTGAGTGGGCGGTGTTAGCGCTTTCTTTTCTGGAGGCGGAGGATAACTGTCTTTTCCCGCTCAGAAGAATCAGAATTGCGTCTTTTCCAGGATTGTTGTGTACAGCAGTCGGAATATCATAAATTATCCACGAAATAAGGTTGCGTTTTTACCCGCTTCTACAAAACCATGAATTTTAACTGTTGGTTTGACGCTTTGACTACGAGTTTATCGTGCCTAACAGGAGGTCTCTCTACCTCAACCACCCGTTTGACTTGATATACATAACAGTCGTAGCAGTTACGGGAACAATAACACATAATGGGAAGGCGACGAAAATTTCGCACACATGTCATATTTTTGCCTATTAAAGGCGCTGTTTACGATGAACTCCGTCTTTGAGTTTTCTTTGAACAACAATGGTGGTAACCATCAGAAGCAGAACAGCATTGAAGAAACCGATCCGATGGCCTCCCCAGAGGCAAATATGGTTTTTAAGATTATCCCAGTGGACAAGGCCGGTCTGCTTGGATCTACTTGTTGCCGTCAACACCGTCACGTCTCCATCACTGCTAAGCTTCGACCTGCGATCATCAGCAGTGGTTTTTCATTGAAAGAGAGATTAGATTTGAGAAATAGTTGTCGAAACATCCGGGAATCTTCTCCAGGCAAAAATCTGTTCAATCCATTGCCTAGTTCAATAAAAACCACTGCTAGTGATCGCATGTCAACGCGTAGCACTGCTAGAGCCGCGTCGGTGTTTATGACAACAAGTAGACCCAAGAGGGCCGGCCTTGCCCACTGGGATAATCTTCAAAGCCGTTTTTCTCTCTCGGAATGTGTTTAGATCTGTTTTTTTTTTCAACGCAGTTCTCTCTTTGAGCGCTACCACAAATGTTTCTCATTGAAGGCTCATGGAAGAAGTTTATCGTGAACGGTGCCTTTAGGAGGACGTTCATGAACTCCTTCCTAGGTGGGTGAGGCACGTTCCCCAATTTTCCACCAAAGGGTAGGAAGACCTGGGTGGGCAAAATCTTGACGTGGACGCAAAATTTCTCTTCGAACACCCCCCCCCTCCATTATGTGTAATCGAGCCCAGTTATGTTGCCGGCACAACTTACATTGACCCTTCTGGTTCCCACTTACCGGTACATTTTACGTTGGTGCAAACTATATCATCAAGTGGGAAGTAAAACGGCCTAGCGAAAGAACAAGAAGATACCGATAGCGACGACCTGTGCCGTGTTCGCGACGTCACCAGTCAGCGAGGTTTAGATCGCGAACGGATATCTATCTGTACGACCATGTCCATTCACTAGACTGAAAATTCCGATGCTAACATACTCTTTATTTTGCGGTCAAAATTAGTGTATGCCTTTGCGTACCCGCGATTGAAGCTCGTCACACATCGAGTTCGTACAAGCTTTCTCGCCTCATCAACCGACCGAATGAGTTTTTTTCATTTCTCAGTCAATGTTCCGACTGCTTCCAGTCTTCATATGTTAATAGTAGTAAGTAGACCTCGTTTTCCGAAGCTTTTGATCTAGGAATTGCGGAAAACGTTGGCAACAAATAGGATTCTTCAATTTTTGAGAAGTCTCTATTTCGCGCTGTTTCAAAACAAAATCCGTTTTGTCTCGTTTGTCGCTGACTCGCGACTTCTTTAGCAACTTTTTCATTGATCATAAGGAGTCTGCAGAGTTGAAGTCGCGGCGTTGCTCGCCGCGACGAATAGCGATGGGGATGCAACATCGATTACATTCGGCGACGAGGGAGATCGACGAGGCGTGAAAGGCGACGAGGGGGCACAGCAGAGTGTTTTGACGCTGCGACGACCCCGCGTCACTGCCAGCGAGCGGCAACCAACGCCACGACGATAATGTTCGAAAACATTTTTTGTCTCCGCGTCAAGGCTGACGCTCGGCGACTAGTCGCCGGCCAGTGCAACTCTGCAGACCCCAACATACATATAAAGGGGTCTGCAGAGTTGCAATGACCGGCGGCTGGTCGCCTAGCGTCAGCCTTAACGCGGCGACAAAAAAGTTTAAGAACATTATCGTCGCCACGTCGATTGTCGCTCGCTGGCAGTGACGCAGCGCAGTCGCGGCGTCAAAACACTCTGCGCTGCCCCCTCGTCGCCCCTCACGCCGCGTCGGTCGCCATCGTCGCCGAATGTAATCGATATTGCATCACCCAGCTCTGTTCGTCGCTGCGAGCAAAGCCACAACTTCAACTCTGCGGACCCCTATAGGCGCTATCCAGACTTCTTACTGTTCAGGCTAGCTTAGTTCGCAGAAAATACCTTTTGAACGTTAAAAACCGTTTTCATTTTTGATTTTTTTTTGGCTCAAACTGTGAAATTGATAGGAAAACTCTAGCGAACAATGTTCACCTAGTAATCTGAAGACACAGGGATTCAAAACAGTCGAAAAAAGACTTGAAACTTGAGAACTTGGAAGATAAAGAAAAACATTTCGGATCAGCTGAAGAAATGAGGAAGCTCCGTCGCGTGCTTTGAGCGCATGTCCGCAATGACACATACTCTCAATTTGGCTGCGACAGATTTTGTAATTTGTCTATTCTACCCGAATCGGTCTCCAAAGAGTTCAAGCCAGTGTTTCCACAGTGTTTTCCGCTGTGCAGCTCCACCTATTCTCACTTCTGAACGTGACTTTTATATTATGGTAGCGTACAGAGGTGAAACTCTGCACAGATTTTTTTATACCCTTGCCGTCTGAAGCGTGGTGAGATCAATACGAGGATGTTGTCATATTAAAGGCAGTGTTCACGATGATTTTCGTCCCCGAGTTTTTCACATAAAACAATGCGTTGGCCTCGGAGTGTTACCAAAGTTACGAAGAAACGACGAGAAACGCATTAAAACGTCGTAATTCAGTGACATTATTCTATAACATGGACTAGTTGTCCGGGTGGATGAACATGTTCATGGTGGTTGCCACCGGTGAAAAATTGGGTCAATCGAAAATAGAAGAATATTTCATGTAAAGCAGGATTAGTTTGGGCCCTAAGCAAAGAACGGAGCAATAAAGAGTAGAGAATTGCAAAAGACGGGTCCACAAAAGATTTCAATGTCACAACAAACACTTCCTGTGATACATAAGATGCGGGATGATACTTAAGGATTTCGTGTACTTGTGGTGCGGTTTTCTCAATTTCAACATCATTTTCGTTCTACCCGGGGGCCACTTAATCAATATAACGGATAATCTCAAAATTGAAGATTATCGTGAACACTGCCTTTTAAGGCAGGGTTCGCGATAAAAACGACGTCTGAGCTTTCTCCATGAGAATGTAGATTTGGTTATCACAAAAGTAAAAATAAATGAAAAAACCTGGAAATTCGCGGCAAAACGCTCAAAAACGAAGTATAACGGCTGATTAGCTGATTAGCGGTGTCGGCCGGGCCCCTAATTAACGAAATTTCCATTAATGCCAGCTTATCCGCCTTTTATTTTGCTGCTAAAGTAGTCAGTAGTCTCCAGAAAGGATCAGAAATTACTTTGGAAGCAAAATAAAAGTTGACAAAACAGGCTTTTGCACAAACCTCGATAATTGGGGGCGGGAGGACACCAAGCAACAACTTGCTCCTGAGAGCTTTTTCTACAAATTCTAACTTATATTCAGGTTTGTCATGGCCAGATCTCTCATTCCATGGAGATAGTTCAACAACCGATTTTATCGAGAACCCTGCCCTTAAGGTCGCTGGTCAATCACTGTATTCCACACATCCAGGGTATCATACCCTGAAGTTCGTACGAGGGTTAGACCATTGAAATTCATTATCACTAAAAACCCAAAGAGGCATGGCCTAAACATGGGAGACCAGCAGTTCTCCGAATAAGAGCCAGGCTCGTCGCGCCGCGGCGAGATTCGGAATAGTTTCCCTTGTCGTGACGCGCGCTGTATTGCTCATTCCTTTCTCGACCCAGTTGTAATTTCTTTCATTCACTGCTTTGGTTGTCATTTCGCCTTTTTCCTCCCCGCATTCTCCTCTACATTCTCAACAAACCGGATTATTTTTTACTATTTTTCAAGAATACCGCTCTGGTTTTTTTTCAAGCCAAGCCAATCTTTCAAAAGTTTTTATTCAAGTATGAATTTACTGTGATCCTCTTAAAATGTTTCAATTTTAAAACTGTCTAATTGGTCTTGGTAATAACGTACATGAGGGAATAATTATCATAAGGAGAAGATTTTCGTGAAACACATACTTATTCCTCCTATCGATAATAGTGGAACTGATTACGAAAAGAACTATGTTGTAGGAATTTATGAAAAAACATTGAACTTTTGGTCAGAATTTACAGGTGCACGCTAACGCGCTCCGTTCGTAACGCCATGACTGCTGTAGAATATTGCTTTCCGCGCCCATTCTCCGCGCGCGACGGACTCGCCGCGTTGCGACGGGAGAACTGCAGTACACCCCCTAAACATGGCGTAAATACCTCGGTATTGACACAGTCGAATTAGACGAAAATAAACACTGTGAACGCATTAGCTATGGTGGTGAACGCTAACAAAGTCCTTGAACCAAAACTAACCCCGTTCTCGTTGCTTAGCACCACAGTGTGGCCAACAATTTGTGATCCTTCAACAGTTGTATCGTTGAGCGGTAGATTCCTGAGTATCTGGGGGCTCTTCTTGGCTCGGTAACAATTTTCGGTCATTACTGCCATGTCATAAGGCGCGGATGACATATGAATAGACCATCTAGCATTCTCCACCGATCCCTTCACGTCAAATGACACAACATACTGATCGTTCCCGACCGGCGAGACCTGGAAATTCCTTAATAAAACTTGAAAATTTGTATGAACAAGCGTAAAAAAGCTTCTCTTGCCTTGAATCAGGGTCGAGCTTGTACCCAACATCCTAACATAATGGTGACGCAAAATTAACGTACTGTGGCTATTCCTAACCCCTGCTCTCCAGTCGAACTACTTAAAGGCACAGTACACCCTCAGATATAAATTTTGAGGTTTTCACGTACTTTGTGTCGAAGGCCCCTCCTGTACAACACGTGCCAAATGCGAGATCTCAATTCCTCCAAATAAGCGAGATATAAGCGACCACCGCAGGCCCGACCCCCTTCGCTCACCACCACTGGCCCGACCCCCTAACAGATTTTCAAACTCGACAGCGGCTCGATGGATGGATGAATTCCAACAAGTCGTCGTTCTTCAGTCCATTGCTGGGCTATCTCCTTATCCTGGCTCGCTCTCGGACGCGTGCGGACTCGTGAAAAAAGTATAGATACTGTCATTCTCAGAGCCTAATTCCGGTCAGCATTTGCGACAACGGCTGTTGCATCACGCAACAGGATGATAATTGTGCTGGGACCACTTGGTCCCGGCACGATTCAAATGTCTCATATCACGATTACCACAGGTCTCGTGGTGCAACAGCCGAAGTGCGCAATTGCGCACCGGGATTAGGCTTCGAGAACGACAGGAAGTACCGTCAAGGCTGCGATGACTAAGCCGTGCGGCGCTGATTTGAGGCCGGCGCGGCGCGGCCGCAAAGCGTGTATCAGATTGCACCGCCGTTGTTCTTCAAGTGATTTCGCCGGCCTACTGCCCGTATTCCTGCGAATTTGAGGATAAAAAAGCCGAAATATGTTCAGAATATGAGCAGCAGGCTAGCAGAATCACCTGAAAATCAGTCGTGGATCTGACGCGGCCGCGTCGCGCCCATTTCAACTCAGCGCCGCCCGGCTTAGTCATAGCAGCCTTGACGGTGTTAAACCCTCGAAACTACCTTCTCAACCAAAAGGCTGCAACATTTTTTTCACAAACAATCAACAGTTCCAAAGCTAAACTCACCGATATGAAACCTCTGAATTTTTCCCCATATAACAACGTTTTGTAAAACTCAGATGCGTTGACAAACCGCAGGAAGGTTAACAGCAGAATTACAGGTAATGTACAGAGACAGCGACCAAATACCATAGATCTCACAGCTAAACAAGACCACTCACGTTTTATACTTCGGGAATTAATCTACTGAAAAAAACGGACAAATGGACTTCGGCATTAGAACCAAGAACAGAAACGGCCAAGAAAAATAGAGTTGAACCTCTCTGAAGTGTTCAACACAGCAGCGGTAAACCGGACAATAAGTAAAGAAAGTTTTTATTCTTCTATGTCGCATCGAACCGATTCTGCCAGTACTATACTCAAACCTACATAAAGTCCGTCCCAATAAGGCTCTGTCCATACGTGGCGAGAGCGTGCGTTCCCGCTGTTGTGCGCCTCTCGACGCTCCTCAACGCTGGAGTAGCCCGTGCCCGCAATTATGCATTGGCAAACACCCCCACCTCGTTTTGATTCGATTGACAATCTTTGACCGGTGATCAATAGCTCGAATCGACGCAACGGCTGACCATTCCCTTTGGCTTGTGTTTTTTTATGGGGTTATGGGGTACAAGGGCAATAGTTTCGCAACAGGCTTGATGCCTCTTACTTTAGGGCTTGAGCAGTAAGCTCGAAACTCGCTGCTTCCTTCTTTGAGCTGGCGTGGGCGCACGAGAGCGAGCGAGCGTGAGCGAACGAGAGGGAGCGCACGTGAGCGGCAAGCAAAATGTGTGCCTTGATGAACATCGATTTTGCGTAATCGCACGCTCTCGCCACGTATGGACGATGCCTAAGACTGTCCTCCCATGAGGTAGGCCCTGTGCTGATCGGTCGTCGCAGAGGCATTTTCCAGACCTATGAATTGATCAGCAGGAATATCACAAGAATAGTGAATAATATCCCAGTCAACTGCATTTCAGTCGTAGGAATGCTCGTCCGGAAAATGCCTTCGTGACCACTCCACGCGCGCGTCGTCCGCGTGGGCGGTCAGTCACAGTCGGACACACTTTAGTCGGTGCAGCGATGAAGCCAATGAGGGAAATGGCAGCTGGTAGCTGCGGTGATAGCAGTTGCGATAAAAGCGACAGCAATACTGTTCGACTACTGCTGCCGGCATAAAGCGATGAGAAGTGAAGCAGTAGGTACAATACCTTTCGCCGGTTTTGCCGGAATGTATGTAGCGGCGCTTTCTCGCGTATTAGGGCCTTGTTTTTTGACAACTGCCTTCGAATTCAATTTTTTTTGGAATCTGAAAATAGAATTGGGTTTAAGGTGGAAAGACCCTTCCAATAGTGTGACGATTTCTAGGGTTCGATTAGAAGAGAAATATTTCGGATTTCATTTCCAGATCGGTATACAGTACACATCTCACATATTGGTGGGGAAAATCCCGAAGAGAATAGTTCTGATTTGGTCGTCATCACCCGAATGGATACCTCTAAACCCGGATCATACTTCCCATAACCGGCGAAAGCGACTGTCTATATCCGGCATACTGATTTTCGGTCGATATGGATGGCAAACACTGCATTGCATGCCGCTGGAAGTGTGATACCGGCCTTATAGCGTCATCCCATTTGACGCAATGGCTGCGAACGTTGAAGGAAAACAGGTCGTCCACGAGTTTCTCACCGTCCGAATTCACAATTTTCGAGAGGTCATAACTCCTTTCGTGGTGGGTTGCGAGCGATTCCGGGGCACCTTTGTGATCAGCCCAAAATTCTCTCAGGATAAGCGAAAAAACTGGAAAAATGCTGAGGTTGGAGTGCGCCTCCAAGGACTGTGTAAGATATCTCTGTCCGGATTCCAGAGAAGATAAGGAGCTTTTCTGTAACAAAATGACATATGTCGCAGTTTTCGTCTCTAATTCAGCTTTTTAAGGACAGAAAACTAGTCGAAAACAGCGAGTTTTGGCGAAACCGATTCTTATCAATCAATGATCAGAATTAGTTTTGGGCTGTGACATTATGGGGAAAGCCTGCACTCGGGAAGACAGCGGAAGGCCTGTTGTGGGGAATTGCCTTCCCCTCCCCCGTTTCGGGGGAAGTCATTTCAGTTTTACACAGCAAGTCTCATCGGGATACTGACTTCTTTTCAGCTATGACAAACATTCAGCTTGGAGGCGGTTATTTAAAAAATGCGCTAAAAATGCAAGAAAGCGTCGCCGATATGCATTCTGACCAAAGCCTACGCTCCTATCTCTCCTATCAAATTCCAATCCTGTTACTATAGGCCGAAAAGTCAGGTAGCTACATACACACACTCTTATTACATTTGTGAAGCTGGATTGTCCGAGTGTGGAACATGAGTAGATAGGTTTGTACTATGAAAAGTATCAGGAGAAGAGCGAGGAATCAATGATTTACCATTATATCGCTAGCTCATGACGATAGTTTAAAGACAAGCAAGCAAATGTGGAACTTCGCATTAATCTCACATAACTGAACAGAGTGGGTGGACACTGGAGGAAGTCGATAGAGAGCGTCAGAACAGAGAGCAGGCTGTAAAAGGGGCATAAAATTCGAACTGCAACTTCCAAATATATGTCGTAGAGATACAAGCGATAGAAAGAAATTACCAAGTTGCAAAAACTAGTACTCATCCACCAGAGGTGGTGTGCGCAGCCCTACAGGGGGCCAAGTCTACGGGCAACCACGCTCGTTTCTCCTCCCCTAAATGAAGGGCGCCGAAAAGTTAAATTGGTTCGATAGTAACCCTGCCTCTGCCTCCACTGCCTCGAAACCCTGGCGTCTTAGCCCTGAAGTCCTGCTATTAATGCCCTGCAGCACTGACTTCACAGTCCTGGAGCACTGACGTCACTGCACTGGCGCACTTAGGTCATCTCCCTCCCTGAAAGCCGCATCCGCTCTCTACTAAAAATATCGCTTTCTGATGGGGACACAATGTTCCTTTCCCGGGTCGGTGCCGATAGGCCTCTTTCAGAGTTCGATCGCTCTGCGACGCGACCGAATGAAAACACTGTGCATCGATCTGGTCGCGTCGCGCGATCTGGTCGCCGGCCTTTCAGACAAGATCGCGGGAAAAGTCGCCCAATCGCGCGATTGGGCGACTGACATGGCCAGATCGCGTCGCCATGCAGTGCACGGCGACGCGACCGATCGCGGCGACCGCTTCATATGTCCTCGATCAAATTCCTCTTTTTTTCACGTTGATTCGGGCAAAATAAGTATAAGTAGGCAAAACAATCATAATACAAAACAATTATTATCATAAATTGATTGTTATCAAAAAAAAATCTACGATACACTTGAGGGTGACAATAAAACTAGGATCCAAACCACAATTGACAGTGTAGTTCAATGGTCTGAACAAAACCTTCTGCCTCTTTCCACTCAAAAAAGTCAAGTACTACACCCACCTGGATAGAACTACTAATCCGGAAGGCGGGTACAATATCGATTGTTCAATACTCCAGCATATTAACCTAGTAAAAGATTTAGGGTTTCTTGTCGATTGGAAATAGAATTTTGATAAGCATTTGGATAGTATTGTTGCGAAAGCTGAGCAGAAACTTTTCCTTCTGTTCAAATCGCTGAAAACTAAAGGTCCATTACTTTTGGTTAGAGCCTATAAAATTTAAGTTCGATCTGTTCTTGAATATGGTACCTGTATCTACTTTCCTCATTAAAAAACCTGCGTTGCCAAACTACAAAGAGTGCCAAACAACTTCACAAGGAAGGTCTTCATAAGGTCTCTTGGCTTCACGTATAGGAGTATTCCCCGTGGCATAGTGAGGAATCGTATGCTTAATTTGGATACTTTACATTACAGACGCAATCTACTTAATTTTTCAAACTGGTTCAATCAAATATTAGGGGAGAAAGGTTCAAGCTTAAATTCCGTCAGCCGCGCACCTTTGTGGCGCAGCTTCTTCACCTTCAGAGCCGGCATAGAATACTTGAAAATGAGTCACCGATCAACTTCACTAAATTCAAAACACTTGTCAAAAATTACCTTCATTGTCAAGAAAGGATCTATCTATCGTTTTACGCTTTTTCCTTTCGAAACTTGTCATTTTTTAAGTTCCTCGATGTTTTCGTTGTTTTTCTGCCTTTTCTATGTTTCTACACCTCTGCAAGGGCGTGTAATAAAGGTAAAGTTAAATGGCGAAGCACAATGCACATTTTTATCATAAATGAGTAGCCAATTGCGCGACACCGCGAACATGAAACAGGCGTCGATTAGAATGTGTACGTAAATGTGCGTGGTCGCCAACTTCCGCGAATGGGCATTCACACCTTTTCCAAAATCTGCGATTTCCACGGCGACGCGACGGTCGCGTCGCCGTGCCCACGATCGCGTCGCAGAGCGATCGAACTCTGAAAGAGACCATAGGTCAAATGCGGCTTCATATGTGTGAGGTAAGCCGCTTTCTATACCGTTTGAGGGCACAGGAGAAATCACGTCAAATCAAGACCAGGGCTGAGAACGCCTCCCGGAATGACGCTTTTGAATACGCTTCCTCCCCCGTTAGCTTGGGACCTTTTTACGTTCTCCTGCTCCTACCACGTGAAATTCTCAGTTTCCTTCCGCCCAAATCTTGCCAATGAGGAGATTTATTTTATGTGCTGTTCACGTGTCCCAAAACCATTTCATCTTGCCCGACACTAAAGCACTAATGTGTCTTGCCGGGTATTGCATTTGACTAGAAAGAGTTCAAGAGCTAATTTATCCAACCGTTGCCTCCACAAGTCGTTGCACTAGGTAGCTTTTTTTCATTTTCTCATGGTAAGCGTACCTTAGTCTGAATTGTGATCAACACCAAAAGTCATTCCCTGAACGGTGTGCGAACGGAAGAAAAACATTTCCATTACTGAGGCTGTAACACTGGAATACTACCGTGTCCACCTCCACTAAAACACTATTTCAGTATCGTCGTCACTGTTGTCACAAACCACAAACCAGTATTTTCGAATTGTAGCTACAAATCTGAACAGACACTCGCCATTGAAATTCATATTGTTCAGAGCTTATTACGAATCCAGCAATCGATATATCCTCAATTTATGTAATCATTGGCTTCAAACGAAAAACAACGTGGGTGAATCCTTGAAAAGTTATTTCACTCTGAATTTCTAGCGATTATACGATCAGAAGATTGTTTCCTGTGTCTATGCACCGAAAAGTACGCACAATTTGTTCAATACAAAAAAAAGCTCATTACGGAGGGGGACGGACCGCAGGTGCCTGGGGTGGCTGACGAAAATGCGAGTGTGAGTGTGGAAAAAAATCATTTCACCCAGCATTTCTAGTCAGTATAGGGCCAAAAGAATTCGATGCGAAAAAACATTTCCTGCACTGTTAGTAGACAAGACAGTCACCAAAAATTATACAATGCTTTTTATAGCCATAGGACCACCCCTAAAAACAGCGTTTTCGTGCAAACGAGAACTCCGATCCAACTGTGGTTATTATTTTCGGATTCTAGGTATAGAATAATGGTGAAGTACATCTCGGAAAAACCAGGAGCAGCTTGGGACGACGTAAACGCCCACTCCCCGCCCACCGGCTTTTGCGGCAGCTGCTCTCGGCATACAGAAGCAGCTGCTGGAAACTCTTTTGAGAGCTGTGATTGGTCAGGGGCGTGTCTGCGATAATTGGACCAATGAGATTCGTAATCGGGCAGCTGCTAGGGTGCAGATTTTCTCTGTGGACTGGTTAGCGCACCCAAGCTGCTGCGAATTTGATGCACCCTCTTAGCTCCGCCCCTGCTCCACTGTTATTGGCTGGATAAGTTATGCTGCAGAAGCTGCTCGGTTAAAGAGTGCTGCACTTCCAGCGGCACAGAGCAGCTTGGGATTATTTGGCAGCAGCTGCCGGAGTAGAGGTGGGACCTGAGAGAAACCGGCCAATCACGAATAAAAGTACTCGTGCTCGGGCAGCTGCTGCACTTCGTGCTCGGGCAGCTGCTGCTTTTCTACTGCGGCAGCAGGCTACGCCGCGAGGTGTGATAGAACCCAACTTGGGTTCGACCCCTCCTAAATCGAGCGATTTGCTCAGTCCCCCCCTTGCAAGAAAATCCGTATGTCTTTCCTCATGTATGGGTGTCCACATGTGAAAACGTATCCAAAATTTCATAAACTCAGCTTGAAGCGGAAGAGCGCTACATAAGGTGAGCGAAGCCTGTTTTTATGTCCTGAGGACACATAGGTGCAGCTTCGGGTCCGCAAACTACACTACGAGCATGAAAACCCGCTCGTAAAAACGTATTCGAAATTTCATGGACGCAGCGCAGCTTTAAAGGCACAGCTCAACTCCAGAATCTATTTTCTGTTTTTGTGCCTATCCTGGAAACGGTCCCACGCTGACTCCGGCGATGTCCTTGGAATCGTACAAGACCCCCCAGGAACGGAGTTATGGCCACTCAAAAGTTAAGCTGCGGATGCATGGTGGACGAGTTGTCCGAGGCTTTTAACTTCCGTCATTTACAACCGATGTATGCACGGCGACCTGAACAAAGAGAGAGGTTGAGAATGAAGGGAAGAACGGGGCTATTGGTCGGTAACCATTGCTCATCTCGCCACTATTGAGCTCGAAAAATCGTAAAAGAGGCGTGCCAAAGTGGCTTCCTGATGGGATCGCCCCAGGGTGGCTTCCTCCTATATCTCGCTTATACGGAGTAATTTAGAGCTCGCACTTGGCAGGCGCTATATAGGGTGGGTCTACTTCACAATTATGTGGAAACCTCAGATTTCGTCCCTGAGCTTGGACTATGCCTTCAAGCCGACCAACGCTACATAGAATGGGGTCCAGGAAAAAATCGATAGCTGTGAAATATTGATAATTATTTATCGAAATCAAATTAGGGAGTTTCGCGTTGCTACAACGTGCGGAAAACCGAGTCACTGACCCAAGTAATCGATTCAGTTCTTTTAGCAGGTTCAAAACGGTCTTTGAAAACCCATTTTTAGGTGTGATACAATCGATTGTATCGCACCTAAAAATAGGTCTTCAAAGACCGTTTTGAACCGGCTCAAAGAATTATATTGATTACTTGGGGTGTGTGACTAGTTTTTTCCGCACGTTATAGCAACGCGAAACACCCTATTTAAAAATTCGATAAATACTTGAAAATATTTCACAGCTATGTATCGATTTTTCCAGGGACCCCACCCTATGTAGCGCTGTTCGGCTTGAAGTTGCGTCCATGAAATTTCGTATGTGTTTTCACATCGGGACAGCCAATTTAGTAAATGTGGTGTTCATGCCCGAAACTGCACCTCTGTGCCCTCAGGGCATAGAAACAAGTTCCGCCCACCTTATGTAACGCTCTTAGGCTTGAAGCTACTTTCATGAAAGTTCGGGTACGTTTTCACACTCGGACAGCCATATTCTAATCGTAGTTCACGTGCCTGAAACTGCGCCTGTGTGCCCTCAGGGCGAAAAAATATTATCCTTCAGCCGATATCGCGTCTCGGGAATTGCCTAACGAGTCAGTTTCGTGGAATAGATTGCAAGAGACATAACAGTGAACAATGATCTTCTCAAACAGTCAACTATCCATTGTTTCCCAGATTTGCGAAATTTTTCACCTTTAGCGGGCCTGTGAACGCCTGTGAACCCTAAATCATCTTAATCTTCATATAAATCATTATAAATGCATCTTAGATTACGAAATTCCACAACATCTGTGTCATTCCGTTGACAGGATAGTCCGCTTATAATGACCTCCATGACAGTGAATATTCAACACTACTGCTGCTGTGATATCCAGGAGCACTTTGCTGACACACTTCACCTTCCCGCGACTTCGCTTCCATGTCGGAAGCATAAACGTTAGTTATGCTACTGCCGTCTATTGTCTCGCATGCTTTCTAAACCAATGTGTTGTCACCCCTTCTTGTGAGTTTCCGCCTTATTCTCACATCTCCACTTAATTTCCTGCCTTATTTGTTTTTCGCAGTTGTTTGTCATCATTCAGTTTCTTGTTTGATCTCTTTCTCACTTTGCTCTCTCAGTTTACCATTACATTATATATATATATATATATATATATATATATATATATATATATATATATATATATATATATATATATATATATTAACGGTAAGGCTTTCGAAGCCCTCCCACCCTGATAGAAGGCCATCTTGATTTCTGATTGGTCGAAGGTCCGACCCCCCCACCGGACGTCGACGGGTCAGACCCCCCCTCTGTGATAAATCACACCTCAAGCCGAACCCTGTGCGATTGTGCTATCGTTCCACTCGCAATGCCACGCAACTCACCCATTTCGTCTTCAACAACCTCGTGTGCGGCTGTTCGTTTTTCATTTTTTGACAAACTTTACTAATTTGTTCTCTAGTGTTCTGTATTCCAATCTTGTTTGCGGTGAAACCCCGTCCGCCTACGAGCTTCGAAGGAGTTCTTCAAATTTCCAATGCAGTTACCCATATAAAATCTCCGAATATTCTCGATCTTCGAATTTCCAATGCAGTATCTGTTCTGTTGTTCATTGGAAATTATCGGGAATGGTCACAAATGGGGGTTTCTAGGTGCTTCCATAAGTCGCTCGGAGTTTAAAATGCTTCTTATTCACATCTTGTGGAGCTTTTTATACGATTTCAAGTCGCCGAGACCGTGTGGTTCCAGCACGATTATCATCGTATTGCGTGACGCAACAGCCGTTGTCCGCAAACGTGGACCGCAAATTCACCCCGAGAACAACTATACTCGTTCTGTTATAGATCGGTAAGCCGGGTAGCTGGTCAGAAATTAGGCGTTTCCTATTCAGACGAAAATTTCGGGTCCCCCGAGAGCGGAGACGGGGTAATCTGCCGGTACACTACTCCGGCAGCTCTGAACAAACCAGCGGGGGAGTCCCAATTTGAAAGGAGTACAGCCGCGTTACTAACCCGCCCCCCCCCCCACATAATCAGCAGGGGATCGGTTCAGCCACGACACTATTGTAGGATGACCTCCTCTTCATTCCCACAGTGGGATGGGGGTGACTTCACCGCCTCGGTACGCGGTGGTGTGCACCCCATTGCACACCATAGGTTGGATGGACCCTACAGCTGGGAGTCAACACCCCCCACCCCTCCCCCAGGCGTATGAAAGTCAAACCGGCGCCAAAAATTATCCTCCAGCATCTGGTGGATTTTTTGAAAGGCGACTCCAGGTCAGGTCAGGCTCCCGAAAGCCTACTGAACCACACGGTGAGATAAGGAGCCTTTCATACCAGTAGCATTGATATTACCTTTGTCTACTATACACGCTCATGCTTCTGATATCGACCGCAACCCACACCCCAGAACCACGATCCCTCTCTCCCGGTTGTTCCGACATGTGCCCCGCTCCGAATATCTTGCGTATGACCTCGCGCTCAGATCCAAATGCACTCGTCGGGAGATCCAACGAAATGGTCTTAGTAGGTTTTTTGATAAGTACCAGGGTTGTGCATTATAACGTTAAGGTGTTAACGCATTGACGGGTTACCGCGATTTTTTTTTTGAGAAAATAACGATAACGCTCAATGAAAAAGTCCAAAAATTACGTTGATACGGGTTTGTTAATAGTAGCGAAATAATGGTGCTGACTGGTCTGCTCCAATGACAAATTTCAAAACTGGCGCCGTGCGCATCGCGTCGGCTGGCGGGCAGTCAATTTTCGCTAGTGAAACATATCGCTTACCTGAAAGTTTCTCTCCTATTGTTTACTTCTCTCTTTCTTTGTTCCTCGCTCGAATCCCAATAATTATAATTTTTGTCATCGTTCCTTAGCAGTTTTCTTTTCTGTTCGATTTCTGCTGCTCGACGGCATCTCGTCTTCTCGTCGTCATCATCTTCTGCTCAAAGCGCAATGATGTTCATTTTGAGTTTTTTCATTTTATCATTTTTCCTTCAATTCATAATGGCGAGATTTCGACTCGCAGCTAATCCTCACGGCTGCCGAACTGCACAGATCACCTCCGAATCAGGAGTGGCTCTTCAGCACTTCATTCGAAAACGCGATTTTTTCAAAATCGATGAAATTTCCCAGGAAACTGCGAGAGGGGTAGGCGGCAAAACTACTGGTGACTAAAGCATTGCTTGCCTGAATTTGATAATGCGAAATTTATCGCCTCAGGAGAAGCCGTTCCCGAACTGCTCCTCTTCTTTGTCAATGTCAACACAGGTCCTATCCAAGCTCATAAAATGTTCTTGTTCAGAAAACTTCATATAATAAAACCTGTCTTTCCGAATCAGCGGAATGTACCAGAAAATGGCCTCCCTAAAGGATCTCCCACAAAACGTGTGCGAGAGTGTCATAGGTAGGCCTCTTCCACCAACATGTTTGAGTTAGCGAGTAACAATTTGTAGGGTAAAATCACTTTTGGATTAGTAATCAAACCATGTCTATCTCAGGATTTTGTTTCGATGGCGTAGGATTGGGACGCGGAGAACTTACGCTAGAGCCGATGACCTCATGGCGAATCCGACGAAGTGAGTTTGCGATTGGCGATTGGCCTACATAACCCTAGGATTGGAGAAATGTACAAGTTGCTCTGTTCAGGTTCTGGGACGATCTAGGCGCGGACGACCCCACAAGAAGGTCGAGATTGGAGGAGCTCAAGAGTGCCCGGATGGAATGGGATCACGTCTTACGTGGGACGTTAGCCCGCGCATTGTGTGTTGATTTTTATTGTTTTATGCTGTTCAAACCTCAAAATTCGAATCATTTGTTTCCGAGCCGACATCCGTCAGTACGTCATGAAGGAGGGGCAGCTCGTACCGCGCCAGGTGGGTTGATTTCCGATTCTCCACAATGAATCTCAAGTTGAACAATCGATTCCATTTCAGAAGCGCCCGCTCATGAAGAACAACTGAATCAGGACGGCCGCGTTGGAGTGATGGTGCCGCTGGAGCATCTTGTTTTTCATTTGTAAATGTATTTTTGTTGTTTATGTTTTATCTCATTACCATGCGTGAGAGAGTGAGAGCAGGAGCGAGGTTTGAAAAGAAGGCAGATGAGGTAAAGAGGTAGAGAAAGAAAGAAAGAAAGGAAAGAGTTGAGAAGTAGTCCGAGTGCGGAGCCCGAGCCTCTCGGAAAAATGAAAGTAAGTTGCTTGATGGATTCAAGTAACTTACCAGTCGCGTTGTAATTAATGGCATGCATATCGATCACCGGTTGCCATCAAGAAAAACAGGTCATAACAGATTTGCTTATAACACTCGGGGATCAATATATATTCGACTAATTACAACACGACTGGTAAGTTACTTGAAGCCATCAAGTAACTTACTTTCGTTTTTCTGAGATGGGTTGGTGTTTCTATTGGCTTCAACTCAGCAACATTGGTCTGCACGTGCTTTATATATATATTTTTTATAATTCTGCTCATCTTGGATTTTTGCTCTGTCTGCGCGTTGCTCATGTTTACGAGTGCCGTTGACGTAAGAGGGTGATAGGAGGGGACGGAAGGGTGAGAAGAGAACAGAGGGAGGGGAGCTTGGATGGGGTTAGATAGAGTGAGAAGAAATCATATGCTCCTCATGTTGTATATATTTTATAGTGATTGTTGTTATTTTGTTTTTGTTGCAATATGTTTTTTTTGTTTGTCTCAATATGTATCCCATTAGAGTGTTCCTTGCGTATTCCCCGTATTCCCTTTATCGATGTATTTTTTTACGAGAAGTAAATCTGCATACCGTAAAAATCGTCTAATACACTGCGTATCACAAAGATGGGACACCCCCAGGATTTGTCAGTCTCGTGTTTGTGGAGGAAGATAGATTTTTCTTGTCAACACTACTGCGATGAGGATGTAAAATAACTCCTGCACACGTCTTTTGGGTTAGGTAGAAGAACTGTGCACTTCTCTTGAATAATTTTATATTTTGAATCGCGTATCAAAAAGATAGGACACCCCTGGGGAAGTCTCATTTCTCGTCTGTTGAAGCTGTGTGTTCACAAATCTAATGACCGATAGGCCTTCCTCGCACATTTACTGCAACAAATACTCATTTTGGTATACTTTCGACCAAGCTGGTCTGCCTTAGTAAGTCTATCTTGCTCCATTTCTCGGTTATCGCCTATTGGAGCGCAGAATTCGAGAGAAATCGCCGGCCATAGGCTCAGACCCGACAAACTAAAATACTCCGGAGATTCCTCATTTTGTTGAGATCAGGGCTGCAGGCTAGCAACTATGGAGAAGATAGTTATGGCCTAGCAAAGAAGCCGACCTCAGACCTGCTCTCGTGAACTTTCAGGCTGTCCTGCTAGAAACTGCAATTTCGTCGCCCGAAAACATGGGGAAATAAAAGTAAACGTCACTCTTACGTCCTCTCGTACTTGCGGTTGAGGTACCATTGACAACCAAGCATGCCTCGCCCACATTCCCTCGCGCTTGCTACGCTCTCCACTCCTGCTTTCGCGCTAGAGACACAAATAAAAAGAGCCTACTATTATGCCGTCGACTGGCATGTATAAGATGATCGAGGATTCCCTGCATAGTGTGACGAAAGTCGGCCGCGACCTACGAGGATGCTGACATGGAAAGTATCCGGGCCGTTATGGTAAAACTTCGTAGTACTCCATTACGAACTGCTATTTCCACAAAAATTTGAAGACTTACTTTGAAGTGTTTGAAGTATTTTGAAGTAACCCTCGCTGAAAATTTTTGACCGAAATCTGAGAACTCGACCAGAGAGATTGGTGACCCGAAAATGAATTTGACCAAAAGTTCTGTCAGACTACCTAGTGGAGCATAAAATATTTTTTGAACGATTCATATCACTAAGCTAAAATTTCAAAATTCTGTGCGAAATTTGAAAGCGCGCTGTTTCTTCAACTTTCGGTTGAAAAGGAGCTCTCGTGTCTTTAAATTTACAAAAGTTATGGATGGAAGTAGCACTAACGGCAACGATTCCTTCAATCAGGTATTCTTTGAAATTTCTGAAACCTGCTTCTACCCCTTCACCGATTTATCGGTGTCCTTCGCCAAAAATGGCTAAGGCCGTTGCGCAGAAAGTTTGCAGAAAGAGCGTGATCTAGGCTTTAAGGTGGGCTCCGTTAGGGTAGGGATTTCAAAAATTTTGACTTAGTTTCAAATATCGTTCACAGGGAAATCGCCTGCTCCCTGAGAGAGTAAAAATTGATTCCTAAATAAAGTTCATTTTTGCCGATTTTTCCGTCGATAAATTCAGCCGTTTTTTACTCTCCACTTTATCGATTCTACAATTGATAGGCTCGGATTTTCTAAAAGAAACCAGCTACGATTTTGGGCAGAGCAAATAATTTTCTTCCGTGAGGTCTAAAACCTTTTGCCAAAGCTCGTGAATTCGAGGCATAACCTCTTATTGGAAAAAAACGGAAGGGCTCATTCGCTATTCTAATACATTTCTCGTAGTACAGTTTCTTAGAGTTTTACCAATAATTTTATTTCGAAAGATTTGGGAAAATTTTTAATGCTCATTATTCATAGCGCTACGCGATTTCTCCAACAAAATTACCGAAATCTGTGCTGAGGTTGCTAATTGCCTAGTTATAAAGAAGTCGAGTCACTAGCCCGATAAAAACAAGTGGATTCTTACTTTCCAATGCTTTAGTCGCCTACCTTAGAAATCCAAAATATCCTTACATTGGTCATTGTACCGTCAGTTCTGTACGTTATCCCTTTTCGCGTGGAGACGCACAGATAGCCAGAATTCGCACTTTAACCGGCCGAGAGAGTGCCAGGCCGGCCGGCAGTGCCTTTCTTTGCGTCCTCTGCGCTCATCATACTGACTCGCACACCCCGCGTGCCGAGTAGCTCTGGCATTCGCTCGCGTGTTGCCCCGGAGGGCGTGGCCAATTTCGCGTCCTTTTTCGTCGGCGCTAGACGTTCCACATAATCGCGCCGGCGAGAGTCGAGCGCCCACAAAAAAAGATTGTGGGCAATGTCCACAAAATCTTTGTGAGCATTGTGTGGACTGTCTCGCCCCAGCTAGCGCCGGCGCGGAGGAGGCCTGGGCGGTGGCGTGTGCGGTCGCGTCGCGTGCGCCGGCGTGTTTTCTTTCTCTCCTGATCATCACCTCAATCTTCCTCCATTTTCTACTTTCTTCTATAAGCTCATGTCTAGTGAGGCTCTTAAGGGAGCTACTTTCAGTTAGCCGAACTATTCTGGAAGAAATCTCTAGAACCGTTTTTGGTGTAAAACCGATTATGGCTTTCGCATCTGCCTGAAACCACACCGAAAAGAGTTATAGACGTTTTTCGTCAGATTTCTGTACCTGTTGTACCTTCCAAAACGTGCACTAGTCTTCAGAGAATTTGGAAACTGACCTCTAAATTGTGTTCAGCGCCCAAAACAACCCCTCTGGCCCGAATTTGGGTGAAGGCACATTACCCAAACTTTGTACAGACTGATAGCGTTATGGATTTGTACGGATTTTCGGTTGGGTTTTATTAATATCAATTAGTGGGCCCCGAAAGCGTTTTTAAAAATGTTCCAGATTCAACTTAATACCCTCCCAGTTGTGTTATTTGGGGCGCTGATCACGAATTTGGGGGTTTATGTGTCAATTTTCTGAAATTTTCGACTTGATTCTTTCGAAGCTTTTTTTTAGGAAAAATTTGATGGCAAATCGCGACTTTTGACGATTTCCGAAGTGGTACGCTAGATGCAAGTTTAGAATTTGCCACCGGCGCAAAATTCTCACGGAAGTGTAATGGTTTTTCTTTCAAGAGTTCTCCATGTTTACTGCCTGATACCGTGACATATTGATAGTGCCCCCGATTGCCACTTTTGACCAGAATGTTCATGACACCCTGCACACTCCCAGTGAAATACTACGCACAATCTTTGGGCCCTAGAAACTCTGATTCTAGCCCGTTTTTCACCGCGCTACCTTCATAGTTTTTCAGCTGTTTTCAAGCTAGGCTGATTTCTATAGTTTCGTAGATAACGCTTTTCATCGCGACCACTGCCTTTAAGCCACACTCACAAGCGGCGAGGTAGAAGAGGAAGAATGGGAAGAAGACGAGGAAGACGAGGAAGAGGAAGAAGAGGAAGAAGAGGAAGAAGACGAGGAAGACGAGGAAGAGGAAGAAGAAGAAGAAGAAGACGAGGAAGATGAGGAAGAAGAAGACGACGAGGAAGACGAGGAAGAGGAAGAAGAAGAAGAAGAAGACGAGGAAGACGAGGAAGAGGAAGAAGAAGAAGACGAGGAAGACGAGGAAGAGGAGGAAGAAGAAGAAGAAGGGTTTGGAAGTACAAGGTGTCCAGAGAATAGACGGAATCCGTGAATAAACAACGCAGTGGGGTCCGAATGATCAAATGATGAATCCGAGCAACAACTGGTTTTGGGGGGGGGCAACAAGTGATTCAACGGGGCAACAAGGGAACCTGCGGGGCAACAAGTGATTTTGCGGGGCAACAAGTGATTTTAGGGTGAGCAGTTGCTCTTTCGGGGCAACAAGTGATTTCGCGGGGCGACTAGTGATTTAGTGGGGGTACAATTGGTTTTGTGGGCACAAATGCTCACAATCGCCCCACACTTTCCATGTCGCGCCCCAGAAAAATGACTTGTTGCCCAGGTGTCACTGGGCAACAAGTGAGTTTGTGTAGGGCTACACGCGAGCGAATGCTAGAGAGAGTATATCAAACAAATAATATCGATTTTTCCGAATAAATCTAGTTTTCTCTTCATGATCGGAGTGGTTTCAACAGCACTTGTTATCACACATTAGGGTGAGTGAAAGGTTTTCATATTTAATGAAAAAGTGGGGTTTCGTCAATTCATTAACATGCCACAGCCAATTAATTGAGTTTTTATTCGAATATTCGAATAATCGAATAAATGGTTATAGCGATTCTGTGATTGGACAGAAATTTACTTTTTCATCAATTATGGAAACCTTGCCCCTCACGTAATGTTTGTTACCAAGGGCAGTTAAAACCATCTCGTCTCTGAGAAAATACAAGAGGTAATTGGAAAATCGATATTATTCCTTGAAACCCTCTAGTGCCGAGTTGTCAATGCTCCGGAGACCCGTACTTGCTGGAGGTCGTCTCCAACGACGTCCTCCATGGCTACATTCTCTGAAGACTTATGGGAGATCTACCTTCGCAGTTCTGAAGGCTGAATTGAACAGCACCTATCCTCGAATTCCTTTAGTAGCACTTCCGATTATCAGATCAATCGAGAAAAAAATCCTTTTTGTCAGAAACCATCGCCTATACACATACAGTCGAAGTAGCTGTTCACTTTAGCTGTCGGAACTGCGGTCGTAGATCACCTTTAATCTGTTACAGCATTTGCTCGTCAAAGACGTCTACAGCTTGCACTTGTCAGCAGTCGGATGATCTCCAGTGAGTACCAGATGATATCAGAGTAACACCTACTTCCGTTTCCCGAAGTTTTCGGGCGACAAAGTTGCAGTTTCTATCAGGACAACCAGAAAGTTCACGTGAGCAGGTCTGAGTTCAGCTTCTTTGCTCCGCAATAACCATCTTGTCCAGAGTGGCTACTCTACAGTCCTGATATCAACAGAATGAAAAATCTCTGGGGTATTTTAATTCGTCTGGTCTGCGCCAATGGCCGACGATATACCTCAATTTCTGCGCTCCAACAGGCAATAACCGAGAAAAGCAGCATGACCGACTCGCAAAAGCTGGTTAACATGGTCGAAAGTATACTAAGTCGAGTATTTGGTGCGATAAGGCAGTAAGGAGAGCCAGCAGACCATTAGATTTCTTATCCCACAATTTTATCAAACGAAATTCCGATTCAACCCAGGGGTGTCCTATCTTTTTGATACGCGTTTTAAAACATTAAATTATTCTAGAAAAGTGCACAAACATTCTATCCAACCCAAAAGAGGTATACAGGGGTTATTTTACATCCTGATCGCAGTAGTAATGACGCGAAAAATTTATCTTGCTCAACGAACACGAGATAGACAAATTCAGGGGGTGTCCTATCTTAACGATACGCAGTTTTTTTCTATCTTGAAAACGGCCCCATGCTGATTCCAATGATGTCTCTGAAATCGTACAAGACCTTCTGGGAACGGAGTTAAGGTCCCTCAGAAATTGAGCTAAGGAAACATGGTGGACGAGTTGTCCGAGGCTTGTAGCTTCCGTTTTTTGCAGCCGATGTATGCTAGCTGATCTTTGTAAAGAGAGAAGTTGAGAATGAAGGATAGAACGGGGCTATTGATCGAAAACCATCGCTCATCTCACAATCTCGAGCATTCATTCGTTCACGTCGGTGGGCGTGTGGTGCGCTTTTGGGGTTTGCCTCGCGCTCGAAGTGGCAACTTCGGACTCTTTTGGAGCTTTTTCTGGCTCGTTTTCACGCGTTCTTTTGACGTCAATGTTACAGTGTGCCCCTCCACTACCCATTCCTAGAGGAAATTGAAACACATTTTTTGTCGTGAACACTGCCTTTAAAGCAGTCGTCTACGGAAGCGCTGAAATTTTCTTTAGTGGTCTAACAGCACTTGTATAAGCCCGATGACGCATTCCGCTCTAACGGTGATTATTTCTCGCTTCGGAGGCTTCTTTGAGCCGTGGCTGTCTTTTGTAGAGATTCTTATTGCTTGCTACACACTATAAGTCACTGGCGAATTCATCTAGCCGATAATAAGCCTAAGACATCGAGGAGGATTCACCAGCCGAGCTATATGCATAATCAGGCGTCTGATGCCGCTATTAGACCACCCTAGGGAGAAGATTAACCGCTTTTGGAGACAATGGGGTCACGAAGGCTACTGCGATCCTCTCCCTTGTTCTACAGGAGGAGCTGCTGCAGGTGCAAAATATTCCTCGATTTTCTGTTCCCAAGTTGCGCTCATGCGACCGGGAGAGCTGCTGTTGTGATCCTGTAGCAGCTGCTGGTTTCACGATTGGTGCAATTGCACCAATGCAGCAGCAAGAAGCAGCTTCGGCCTCTTGCTCCTGCAAGGCTCCACCCACTCCTGCTGGACTACAGCTGATCCCGAGCCTATGTGCTAGGTTCGCGGGCCCCAAGCTGCCACTGGTTTTTCTGAAATGTTTGTGGTTTGATACCTCAATCCGGCGTTTTACAACACATTCTATCGATTAACACACCCATCTTTATTAACGGGTCCACCTTTATTAACTGGAACGCCAGTCTCAGGGTCGGGTCGGTAGTTGAGGTGCGGGTCACAGCACTTTAAGCACCAATGTTGCGCCGACTGAGGTTGATTATCTCAACCCGGATATCATACCAACTGTAGATGGAGCCACGTGGTTTATCCTAGTTGAACTTATCTTCATCGGGAAACACCGTCATAACACTTATTTTCACCTTTCCGTATTATATTTAGTCTGATGCATGCACCAAGCGGCTGGCCGTGCTGTGCTGTCGCTATCACCGGCCAACGGGGTTTCGATAGCACACGGCGATTAACCGTCGCAGCCCCGTCCAATCACCAGACTAAGGCCCTGGTTATACATCGACGCTTCGCTGCCGCTTGTTTTTGCGGAACAACTGCAATTGGTTAGATTTCAAAATTGACCGATAGCAGACTCAGGCCGAAAAAAGTCTACTGAAAAACTAGTCATTTACCAGAGTTGTACCACTAATTAGTGGTAAATGCGATTTTTACCACAAAATTACCACCTTTTTCCGAAGATTTACCACTAATTAGTGGTACTGAAAATTTTCTACTAGATTACCAGAGAATTACCAGTCCATTTCCAGGTAATTCTCTGGAAAAGTCTGGTAAACTACTAGATTTTTCTGGTAATTCAGTAGAGTGGTTTTTCTCCACTAATTGGTGGTAAATTTCTGGTAAAGTAGTGAGCGCCACTGGTGGTTTCCAGGAGGCGAGATATTGCTTCTCGTCGAGATCATTCAATCGCGAGGACTGAAATTGCACTGCTACGCGGTTGCCGCGTGGATGTTTTGCTGTGCGAATTATAGCGACAATACGATGCTCCGGAATGGCTTTAAGACGCTATTCGTACACTCCAACGCCAGCGCATCACGAGCGTGACGTGCGGGAGTGTCGTTCGACGACGCCTGACGACAATCCAACGCAGGACGCGCGTGATGCCAGCTACGCATGGGTGCGGTAATGTGTCGCGGGAAGTATGAAATCGGCAATACCGGTATACACACACCCGCATGCACGCACCACGCTTACACTCACGCGCGGCTGCCAAAACACATTCATGCGCTAGTGCGTGTATATAAGCGCACGCACGCACGCGCCCGGCGTATATATTCATGCGCATGGCTCGCATGTACACGCGCACACTAACAAATATGTGAAAATCTATGCACGCTAACGGATGCTCATGCATTCGCATGTCCGCGCCTGTACAGAAGCGCATCATAGCACTCTAACGGGTGCACAGACACGCGCGCACACAAAAGTACAAATGCTAAGGCACATGCACGCGCATGTGATCGTAATTTTACGCGAGTAAATTCTTCTCCCACGCACACGCGGCTGTGTGTATATATACACATATGGCTCGCATAAACATGTACGCACGTACGAATCTGCGCGCATCTACGCGCACTCACGGAAATCGTGCTTCGTACGACTGGCTACGCTCTGGAGTGTCTATCATTCATATATACCATAAATCGATGCGCCTGACATCCATGGATGCGGTCACGAATTGCGGGAAGTATGAAAGCGGCAGTACTGGTGTACACTTACCCGAATGCGCGCACCACGCTTACACTCACGCGCGTTTGCCAAAGCACATTCATGTGCTATACACGCACACACGCAGGTATAAGCAAGCGCATGGCTCGTATATACGGGCACGCTGGTCTAAGCACGTGCACGTACATGCCCGCTCACGAGGGCATCTTGCGCGCGCCTATACAGTGGCGCACACACGTGCACAAACACAAGCCCATTATCGCGCTATTACGCGTACACTTATACGCGAGCAAACACGCGGGAACAATTGCTAGTGCACGTGCACGCGCATGCGCACGTTTTTAAACGCCCGCTCAAACACTAGCGAATTCTGGCGCTCTTACGCTTAGACAATTGTGCGTGTATGTACACGCACGCACGCGCGTACACGCGCTCACAAACTGGATCAAATCCTTGCATGTGAACAGATGCGCGCAGTGTAGACACGGACACCCAAGTGCGCAAGCTACAGCACTCGCATGTAAGCGTGCACAAGCATGAGCATATTCTAGAGTCCTTAAGAGTGCGCAGTTGTGCGTGTATATACATACAAACGCATGCGTCCTCTAATTCGGAGCCAATTTTTTTCTGCTTCTTCGCGCACCTGTGCGCAGCGAGGTGAGAGGCAGCGGGGAAGTGTGGGGGGGAAGCAGACGCAGCATACGCGCCGGGCGCACACGATGAACGGAAATAAGTTCCACTCAAAAATAGACGCCATTGGCCGATTTATGTCGGAAGTATAAGGTTCCAGACCTTCTATAGCATTTATAACTTGGTGTTAGCACAGCGGGGGGGGCGTTACGATGCGATGCACTTTGCCACGCCCATTTTACCTGGGTTTTCTCTTCTCTTCCAAAATCAGGAGTTGTTGCGGCACGGGAAAATGGGCGTGGCCAAGAGCGATACCACAGTGCCCCCCCCGTTAGGATAGCACCCATAACTTGTTTCCCTTTTCTGAAATTACCCATCCAAGTACGGCTTGAAAGAGATAAAGGGTCTGACTCCGAGGCATGCCACCATGCACTCCGACACTGGCAGCGGACTCCTACAGGAGTCGGCTGGGAGTCCTAGTCTCCCCTGCAACAGGAGTCCTGATTTTCCCCTGTAGGAGTCCTGTGATACTCCTGTAGGAGTCCTATTATTCTCCTGTAGGAGACCGGAACTTGTACGGTAGCTTGGAGGGAATTTCAAATAACGTTTGCTGGAATCAAGCCAAAACCGCCTTGTTCTCGAATTTCTTTTAAATCGAAGCATGGTTTTCACACTTCTTCGTTGACGATTTTGTCAACGGCAAAAATTAGTGTAGGGCATTAAGCCCCATCACATTCCTCCCTCACTTGTCATCAAGGAGGAAATTCGGCTCCTAAGCACCCCAATCAATCAATGAGAGGGGCGCCTCTGTGAGCCTGCATGGGCGAATCAGCTCTCCACCCCGTGCACACGCGTATCGTACACCGCGCGGGTTCGATCAATGGTTCAACGTGCGCGTTCCAGGACAACTACTGGACCTGTTTTGTCCTGTAGGAGACCCAGTGGAAGCGATGCGGCAGCATGTCCTGTAGGAGACCGCTTCGCTCTAGTTCGGTCTCCCACAGGACAAAACAGCTCCTGTAGGAGACCGCGATCGTAGTTTTCTCCCGTAGGACTCCGCTGCCAGTGTCGGAGCAGTGGATGTTGTTTGTTCGCGACTGCTCGCGTGCGATGTCGTGCGCGGCGTCGCATTCGCCGCGGCCAGTCGACGTCACACCCCCAATTGATTGATCTCCGTTCGTTCCTTCGTTTGGCCTTAATTCGTATGTAGTTAGTTTCTCGTTACTAGTCAATTCCTAATTCTTCCCTCTAGTGTTTTTCAAGAGTTGTGCAAATTTTCGATTAAATCCCCGGATGCCAGCCAGCGCCATTATCATTATATCCATTTTGCCACCTGTGATTGTTTATTGCAGTTGATTTTCTCTCCGTTTTGGTCAGTCTTCCGTTCGTTGACTCCCTTTTCTTGCCCAAATCTCCCTTCTGCGCTATCCCACGGGAGTGCTAGTATGAAGCTTCGGGGCATGCTCTGTTCCTAAGCAAATCATATGTATCGATAAAATGTGTTCAGACTGGTAATCGCAGGTAAACATGGGCCGCATTTTTTGCGACGGGGTCGACTGCGGCGCGGTCGCGGCGCGCCCCTACTGGCGCATCGCCAGAGCACGGTTTTCACCCACGTTCCTCATAGTAAGAGGAAGAGTCGTGAAGGAGTGATAGCATATATCCCTTTTAAAGCATCAACAATTTGTACAAAGCTGTCATAAATGAAACATCTATTGGTTTCGCTAGTTTCAAGGGGTCTGCCAACGATCGCAATGAAATGGGCCAAAGGTTTTCTTCGCGGGTTCTAAATCTGCTCTCGAACCGGATGTTGCCAATATATCTAACAAATCAGAGATAGATTTTTTAAGTGCTTCCGTAGAGATCGAGTGCAGATACCTCATAGGTGCAACTGAAGACGTCTCACAACGCCTATAGTACTCTTGCCCATGTACGCAGTGGAGCTGTTTACTGCACAGTACCCGTCTACTGGATCCAAACGTCACTTTCGGGGAAATGGTTAAACTGAATAGTAAACGAAGTATGTAGTAAATATAAACCTCATCAGACCACCTATTGTAGGATTAGATTAAAGCCTTTTTAATGGGGAGCTGCCATCGAGAGTCCAAAACGTTCCCGAAGAATATTCGGCGTTTATATAAAAATTTCGCCCACTCGACTGAAAGCTATGGAAAAATTTAGAAACGTTCTGCATCTGTACCGCAATATCCTTGCAATTACAAAAAGCTCCGATCAACAGGGTCGAGCAGGACTGGATAGCTTGCTAACGGGGGTGGTAGAAAATTTCGGAAATTTTTTTAAAGGGGATAGTGCATTTTTGAAGCGGAAAAAAGTATGTGTTTCTAGAAGAACGAGGTTACAGAAAATTATGAGAAATTCGTTGTACAAACCACAGGAATATAACTTAGTCGAGGTTTTTTTTTTCAAATCGCTTGCGAAAATTCCCCGAGCAAAGTAGAAAATTAAATTCGAAGCATTTTACATGTTAGGAATGTGAAACATTTCAATACAATTCCGTTGGGATCGTAGATTTTCCCGAATAAAAAGTTCTTATAGTCGGTTGCTTTTTGGCTCAAGCCCGACTATTTCGTTATTTTTGAAGTGTATTTGACTTTTTGCTAGCTTACACTACGCTCACGACTAGCAGGACACTTAACGCAAGCAAGGAACAAATTGGTATCCACCGCTCTTTGAATTCCACTTTGATAAGCCCTTTCATTCAGTTCTCGTTCTGCCATATTGAGATTGTGACGTAATCTGTGCCAAATTTTCATGAATCTTCATCAATACAGTTATTGCCACTATACGGCACTGCTTTTCACTGACAAGTACGCCGCTCTGACTGAAAGTAAGGACGGAAACCGTGCTCTGGCGATGCGCCAGTAGAAGCGCGCCGCGACCGCGCCGCAGTCAACCCCGTCGCAAAAAATGCGGCCGTAAACATGTTTTGTAATTTCGACAGACATTTTTTAACGTTAGGAGCCGATCGGGCTCCCGAAAATCTATACCGCTATTCGAATTCTCTAGTCGTTGTTACTTCGGTGCATTTTATCCCTCTTCATCACCTCATTTATAGGCATTTGGCGAAAATGTCTCAATCACGATCGCGATAAACTCAATTCGAAGGTCGAAGAAAGATGGGCGAGAGAAAAGAGGAGCTGACGTAGGTGTTTTTACTTTTTTTGAACGTGGAACTTCAGATTTTACAGAGAGAGGTGGTTTTTATTTTAACATCGAGAAGTGGGTTTTTTTAGAAATATCGTAATTGAGGCACAAGTGGAGGTAAGAATACGAGGCGGGGTAAGAGGGAACACTATCGTGCGTGCAGGAAGCTGCGACATGGCGTCGTAGCATACGTTAGGGGGCTATTTATACTTCCCAACGCCGGCAGGTGACTCGCTGGCGTCCCGTTTGGTCGAGATCATATTTCTGGCGACCGGCGACACGACGTAGTGATACCAAACGGGTTTCAGCAGACGAGATCCTGTGCTACCCTAACCCTCGCATTCGCCGTGGAGCGCGTTATCGTATCATCGAGTGCAGCATCGAAAGGATTATAATTTGCCACAGGCACAAAATTTTCACGGAAGTGAAGAAGTTTTTCTTGCCAGAGTTTTCCATGAGTAGGCCCCAATATTTTGTTATCTTTATCACCGGTGAGCAGGGTTGAGCAGGCCGTTGCGCCGATTTTTGGCATAGCTACGACCCCGTCCCATTGACCAATTCTTTTGAAGAATTTCCAGAATTTTTACGATCCCCTCTTGGGATAAATAAGTTCCTTAAGCTTTTTGAGGAAGAAAAAGTTGTAAAAAAGTTGAATTTGTGGTAAAATTCGGTCAAATCTGACGATCCTCCCCCGATTTTTTTTCTTTTTTTAAAAACTTTTCCAATCGTTTTACAACCCATCGTTGTGCCGAGTCGCAACCATGCTCAACCCTGCCGGTGAGGCTGTTTCCCTAATCCCTAGTGTGTTCAGCTTCAGCCGCTCACCTCCGGAGGATGACGGTATGTGAATGAAAACACACCGCTCTTAATTTCTTTTATACTCTACCCTTTATCAATTGGGTATCATCAATTTTGTTTACCATGAGAATTTTGTGACGGTGGCAATTTATAATCGTCTGCAGCATTGCACTCACGAGGGATTTGATGCTGATATCAGCCACTGGGAGTATTTTTTTCCTTAGAATTTAGGTCTGGGGTGCGTTCCAAGAAGATTTCCATGGGAGGAAAAATGGGTCTGATAAGATATGACGAATGATAGGCCGAAAGACATGTTTATTTTAGGTGGCTTCATAAACTATCATTGGTTGATATCACTATCAAATATAATTTCCTCCCGTGGAAATCTTCTTGGAACGCACCCCTGGATGTATCATTTTGTGTGGAACTCAGAATTAAGCGTAACTTTCAAGAGTTTGATATCTAATGAACACATGTATTGCGTCTGAACTCATCCGTGCCGTATTTTCACACCCAGCAAACTTCGCACCAACCCGGGGATCCCTCCCCTTCCAAATCGGGAGAGTCAAGCGCCTCAAAAAGCGTACCTTACGCGCGTCATATTCAGAATTTGAGTTCAATTCTGAGTTTCAGAGCTCAGAAAATTCTGGCCTCGAACGATTTCGACGTAATCGTAATGAAATACGCGGTCGTGAATGGCTTGATCAAAAGCACGCCCATGCCGATCACTTTTTCCGCAGGGCTACCGTAACTATTCTTGTACAAAACATGATAACGAATGTAAACACACGCTCATAACATGCGGGATATAAAAGACCAGAGGAGCGGTATGCATTCATTCACACACCGCTCTCCTCGAGAAGCCACTGGGGAGTGGCCGAGGAGGTCGAATTTGTGCAAACATGTTTGTTGGCTATTAGGATGTGCTCATAACCATGCTGACACTTGGAAAAATTTTAAAGGAGGGTTACGGTAGTCCTGCGGAAAAATGATCGGCATGAGCGTGCTTGTGGCTTGATCATGCTTCTTCTTGTCATCCATGAACAGAGCATCGCATCAGAGGCGTAGGAAGCTAGCCACCTCACACGGCTTGTACCATAGATCTCGAGCAGACAAGGTTGTAGGCCTGGCCGAACATGAAAATAGATGCAATGAATCATGTCCAGCACATTCACAATCGGGGCATTTATCTGGGACTGACTGATCAATCCGATGAGTGTAGGCCTTTAGATATCTGGAGTGACCGCATCGTAGACCAGCGAGGATTGTTCGGGTACGTCTCGATAGTCCAGCTTCGCTGTCGTCGACTCGCGGGGGCACGCCGCCATAGATTAAGTTGGGCTGAGCATCAGACAGGTACTCTGCCACAAACCGCGTATGCTCAGCCATCTTTAGTCTTCTGCGCGAGAGCTCGGATATGGCCCAGCGTTGTTGATCGACAGCAGACAGAGAAGCATTGAGCGGCATGCGTATGCTTCTTGGGTGGGGGCCGGACGACAGAAGTTGGTGATTTGGATGGGTCGGGCTCTTGACAATACTTATTAGAAATTGCTGAGACTGGAGTATGAATAGCCCCTAATTCTAGAGAGTACTTATATCTTTGCTACCGGGCGAGCCTGGTACCTGCGTCGCGGCTCCCTGAGCAATTTGCATGGTCGATGTGCTGACCGAGATGAGCCGCGGCATGAGTCTTCTCATTTTCGGGTAGCCGTGAGTTGGATGTAGTATCGCTATTAGGTAAACGAAGCTTTCCCCAACCTCCATCCAACTTCTTTTTCATTCAAAGAGTACTCAGATGACTTCGGTGGGTCATACATTTCGAAAGTCGAATTCTTCTTAAAGAGGATTGTACGCACCTACTTGCATATAATGCATTGACCCTCACTTTGGGTTGAGCAGGATTGTGTCTCGGCGCGCCGGGGTGTCGTGAAAGTTTTGGAAAATTCATGGAGAAAATGAAAATTTGGGGTGTTCTCGTAAAATTTTTGCAGGAAAAATTGTTTTCTTCAAACCACTTGGTAAGCTAAAATGAGGTAGTGGTGCTATTTGACCAGAGGGGCACTGTGGCGCGATGCACTTGGCTACGCCCATTTCACCGTGGTGCACTAAATTTGAGCACCTACCCAGGGTTCCTCTTCCCTGCCAAATCAGGAGAGTCGTTCCGGCACGGGAAAATGGGCGTGGCCAAGTGCGATACAATTAAGCCCCCCCCCCACCTGGCCACATAGCACCGAGCTAGTAATAGTCGCCCTCCTGTAGTAGCAGGTATGCGGCGTGAAATCAGTTGCGTCTGCAGCTGCCGTCATGAAATTTTGCGTAACGGTGGGTACACGGTAGTTTGGACAGAGTACCAGATTTCAGTCAAAATTCCATTCATGAGGTTATTCGAGTGCCTGGAAGCACGATACGTTATTGGAAGACTTGCGATTGCTGCTAACCTCCATTTCCCCGCTACTCGCAGTTTTCTGTATCACTATCATAGAAGTGATGCGGTTTTTCAAATGATTCCTTCATTTTCATAGTTGCATTTCTGAAAGTTGGGCTCCGCAGAAAAGGTCAAGGATTTGGCATTGCTCCTAAATGTTGTGAAATTGTTTTATTGGATTCGGCTCTCAACTTGATTTTTCAAATGTAGTGAAATTGTCGAATTGATTTGGCTGTGATGATACTATATGCAGATAACATAATCATTAAATGTAGTGAAATTGTTGCAAACGGATTTGGCAGGAGCTCTATCAATTATCACAGTCAAATCACGCGTCAGAAGGGGTTTTCCTTGGAGCGCATATTGAATCGAATGAGAACAGGAATAAACCTAGCAGCAAAAACGTTTCTATACAATGCGAACCGTGAAAGCGTCGAGGACACGAAGACATAGAGTCAGTAGCGAGTAAATTGCGTTAGATTTCGTTTTCATGATTTTTATCTCATCGGTGAGGGAAGGTCTGGTACCTTATTGTTAGTGGGAGCTACACTGAAAAGGCAGAATAGCATTCGGAAACCTTAATTCTAGCCCATAAGGCCACGTTTCGTTCAGTATTGTTGACTGAGGATTATTATTTTTTTCTTTTTGTCTTCATTCGCTCGCCAGAGGACCTTCTGACGCGTGATTTGACTGTGATAATTGATAGAGCTCCTGCCAAATCCGTTTGCAACAATTTCACTACATTTAATGATTATGTTATCTGCATATAGTATCATCACAGCCAAATCAATTCGACAATTTCACTACATTTGAAAAATCAAGTTGAGAGCCGAATCCAATAAAACAATTTCACAACATTTAGGAGCAATGCCAAATCCTTGACCTTTTCTGCGGAGCCCAACTTTCAGAAATTTCACAACTTTTTGCAAGGGTTTCCCTTCTACAATATCTTCAAGCTCTAAAAGGCAAGTTGTTTTTCTTCAAGACATAGTGGTAGAAATGAAGAAACAGCTGCTAGGATTGCAAGATAATAGTTGCAACGCGGCTTCCTACAGACAAGATACAAGGCATATACTTTTTGAATTTAAAAGTCGAGAAAATGAAGAAATGAGTTTTAAAATGACCCAATTGTACAGGGTTGGGGCACAATCCTAGACGGGGGAGAGGGGGGCACCCACCATTCAAGACAGAAGTGAAATGAACCACCGATTGGTAAGGCAACCAGTCGGAGTATTTTCATGACGTTTCTATAAAAACAATGATTGATAGCAGTATCAGACATCTTTCATCAGAATTTTTCATCATTTCTATGAGTGAATCTTGGGTGGCCTCACCCCGTCTAGGATAGACCCAGGGTCAGTCGCTCTAGCCAAACTTCACCGGTTCTTGCTGACGTGGCTCGTCTGCGCCGGCCCATATGTCTGATTCGGAACAAGAACGAGAGTTAAAGACATCGTACGCGCAGAAAACCGTATATTATTTTTTCATGTTTTTGGGTAGCTTGGCCCCTCTAGTGAACGAAAATGTTGAAGGGGCCCTTGAAAAACCTTCATTCTTCTTTCAACTCCCTTCTTCATTAAAGAAAAGTCAATCGGAACACATTGTAAATACGAATTTGAATTTCGCGCCAAAATCATTTTCGGAGTTTTTCTGCATGTGGAGTTCGTGCCGTAACTATTTTTCCTGTTGTCTTACGGTCGCACCAACATTCTAGGAAAAAGTGCAAGATGACTGGTGAGAATTGGTGGCGGATATTAATCTTTGACGCCTTCCAACCTCATCGTCCAACGTTTTTGACGCGCCAAAGTTTACCAGTGGGGTCTACCGGGCTCAATCATAAAATTGAGCCTGAAAAATGGAAAATGATTTCCAGCGCGAACGATAGTTAAGTGCGCCAGAAGAGGACCACCGTAATCTTAGGAATGATGTTATTCGGCTGTCTTAAAGGCAGGGTTCGCGATAAAAACGACGTTTGAGCTCTCTTCATAGAAATGTAGATTTGGCCATCACAAAGAAAAAGTAAGTGAAAAACCCGGAAATTCGCGGGAAAAACGCTCAAAGACAAAGTATAACGGCTAATTACCGGTGTCGGCCGGCCCCCTAATTAACGCGATTTTCATTAATGCCTGCTTATCCGGCATTTATTTTGCTGTTCAAGGAACCAGTAGTCTCCAGAAATGTTTAGAAATTACTTTAGAAGCAAAATAAAAGTTGACAAAACAGGCTTTTACCCAAATCTCGATAACTGGGGGCGGGAGGACACCAAGCCATAAATTTCTCCTGAGCGTTTTTTCTCCAATTTTTTACTTTTTTTCACTTTTGTGATGGCCGGATCTACCATTCTACGGTGATAGCACAGCAACCGATTTTATCGAGAACCCTGCCTTTAAACAAATTTGATGATACCTAATTGATCAATGATAAAGATAAAAGAAGTGAAGAGCGGTGTGTCACAGTCCTTCTCCAGAGTTCAGCAGTTGAGGATCTGCCTGGACTACAAAGCAGAAAAACAACACCACCGGTGGTGAAGATGTAGCGAATTCGGAGTCAGAACTTAGAAAATTTTAGAGCCAACTCGAGTGGGATTACGATAGCCTTGTTCTGGCGCACTTGCCTATCGCTCTTGTTGATTCGGAGGCATGACTTGCATACGGTGTCCTGGACATTAAACTGAGGTCCTGCGCACGTCCTTTGATGTTCTGCACACTCCTACTAGGGTCCTGCACACGTTCCATGATGTCCTGCACTCTCCTACTGAAATCCTGCACACATTCTACGACGTCCTGCACACCCCTTCTGGGGTCCTGCACAGGGTCTCATTTTGCACAACTCTTATCAATGGTCGGTTCAAACTCGACTGCCAAATCATACTTTCAACTATTTCACTACATTTCCCAAAAAAACGAGTTATTCTACGCCAAATCGTTCTCGGGAATATTTCAAAACTTTTTTCATTTTTCTTTACCTTCCCCTTTTAACTGAGTATATTTCTAATTTTTCGAAAAAATGGCCATGCCAAATCTTCACTTTTGTCAGGAACCTATACTTTCAGGAACTGAGCATTCAAACTCAATTGCAGCTTTCCCGAACATCTGCGCATGCACACTCCCATTTTATTTCCGCATAGTTTTTACTTGGTTCTGCGCACTCCCACTGGGATACCGACAGATTTCTGGTAGTGGCTTAGTTATTTCGTATCACTGTTGTATGGTACTCGTTGAAAGCAGTCCAAAACTGACATTAACATGGAAATCGGACCACTCTGAAACAAGTTATGGCTATGAGACCATTAGTGCGCGCAAAAATGCCGTTTCCGCAAAAGAAAAATTCTGCTCGGTATTGTAGGAGGATTTTTTTTTGCATGATGACGGACCCCTTGCCCGGCGCCCAAGTCTGTCCCTTCCCCCTTTCTGCTCTCCACACCGTACGCCTTAGCCTGAGCTGCGGCCCCCTCTGTGACCATCACAGCGTGAGCTTAACTTTGTCTCGAGAACGAATATGGCACGATGCAGAAATATGCATTTTAAACGTTTTCTAAACTGCTCATTGCCTTTGGAGATGTTTCTGGGCGCTGTTGCCTTCCTCGGCCACAGAGCAGAGAAGAACTCAACAAAAAATTATTTTCAGGGTTGGACCAACTGTTCTGTTGGCCTGAGTTTGACGGAAGAAACGGCACTACCTATCTCCGAAAAATGAGTGAAGACGAAGCTAGCGGGGGGTAAACGCGGGTGGTCGCGGAGCGTGTTCAAAGGCAGTAGACACGCTCGGAAATCATATCCATTTTATGATATAAATCGAACGCTTGAAACTGGTAGTAAGAGGAACTAACGAAAAAATCAACGGAAACTATGCAAATAGAGGAATAAGGGTTATATTTGTTATCAGGTTAAATTGGACGAGTTACATTGCGCGCGGTTGAAACAGTTGGTATTACCGACAAAACGGTTAAAATAGCTAAGCCGCTAGACTCTTACAGCCTTCACTAGAACGCTCACCTCATTGGAAACATCAAAAATCAGGCAGTGGCCGTACTTGAACGATCAATCGTGACGAGTTTGTATTGGGGGCGGGGCTGTACGAAGCTCATGGGCGGGGTTGTCGATTTTTTCCGACTCTCATTGCTCTAATTTAGTAGTTTTGACTAGTTTTTGACGCTTCCAACGCCGCGAGCCTTTCACTAGGGGCCATACGACTTCAGTAACGTAAATATCTCAACAACCTTTTCGAGCGTGTCTGCTACCTTTAGGGCATATGATAAGCGAATTCTTCCCTCGCCGACTAATTTTTGGTTTTTGTTTGAGTTTATCATGATTGGGTAGTTAAATTCCGAAGGCACAGTCTAAATTTAGGGGTGAAACTCGATATTTTAGCCCGCCTACCATGTAGAACATCCCTTCCAAGCGCGAGATCTAAACGTCTCCCCTTCCCCCACTACCCCAAAAGCATTATCAAGCGTTCAGTCCCGACGAGGGAAAATGGAAGAACTGGTTTGTGTAGCGATGCTAAATTACAAAATTTACATTAGCAGAGTTCTTGGTTTTCTTTTCGGGGCGGTTTGCGCGGTCAGGCTTTTGGGGTAGTGTGGGCGGCGACAACTTTTCCCTTTAGTTTCTCTCTTACTTGAGAAAAATTTAGGTCTCCCGATTGGCAGGGTTGCTACATACGCTGGGCGGACCATAATACCATATTTTACCCCTAAGGTTGAAATGTGCCCTTCAAACCCACCTACCGCTACGCGCCGTGGCACCCGCAGTTCTGCCTCTCACTCCTTTGCTTATTTTGTAAGAACTGATGGTATGTTTGTGATGTCTGCTATCTAATTGTTTTTGATCTCCTGTTGATGTTCAGTAAATGTTATTGCCTGTATAATAGTAATAAAAGTTTTGTGTCCCAATAGTGGAAGAGTAGAAATTCAGACGATCCGCTTATTGATAAAATGGTGAAATAGTGCTTAGGATGTAAGAAAAGCGCAGCTCGAATTTTAGTAACATGAAACCTCTAATAGCCGCCTAAACCGGCGAAAAATTGGAAGCGGTCAAGGGAGAGTGTTGTCTGGTCAAGAGGGCCATTGTGTAGGATCTTAGGCCGGGATCATACTTCCGGCGACTAGCGACGCGACGCAATGTTAATCAACCATATCGACCGAAAATCGATATGCCTGATGTGCACTGTCGCCGTCGCTGGTCGCGGGAAGTATGATCCCGGCCTTAGTGGAGCTACGATCCGCTACCCTTCATACCCTTCATTGCCTGAAGTAGCGGAAACATTACAGTCCCGATCCTAAACTTTGGTTTTAGGATCGAAGTTCTTACGATTCCCACTTGTGATATTTTTTGGGCCAAAATTCTTGAGGACCCTCTTTACCACCCGTTGAGAAGTTACACAACCGCGCTTGACCATGGGTATAGTTTATGTCTGCTTTGAATTAGGTAAAGGGCTTTCTTGCAATTCATAGTGGCTATTTTTGTGGTAAAGCAGCCGATTTTCCTTACATTGTTGCGATACACCATTGCGGCTCATCACTCTATACAGCACATGATCTTTATTAATGGTTTTTTCCACATCGTGCTGTGTATTTGTCCGTTTCAGGGCAATGCACTGATTTGTGCGATAAGAGCGCTTTTGTAGTTTTGAGTGCTTTTAGAGTTGCAGATTGCATCGTCGCGATATCGTAATCACAAGGCAACAAATGCGACAGCGCGACCATGTAATCTGCAACTCTAAAAGCACTTAACACTACAAATGCGCTCTAATCGCACAAATCGGTGCATTGCCCTGAAACGGACAAATACACAGCACGATGTGAAAAAAACCCTAATAAGGATCATGTGATGTATAGAGTGATGAGCCGCAATGGTGTATCGCTACAATGTAAGGAAAATCAGCTGTTTTTCCTCGAAAAATAGTTTCAGTAGACTACCAGTAAATTCTACTAGATTACTACAAAATTCTACTGGATTACCAGAAAATTTCACTAGATTACCAGAAAAATCTAGTAGATTACCAGAAATTTACCACTAAATTACCGCCCGATTCTAGTAGATTTTTGTGGTAAATATCTGGTAAATGACTGGATTTTCAGTAGATTTTTTTCGGCCTGAGGACATTCCGCGGAAGCCAGCGGCAGCGAAACACCTGTGTATAAGTAGGGTCTAAATTGATTACGTGGTGCTATCTAATCCGGCACTCCCAGCTCGGAAAGACAATGTCTTCCATCAAGGCAATGTCACTATCCACTTTGGCCGACCAACGTGGGAAAGGTTAAAGGCAGGGTTCTCGATAAAATAGGTTGTTGTGCTATCCCTATGGAGTGGTAGATCTGGTCATCACAAAAGTGAAAATAAGTAAAAAATTGGAGAAAAAACGCTCAGGAGAAAGTTATGGCTTGGTGTCCTTCCGCCCCCAATTATCGAGATTTGGGTAAAAGCCTGTTTTGTCAACTTTGATGTTGCTTCTAAAGTAATTTCTGAACACTTCTGGAGACTACTGATTACTTTAACAACAAAATAAATGTCGGATAAGCAAGCATTAATGAAAATCGCGTTAATTAGGGGGCCGGCCGACACCGGTAATTAGCCGTTTTACTTTGTTTTTGAGCGTTTTTCCCGCGATTTTCCGGGTTTTTTCACTTACTTTTTCTTTTGTGATGGCCTAATCTACATTCCTATGAAGAGAGCTCAAAAGTTGTTTTTGTCGCGAACCCTGCCTTTAAGGTCGCGTAAAGCTGTCACCTTGGTATGGCCTGCTTTCAGACTCGGTCCCAATCCTTTGAAGGACCTCGGCGCAATGTTGCGAGAAAAAAATGCCCATAATAGTCAGTTTTCTTTGCTTTTGGAGATGAGGATCGCATTTGAGAAACCTTGGAGTGGTATAAGATTTTTTGCACTAGAAACCTTGGTGGAAGTAAGCCTCAACGACACCTCGATGCTGCTGGTGAACGTGAAGGACCAATGGAGTTCAGAGGTTCATGCTTGTCATCATTTCACACCATTGAAATTGATTCACAAGAAGTGATCTTGTGGTTATGAAACGGTGTGCTTGTCGATAAAATGTTCTTGTGAATTTAAAAATAGAAATATTAATCCACAAGCATTTGCTCCGCCATTATTTAAGTCGAAGAATTAGAAAATAAAAACCATAGTTGGATCGGAGTTCTCCTTAGCACGAAATGCTGTTTTTAGGGCTGATCTTATGGGTATGAACCACACTGTATAATATAACAAAACTATCAAACCCAGGAGAGCATTGAAATCAATTACAGAAGACATTTGAACGCAATCCTCTTTATTATTAACAAATGCAATCGGAGCGAAAAAAAAGATCCAACATTCGATATGTAACGATAAGGAAAGGCAAAAAACGTTGAAATGAAAAATAACAACCAAAAGAATGTAGAAACCAAATGGCAGTGAACGAATCTACAGAACACGAAATGAAACACAAGTTTCTCGTCGATGGAAAGTACATAAGAACTAATTTTGGGCAGTAGACTGTTAAAGTTTAATCACCCTTCCGAAGAATGGTACAGGGCAATTAGATAGAGGTCGCGGCCTTCAAATGTTTTACATTTTTCTGCACGATTTTTTTAATGTTGTGTTGGGCGGCTTTAATATCTCCGTCAGAAGCTTAATCATGAAACTCGATTTTTCTGATTCCGATTTTCTGATTTTTCCGTTTTCGATTATGAGGTGTCGTGCGGCCACGGACACAACACATCCTAATATACCATAGTTTGACCGAATCGAATGATTCGAATGCTCGTTTGACTGAGAAGGTCGAACTCGAGTAATTCGAAAAGTCGGATATTTGAAAAGTACCGATTTCCGAATTATTCAAAAACTCGAATATTTGAAAAATTGCCAATTCATGAGTTATTCGAAAAACCGAGTACTGGAAGAGTGATTTCCAAATTAAAGTTCAAAATTCCGAGTTGTTCGGAAAGTTGAATACTCTATCTCGTTATGAGATGCACAGAAGAACCAGAGCTGTGTATTCGGCAGACGATCACCAACAATAAACTTTACTACACGAAAAGCAAGCTTAAATAGGCACAATGACCATCTTATCAGTATCGCTGTTTCTTCACAGGATTTGAGGTGTTAGCACCGGTCTTCTGCGAGCTCGACGGGGCTTGTCCGGTATCATCGTGAAAGCCGCCACGATATATTCGTAAATGTACGTAAACAGTTCAGATAAAACCTAGGAAGAAAGGAGCTCCCAAGATTAATTTTCGCCGTTCTCTTCTTCAAATCGACTAGGGTCGTTTCAGTCCATAGAGGAGTTGAGCCCTTTTGGATCTGCAATGTGTGTAGTCATGAAGAGGGTTCACATAATTTCTTTACTGTCTCATGGTACAAGGGGAGATGCTCAGAGAAACTCACGGCCCGTCCGCGGCAGCAGATGAGCTCTCCAGATGGTCCGCGGCGCTTGACGGCTGATCCGCGGCACAATTGATAGCGGGTTGGTAAAACGGCCCATCCGCGGCGCCGATTGTTCTCGATGGGGATGATTCCGGGGTGCACCGGCAGTTGAGAAAGACTCCACCCCCCTCATCTCACTCACTCACATCTCAATGGACCACGAGCACGGCTGCAGTGGCAGACATGGAAAAACATGGTAAAGCGAATGATCACGTCCTAATGTGTTTATCTTATGCACAGCCGGTATAAAAGGTGCCTCATCTCACTCGAGTCCTCATTCGGCATTCTGGTGCCGGCCCTGCAAGGTGACTTCGAGTAACTCTCCGGGGGCCACCTTATTTTTGACCCATGGGGGATAGGGGACATCCTCACAGATGGGTCCGCAGGGAGGGTGACTCCTCACCGCAGACCTCGGCGAAGGCTACACCCTTGTCCGGACCGAGGCAGGGCTTTCTCTACCCTAGACAGCGACATTCACGCACCTCTCGAGAAAAGGCGGACTGGCCATGACTGTGTCGGAGAGGACGGTCCGCGGCGACTCTCAGGACGATCCTGGGCGGCTCTCAGGACGATCCGCGGCGGCTCTCCCTCGGGACGATCCGCTGCGCCTGCAGGACGATCTGCGGCGCCTGCAGGACGATCCGCGGCGCTAGCAGGGTGGTCCGTGGCTCTTTACCGGCTTCGGTGAAGGATCGTCCGGTCGTCGGCCGCGGACGATCCTGCATAAGCGCCGCGGACGGGCAGTGAGTTTCTCTGAGTAGAAGTAAGGGCGGGGTTTATCCCTCCTTCGACCAATCGAAAGAAGTATCTCCACCTCCTAACAAAGGAAGTGCACAAAGCGTAGGTCGGATCTGCGCAAACCAATTGTACTGCTAGTATGTATTTCTTGAACGTCTACCAGGTTGTTCAATAGGTTTTGTCGTTCGATATGAGAGGGCGTTGCTACTAGCGCAATTTTTTTTGTTTCGTTGGTACGCTCTTCGTATGAACGTATGTGAAGTTTCATTTCAATCTGTCGATTCATTCTTTGTTTACAAGCCATTTAGTGTCGCCGTGTCACAGCAATGGAAAAAATTTAATATCGTGCTGTGATAAAATTCTTATTTTTAGAAGGTTTAACACCAAAAGAAATTCACGAATGAATGTTAAAAGTGTATAATGATTGTTCACCTACAATCAGAACAGTAGAAAGATGGGATGCTGAAATTAAACGTGGTCGTACAAGCCTTGAAGACGATCCACGTGAAGGACGTCCAAAAAGCGCATCAACACCAGAAATCATAGCCAAAATACAGGATATGGTTTAGGAAGATCGTCGATTGACTGAGAGAGATTTAGTAGAGGCTCTAAAAATCTCATTAGACTGTGTTAGCCATGTTTTAAGTGGAATTTTGGGTTTTAGAAAGCTGTGTGCACAATGGGTGCCGCATTCTCTAACAATGGAACAAAAACACATTCGAATGCGACTTTCTCAGCAACATTTGGAGCGTTTTGAAAAGGATAAAGTGGATTTCGTGCGTCGAATCATCACTACGGATGAGACTTGGGTCTATCACCATGATCATGAATCAAAACAAGAGGTTAAAGAGTGGTGTGATACTGGTTCTTAGGCTTCGAAACGAGTTCATGTCCGGACATCGGCCAAGAAGGTTATGGCATCAGTTTTTTTGGTATGCGAAAGGAGTTCTGTTTGTGAATTACTTGCAAACTGGTATAACAATTGATTCTGAAAAATATTGCAAGCTTTTGGACCAGTTGAAGGAAAAAATTCGTGAAAAAAGACCCGGTTAGCATAAGAAAAAAATCCTTTTTCATCAGGACAATGCACTGTGTCACAAGAGCATTTTGACAATGGTTAAAATCCATGAATTAAAGTTTGAATTGTTGGAGCATCCACAGTATTCATCAGATTTGGCCCCCGGCGACTTCCATTTGTTTCCAGAACTCAAAAAAGTTATGCGTGGCAAGCGTTTTTCATCAGATTGGAGGATCGTTGGAGCACGTGTATTAATGTTCAGGGAGATTATACTGAATAACAAAGTGTATTTTGAACCATAAAATTGTGTTTTTCTTATCGATTGACAAAACTTATTGAACAACCTGGTATAGTAATACTGCGCTGTACCCTGTCACGAGCCGCTGGTTACAGACTGATAGCGTTTTGGACTTGTATGGATTTTCGGTTGATTTTCGGTTACTGTTATCAATTAGGCTCTGAGAGCGCTTCAGAAAAATGTACCATATTTGACATAATTCTCTCCCAGAAGGTTTTTTTGGGGCGCTGATCACGAGTCTGAGGTTTGTTTGGCGATTTCCCCAAGTTTTCGGCTCAATTCGCCCAAAGCATACCAGCGGGTGAAAATTCCGAGGGCAACACGCCACTTTCGAGATTTCCGGATTTCTTCGATACATGTGTCTCAAAATCATTCTTTGGAGGGAAATTTGATGTGCTTTACACGAATCTGAGGTCCCTTCTCCGTTTTTCCACAGATTATGGTGGGTATAAGGTGGTTTGATCAATTTCTCAGATTTCACTCAAAATTTGTGTCCGGGTGCTATTGGGGGTGGTGAATAAGAATTTGATGTCCATTTGCCGATTTTCAAACTATTTAGGTAGGTTTCGCCTCCTAAATAGCATATTCCCTACCGTAAACTACAGTAAACCTGAGAATCTTGAGAAACGGACTTCAGATTCGTTTTCAGCACCCTAGCTTACCCATACGTCTCAAAGCGATTAGCGTGTGGTTTCCGTAACTGCTCGAGAAAGTCTACATCATGATTTAAATAAATTTAAACAATTTGAAAAACCGAATATTCGTAAAATGACAGTTACTGAAGGGTTCGAGAAACCGAACATTTGAAAAGTGCTAATCTCAGAATCATTCAAAATGTCGAGTTTTCTAAAAGTTTAGAATTCCGAATTATTCGGAAAGTCGAATATTCGAAAAAACTCGGGAAAGGTTAATGTAATGTACGCGCATTTGATTGACTATACAACATCTGTTTTTTTTCGGATTTTCGCGACAATTCTATGTAGGTCTTTGGATAACATTCTAACATTTCATGGTAATGGCAATCTGTTTTATCATCATCATTAATTAACGACTTTTGGGCACCAAAATTGGTAGATAAAGGCACAGTTCAAGCTCAGTGGTAATTTTTGATATTATACTCTGGCCGCCGTGTATAGCGACCCTGCCAAGCGCAAAATCTTAATTCGCTCAACTAAGCGAGAAAAAAAGTCGACCACGCCCCCATGAAAGAAAAAATGGGTGACACCCATCGACAAGCTTCCGCTTTCAGTAGGGAAGAGAAAAGCGATTGATTTTATTAAAAATCTATGTTCTTCCATCTGTTTTCTGTCTGGCTTTATACTGTGGCCTCCTTCAGAACGATGGCTGCGAATAGCGAGAAAAAAACAGGCTCGAGACAACTCGTCCACGAACTTCCCGCCGTTTAATTTCGAAGTACAGCTATAACTGCGTTCCCAATCAGTTTTGAGCAATTCTGGAGGCACCATTGTGATCAGTGTGTAATTTTCTACAAGATAAGTAGAAAAACGAAGAACTGATTCTCAGGTTGGACTGCGCCTTTAAAGGCAGTGGTCACGATGAAAAACGTTATCGGAAAAACTACAAAAATCAGCTTATATCAAAAACAGCTGAAAAACTATGAAGGTAGCGCGGTGAAAAATGGGCTAGATTTAGAGTTTTTAGGGCCCAAAGAAGCCAGTTCGTGCGATTACGTGAGATTTCGCCCGAGCCGCACGCGTACATTTCAGTAGGAGATTTTGCCCGCGAGAGAGGAGAAAATGCCCGCCTGGAGGGAAACAATTGCCTGTGAGGGGGAGAGAAAATACCCGCTAGGAGGGCAGAAAACTTCCCTCGCGAGGGCGAGATTTTCCTTGCCCTAGAAGACATCACGCTGGCAATGAGGGGTGCTCCGTTCACTTCTCTGCTGCCGTTTCTCCATTTTTTGCTCCTTTTTGATGTTTCTCCATTTTTTTGCTGCCTAAGCCTAAACCTAAGCCTACTGCCATCGATTTTGGATTGATCTGCGCCAGACCGCTATATACTTTGCCAGCGCGTAGCTAGATGCCTCACACGGAAACCGGAGATGCCCAGGGTTTCGGAGGCATCTAGTCTAATTTTGACCCGAGATTCTACGTAAATTACGGAAAGTTTAGCCTCAGTTGGTGAAATTTTAGCTACAGCGCCCGCATATTCTACGTAAATTCTCGCTACGGCACCCGCATATTCTACGCTTATTCTCTTTACTGCACTCGGTCGATCGACCCACCCAGTCCTGACTCGTTCTAGAAAGGCAATCTCAGCTGCGATCGACAGCTTCGCCGTTTCTTCCCCACGGCCTGCCGCATCCCAATGGTCAAAATTATCCTCACCATGGTGACCCAGAGAGCGGCACGGAGATACCCTCCACGGCCAGCCACAGAGCGTCGAGTAATCACTCAATGAGATGACTGGGCCAACACTGTTTGAACGGCATCCCTGCGTTCCGCGTAGCCAACGCGGGTGTGAGATTGCATTTCAACACAACCTGTCGTTAAATCCATAGATTCTCGCTACAAAATTATACGAGAATATACGGGTTTAGCGACAGAGAGATCAATGTACTGAATTTAGCCTTCGTTTTTACGTAGAATACGCGTAGAATTTGCACCCTTGTACCGTCGACACAAGAATATGCGGGTTTTAGCTATCGTAGCTAGAACCCGTAAATTTTTGCCACATGGAATGGGGCGGCGTTACAGGCCGCGCCCTCGGAGGCATCTAGCTACGCGTTGGCAGAGTAAGACCGGCAGACCTGGAACGACAGCGCAAGATTCAAGAAGAAATCCAACAGTCCTCTGCGATCCCTGACCCTAAGATCACGCCGAGAACGTGCAAAAGGTATTTGGACTCTCTAGCCAGGCTTATTGCTCTGCCTTGATATCACCCAGTTACTTTTGAATAGGTTTCTTACCTCAGGGATTACTTCAGGGTAACACCATTTTTCTAACTTCAGAGAGGTTGAATAGGCGGTTATGCTAGGGGTTAGAATGCATTCTACTATTTACCACATTTTACTTCTCCGAATGAAGTTTAAGCACCTACACTATTTCATAGTTTTGTTCTTTTTTCAGTTTTTCGCACAATGAAATTGTCTATAAAACTGTGCAGTTTGGATAAGGTTTCGATACACTTATACCGTGGGTACGCGTGTGCAAGCGTTGAATATTTTATTCTAACAGGTTGTGGTAGGCAGTTAATCATAAGGCAGGGTCATAGAAGAACTGTATTTTTGATGCTGGCATCTCCTCCCCTCGTGGCGGGCATTTTCTCCCCCCTCGCGGGCATATTCTCCACGCGCTACGCTTTGGGAAAATTCTCCGGGCATTCGGGCGAATTCTCCGTAAACCAGTTCGTGCACACGTGCACAGCGCCATAAAAAAAGATCGCAGTCTCATGCCGAACAGTCAAAAATCATCGACATTCAGAAGAAGAAATAAATGCAAATTCACCTATTAAAAACAGTTGAGCAATGAAAGAAAGCACTCCAGTCAATGTTTTTGACTACATGTGTACATAAATTCAAAGGTACATTGATTGCAATTCAATTTCAAGCCAGCTGATGTTCTTGATACAAAAGGTCATCGGTGCCGATCAGGGGTGTGCGGAAAATTTTCAAAAAATTTCAGAAAACAGAAAACAGAAAATCGAGTTTGTCAGAAAACAGAAATCAGAAAACAGAAAGGCCGAAACGGCCAGAAAGCAGAAAACAGAAATCAGAAAACAGAAAGTTTTCAGAAAAAATACTCATTGCATTCTAACATTTTCAAGAGGAAGGAGAGTGTGATTCTGACCATCATTGCTATACCTGTAATACAATATCTACGAGACTGGACAATTAACTAATAAGACATTGATAGTAGCGATGGCACGTCAATGACAGGTCTCTTTGAGAGTTTTAGCAGAGAAATAGCCCACTAGGCTCCAAAGCGGTTCTTGATGTGCTATTTCTCGAATATTTCTTGATTGTTTCTGGATTATTAGGCGGCCAAGATCATGTTGTTCACGAAATAGCCTAGAAGTAGCCAAGCAATAACGGAGAAATAACCAAGACGTGACAGGCACACCAACACGCGACGCGGCGTTTCCCGGCTCGCCGAGCAGCCGCCTTGGCCTCCTGCAGCTCGGCGGGCCTCCTGATGCTAGGCGGGGTCCAAGTACCGCCAACTTGGGTGGTTGAACCGACAGCGGTGTTGACATCCAAATCATGCCTCAGGAATGCGTCGTGTACAGTTCAACTCCGTATTGCCGTTCAGTCCGCAAAGTGCACGCTGATTGCGGAAGCGTGCTGCGGCGCGGTTGCGAGTATCCCCAGAGAGAAATGTGGGGTTGCCCGGGCGGTTTTTGCCTTTGGTGCCCAGGTGATCCGCCATCCCTGTCTGAGATACTTGAAACCGCCCCGCAGCACGCTTTCGGAATCAACGTGCAGTTTGCGGACTGAACGGCAATGCGGAGTTGAACTGTACATCCCTTGGAGAGCATTATTTGGCGTCCAATTCGCGGCGAACATTTTTTGGCGGTTATTTCTAGGCTATTACGCGGCACCCAGCTACTTCCCGACCATTTTCCGGCTATCACGCAGAAAGCAGGCATTTCTTGGCTATTTATTGTCTATTGATCGGGTGAATTTCCCAGAGAACGCCAGTACGTCAGCACAGTAGGGGTTGCATCCCTCGTTGTCAGCAGCTGCAGCTGACAGCTAACAGCAGCAGTTGTTATTGATATCGAGGGGTTTAACCCCAGCAATTGTTGGAATCATATACCGCTGTCAGCAGCAGCCGCTGTTGACAGCGAAGGTTTGCACTCGATCTTTGCCCTGGGATGCAACCCCTACTATGCCGAAGTACTGAGTAGGTGAACAGGGTTCGCGATAAAATCAGTTGCTGAGCTCTCTTGATGAGAATGCAGGTTTCACCATCACAAAAGTGAGAAAAGTGAAAAGTTGCAGGAGAAACGCACAAAAACAGCTTACAACAGCTATTTGGTGGGTGTTCGCAGGCCCCAACTAACACGATTCATATGAGTGCTGGTTTTTTCGTTTAGCAACCTATTCATGCTTTTCCGGAAGCGGCAAATGCCGCGCAATATCAGTAGAAAATTGAGAAATCATATGTTTGATACCGTTACCGAGCATCTGATTTCTCATTTTTCTAGTGATTATCCGCGGCATTTGCCGCCTCGCAAATGTATGAATAGGGTGTAACAGAAAGGCGGAAGACGGCAAAACAAACATACATAGAAATTAAGTTAATTGTGGGTAACGTAACAACCAGCCATATTTTGTTACTGAGCGTTTTCCCTTTGAGTTTTCACCTATTTTCACTTTTGTGATGATCATGTGTACCTTCTCATGAGGATACCATAACAACCGTTTCTTATGGCAAACCCTACCTTTGGCAGCAATCGCACAATTGAACACAAGTAGTACCTAAATGTTTATTACAATAGTGTGAAAAATAAGGCTCCAAAAGTTTCAAACGACTGCGAAAAAAACTCGTCGGCTAGCTTTCGGTGCTTAACACCTTCGTCAGACTTGAAATTGAATAATTGAATAAATTGAAACTTTTGGAGCCTCATTTTTCACACTCTTGTAATAAACATTTCGGAACAAACATGAGACTTCGTGACAGATCAATTCTCACAAGTAGTACCTCGTAAAGGACTAGATAAGCTGCGCTGTTTCACAGATCCGGATTTCGTTGATTTTTTCTGATTTTTTTCTGTTTTCCGCAGATTTTTGAGAAAACAGAAATCAGAAAACAGAAAGGCGAAAACGGTCAGAAAACAGAAAACAGAAATTTCCGCACACCCCTGGTGCCGATGATGTGGAGTGGGCTCGTCCACCATCAAAAGACAAGAAAGTTCAGGCTTCAAATTTGGCTCGGAACAGGGTTTTTTTCGCGATTTTTTCTCATAGGTTCTACTACTCGAGATTCAGAAAAGGGTTCAGAGAGAAAATACGACAAGCATATTTGTTCGCGACCACTGCCTTTGAAGGCACTGTTCACGATAAACTTCATCCTCGAATTTGTCATGACAAACGCTTCTCGTGGCTCTCAGAAGCAGAACAGCGTCGAAGAAACGGGACGAAAAACTACCCAGGAGAAACAAAACGGGTTAGAAAAGTGTCCAAACCTCGCCGCTTTGGGCAAGTCCGGCCCTTTTCCGCCCGTCGACGTGAACAATGGAACACTCGAGATGGTGAGATGAGCGATAGTTTCCGATCAAAAACCCCGTTCTTCCCTTCATTCTCAACTTCTCTCTTTACTCAGGTCAGCTCGCATACATTGGCTGCAAAAGACGGAAGTTACAAGCCTTGGACATTTCGTCCACCATGCTTCCCTACCTCAATTTTTGAGGGACCATAACTCCAATCCCAGATGGTCTTGTACGTTTCCAGAAGCATCATTGGAATCAGAATGGGACTGTTTTCAAGATAAGCGAAAAAACAGAGAAGAGGTTTCAATGATCGGGAGAACATGGGTCAACAAAGCGATTCGTAGCGATCGACTGTTCCTTTCTTATGCGTCGATTGGTTGGATTGGGTCTGAAAACGAAGAGAAAGGGGTCCGGAAAAGCAGTTTTCAGTAACGTTTCCGCGGTTCTCTCAACGTGGCTATGGTGTAGGATACTAGAGCTTCCATTATACATTGAAAACTCATAAACGAATTTTACCGCGAACGATACCTTTAACAACGGTATTATAGTGGCAAGTACAAATAATCCTCAGATTCGTGATCAGCACAGCGAATCGCCATCCTGAGGAATTTTAGGTCAAATCTGGAACATTTGTCGACAAAGCTTTCAGAACCCCCTAATTGGTAGAGGTAAGCGCTTACCTCCTGATAATGCCGAAAATGAATAGAAATCTTCCTATTTTCAGAAAAAGAAAAGAGTTTTTTCGTGCTGTTATCGTGTAAGCGAAGTTTGTGCGTAACGAAGTCATTTTCTCACATACTTTAGACATGAGCAATTCAAATATAACGCTTAGAAGCCAGGAACAAAAAGCGTGTTACATAGCGTAATCGACCGCAAAGTTGAAATTTTCTTCTGAATTCTTAGGAGAAAACACCGGAAACCTTAAAAAGCGGGGGTTCCTCCAGTCGATTATGGTGCAACCTACAGTACCCTTTATAAAACGTCGTAATTCACATCATTTGAGGCGCGAGCGACGCCTCGGCCTCCGTCTGCCCTACGCTGTCTCACTGCCTTTACCACCGCTCCGCTCCAGCACGCGTGGGAACCAAGTGAATTTCGCCATTTTATAGCCTGTATGCAAAATGGAAAAACGCAACCGAACAACCGCTTTTTTAGCCGTCAATTGTGGTACAACCTGCAGTAAGCAAAGTGGAAAAACTTCACCGCACAACCGCCTCTTTTGATGCCGTGGAACGTTGGCATCCTCTATTTCGGAACCGAATTTACTGTTTCTTCGCACGCCTGTGCAAAGCGAGGAGAGATACAACGAGAAAGTATGGGGAAGGTAGACGCTGCACACGCACGGAGACGTAAGCGAAAAACGGAAATAAATTTTACCCAAAACTAGAGGATGAATGGGCGTATTAAAGAATACTAGGTGCAAAAACATTTGTTATCTTCTCGAGCAGTTTTTTTTTCTTGTTTCTTTGATTTTTTTCCGGTAGAGTGTGATACTGGTTATCTATATATGACTTTAGTCACCTCCTATGAAAGCGTGAAATATGTCGCCGCTAACGATATGTGGGATCCCTTTGAGGGCTAGATGACACGAGTTGATTGTTACGAAGCCGTGACATATTAAATGTTTATGGGAGACGAATAAAGATGTATAATCAATCAGTTATCAAACCACACACTGAATTTAAATGCGAATCTTCAGCAATAACGAGTTGCACTGAAAATGAAAAAGAGCCTAAAATAAAGGAAAGAAGCGTTTTATAAGGCTATTTGTATCACACCTTGCCAAAAAAAGTCGGAGGAACGTGAAAAAAGCTTGGAAAAATCAATAACTTTTCAATACGAATTTCGAAAAACTTCAATTATAGGTGCGTGGATGCAAATCAGGGTCATTAAAAACATATGTCTAACGTGGATTACTTGGAAGAGAATCACCAACATAACAAAATGTGCTGCGGGTATGGAAAGTCAGGGGGAAGTATTCAGATTATGACCTGGAGATTCTTTTCCACGTCAAGGAAGACATATGAATCATGTAATTACTGCATGTAGTATCCCAGAAAAGTGGTGATATGCATGCATTGATGAATTGGAGAAATTATTGGAGAAAATTTTGTCCTAGGACGTGTTAGTCGATCGATTTAGAGGCAAGAATGCACATGTAGGGTTCTCGGCTTCCAAGGTCGTTGCGCGCAACCTTTTCCACCAGAAAGTAGCTGCGCGCAAGCTTCTCTCACTGCAGAAATTCCTCGAGGCTGCGCGCAAGTTTCAGCCTCGTGGCTCGCAAGACGGCTCATGAAAACGACCGCGCGCGCAAGAAGCATTCGGAAAAGTCGTGGCGCGCAGCTTGTTTACGCTGCTTTTGGTGGCGCGCAAGCTATTTCAAATCCACCGTCAAAAGACAAGAAAGTTCAGGCTTCAAATTTGGCTCGGAACAGTGGTTTTTTCGCGATTTTTTCTTATAGGTTCTACTATTCGAGACCCAGAAAAGGGTTCAGAGAAAAAGACGACAAGCATATTTGATCGCGACCACTGCCTTTAAAGGCACTGTTCACGATAAACTTCATCCTCGAATTTGTCATGACAAACGCTTCTCGTGGCTCTCAGAAGCAGAACAGCGTCGAAGAAACGGGACGAAAAACTACCCAGGAGCCGCAAAACGGGTTAAAAAGTGTCCAAACCCCGCCGCTTTGGGCAAGTCCGGCCCTTTTCCGCCCGTCGACGTGAACAACGGAACACTCGAGATGGTGAGATGAGCGATGGTTTCCGATCAAAAACCCCGTTCTTCCCTTCGTCCTCAACTTCTCTCTTTACTTAGGTCAGCTCGCATACATTGGCTGCAAAAGACGGAAGTTACAAGCCTCGGACATTTCGTCCACCATGCTTCCCTCGCTCAATTTTCGAGGGACCATAACTCCATTCCCAGAAGGTCTTGTACGATTCTAGAAGCATCATTGGAATCAGAATGGGACCGTTTTCAAGATAATCGAAAAAACAAAAAAGGGATTTCCATCGTGAACACTGCCTTTAAAGGCATCGTCCGCGATGAAATTCGTTTCTGAGTTATCACTATATAATGGGTGATCTAGTACCCTATACAACAGCCACGTGGAAAGATTCGCGGAAAAGTTACTGAAAACTGCTTTTCTGGACCCCTTTTTCTCCGTGTTCAGGCCCCATTCAACCAATCAACGCATGAGAGGGGAAGAGTTGATCGCTATGAGTAGCCGTGTTGACCCGTGATCTCCCTATCAAAACGCGTTAAGCTTTCTTTCAGCTGATTTTCAAGGGAGAAAAGTTGACCCTTGAAAATCAGCTGAAAGTCAGTCGATATGTGCAGAAAAGGCATTCATGACGTAGTCATATGATATATTTCATCAAATTCCACGCATTTGTACTACATCAATTGTTGATCGATTACTTTCGAATCTCATTTCTCGGACAGTCGGGGCTTAGTATTATAGTGGTACAATTTCGAAAAAAATGTCGAACGAACGAAAATCGAAATTTTTTCGTTCGAAAAAATTTCAAACGAACGAAAGTTGAAGAAAAAATTTCGTTCGAAAAAATTTCGAACGAACGATTTTCGAAACAAATCGAAATTTCGATTTTTTTCGAAATTTCGTTTTTTTCGAAACTCGTCGAAAAATTCGAAATTTTTTTGAAATTGGTTCGAAAAAAATTCCGAACGAACGAATTTCCAAAAAATTTCGAAAAATCGGATTTCGAGCGAACGAAAATCAAAAAATTTTCGTTCGAAAAAATTTCGAACGAACGAAATTTGAAAAAATTTCGTTCGACGAATTTTCGAACGAACATAATTTGAAAAAATTTCGTTCGACGAAATTTCAAACGAACGAAAACGAACGAAAAAAATTTCGAAAATTCTTTCGAAAATTTCGTTCGTGTACAACTATACTTAGTATGTCGGCACAGTACCGTTAGTAAGCCGGCACAAAGAGATCGGCAGCACCTGTGCTGTAGCTGCTGGTAACAGCAGGATATGCTGGCAACGACCAGCAGCTCCTGCTGCTTGTTCTGGCGTACTAACGCTTTGTTTATCCTGGCATGCGTGCTATTGCCAGCCCCTCTCTCCTAGTGTCTGCTGCCACTCTCCTCCATTGATTTGTCTGATACGATTGAACACTGCAGCATCCTCTTGTACGACGGCGGCGAGTTTATAATGCGGCCAGTCTCGCTGAGGGGGCAGTTGACCGTTTCAGGTCAGTCCAAAAAGGTGACCTTGTGTCACTTTCCGGACGTTAATTTTGAACGCTGAGCGGATCATCCCCATGGCCCATCTCGAGGGAAGCCTCCTCTTCGTGGACCGTGGCCAAGATGATGCCTTTGTTGCGGACCGCGCCGAGGACGAGCTCCTTGCTGCAGGCGGTGACAAGAATTATACCCAACATCGGTAAGGAGGGTGGCAGTTCAAATTCTGTCGATAATGGGCGTTACTACGCCAGCGTACGTTGGCAGGATATGCTGCCGCAAACCAGCAGCTCCTGCACACAACGAGCATTAGTATGCCAGGTTTGCCCTGGCGTACTAAGCCCTGACTGTCTGAGTTGGTGAACGGACGTAACAGATGATTGACCCAAAGGCCAACCCCCGAACCCAGAAAGACGTTTTCAACTGTAAAAAACTCGATTTTTGTTAGATTTCAAGACTGCAGACTTGGTGAATGGCCTTCTCAAGGCCCACCTGAATGATATAACTTAAAAACAGGAATTTGGTTTTCAGCGTTCACGATGCCTTCAAAGGCACTGGTCACGATGAAAAACGTTATCGAAAAAACTACAAAAATCAGCTTAGATCAAAAACAGCTGAAAAACTATGAAGGTAGCGCGGTGAAAAACGGTCTACAAATAGAGTTTCTAGGACCCAAAGAAGCTAGTTCGTGCACACGTGCACAGCGATGACGAAACAGATCGCAGTCTCATGCCGAGCAGTCAAAAATCATCGACATTCAGAGGACAAAATAAATGCAAATTAAACGAATAAAAACAGTTGAATAATGAAAGCATCACTTCAGTCAATGTTTTAGACTAGATGTGTACATAAATTCGAAGGTTCATTGATTGACATTCAATTTCAAGCTAGCTGATGTTCTTGATATAATAGGTCATCGATGCCGATGATGTGGAGTGGGCTCGTCCACCATCAAAAGACAAGAAAGTTCTGGTTTCCAATTCGGCCCAAAACAGTGGTTTTTTCGCGATTTTTTCTTATAGGCCCTACTACTCGAGACCCAGGAAAGGATTTGGAGAGAAAAAGACGACAAGCATATTTGATCGCGACCACTGCCTTTAAGGGCAGCGTCTAATCTTCAGACATATATTTTTTTGTATCATCGACCGTTTCTTCAAAAATTTCCACAACTTTCTTAGGAATTTGAAAACGTGCAGTGGTGGGTTACGAGCAAATTTACGGAAATATTTAAGGCTACGGCTGAAGCAATAGATTGAAGAGAACCGCAATTATTCCTAAGAATAGCAGAATTGATAACGTAATGATGAATGAAATTATATGAAATTATATGATTTTCGGTGGTCTTCACTATGTATTGTAATTCTCTTCGTGAGAGATTCCAAAAAAATATTGAAATGTGTCCCAAAACAGAACAGAATCAAAAAATCAGATACTAAAGCCCAGTGCGATAATACGGAGGAACTGTTGTGTAGCAAGGTTCTGAAATTCCCGCCTGAACGCGTCCTCGCTGCGATATTTCTAAACAGCGTTATGTAGAGTTGCCGAAAGCCGTTGACATCCCGATTTGACGTTGTGTAGACATCCACCCAAATCTGCATTGACTTTAAGGGGTCAGAGGTATTGCCGGCCAATGGAATGTTTAGTACACCATCGGCCCCTGTTCAACAGCCCACCGGAAGCATAGGTTCGTTGGGGTGGAGACAGCGGTCCGAGAGGTAAAGGTTGTTTAGGATACCTGAGTGAAGAATGGTGAAAGTTCCCTATAGACTTGCAACTTCGAAATTTGACGTTTTCTCAATCCTCTTGTTTTTTGCATTCAGTATATTTCTCTTTTTAACCATTAACTTTAAAACATTTTTTCGTTAGATGACCTCCTTTTGGAATTCACTATTCTTAATGAAATGGCCTAAGTCATAAAAAATTGCCTTTGAGCTGTGTCCAAGCGGTTTTTGAAAAACTATCCGTTCTTCGCTCATAAAATTTTTGCCCTTTAAGACGAATCTTTTAACGGAGCTGTTCCCAAAGTCTTCATGAAATTTTGCGTCGTATAATGTCTATAATTTGAGAAAAATACGTTTCCAGTCTCTCAGCCGATTTTAATTTTTGAAGTAACGTTTCTTTCACCCAAAGCAATCCGTTTTTCGTCCATGACTTTTTTACCCTGAGAGATAGCACTTTGTTAGAGGTTGTTTTCGGAATCCCCATAAAATTCTGCATCGAATAGCGTTTTCAGATTAAAAAAAAACGTTCCCCTTCTACCAGTCGATTTCAGTTTATTAAGTGCATTTTTTTCTCCTGAAAATTATCGGTTTTTCGTCCATAACGTTTTTTGTGCTTGGAGATAGATCTTTGTTAAAGGTTGTTTTCGGAATCTCGATGGATTTCTGCGTCGAATAGTGTTTTCAGTTCGGAAACATTTTTTCTCGATCCTTTAGGCTAATTCATTTCACGAAACACCGGTTATTCGCCTATAATTCTTTAACCGTTGAAAACAGAGATTTGGTAAAGGTTATTTTTGAAATCTACGTAAAATTCTGCGTCGAATGATATATCGGGTTCCTAACTTTGCTTGCCCCATAAGTCAGCCAGGTCGGTGGAGTCGAGCCCCGTTTTCGGCTCCAGGGAAGCCCTGCGTCTCCTACTTACACCATAGAGGCGAGAGCACCCTATGGAGATACATAACTATGGAGCCCGGCTCCACCGACCTGGCTGGCTTATGGAGCAAGCAAAGTAAGGAACCCGATAAGCCAGGCTACGCAGAATTTTACGTAGATTTCGAAAACAACCTTCACCAAAGGTCTATCTCCAAGCACAAAAACGTTATGGACGAAAAACCGATAATTTCAGGCAAAAAAATGCACTTTGTAAACTGAAATCGGCTGGTAGAAGAGGAACGTATTTTTTGAAACTGAAAACGCTATTCGATGCAGATATTTATAGGAATTTCAAAAACAAGGGGTAAAACAAGGGGTTTCGGCCATAACTCTATGGTAAAAAAGTTATTTCCGAAAAACCGGCAGTGACACCCACCCAATCTTGAAAATGACATGCATGAGTGTTGGGTCACTTTTTTCTTTTTCGGGGCGTTTCACCGGTTGTCACCGGTTTTCCCAATGGTGAAGGTTCCCCACTTTAGCTGCCCAGGGGTGGAGGTTGGTGGGGTGCATGGCTCCACCCAACCAAGCTATGACCGGAAGGCCCCGCGTAACTCTGCCTGTTCGCCAGCGATGACTCCTGTTGAGCGGAAAGACGGCCTGTAGACAACGGCGAATGTCTGAGGCGTGGTGCGCCTAACCCTGTTCAGCGAATCCCGGAAGACTGGGTGCGATAATCATCTGAGCTTTATTCTCTACCGCTATAATCGTGAATGTTTCTGCTTTTCCCATTTTATTGAAAATTATCGTTGCTGTAGACATCTCTTTCCTTGTTTTCCTTTCGAAGTTACTTGTTCTTCGTTCCTGTGACAGATATTGTCGATACCATGGAAGATGCTTTTCGGCAAAGGGGGTTGAACCTGGTATCCTTTGGCGGGAAATCGGTACTTAACAGTAGCTAGATGATATTATACAGTACCGAAAAAAGAATTACAGTGTTTCGGTGCAGTTTTTGCGCGCGCAAGACGCCGCAACGACATAAATCGTCCCAAAAGTGACGAACTGAATTTTCGAGGGAATTTTCGTGTTCCCCTCAGTGAGGCAAACGCAACAGTATGTGGAAAAGTCTTCTGCACTTCAGAATTTCGTCAAAAAAATGTGTATTTCCTTCTTGACCATAGGTCGAGGTCGAAACATGGCAAATTCATCCTATCATGACCGACGGATCAGTTGATAATGAGGAATTTCGAAGTGGAACTATGCAATTTTATGGTGTTGAATCGATTACTTCGTATTACTATAGTATGGGACTCGTTGAGAGCAATTCAAAATCGACTTCAAAACCAGAATGGGACCACTTGGAAGCAAGTTATGGCGATGCTAGACTTTCTACGCGGAAAAAGCCGTTTTTGCAGAAAATTTGCACGGTACTTCACCTAACGCAACCTGCGCTAATCTCTTAAAAGACTGCAAGTAGGTATCATATATATTTATTTTCAGTGCCCCAAATGACCTCCGGACGATATTTGGGCAGAAATAGTTTCGATCTCCAAAATCCCACGGGGGGGGGATGACGTGGTCTCAATAATAGAGATAAGAAGTCGAAAAAATTTTGGGGTGGGGGGTATGTAGGGTGCTGAGCACGATTATGAAGCTCGTTTGCCTTCTTTCGGAATTTCGCGGTAGCATACAGTAGCTAAATGGTCTATTACACACAGGGCTTTAAATTTTTGGCTTGTGACTTTTTTCACTAATTCCTGGGCAGTTGAAATGTAGCTTATACGAGTACCCGACGTGGATCAGAAAAACGCGGCGGTGTATGTAGTTCTGACGCGACACTTATGCACTCGTATGGCCGTTACTGGAACGCTTACGCCATTAAAAGCGTCAAAAGCGAGCCAAAATGACCGCATTCGAGCACTAAATATTGAGCGGAGTCTGCATTGAGGGGCGGAGCCCGTATCGGGTGGGCGGAGAAATGATGACTTGGTGACTCAACAGGGTTAAATACGGTCATCGAGCGCGTATGCTGCCTTCGGAGGCCTAATTTCTGTAAAATAATTTTCTGGCCTGGACTAGTTGTCCGGTTAGATGAACGTATTCTCGTTCATTGCGACCGCTGAATAAGGAATATGGAAAACAGAAGAGTAATATATTATGCAAAACAATATTAGATTGTGTCCTAAATAAAGGAAGCAGTGACACCGAGTGGAGAATTTCTTAAGGCGAATGCAACAAAGAGTTGATCGTCCCAACAAATGACTCCACTGTCTAGAGTACTGGGTCGGAGTGAGACTACAGCATTCCGTGCACTTCAAGTGCGCTCCCTCCAAAATCTTCCTAGTTTCAGCTGTACCTGGTAGCCAAGTATTTCTTTTCTAAAACAATCTCTAATTTGAAGATTATCGTACTGAATTTGAAGAGGATCAGGGCTGGCTCGGGATGCTTATCCAAATGTGCGTCTACTCAGATGTTTCGAACCGTGTTACTCGCGATTTATCTCGGGGCTCGTATATTACTTGCGACTTATTTTTGGCCTAGTATGTTACTTGCGACTAATTCTCGCAGTAGTTAATTGCTTGCGACGTATTTTTGGATTGGTAAATTACTTGCGACTAATTTTGGGCTCGGTATGTTACTTGCCAAACTTGGGTATGTTACTTGTGACTTACTCCTGGGCAAGTATATTACTTGCGACTAATTTTTGTCAAGTAATTTACTTTCGATTTATTTAGGGTGTGTATATCACTCGCGAATAATTTTGGGGTTCGTATATTACTTGCAAGTCCACGCTCCCCCCCCTATCGTCCTATTGATCGCCAGCAGCCATTTTAACGGTTTATTGTTCGAGGCTCTTCGTTCTAGTGTGCGATTTTGTCCAGTTTTTCACTTTAATCTTTGCTAATTTTCTTTGTCTCACAATATTCCTTCTATTTTGCTATTTTTTGAACAAATCGCTAGAACACGTTGTAACCTACAGGCTCTGCTATGCCGATGGAGTGGCCCACGGGTAGTGGCCAACAAATAACCTACTTACTGTCGACATTTATTTTTCGTACAAATCGCCAGAACATGATGTATGCTGCGCTTTTTCGCATGAGGTGGGACAAGGGTACTGGCCAACGAGTCACTTACTTATTGTTTACCATATCGATCGATATTATTGATTTTTCGCACAAATCGCTAGAATATGATGTATGCTGCGCTTTTTCCCATGGGGTGAGACAAGGGTACTGGCCAGCGAGTCATTTACTTATTGTTTACCATATCGATCGATATTATTGATTTTTCGCACAAATCGTCAGAATATGATGTATGCTGCGCTTTTCCCGTGGGGTGGGACAAGGGCACTGGCCAACTAGTTACTTACTTATTGTTTACCATATCGATCGACATTATTGATTTTTCACACAAATTGCCAAAACATGTTGTAGGCTGCGCTTTTTCCGATGGGGTGGGACAAGGGTACTGGCCAACGAGCAACTTACTTACTGTTTACCATATCTTGAAAATTCTGACGTCCACCCCGTTGTCCGGCCGGACAACACCCGCCTGAATCTGATAGGTGTTGAACCCGCGTACAAAGCGATTAGCAGCACCCTCGCTGTAGCTACTGCTAACAACAGAAGCTGCTGCTAATTAGCAGCATTTCCCGCTGATTGTGTTCGGATTTAACCCCTTTGTTTATCCTGGCACACGTGAGTTCGGCAACCCCTCTCTTAGTGTCTGATGACAGTCGCCTCCATTGATTTGTTTAACATGAGTGAACATTGCAGCATCCTCTTTTACGACGGCGGCGGGTGTATAAGGCGGCCAATCTCACTGACAAGGGAGGGTTGCACATATAAGATGGAGTTTCGAGATGCCATTTTGAAATGTTCTAGGGGGAGGACAGTGCTCCAATATTCAATACTCAGAATCGGCTAAATGCCTCAGAGATTCACAGGAGATTCCCAAAGGAGGGTGTTTCCTTAGCTTTGCCAATAGAAAAGGGGTACGCGAAAGACAATTTTTAGGGCGTTCAAAAAATTATCGCGGAATGAGCTTGGAACTTGCTTCTGGGGATCGTTTTAGATGCTGATTACGAATCTGAGGCATATTCGTGAATATACAAAAAAATTCTATCTGATTTGGTCCGAAGCTTTGAAATGGGGGAAAATTTGCTGCCCAAACGCGACTTTTGACGATTTCGAGAATCCTACGTTCAAATCGCCTCAAAACTTGTACACTTGTACAAACTGTCAAAGCTATTCGGGCTGCCTAACACGAATCTGCAACCCGTTTATCAATTTTCGATAAATTACGGTAGGTTACGGTGGGTATATGGTAGCTCGGTCAAAGTCTCAGATTTGACCCAACATTTCACTGTGGGTGTGAATTGGGTTTCTGATCACGAATTTGAGGTCAGTTTTTCACTTTTCGAAATTTTAGGGTAAGTATCGCCAGTTCGAAGACAATATGTCTACCGTTACCTACAGTAACCCTAAGTGTGGCGAGGAATTGACCCCAGATTCGGGTTCAGCGCCCTAAATAACTCCATGTTGAAAAACTCGTACTGCTGACGACATCTGAAAGCAAACCAACTTTCCCCGATATCCTGCTGACGTCACCTTGGCCCCCACCTACTTTCTACAGTTTTCTCTTACTAGAGCCCTATCCACCCTGCACTACGTCCTACGGACACCTTTTGAAGCCTTATACTTCTTTCACAATGGCCTGCTGACGTCATCTGAAGGCGCACCCATTCTCTCTGACGTTCTACCTACCCCTTCTGCACTCCTGTGGGATGGATCTTGGCATAACTCTTTCAAGCCACAGAAGAGTTCTACTACAAATTGCGAAAAAAACTACTCAGATAATAACACCGGCTGAGCGGGCGGAGAAGTAGGGTCGCCGCCTGAGCGGCCAGACTTATTTTGGGGGTGGAGCGTCTTACCGTCTGAGGGGCTTGGCTTTACCGGGTCAGCGGGCGGACATAAATCCACGGCGGAGCATGTCACCGGCTGATCGGGCAGACATAGCATTACCGGCTGAGGGGCTTGGCTTTACGGGGTGAGCGGGCAGACATTAATCAATGGCGGAGCATATCGCCGGCTGATCGGGCAGACACTAAAGCGAACCAGGCTCATGTACGGCGCGGGCGAAATGGGCTTCGAGCTGATTTGTGTGTTGGCGTTCGAACGGGTGGTCATCCACACGATTTGGATCACTGACTCCTCACCCCTTACGGTTCGTTGTGACCGTGGGGACGTGACAGTGGGTCAGTTCATGATTTTTGAAGCAAGGTAAGGCTTGCCGCTTCAGAAATTAAACGCAAGCTTCGAACTTGCTGGGGAATAGGGAGGGCCTATTAGGGGCTTTATCTACTCTTGTAGATCGATATCATTCACGTGGTAAGCAACTGATACCGGCAGAGCGGACCTCGATTTATCGGCTGAGGGGGCAATGAACGCGGTGTGGGGGGCCACCAATTGCCGGCTGAGCGCTCCACCATTTACCGGCTGAGGGGGCAGTGAATACCGGGGCTCGCCCGGGCACAATGTTTAGTCAGCCGGTATTGCCTGCCCCCTCAGCCGGCGTTACTGCCTGAGTAGACTGACGGACGGACACCAATCTATTTCATTGCTATGGAAGGATATGAAACGATCACCAGCACGCATCAAGTGGTACAATACCCACCGACAAACCTCCCAAAACAGCGGGACAAAAACGTTTTGTAGTCCTTTTCTCGCCCCTTCGTCAAAACTCTGTAAAATATGGGCTTTAGGGGGTTATAAAGGTATTGCTAGAATCGCCTCATCATGATGTACAAGATGGTGATAAACTCTTATTGATGACTTTAATTATACCTTAATTATAGGTATGTTGTTATTTCCAGAACACGTTTTGACTCGTCAGAATAAAAGTGCCGGCCGAGCATCCTGGCGAGTCAAGAAGTGTTATGAAAAGTGTAGCATACCTAAAAATTAGGAACAGTTAAAGCTATCAATAGAATTTTAACACGATCTGGTAGATCTTGATGAGGCGAATCTGGCAATATCTTTCATATTTTCGGAAATCATCATCAGCCAGAGTTATGAAAAAGGGGCGGAAAAAACGCGAGAAAACTTTTTTTTGTTGTTTCTCGAAGTTCGAGGGTGGGTACAGTATGTTACTTGTTTGCTTCTGGTATGTTACTTGCAGGCTTCCGGTATATTACTTGCACTCTTCAATAGTATATTACTTGCATGCTTATCGCATGTTACTCGCACGTTTGTGGTACATTACTTGCACGCTTGAAGTAGTATATTACTTGCATGCTTTTGGTATGTTACTTGCTTGCTTGTGCTATATTACTTGCATGGTCGAAATAGTATATTACTTGCATGTTTGTGGTATATTACTCACATGCTTGAAATAGTATATTACTTGCATGTTTATGGTAGGTTACTCACATGTTTGTAGTATATTACTCGCATCATTGTGGTATATTACTAGCGAATTTATGAGCCATCAGGTAACATACTATTATATTACGAGTAACATGGTTTGAAACTTCTGAGTACTAGACCATAGAACGTAGTGCAGTTACGAGATAGGTTCAAAGCATCGGCGATACATATCAAGTCCAACATATGTAATATTACATTTTCGGGTCTTAATCTTTGCGCATTTCACAGGTAGGACAACCTCTCACATTACTAGGAATGCTTAGAAGGCCAATCATGTTCTTTATCCTATACAACTGTTTAGCAATTTATACAGTCATTACCTAGCATAAGTATAAACATGAACATAAATTAGTGAAATACAGTAAACGGCAAACGAGGGTGTCCAAGCGGGCAGCACCAGTTAGTGCATCCTAATCTCTGACAAGGGAAGCACTATAAGTCATAGTAACCATTCCAAACGGAATGTACTTTTCAAGAACCACTTTCGGACGAAACGTCCGAATATGCCCACCGCAGCTGCCTAGACCCACTCTGAAAGAAGTTAGAGGCGTTTTTTCTCTGATTTTCGAACCTATTGTACCCCCCAGAAAGCGCATTATTCTTACGAAAATTTGGAAACGGACCTCATAATCGTGTTCGGCGCCCAAAACTACCCCCCTAGGCAAAGTTTGGGCGAAGGAAAATTTTTCAAACTTTGCGCAGACTGACAGCGTTTTGAACTTGTACGGATTTTCGGTTGGGCTTTTATTTATACCAATTAGAGGGCTCTCGAAGCGCTCTAGAAAAATATTCCAGGTTTGACTTAGAAATTGTACTGGGGGTCATTTGGGGTGCTGATCACGAATCTGAGATTCATTTGTCGTGTTTCCAAAGTTTTCGACTAAATTTGTTCAAAGCTTTCCACCGGCAGAAAAAAATTGACGACAAACTCGACTTTAGACGATTTACGGAACGGGGCGACAGATGTGGCTCAAATCGTTCTTCTGGGGGTAATTTCGAGTGATCGACACGAATCTGACGGCAGTTTATCGATTTTTGACAGCTTACGGTAGATTACGGTGGGTACACGGTAGTTTGGTCAAAGTGTCAGATTTGTCTCAAAGTTTCTATGTGGGGGGTTATTTGGGGTGCTGAATGCTAATTCGATGTCCATTTGTCGATTCTCGAAATATTAAGGTCGGTTTTGCCTCCTAAAGGGCATGTTACCTAACGTATCCTACAGTTAACCTTAAAATTTCGACAAGCGAACCCCAGATCTGCGTTCAGCACCCCAGATTACCCCTACATACATGTTTTTGGCAGAATTCGAGAAAAAAATTAAAAACACTGAAAATTCCATGGGGGCAACCCAGGTACCTACCCCCCATGGAGTTTTTAGGTGCCTTGCCGCGAGGCTTTAAAAACTCTTATAACTTCTTTCAGTGTGGGTCTAGGCAGCTGCGATGGGCATAATCAGACTTTCCGTCCGAAAATGGTTCTAGAAAAGTACATTTCATTTGGAATTGTTACTATGACTTATAGTGGTTCCCTTGTAAGTCATTTCGGAAAAGCATTCGATTTCGATTATCATCAATAGCGGAGCGGAGGGCCACGGTGAAGCATAACTGATGATAAGGATGTTTCAACAAAAAACCACCGCTGCTTGTGACAATAGAATTCAAAAGCTCACAGAAATGCCTCAGACCTTACACAGCGGACACGAGTTTTAGGTCTTACATATTTGCTTCTACACATCACAGGTATTGGGACAGGGTTTATTTGCATCATCTCTGAGGCAAAGTCGGCAATTTCATTGTAGAAAAATCACCTAAGGATATGGATAACAGAATTAAGAAGGAGATGAATCGATTCACTTATGAAGATATGTATGATTACGTGCAAGGAATTCGTAAAATGGGTGGGAGAGAGAACCGAGGCGAGGTACACAGTGATGGCGAAATAGAAATACCAAGGCCGCGCTCCGAACCAATATCAAGAACGGACAGCCAGCGTCGTTAAAAAGTTATGTTGCAATCTGGAATCGCCAAAGAAGATAGAACATTCTTCAATCTAATCTATTAATCATTTGTACACAAAATATTAGTCAGCTAACAGAACGTGGAGTGCAAAACTTTGCAGATATGAAATAAGCTCTGAAGAGAAATGGATTCACAACAGGTGCATTACAAGAGAGTGAAGCTTTTTATAGGATAAGGCAGGGTTTCGGGGTGCGCAGCTTTATGTATTTCTCTTCTATTCCGAATCACTTGTCAAAACTTGTCTGAAAACGTCATCAGAAACCTCCACAAAGCAACAGATAAAAGCGAGCCTTTGTAAGGCGCTATTCATACTACTCAACGCCAGCGCGGCACGCGCGTGACTCCCGCTCTGCCATGGCGGCGGCGGCCGTAACAACTTTTTAATCATTTTCATTACTAATCCGTCTTCAATTTCATTCCGTTCCATGATAATTAATTTTAGTGCTATCGTCTGCTACTATGATACTAAACGCATGTGAAGATTTTGCTTGCTCGGCGAAGTTAGGGCCCACTTTAATTCGCTCGGCCGTAGAGTCGCCATTGGTGTATTCATAGTCTCCGCAAGCGCGTCTCGCGCTTGACGCCCGTCGAAGGTACTGATACACCATCGCCCCGCCCGTACGTGACGTGTGCGCCGCGCTGGCGTTGAGGAATATGAATAGCGCCTAACAAGCCCTAAAAGGAAAAAATAGTAATAGAAGAGGAGTAATACGACGCACCCGGCTTTTCGCGGTGCTCAACCCAATTCACGAGCACCCCTATTCTTCGGTGATTGCACGTTGAAACCGCGTGAAATATCGTGTCACCATATAGCCTAACCCAACGGTAGGTCATACTGGCTTGATGGCACGTCACCTGAACTATATACAGTACCGTGCAAAAGTTTATTCGCGTGGCATTTCCACGAGTAATGTTTTTATACATATCTTGGCTTGCCCTTAGCGAAACTTGATGAAACTTTAATATGTTATGGGCAATCACAACCCTTGCTTTACACATACACAAAACTGGTTGTTGAGCGCGCAGTTTTTTGAATATGGACTTTATTTATCATTTTGTGGTATTATCTCAAATCCTTATACTTAAAGCAGTTATGTCCCGATGTGTGCGTGTGTGTGTGTGTGTGTGTGTGTGTGTGTGTGTGTGTGTGTGTGTGTGTGTGTGTGTGTGTGTGTGTGTGTGTGTGTGTGTGTGTGTGTGTGTGTGTGTGTGTATGTGTGCATGTGTCCCGCATATCTTAGGAATTGCAGATCAAAACTTGTATGAAATGGTACCAACATTTAGGTGGGTGCGACATTTATCGATTACCAAAAAATCAGCCCGAGTCACCTCTTACGTGCCTCGGGGCAACCGAGTTTGTCCGTGGAGCGCACTTTTGGCCGTGGGTCATGATAACTTCTGCGAGTCGTCTAGCGATGCAAAAAATGCAGGGCGTCATAAAAGGTGGCGCAGGACCCCAGTGAGGGTGTGCAAGACGTCATAGAAAGTGTGCAGGACCCTAATCGGAGTGTGCAGGACGTCATAGAAAGTGCGCAGGTCCTAAGTAGGAATGTACAGGACCCCAGCGGAAGTGTGCAGGACGTCATAGAAAGTGTGCAGGACCCCAGTGGGAGTGTGCAGGGCGTCATAGAAAGTGTGCAGGACCCCAGTGGGAGTGTGCAGGGCGTCATAGAAATGTGCAGGACCCCATTGAGAGTGTGCAAGACGTCATAGAAAGTGTGCAGGACCCCAGTGGGGGTGTGCAGGGCGTCATAAAAGGTGTGCAGGACCCCAGTGAGGGTGCGAAAGACGTCATAGAACGTGTGCAGGACCCTAATCGGAGTGTGCAGGACGTCATAGAAAGTGCGCAGGTCCTAAGTAGGAATGTGCAGGACCCCTGCGGAAGTGTGCAGGACGTCAGAGAAAGTGTGCAGTACCCCAGTGGGAGTGTGCAGGGCGTCATAGAAAGTGTGCAGGACCCTAATCGGGGTGTGCAGGACCCCAGTGGGAGTATGCAATACGTCATAGAAAGTGTGCAGGACCCCAGTGGGGGTGTGCAGGGCATCATAAAAGGTGTGCAGGACCCCAGTGAGGGTGCGCAAGACGTCATAGAAAGTGTGCAGGACCCTAGTCTGAGGGTGCAGGACGTCATAGAAGGTGCGCAGGTCCTACGTAGGAATGTGCAGGACCCCAGTTGGAGTGTGCAGGGCGTCATAGAAAGTGTGCAGGACCCCAGTGGGAGTGTGCAGGGCGTCATATAAAGTCTGCAGGACCCTAGTAAGAGTGTGCAAGACGTGATAGAAAGTGTGCAGGACCCCAGTGGGGGTGTGCAGGGCGTCATAAAAGGTGTGCAGGACCCCAGTGAGGGTGTGCAAGACGTCATAGAAAGTGTGCAGGACCCTAATCGGAGTGTGCAGGACGTCATAGAAAGTGCGCAGGTCCTAAGTAGGATTGTGCAGGACCCCTGCGGAAGTGTGCAGGACGTCAGAGAAAGTGTGCAGTACCTCAGTGGGAGTGTGCAGGGCGTCATAGAAAGTGTGCAGGACCCTAATCGGAGTGTGCAGGACCCCAGTGGGAGTGTGCAGGACGTCATGGAATGTGTGCAGGACCCCAACGGGAGTGTGCAGCACGTCACAGAAAGTGTGCAGGACCAAAATGGTAGGGTGCAGGGAGGCATAGAAAGTGTGAAGAACCCTAACGGGAGTGCGCAGGACGTCATAGAGAGTGCGCAGGTCCCCAGTTGGAGTGTGCAGGGCGTCATAGAAAATGCACAGGTCCCGAGTGGGAGTGTGCAGGTCATCAAAAGTTAGCAGGACCGCAGTGGGAGTGTGCAGGACGTCATCAAGAGTGTAGAATTTGAAAAAATGTTTTTAAATATTTTTTTATGCTAAATCTTAACCTTTTGTGGAGAAGAAAACAGATGGGAAAACATGAATCTTGAGAAGCCTGCGACGCGTCTTGAGATTGAAGCAGAACTCCTGAGACATTTACTTGCCAGTTTTAGGAAACAAGCAGCAGCTCCACTTCCGCACCTTCTCTGTTCGCCACTCATTGCAACCGCTCAGTCATTTCGAATCCCTAACTTCCAAAAACCAGTTTTATATATGTTGCAAGTCTGAGCTTATCAAAATCTGCACCACAAAAACATAAACAACCACCTAGTAATTTCATTCATTGAGAACAAGGGCATGATGTTGGTCAATTAGGGAAACATCATATAATATGAGAATGCATTTTTCCTTATCATGATAGAGACGGTAAAGCGAGACTAATCGCTTGTGAACTTTACAAATTGAAAGAAAAAGCAGTGGGTAGCGACGTAAGGGAAGGAAGTACAGCAAAGGTTGTGAATTTTGTGCCGGTAGCAACCGACGATTTACCGCTGGCTTCTTATGTTTTGCTTTATGATCCCACATTTTGATACCCCCACGGTCTGCTGTAAATGTACGGCGCCCTGCTCTGCTCAGGAGAGTCCATACGTACAGCAACTTTCGGGTAGACGGAAGTCAGTCACCACCGTTCTAACAAACTAATCCGTCTCAGGTAGTTGGCTCACGCAAAAGTTTCTGTGAGCGAAAACTTCGCTAGGTCTCGCTAGTTAGGACTATTCCTTCAAAACATGGCTGGTATAATTTCAAAGCCGTAGCAGTTATTCGCCATTCCGGGGTCTTCGGAATCGTTGTATAGCTTTGTGAGAGAATCGTCTCTATCAGAATTTTCTGAGAACAGAATGTTGAACAGGTTGGAGTTAATTTTTGGAAATTCACCCCTATAAAATTATTCACCCCCAGAACCATTCCGATATCTGTCCTAGTTGTGCTTTGACAAAGTAAAAATGGAACATAATTTTCGCTCTTTTTCGATAACGTCAAAGAGATACTTAATAGGTGCAATATCGCATGATTTTCTCTCGAATTTATTTCTAAAAAACTTTCGATAGAGATTTCTTTTTTACAAGGTTATGCAACGATTCCAAAGACCTCCGAATGGCGAATAACTGCTACGGGTTTGAAATTGTAATAGCCATGTTTTAAAGGAATAGTCCTAATTTAAGATAATACCACAAAATGATAAATAAATCCCACATTTCAAAAACTGCACGCTCAAAAACCAGTTTTGTGTATGTGTAAAGCAAGGGTTGTGATGCCCCATAACATACTTAAGTTTCATCGAGTTTGGCTAAGGGCATCCAAGATATGTATGAAATTATTCGCGGAAATGCCACGCGAATAGACTTTTGTACGGTACTGTATGTGTATATATGTACTGTGGCCGAATTTCAGCTTCTAAAACTCTCATTCCAAAGGAAAGACATCGTGAAGTTCAGACCCACCATTAAAGCGCATCTACAATTTCGGATGAAAGCCTTGTGTATTAGAGGTTCAGACAGTTTTTATTTGCTCGTAAACACAGGAAACACTCTTTGTTTGTTAGCAGCAACGCTAAGGTGTAACATCTTTCGATATAACGGAGAATTCTACCGGCAGAAACGAGGACTAGCCATGGGCCTGCGGTTGGCGCCTTTGCTGGCCATTGTGTATCTGGAGAGAATAGAAAGGAGGTCATTGACAAACAACATCTTATTTCTAAAAGTTTAGCGTCCTGGCAAAAGTAATAATTTGGCAATGTTATAATTTCAAAAAATCAAAAAGTTCAAAAAAATTTTAAAAAACGTCTTGAAATATCTTTAAAAATGATTTGGCACAAAATAACCACAAGTAATGACAAAACTGGGAAATGTAGTGAAATGATTAACATCGGATTTGGCGGTCAGTCGTAGGCCAACTTTTTATAAGTAGTGAGAGACGAGGTATAGGATTTTACAAGCTTCTCCGTTAAACTTATCAAAGCTAGATCAAGCGCGCAACGGAAACCTTAAAACATTTCATTGAAGCTGTAATACGGAAATCAGGGTGGGTCAAGCTATGTAAACGTAACGCTCAGATCTGATGCGCGCTTGATTTAGCTTTGATAAGTTTAACGGAGAAGCTTGTAAAATCCTATACCTCGCCTCTCATTACTTATGAAAAGTTGGCCTATGACTGACCGCCAAATCCAATTTTAATCATTTCCCTACATTTCCTAGTTTTTCATTACTTGTGGTTATTTTGTGCCAAATCATTTTTAAAGATATTTCAAGACGTTTTTTAAAATTTTTTTCAACTTTTTGATTTTTTGAAATTATAACATTGCCAAATCATTACTTTTGCCAGGACGCTAAACTTTTAGAAATTTCATATATTTTTCCCAAAGGTTCCCTTTTTGACCTGATTTTTGTTTAGCGATTCCCATTTTGGAGAGACGAAACCTCTTATGACAGCTTTCGCCTTCCGTGAATAATGAAATTGGTACGAATCGGTGTTGTCTAAGAACCATAACTGCAAAAAAATGTGACCCGCAATCATAAAAAACTACCCTCGCTCTCCCACTGGGGGCCCGCACACTTTCTACGGCATGCTGCGCACTCCCATTGGGGGCCCGCACACTTTCGACGGCGTCCGGCGCACTCCCACTGGTTTACCGCACACCTTCTACGGCGTCCTGCGCATTCCCACTGAGGGTCCGCACACCTTCTACGGCGTCCTGCGCATTCCCACTGTGGTCCCGCACACTTTCTACGGCGTCCTGCGCACTCTCACTGAGGGCCCGCACACTTTCTACGGCGTCCTGCGCACTCTCACTAGGGTCCCGCACACTTTCTACGGCGTCCTGCGCACTCTCACTGGGTTACCGCACACCTACGGCGTCCTGCGCATTCCCACTGTGGTCCCGCACACTTTCTACGGCGTCCTGCGCATTCCCACTGAGGGCCCGCACACTTTCTACGGCGTCCTGCGCATTCCCACTGAGGGCCCGCACACTTTATACGGCGTCCTGCGCTTCCCCACTGGGGGCCCGCACACTTTCTACGGCATGCTGCGCACTCCCATTGGGGGCCCGCACACTTTCGACGGCGTCCGGCGCACTCCCACTGGTTTACCGCACACCTTCTACGGCGTCCTGCGCATTCCCACTGAGGGCCCGCACACCTTCTACGGCGTCCTGCGCATTCCCACTGTGGTCCCGCACACTTTCTACGGCGTCCTGCGCACTCTCACTGGGGGCCCGCACACTTTCTACGACGTCCTGCGCACTCCCACTAGGGTCCCGCACACTTTCTACGGCGTCCTGCGCACTCTCACTGGGTTACCGCACACCTACGGCGTCCTGCGCATTCCCACTGTGGTCCCGCACACTTTCTACGGCGTCCTGCGCATTCCCACTGAGGGCCCGCACACTTTCTACGGCGTCCTGCGCATTCCCACTGAGGACCCGCACACTTTATACGGCGTCCTGCGCTTCCCCACTGGGGGAACGCACACTTTCTACGGCATGCTGCGCACTCCCATTGGGGGCCCGCACACTTTCGACGGCGTCCGGCGCACTCCCACTGGGTTACCGCACACCTTCTACGGCGTCCTGCGCATTCCCACTGAGGGCCCTCACACCTTCTACGGCGTCCTGCGCATTCCCACTGTGGTCCCGCACACCTTCTACGGCATGCTGCGCACTCCCATTGGGGACCCGCACACTTTCGACGGCGTCCGGCGCACTCCCACTGGGTTACCGCACACCTTCTACGGCGTCCTGCGCATTCCCACTGTGGTCCCGCACACTTACTACGGCATGCTGCGCACTCCCATTGGAGACCCGCACACTTTCGACGGCGTCCGGCGCACTCCCACTGGGTTACCGCACACCTTCTACGGCGTCCTGCGCATTCCCTCTGAGGGCCCGCACACCTTCTACGGCGTCCTGCGCATTCCCACTGTGGTCCCGCACACTTTCTACGGCATGCTGCGCACTTCCATTGGGGACCCGCACACTTTCGACGGCGTCCGGCGCACTCCCACTGGGTTACCGCACACCTTCTACGGCGTCCTGCGCATTCCCTCTGAGGGCCCGCACACCTTCTACGGCGTCCTGCGCATTCCCACTGTGGTCCCGCACACTTTCTACGGCACGCTGCGCACTCCCATTGGGGACCCGCAGACTTTCGACGGCGTCCGGCACACTCCCACTGGGTTACCGCACACCTTCTACGGCGTCCTGCGCATTCCCTCTGAGGGCCCGCACACCTTCTACGGCGTCCTGCGCATTCCCACTGTGGAGTCGCACACTTTCTACGGCATGCTGCGCACTCCCATTGGGGACCCGCACACTTTCGACGGCGTCCGGCGCACTCCCACTGGGTTACCGCACACCTTCTACGGCGTCCTGCGCATTCCCTCTGAGGGCCCGCACACCTTCTACGGCGTCCTGCGCATTCCCACTGTGGTCCCGTACACTTTCTACGGCATGCTGCGCACTCCCATTGGGGACCCGCACACTTTCGACGGCGCCCGGCGCACTCCCACTAGGGTCCCGCACACTTTCTACGGCGTCCTGCGCACTCTCACTGGGTTACCGCACACCTACGGCGTCCTGCGCATTCCCACTGTGGTCCCGCACACTTTCTACGGCGTCCTGCGCATTCCCACTGAGGGCCCGCACACTTTCTACGGCGTCCTGCGCATTCCCACTGAGGGCCCGCACACTTTCTACGGCGTCCTGCGCTTTCCCACTGGGGGCCCGCACACTTTCTACGGCATGCTGCGCACTCCCATTGGGGGCCCGCACACTTTAGACGGCGTCCGGCGCACTCCCACTGGGTTACCGCACACCTTCTACGGCGTCCTGCGCATTCCCACTGAGGTCCCGCACACTTTCTACGGCGTCCTGCGCATTCCCACTGAGGTCCCGCACACTTTCTACGGCGTCCTGCGCACTCTCACTGGGGGCCCGCACACTTTCTACGGCATGCTGCGCACCTCACTGGGGTCCCGCACACTTTCTACGGCGTCCTGCGCATTCCCACTGAGGGCCCGCACACTTTCTACGGCGTCCTGCGCATTTCCACTGTGGTCCCGCACACTTTCTACGGCGTCCTGCGCATTCCCACTGAGGACCCGCACCCCTTCTACGGCGTCCTGCGCATTCCCACTGTGGTCCCGCACACTTTCTACGGCGTCCTGCGCTTCCACTGGGGCCCGCACACTTTCTACGGCATGCTGCGCACTCCCATTGGGGGCCCGCACACTTTCGACGGCGTCCTGCGCACTCCCACTGGTTTACCGCACACCTTCTACGGCGTCCTGCGCATTCCCACTGAGGCCCGCACACCTTCTACGGCGTCCTGCGCACTCCCACTGGGGTCCCGCACACTTTCTACGGCGTCCTGCGCACTCTCACTGGGGGCCCGCACACTTTCTACGGCGTCCTGCGCACTCCCACTGGGGTCCCGCACACTTTCTACGGCGTCCTGCACACTCCCACAGGGTTACCGCACACTTTCTACGGCGTCCTGCGCATTCCCACAGGGGTACCGCACACTTTCTACGGAGTCCTGCGCATTCCCACTGAGGGCCCGCACACTTTCTGCGGCTTCCTGCGCACTCCCACTGGGTCACCGCACACTTTCTACGGCGTCCTGCGCTTCCCCACTGGGGAACGCACACTTTCTACGGCATCCTGCGCACTCCCATTGGGGGCCCGCACACTTTCGACGGCGTCCGGCGCACTCCCACTGGGTTACCGCACACCTTCTACGGCGTCCTGCGCATTCCCACTGGGGGCCCGCACACCTTCTACGGCGTCCTGCGCATTCCCACTGTGGTCCCGCACACCTTCTACGGCATGCTGCGCACTCCCATTGGGGACCCGCACACTTTCTACGGCGTCCTGCGCACTCCCACTGGGTTACCGCACACCTTCTACGGCGTCCTGCGCATTCCCACTGGGGTCCCGCACACTTTCTACGGCATCCTGCGCACTCCCATTGGAGACCCGCACACCATCTACGGCGTCCTGCGCACTTCCATTGGGTTACCGCACATCTTCTACGGCGTCCTGCGCATTCCCACTGGGGGCCCGCACACCTTTCTACGGCGTCCTGCGCACTCCCACTGGGGTCCCGAACACTTTCTACGGCGTCCTGAGCACTTCCATTGGGGGTCCGCACACTTTCTACGGCGTCCTGCGCACTCCCACTTGGTTACCGGACACCTTCTACGGCGTCCCGCGCATTCCCACTGAGGGTTCGCACACTTCATATGGTGTCCTGCGCATTCCCACTGGGGTCCCGCACACTTTCTACGGCGTCCTGCGCACTCCCATCGGGAGTCCCGCACACTTTCTACGGCGTTTTGCGCACTCCCACTGGGTCACCGCACACCTTCTACGGCGTCCTGCGCATTCCCTCTGAGGGCCCGCACACCTTTCTACGGCGTCCTGCGCATTCCCACCGTGGGGTCGCACACTTTCTACGGCGTCCTGCGCACTCCCATTGGGGTCCCGCACACTTTCTACGGCGTCCTGCGCACTCCCACTGGGTTACCGCACACTTTCTACGGCGTCCTGCGCACTCCTCTGGGGGCCCGCACACCTTCTACGGCGTCCTGCGCATTCCCACTGGGGCCCGCACACTTTCTACGGCGTACTGCGCACTCCCATTGGGGACCCGCACACTTTCTACGGCGTCCTGCGCACTCCCACTGGGTCACCGCACACCTACGGCGTCCTGCGCACTCCCATTGATGGCCCGCACACTTTCTACGGCGTCCTGCGCATTCCCACTGGGGCCCGCACACTTTCTACGGCGTACTGCGCACTCCCATTGGGGACCCGCACACTTTCTACGGCGTCCTGCGCATTCCCACCGAGGGCCCGCACACTTTCTACGGCGTCCTGCGCACCCTCACTGGGGTACCGCACACTTTCTACGGCGTCCTGCGCCCCCCCACTGGGGTCCCGCACACTTTCTACGGCGTCCTGCGCATTCCCACTGTGGTCCCGCACACTTTCTACGGCGTCCTGCGCACCCCCACTGGGGGCCCGTACACTTTCTACGGCGTCCTGAGCACTCCCATTGGGGGCCCGCACACTTTCTACGGCGTCCTGCGCATTCCCACTGGGGGCCCGCACACTTTCTGCGGCGTCCTGTGCATTCCCACTGTGGTCCCGCACACTTTCTCCGGCGTCCTGCGCACTCCCATTGGGGGCCCGCCCACCTTCTACCGCGTCCTGCGCGTTCCCACTGGGTTACCGCAAACTTTCTACTGCGTCCTGCGCATTCCCACTGAGGGCTCGCACACTTTCTATGGTGCCCTGCGCATTCCCACTGGGGTCCCGCACACTTTCTACGGCGTCCTGCGCATTCCCATTGAGGGCTCGCACACTTTCTACGGCGTCCTGCGCATTACCACTGAGGGCTCGCACACTTTCTACGGCGTCCTGCGCACTCCCACTGGATTACCGCACACTTTCTACGGCGTCCTGCGAGCTCCCATTGGGAGCTAGCACACCTTCTACGGCGTCCTGCGAATTACCACAGGGGTACCGCACACTTTCTACGGCATCCTGCGCACTCCCATTGGGGACCCGAACACTTTCTACGGCGTCCTGCGCACTCCCACTGGGGTCCCGCTCACTTTCTACGGCGTCCTGCGCATTCCCACTGGGCGCCCCCACACTTTCTACGTCGTCGTGCGCACTCCCACTGGGGTCCCGCACACTTTCTACGGCATGTCCTGCGCACTTCCATTGGGGACCCGCACACTTTCCACGGCGTTCTGCGCACTCCCACTGGGTTACCGCACACCTTCTACGGCGTCCTGCGCATTCCCAGTGGGGGCCAGCACACTTTCTGCGGCGTCACGCGCACTTCCACTGGGGTCCCGCACACTTTCTACGGCACGCTGCGCACTCCCATTGGGGTCCCGCACACTTTCTACGGCGTCCTGCGCACTCCCACTGGGTTACCGCACACCTTCTACGGCGTCCTGCGCATTCCTACTGGGGGCCCGCACACTTTCCACGGCGTCCCGCGCACTCCCACTGGGGTCCCACACACTTTCTACGGCGTCCTGCGCACTCCCATTGGGGGCCCGCACACTTTCTACGGCGTCCTGCGCACTCCCACTGGGGTCCCGCACGCTTTCTACGACGTCCTGTGCATTCCCACTGGAACCCCTCACACTTTCTACGGCGTCCTGCGCATTCCCACTGGGGTCCCGCATACTTTCTACGGCGTCCTGCGCATTCCCACTGGGGGCCCGCACACTTTCTACGGCGTCCTGCACACTCCCATTGGGGGCCCGCACACTTTCGACGGCGTCCTGCACACTCTCACTGGGTTACCGCACACCTACGGCGTCCTGCACACTCCCACTGGGGTTCCGTACATTTTCTACGGCGTCCTGCGCACTCCCACTGGGGCCCCGTACATTTTCTACGGCGTCCTGCACACTCCCACTGGGGTCCCGCATACTTTCTACGGCGTCCTGCGCACTCCCACTGGGGTTCCGCTCACTTTCTACGGCATCCTGCGCACTCCCATTGGGGACCCGCACACTTTCTACGGCGTCCTGCGCACTCCCACTGGGAGCCCGCACGCTTTCTACGACGTCCTGTGCATTCCCACTGGAACCCCTCACACTTTCTACGGCGTCCTGCGCATTCCCACTGGGGTCCCGCATACTTTCTACGGCGTCCTGCGCACTGCCACTGGGGTCCCGCACACTTCCTACGGCGTCCTGCGCACTCCCACTGGGTCACCGCACACTTTCTACGGCGTCCTGCGCATTCCCACTGAGGGCTCGCACACTTTCTATGGTGCCCTGCGCATTCCCACTGGGGTCCCGCACACTTTCTATGGTGTCCTGCGCATTCCCACTGGGGTCCCGCACACTTTCTACGGCGTCCTGCGCACTCCCACTGGGGTACCGCACACTATCAACGGCGTCCTGCGCATTCCCACTGGGGACCCACACACTTTCTACGGCATCCTGCGCATTCACACTGGGTCCCGCACACTTTCTACGGCGTCCTGCGCATTCCCACCAGGGACCCACACACTTTCCACGGCATCCTGCGCATTTCCACTGGGGGCCCGCACACTTTCTACGGCGTCCTGCGCATTCCCACTGGGGGCCCGCACACTTTCTACGGCGTCCTGCGCACTCCCACTATGGTCATGCACACTTTCTACGGCGTCCTACGCACTCCCACTATGGTCATGCACACTTTCTACGGCGTCCTGCGCATTTCCACTGGGGGCCCGCACACTTTCTACGGCGTCCTGCGCACTCCCAATGGGGGCCCGCACACTTTCTGCGGCGTCCTGCGCACTCCCACTTGGGTACCGCACACTTTCTACGGCGTCCTGCGCACTCCCACTGGGGGCCCGCACACTTTCTATGGTGTCCTTCGCACTCCCATTGGGGGCCCGCACACTTTCTACGGCGTCCTGCGCATTCCCACTGGGTTACCGCACACCTTCTACGGCGTCCTGCGCATTCCCACTGGGGGCCCACACACTTTCTACGGCATCCTGCGCACTCCCATTGGGGGCCCGCACACTTTCCACGGCGTCCTGCGCACTCCCATTGGGGACCCGAACACTTTCTACGGCGTCCTGCGCACTCCCACTGGGGTCCCGCACACTTTCTACGGCGTCCTGCGCATTCCCACTTGGGGCCCGCACACTTTCTACGGCGTCCTGCGCACTCCCATTGGGGGCCCGCACACTTTCTACGGCGCCCTGCGCACTCCCATTGGGGGCCCGCACACTTTCTGCGGCATCCTGCGCACTCCCACTGGGTTACAGCACACTTTCTACGGCGTCCTGCGCATTCCCATTGAGGGCTTGCACACTTTCTACGGCGTCCTGCGCATTTCCACTGGGGTCCCGCACACTTTCTACGGCGTCCTGCGCACTCCCACTATGATACCGCACACCTTCTACGGCGTCTTGCGCACTCCCACTGGGGTCCCGCACACTTTCTACGGCGTCCTGCGCACCCTCACTGGGGTCCCGCACACTTTCTACGGCGTCCTGCGCATTCCCACAGGGGTACCGCACACTTTCTATGGTGTCCTGCGCACTACCACTGAGGGCTCGCACACTTTCTATGGTATCCTGCGCATTGCCACTGGAGTCCCGCACACTTTATACGGAGTCCTGCGCGTTCCCACTGAGAGCCCGCACACTTTCTACGGCGTCCTGCGCACTCCCACTGGGGGCCCGCACACTTTATTCGGCGTCCTGCGCACTCTCACTGGGGTACCGCACACTTTCTACGGCGTCCTGCGCATTCCCACTGGGGGCCCGCACACTTTCTGCGGCGTCCTGCACACTCCCACTGGGGCCCCGTACATTTTCTACGGCGTCCTGTGCACTCCCACTGGGGGCCCGCACACTTTCTACGGCGTCCTGCGCACTCCCATTGGGGGCCCGCACACTTTCTACGGCGTCCTGCGCACTCCCACTGGGGTCCCGCACACTTTCTACGGCGTCCTGCGCACTCCCACTGGGGTCCCGCACACTTTCCACGGCATCCTGCGCACTCCCATTGGGGGCCCGCACACTTTCTACGGCGTCCTGCGCATTCCCACTGGGTCACCGCACACCTTCTACGGCGTCCTGCGCATTCCCACTGTGGTCCCGCACACTTTCTACGGCGTCCTGCGCACTCCCACTGGGGTCCCGCACACTTTCTACGACGTCCTGCGCACTCCCACTGGGGGCTCGCACACTTTCTACGGCGTCCTGCGCACTCCCACTGAGGGCCCGCACACTTTCTACGGCGTCCTGCGCACCCACTGGGGTCCCGCACACTTTCTACGGCGTCCTGCGCACTCCCACTGGGGTCCCGCACACTTTCTACGGCGTCCTGCGCACTCCCACTGGGGTCCCGCACACTTTCTACGGCGTCCTGCGCACTCCCACTGGGGTCCCGCACACTTTCTACGGCGTCCTGCGCTCTCCCATTGGGGGCCCGCACACTTTCTACGGCGTCCTGCGCACTCCCACTGGGTTACCGCACACCTTCTACGGCGTCCTGCGCACTCCTATTTGGAGCCCGCACACTTTCTACGGCGTTCTGCGCACTCCCATTGGGGGCCCGCACACTTTCTACGGCGTCCTGCGCACTCCCACTGGGGTCCCGCACACTTTCTACGGCGTCCTGCGCACTCCCACTGGGGTCCCGCACACTTTCTACGGCGTCCTGCGCACTCCCACTGGGAGCCCGCACACTTTCTACGACGTCCTGCGCACTCCCTTTGGGTTACCGCACACCTTCTACGGCGTCCTGCACACTCCCATTGGGGGCCCGCACACTTTCTACGGCGTCCTGCGCATTTCCACTGGGGGCCCGCACTCTTTCTACGGCGTCCTGCGCACTCCCACTGGGGGCCCGCACACTTTTTTCGGCGTCCCGCCCACTCCCACTGGGGTCCCGCACACTTTCTACGGCGTCCTGCGCACTCCCACTGGGGGCCCGCACACTTTCTACGGCGTCCTGCGCACTCCCACTGGGGTCCCGCACACTTTCTACGGCGTCCTGCGCACTCCCACCGGGGTCCCGCACACTCTCTGCGGCGTCCTGCGCACTCCCACTCTGGCCCCGCACACTTTCTGTGGCATCTTGCGCACTCCCATTGGGCAGCCCGTACATTTTCTACGGCGTCCTGCGCACTCCCACTGGGGTACCGCACACTTTCTACGGCGTCCTGCGCACTCCCAGTGAGGGCCCGCACTCTTTCTACGGCGTCCTGCGCATTCCCAGTGAGGGCCCGCACTTTTTCTACGGCGTCCTGCGCATTCCTACTGTGGTTCCGCACACTTTCTACGGCGTCCTGTGCATTCCCAGTGAGGGCCCGCACACTTTCTACGGCGTCCTGCGCACTCTCACTGGGTTACCGCACACCATCTACGGCGTCCTGCGCACTCCCCCTGGGGTCCCGCTCTCTTTCTACGCCGTCCTGCGCACCCCCACTGGGGTCCCGCACACTTTCTACGGCGTCCTGCGCACTCCCACTAGGGTCCCGCACACTTTCTACGGCGTCCTGCGCACTCCCACTGGGGTCCCGCACACTTTCTACGGCGTCCTGCGCACCCCCACTGGGGTCCCGCACACTTTCTACGGCGTCCTGCGCACTCCCACTAGGGGCCCGCACACTTTCTACGGCGTCCTGCGCACTTCCACCGGGGGCCCGCACACTTTCTGCGGCGTCTTGCGCACTTCCACTAAGGGCCCGCACACTTTCTGCGGCGTCTTGCACACTTCCACTGGGGGCCCGCACACTTTCTACGGCGTCCTGCGCACCCCACTGGGGTCCCGCACACTTTCTGTGGCATCCTGCGCACTCCCACTGGATTACCGCACACTTTCTACGGCGTCCTGCGCACTCCCACTGGGTCACCGCACACTTTCTACGGCGTCCTGCGCACTCACAGTTGGCCACCTCACACTTTCTACGGCGTTCTGCGCACTCCCACTGTGGTCCCGCACACTTTCTACGGCGTCCTGCGCACTCCCATTGGGAGCTAGCACACTTTTTACGGCGTCCTGCGCATTCCCACAGGGGTACCGCACACTTTCTATGGTGTCCTGCGCACTACCACTGAGGGCTCGCACACTTTCTACGGCGTCCTGCGCACCCCCACTGGATTACCGCACACTTTCTGCGGCTTCCTGCGCACTCCCACTGTGGTCCCGCACACTTTCTACGGAGTCCTGCGCGTTCCCACTGAGGGCCCGCACACTTTCTGCGGCTTCCTGCGCACCCCTACCGGGGTCCCCCACACTTTCTACGGCGTCCTGCGCACTCCCACTGGGGGCCCGCACAGCTTCTACAGCGTCCTGCGCACTCCCGCTGGGGTCCCGCACACTTTCCACGGCGTCCTGTGCACTCCCACTGTGGTCCCGCACACTTTCTACGGCGTCCTGCGCACTCCCACCGGGGTCCCGCACACTTTCTACGGCGCCGTGCGCACTCCCTCTGGGGTCCCGCATAGTTTCTACGGCGTCCTGCGCACTCCCACTGGGGGCCCGCACCCTTTCTACGGCGCCCTGCGCACTCCCACTGGGGTCCCGCACACTTTCTACGGCGTCCTGCGCACTCCCATTGGGAGCCCGCACACTTTCTGCGGCGTCCTGCGCATTCCCACTGGGTTACCGCACACTTTCTACGGCGTCCTGCGCACTCCCATTGGGGGCCCGCACACTTTCTACGGCGTCCTGCGCACTCCCACTGGGTTACCGCACACCTTCTACGGCGTCCTGCGCACTCCCACTGGGTTACCGCACACTTTCTACGGCGTCCTGCGCACTCCCACCTGGGGTCCCGCACACTTTCTACGGCGTCCTGCGCACTCCCACCTGGGGTCCCGCACACTTTCTACGGCGTCCTGCGCACTCCCATTGGGGGCCCGCACACTTTCTACGGCGTCCTGCGCACTCCCATTGGGGGCCCGCACACTTTCTACGGCATCCTGCGCACTCCCATTGGGGACCCGCACACTTTCTACGGCGTCCTGCGCACTCCCATTGGGGGCCCGCACACTTTCTACGGCATCCTGCGCACTCTCACTGGGTTACCGCACACCTTCTACGGCGTCCTTCGCACTCCCATTGGGGGCCCGCACACTTTCTACGGCATCCTGCGCACTCTCACTGGGTTACCGCACACTTTCTACGGCGTCCTGCGCACTCCCACCTGGGGTCCCGCACACTTTCTACGGCGTCCTGCGCACTCCCATTGGGGGCCCGCACACTTTCTACGGCGTCCTGCGCACTCCCACTGGGGTCCCGCACACTTTCTACGGCATCCTGCGCACGCCCACTGGGGTCCCGCACACTTTCTACGGCGTCCTGCGCACTCCCACTGGGGGCCCGCACACTTTCTACGGCGTCCTGCGCACTCCCACTGGGGTCCCGCACACTTTCTACGGCGTCCTGCGCACTCCCACAGGGGTCCCGCACACTTTCTCCGCCGTCCTGCCCACTCCCACTGGGGCCCCGCACACTTTATACGGCGTCCTCCGCACTCCCACTGGGGTCCCGCACACTTTCTACGGCCTCCTGCGCACTCCCACTGGGGTTCCGCACACTTTCTACGGCGTCCTGCGCACTCCCACTGGGGTCCCGCACACTTTCTACGGCGTCCTGCGCACTCCCACTGGGGTCGCGCACACTTTCTACGGCGTCCTGCGTACTCCCACTGGGTTCTCGCACACTTTCTACGGCGTCCTGCGCACTCCCACTGGGGTCCCGCACACTTTCTACGGCGTCTCGCGCACTCCCACTGTGGTTTCGCACACTTTCTACGGCATCCTGCGCACTCCCGCTGGGGTACCGTGCATTTTCTACGGCGTCCTGCGCACTCCCACTGGGTTCTCGCACTTTCTACGGCGTCTTGCGCACTGCCATTGGGGCCCCACACACTTTCTACGGCGTCCTGCACACTCCCACTGGGTTCCCGCACACCTTCTACGGCGTCCTGCGCATTCCCACTGTGGTCCCGCACACTTTCTACGGCGTTCTGCGCACTCCCACTGGGGTCCCGCACACTTTCTACGGCGTCCTGCGCATTCCCACTGTGGTCCCGCACACTTTCTACGGCGTCTTGCGCACTCCCACTGGGGTCCCGCACACTTTCTATGGCGTCCCGCGCACTCCCACTGGGGTCCCGCACACTTTCTACGGCGTCCTGCGCACTCCCATTGGGGGCCCGCACACTTTCTACGGCGTCCTGCGCACTCCCACTGGGGTCCCGCACACTTTCTACGGCGTCCTGCGCACTCCCACTGGGGTCCCGCACACTTTCAACGGCGTCCCGAGCACTCCCACTGGGGGCCCGCTCACTCTCTACGGCGTCCTGCGCACTCCCACTGGGCTCCCGCACACTTTCTTCGGTATCCTGCGCACTCCCACTGGGGTCCCGAACACTTTCTACGGCGTTCTGCGCACTCCCACTGAGGTCCCGCACACTTTCTACCGCGTCCTGCGCACTCCCACTGGGGTCCCGCACACTTTCTACGGCGTCCTGCGCACTCCTACTGGGGTGCCGCACACCTTCCACGGTGTCCTGCGCACTCCCACTGGGGGCCCGCACACTTTCTACGGCGTCCTGCGCACTCCCACTGGGGTCCCGCACACCTTCTACGGCGTCCAGCGCACTCCCACTGGGGTCCCGCACACTTTCTACGGCGTCCTGCGCTCTCCCATCGGGGGCCCGCACACTTTCTACGGCGTCCTGCGCACTCCTACTGGGGTCCCGCACACTTTCTACGGCGTCCTGCGCACTCCCACTGGGGTCGCGCACACCTTCTACGGCGTCCTGCGCATTTCCACTGGGGTCCCGCACACTTTTTACGTCGTCCTGCGCACTCCCACTGGGGTCCCGCACACTTTCTACGGCGTCCTGCGCACTCCCACTGGGGGCCCGCACACTTTCTACGGCGTCCTGCGCACTCCCACTGGGGTCCCGCACACTTTCTACGGCGTCCTGCGCACTCCCACTGGGGTCCCGCACACTTTCTACGGCGTCCTGCGCACTCCCACTGGGGTCCCACACACTTTCTACGGCGTCCTGCGCACTCCCACTGGGGTCCCGCACACTTTCTACGGCGTCCTGCGCACTCCCACCGGGGTCCCGCACACTTTCTACGGCGTCCTGCGCACTCCCACTGGGGTCCCGCACACTTTCTACGGCGTCCTGCGCACTCCCACTGGGGTCCCGCACACTTTCTACGGCGTCCTGCGCACCCACTGGGGTCCCGCACACTTTCTACGGCGTCCTGCGCACTCCCACTGGGGTCCCGCACACTTTCCACGGCGTCCTGCGCACTCCCATTGGGGGCCCGCACATTTTCTACGGCATCCTGCGCACTCCCACTGGGTTACCGCACACCTTCTACGGCGTCCTGCGCATTCCCACTGGGGGCCCACACACTTTCTACGGCATCCTGCGCACTCCCATTGGGGGCCCGCACACTTTCCACGGCGTCCTGCGCACTCCCACTGTGGTCCCGCACACTTTCTACGGCGTCCTGCGCACTCCCACTGGGGTCCCGCACACTTTCTACGGCGTCCTGCGCAGTCCCACTGGGCGCCCGCACACTTTCTACGACGTCCTACGCACTCCCACTGTGGTCCCGCACACTTTCTACGGCGTCCTGCCCCCTCCCACTGGGGTCCCGCACACTTTCTACGGCGTCCTGCGCACTCCCACTGGGGTCCCGCACACTTTCTACGGCGTCCTGCGCACTCCCATTGGGGGCCCGCACACTTTCTACGGCGTCCTGCGCACTCCCACTTGGGTCCCGCACACTTTCTACGGCGTCCTGTGCACTTCCACTGGGGGCCCCCACACTTTCTACGGCGTCCTGCGCACTCCCACTGGGGTCCCGCACACTTTCTACGGCGTCCTGCGCACTCCCACTGGGGTCCCGCACACTTTCTACGGCGTCCTGCGCACTCCCACTGGGGTCCCGCACACTTTCTACGGCGTCCTGCGCACTCCCACTGGGGTCCCGCACACTTTCTACGGCGTCCTGCGCACTCCCACTGGGGTCCCGCACACTTTCTACGGCGTCCTGCGCACTCTCATTTGGGTCCCGCACACTTTCTACGGCGTCCTGCGCACTCCCACTGGGGTCCCGCACACTTTCTACGGCGTCCTGCGCACTCCCACTGGGGTCCCGCACACTTTCTACGGCGTCCTGCGCACTCCCACCGGGGTCCCGCACACTTTCTACGGCGTCCTGCGCCTTCCCACTGGGGTCCCGCACACTTTCTACGGCGTCCTGCGCACTCCCACTGGGGTCCCGCACACTTTCTACGGCGTCCTGCGCACTCCCACTGGGGTCCCGCACACTTTCTACGGCGTCCTGCGCACTCCCACTGGGGTCCCGCACACTTTCTACGGCGTCCTGCGCACTCCCACTGGGGCCCCCACACTTTCTACGGCGTCCTGCGCACTCCCACTGGTGGCCCGCACACTTTCTGCGGCGTCCTGCGCACTCTCACTGGGTTCCCGCACACTTTCTACGGCGTCCTGCGCACTCCCACTGGTGTCCCGCACACTTTCTACGGCGTCCTGCGCACTCCCATTGGGGGCCCGCACACTTTCTACGGCGTCCTGCGCACTCCCACCGGTGGCCCGCACACTTTCTACGGCGTCCTGCGCACTCCCACCTGGGGTCCCGCACACTTTCTACGGCGTCCTGCGCACTCCCATTGGGGGCCCGCACACTTTCTACGGCGTCCTGCGCACTCCCACTGGGGTCCCGCACACTTTCTACGGCGTCCTGCGCACTCCCACTGGGGGCCCGCACACTTTCTACGGCGTCCTGCGCACTCCCACTGGGATCCCGCACACTCGGCGTCCTGCGCACTCCCACTGGGGTCCCGCACACTTTCTACGGCATCCTGCGCACTCCCATTGGGGACCCGAACACTTTCTACGGCGTCCTGCGCACTCCCACTGGGGTCCCGCACACTTTCTACGGCGTCCTGCGCACTCCCATTGGGGGCCCGCACACTTTCTACGGCATCCTGCGCACTCTCACTGGGTTACCGCACACCTTCTACGGCGTCCTTCGCACTCCCATTGGGGGCCCGCACACTTTCTACGGCGTCATGCGCATTCCCACTGGGTTACCGCACACTTTCTACGGCGTCCTGCGCACTCCCACCTGGGGTCCCGCACACTTTCTACGGCGTCCTGCGCACTCCCATTGGGGGCCCGCACACTTTCTACGGCGTCCTGCGCACTCCCACTGGGGTCCCGCACACTTTCTACGGCATCCTGCGCACGCCCACTGGGGTCCCGCCCACTTTCTACGGCGTCCTGCGCACTCCCACTGGGGTCCCGCTCACTTTCTACGGCATCCTGCGCACGCCCACTGGGGTCCCGCACACTTTCTACGGCGTCCTGCGCCCTCCCATCGGGGCCCGCACACTTTCTACGGCATCCTACGCTCTCCCGTTGGGGGCCCGCACACTTTCTACGGCGTCCTGCGCACTCCCACTGGGGTCCCGCACACTTTCTACGGCGTCCTGCGCACTCCCACTGGGGTCCCGCACACTTTCTACGGCGTCCTGCGCACTCCCACTGGGGTCCCGCTCACTTTCTACGGCATCCTGCGCACTCCCATTGGGGGCCCGCACACTTTCTACGGCGTCCTGCGCACTCCCACTGGGGTCCCGCACACTTTCTACGGCGTCCTGCGCCCTCCCATTGGGGTCCGCACACTTTCTGCGGCGTCCTGCGCACTCCCACTGGGGTCCCGCACACTTTCTACGGCGTCCTGAGCACCTCCACTGGGGTCCCGCACACTTTCTACAGCGTCCTGCGCACTCCCACTGGGGTCCCGCACACTTTCTACGGCGTCCTGCGCACTCCCAATGGGGCCCGCACACTTTCTACGGCGTCCTGCGCACTCCCATTGGGGGCCCGCACACTTTCCACGGCGTCCTGCGCACTCCCACTGGGGTCCCGCACACCTTCTACGGCGTCCTGCGCACTCCCACCGGGGTCCCGCACACTTTCTACGGCGTCCTGCGCACTCCCACTGGGGTCCCGCACACTTTCTACGGCGTCCTGCGCACTTCCACTGGGGTCCCGCACACTTTCTACGGCGTCCTGCGCACTCCCATTGGGGGCCCCCACACTTTCTACGGCGTCCTGCGCACTCCCACTGGGGTCCCGCACACTTTCTACGGCGTCCTGCGCACTCCCACTGGGGTCCCGCACACTTTCTACGTCGTCCTGCGCACTCCCACTGGGGTCCCGCACACTTTCTACGGCGTCCTGCGCACTCCCACTGGGGTCCCGCACACTTTCTACGTCATCCTGCGCACTCCCACTGGGGTCCCGCACACTTTCTACGGCGTCCTGCGCACTCCCACTGGGGTCCCGCATACTTTCTACGGCGTCCTGCGCACTCCCACTGGGGTCCCGCACACTTTCTACGGCGTCCTGCGCACTCCCACTGGGGTCCCGCACACTTTCTACGGCGTCCTGCGCACTCCCACTGGGGTCCCGCACACTTTCTACGCCGTCCTCCGCACTCCCACTGGGGTCCCGCACACTTTCTACGGCGTCCTGCGCACTCCCACTGGGGTCCCGCACACTTTCTACGGCGTCCTGCGCACTCCCACTGGGGTCCCGCACACTTTCTACGGCGTCCTGCGCACTCCCACCGGGGTCCCGCACACTTTCTACGGCGTCCTGCGCATTCCCACTGTGGTCCCGCATACTTTCTACGGCGTCATGAGCACTCCCACTGGGGTCCCGCACACTTTATACGGCGTTCTGCGCATTCCCACTGTGGTCCCTCACTCTTTCTACGGTGTCCTGCGCACTCCAACTGGGGTCCCGCACACTTTCTACGGCGTCCTGCGCACTCCCACTGGGGTCCCGAACACTTCCTACGGCGTCCTGCGCACTCCCACTGGGGTCCCGCACACTTTCTACGGCGTCCTGCGCACTCCCTTTGGGGTCCCGCACACTTTCTACGGCGTCCTGCGCACTCCCGCTGGGGTCCCGCACACTTTCTGCGGCGTCCTGCGCACACCCACTATGGTCCTGCACACTATCTACGGCGTCCTGCGCACTCCCGCTGGGGTCCCGCACACTTTCTGCCGCGTCCTTCGCACACCCACTGGGGTCCCGCACACTTTCTACGACGTCCGGCGCACTCTCATTCGGGTCCCGCACACTTTCTACGGCGTCCTGCGCACTCCCATTGGGGGCCCGCACACTTTCTACGGCGTCCTGCGCACTTCCACTGGGGTCCCGCACACTTTCTACGGCGTCCTGCGCACTCCCACTGGGGTCCCGCACACTTTCTACGGCGTCCTGCGCACTCCCACTGGGGGCCCGCACACTTTCTACGGCGTCCTGCGCACTCCCATTGGGGTCCCGCACACTTTCTACGGCGTCCTGCCCACTCCCACTGGGGGCCCGCACACTTTCTACGGCGTCCTGCACACTCCCACTGTGGTCCCGCACACTTTCTACGGCGTCCTGCGCCCTCCCACTGGGGTCCCGCACACCTTCTACGGCGTCCAGCGCACTCCCACTGGGGTCCCGCACACTTTCTACGGCGTCCTGCGCACTCCCGTTGGGAGCCCGCGCACTTTCTACGGCGTCCTGCGCACTCCCACTGGGGTCCCGCACCCTCTCTACGGCCTCCTGCGCCCGCCCACTGGGGGCCCGCACACTTTCTACGGCGTCCTGCGCACTCCCACTGGGGTCCCGCACACTTTCTACGGCGTCCTGCGCACTCCCACTGGGGTCCCGCACACTTTCTACGGCGTCCTGCGCACTCCCATTGGGGGCCCGCACACTTTCACCGGCGTCCTGCGCACTTCCACTGGGGTCCCGCACACTTTCTACGGCGTCCTGCGCACTCCCATTGGGGGCCCGCACACTTTCTACGGCGTCCTGCGCACTCCCACTGGGGTCCCGCACACTTTCTACGGCGTCCTGCGCACTCCCACTGGGGTCCCGCACACTTTCTACGGCGTCCTGCGCACTCCCACCGGGGTCCCGCACACTTTCTACGGCGTCCTGCGCACTCCCACTGGGGTCCCGCACACTTTCTACGGCGTCCTGCTCACCCCCACTGGGGTCCCGCACACTTTCTACGGCGTCCTGCGCACTCCCACTGGGGTCCCGCACACTTTCTACGGCGTCCTGCGCACTCCCACTAGGGTCCCGCACACTTTCTACGGCGTCCTGCGCACTCCCACTGGGGTCCCGCACACTTTCTACGGCGTCCTGCGCACCCCCACTGGGGTCCCGCACACTTTCTACGGCGTCCTGCGCACTCCCACTGGGGTCCCATACACTTTCTACGGCGTCCTGCGCACCCACTGGGGTCCCGCACACTTTCTACGGCGTCCTGCGCACTCCCACTGGGGTCCCGCACACTTTCTACGGCGTCCTGCGCACTCCCACTGGGGTCCCGCACACTTTCTACGGCGTCCTGCGCACTCCCACTGGGGTCCCGCACACTTTCTACGGCGTCCTGCGCACTCCCACTGGGGGTCCCGCACACTTTCTACGGCGTCCTGCGCACTCCCACTGGGGTCCCGCACACTTTCTACGGCGTCCTGCGCACTCCCACCGGGGTCCCGCACACTTTCTACGGCGTCTTGCGCGCTCGTACTGGGGTCCCTCACACTTTCTACGGCGTCCTGCGCACTCCAACTGGGGTCCCGCACACTTTCTACGGCGTCCTGCGCACTCCCACTGGGGTCCCGAACACTTCCTACGGCGTCCTGCGCACTCCCACTGGGGTCCCGCACACTTTCTACGGCGTCCCGCGCACTCCCACTGGGGTCCCGCACACTTTCTACGGCGTCCTGCGCACTCCCACTGGGGTCCCGCACAGTTTCTACGGTATCCTGCGCACTCCCAATGGGGTCCCGCACACTTTCTACGGCGTCCTGAGCACTTCCATTGCGGGCCCGCACACTTTCTACGGCGTCCTGCGCATTCCCACTGTGGTCCCGCACACTTTCTACGGCGTCCTCCGCACCCCCACTGGGGGCCCGTACACTTTCTACGGCGTCCCGCGCACTCCCACTGGGGTCCCGCACACTTTCTACGGCGTCCTGCGCACTCCCACTGGGGGCCCGCACACTTTCTACGGCGTCCTGCGCACTCCCATTGGGGGCCCGCACACTTTCTACGGCGTCTTGCGCACTCCCACTGGGGTTCCGCACACTTTCTGCGGCGTCCTGCGCACTCCCACTGGGCTTCAGTACACTTTCGGCGGCGTCCGCACTCCCACTGCCGCACACATTCTACGGCGTCCTGCGCACTCCCACTGGGGTCCCGCACACTTTCTATGGCGTGCTTCGCACTGCCACCGGGGTCCCGCACACTTTCTACGGCGTCCTGCGCACCCCCACCGGGCTCCCGCACCCTTTCTATGGCGTCCTGCGCGCTCCCACTGGGGGCCCGGCCACTTTCTATGGCGTCCTGCGCACTCCCACTGGGGTCCCGCACACTTTCTATGGCGTCCTGCGCACTCGCATTGGGGGCCCGCACACTTTCTATGGCTTCCTGCGCACTCCCACTGGTGTCCCAAACCCTATCTACGGCGTCCTGCGCACTGCCACTGGGGTCCCGCACACTTTCTAAGCCGTCCTGCGCACTGCCACTGGGGTCCCGCACACTTTCTATGGCGTCCTGCGCACTCCCATTGGGGTCCCGCACACTTTCTACGGCGTCCTGCGCACTCCTACTGGGGTCCCGCACACTTTCTACGGCGTCCTGCGCACTCCCACTGGGGTCCCGCACACTTTCTAAGGCGTCCTGCGCACTCCCACTGGGGGCCCGCACACCTTCTACGGCGTGCTGCGCATTCCCTCTGGGGTCCCGCACACTTTCTACGGCGTCCTGCGCACTCCCACTGGGGTCCCGCACACTTCCTACGGCGCCCTGCGCACTCCCACTGGGGTCCCGCACACTTTCTACGGCGTCCTGCGCACTCCCACTGGGGTCCCGCACACTTTCTACGGCGTCCTGCGCACTCCCACTGGGGTCCCGCACACTTTCTACGGCGTCCTGCGCACTCCCACCGGGGTCCCGCACACTTTCTACGGCGTCCTGCGCACTCCCATTGGGGGCCCGCACACTTTCTACGGCGTCCTGCGCACCCACTGGGGTCCCGCACACTTTCTACGGCGTCCTGCGCACTCCCACTGGGGTCCCGCACACTTTCTACGGCGTCCTGCGCACTCCCACTGGGGTCCCGCACACTTTCTACGGCGTCCTGCGCACTCCCACTGGGGTCCCGCACACTTTCTACGGCGTCCTGCGCACTCCCACTGGGGTCCCGCACACTTTCTACGGCGTCCTGCGCACTCCCACTGGGGTCCCGCACACTTTCTACGGCGTCCTGCGCACCCATTGGGGCCCCGCACACTTTCTACGGCGTCCTGCGCACTCCCACTGGAGTCCCGCACACTTTCTACGGCGTCCTGCGCACTCCCATTGGGGGCCCGCACACTTTCTACGACGTCCTGCGCACTCCCACTGGGGTCCCGCACATTTTCTACGGCGTCCTGCGCACTCCCACTGGGGTCCCGCACACTTTCTACGGCGTCCTGCGCACTCCCACTGGGGTCCCGCACACTTTCTACGGCGTCCTGCGCACTCCCACTGGGGTCCCGCACACTTTCTACGGCGTCCTGCGCACTCCCACTCGGGTCCCGCACACTTTCTACGTCGTCCTGCGCACTCCCAGTGGGGTCCCGCACACTTTCTACGGCGTCCTGCGCACTCCCACTGGGGTCCCGCACACCTTCTACGGCGTCCAGCGCACTCCCACTGGGGGCCCGCACACTTTCTACGGCGTCCTGCGCACTCCCACTGGGGCCCGCACACTTTCTACGGCGTCCTGCGCACTCCCAGTGGGGTCGCGAACACTTTCTACGGCGTCCTGCGCACTCCCATTGGGGTCCCGCACACTTTCAACGGAGTCCTGCGCACTCCTACTGGGGTCACGCACACCTTCTACGGTGTCCTACGCACTCCCACTGGGGTCCCGCACACTTTCTACGGCGTCCTGCGCACTCCCATTGGGGCCCGCACACTTTCTACGGCGTCCTGCGCACTCCCACTGGAGTCCCGCACACTTTCTACGGCGTCCTGCGCACTCCCACTGGGGTCCCGCACACTTTCTACGGCGTCCTGCGCACTCCCACTGGGGTCCCGCACACTTTCTACGGCGTCCTGCGCACTCCCACTGGGGTCCCGCACACTTTCTACGGCGTCCTGCGCACTCCCACTGGGGTCCCGCACACTTTCTACGGCGTCCTGCACACTCCAACTGCGGTCCCGCACACTTTCTACGGCGTCCTGCGCACTCCCACTGGGGGCCCGCACACTTTCTACGGAGTCCTGCGCACTCCCACTGGGGTCCCGCACACATTCTACGGCGTCCTGCGCACTCCCATTGGGGACCCGCACACTTTCTACGGCGTCCTGCGCACTCCCACTGGGGTCCCGCACACTTTCTACTGCCTCCTGCGCACTCCCACTGGGGTCCCGCACACTTTCTACGGCGTCCTGCGCACTCCCACTGGGATCCCGCACACTTTCTACGGCGTCCTGCGCACTCCCACTGGGGTCCCGCACACTTTCTACGGCGTCCTGCGCACTCCCACTGGGGTCCCGCACACTTTCTACGGCGTCCTGCGCACTCCCACTGGGGTCCCGCACACTTTCTACGGCGTCCTGCGCACTCCCACTGGGGTCCCGCACACTTTCTCCGCCGTCCTGCGCACTCCCATTGGGGCCCGCACACTTTCTACGGCGTCCTGCGCACTCCCACTGGGGTCCCGCACACTTTATACGGCGTCCTGCGCACTCCCACTGGGGTCCCGCACACTTTCTACGGCGTCCTGCGCACTCCCACTGGGGTCCCGCACACTTTCTACGGCGGCCTGTGCACTCCCACTGGGGGCCCGCCCACTTTCCACGGCGTCCTGCGCACTCCCACTGTGGTCCCGCACACTTTCTACGGCGTCCTGCGCACTCCCACTGGGGTCCCGCACACTTTCTACGGCGTCCTGCGCACTCCCACTGGGGTCCCGCACACTTTCTACGGCGTCCTGCGCAGTCCCACTGGGCGCCCGCACACTTTCTACGACGTCCTACGCACTCCCATTGGGGGCCCGCACACTTTCAACGGCGTCCTGCGCACTCCCATTGGGGGCCCGCACACTTTCTACGGCGTCCTGCGCATTTCCACTGGGGTCCCGCACACTTTCTACGGCGTCCTGCGCACTCCCACTGGGGTCCCGCACACTTTCTACGGCGTCCTGCGCACTCCCACTGGGGTCCCGCACACTTTCTACGGCGTCCTGCGCACTCCCACTGGGGTCCCGCACACTTTCTACGGCGTCCTGCGCACTCCCACTGGGGTCCCGCACACTTTCTACGGCGTCCTGCGCACTCCCACTGGGGTCCCGCACACTTTCTACGGCGTCCTGCGCACTCCCACTGGGGTCCCGCACACTTTCTACGGCGTCCTGCGCACTCCCACTGGGGTCCCGCACACTTTCTACGGCGTCCTGCGCACTCCCACTGGGGGCCCGCACACTTTCTACGGCGTCCTGCGCACTCCCACTGGGGTCCCGCACACTTTCTACGGCGTCCTGCGCACTCCCACTGGGGTCCCGCACACTTTCTACGGCGTCCTGCGCACTCCCACTGGGGTCCCGCACACTTTCTACGGCGTCCTGCGCACTCCCACTGGGGGCCCGCACACTTTCTACGGCGTCCTGCGCACTCCCACTGGGGTCCCGCACACTTTCTACGGCGTCCTGCGCACTCCCACCGGGGTCCCGCACACTTTCTACGGCGTCCTGCGCACTCCCACTGGGGTCCCGCACACTTTCTACGGCGTCCTGCGCACTCCCACTGGGGTCCCGCACACTTTCTACGGCGTCCTGCGCACTCCCACTGGGGTCCCGCACACTTTCTACGGCGTCCTGCGCACTCCCACTGGGGGCCCGCACACTTTCTACGGCGTCCTGCGCACTCCCACTGGGGTCCCGCACACTTTCTACGGCGTCCTGCGCACTCCCACTGGGGTCCCGCACACTTTCTACGGCGTCCTGCGCACTCCCACTGGGGGCCCGCACACTTTCTACGGCGTCCTGCGCACTCCCACTGGGGTCCCGCACACTTTCTACGGCGTCCTGCGCACTCCCACTGGGGTCCCGCACACTTTCTACGGCGTCCTGCGCACTCCCACTGGGGTCCCGCACACTTTCTACGGCGTCCTGCGCACTCCCACTGGGGTCCCGCACACTTTATACGGCGTCCTGCGCACTCCCACTGGGGTCCCGCACACTTTCTACGGCGTTCCGCGCACTCCCACTGGGGGCCCGCACACTTTCTACGGCGTCCTGCGCACTCCCATTGGGGCCCGTACACTTTCTACGGCGTCCTGCTCACTCCCACTGGGGTACCGCACACTTTCTCCGGCGTCCTGCGCACTCCCATTGGGGGCCCGCACACTTTCCACGGCGCCCTGCCCCCTCCCCCTGGGGTCCCGCACATTTTCTCCGGCGCCCTGCGCACTCCCACTGGGGTCCCGCACACTTTGTACGGCGTCCTGCGCACTCCCACTGGGGTCCCGCACACTTTCTACGGCGTCCTGCGCACCCCACTGGGGTCCCGCACACTTTCTACGGCGTCCTGCGCACTCCCACTGGGGTCCCGCACACTTTCTACGGCGTCCTGCGCACTCCCACTGGGGTCCCGCACACTTTCTACGGCGTCCTGCGCACTCCCACTGGGGTCCCGCACACTTTCTACGGCGTCCTGCGCACTCCCATTGGGGGCCCGCACACTTTCTACGGCGTCCTGCGCACTCCCACCGGGTTACCGCACACTTTCTACGGCGTCCTGCGCACTCCCACTGGGGTCCCGCACACTTTCTACGGCGTCCTGCGCACTCCCACTGGGGGCCCGCACACTTTCTACGGCGTCCTGCGCACTCCCACTGGGGTCCCGCACACTTTCTACGGCGTCCTGCGCACTCCCACTGGGGTCCCGCACACTTTCTACGGCGTCCTGCGCACTCCCACTGGGGTCCCGCACACTTTCTACGGCGTCCTGCGCACTCCCACTGGGGTCCCCCACACTTTCTACGGCGTCCTGCGCACTCCCACTGGGGTCCCGCACACTTTCTACGGTGTCCTGCGCACTCCCACTGGGGTCCCGCACACTTTCTACGGCGTCCTGCGCACTCCCACTGGGGTCCCGCACACTTTCTACGGCGCCCTGCGCACTCCCACTGGGGGCCCGCACACTTTCTACGGCGTCCTGCGCACTCCCACTGGGGTCCCGCACACTTTCTACGGCGTCCTGCGCACTCCCACTGGGGTCCCGCACAATTTCTACGGCGTCCTGCGCACTCCCATTGGGGGCCCGCACACTTTCTACGGTGTCCTGCGCACTCCCACTGGGGTCCCGCACACTTTCTACGGCGTCCTGCGCACTCCCACTGGGGTCCCGCACACTTTCTACGGCGTCCTGCGCACTCCCACCGGGGTCCCGCACACTTTCTACGGCGTCCTGCGCACTCCTACTGGGGTCCTGCACACTTTCTACGGCGTCCTGCGCACTCCCAGTGGGGTCCCGCACACTTTCTACGGCGTCCTGCGCATTCCCACTGGGGTCCCGCACACTTTCTACGGCGTCCTGCGCACTCCCACTGGGGTCCCGCACACTTTCTACGGCGTCCTGCGTACTCCCACTGGGGTCCCGCACACTTTCTACGGCGTCCTGCGCACTCCCACTGGGGTCCCGTACACTTTCTACGGCGTCCTGCGCACTCCCACTGGGGTCCCGCACACTTTCTACGGCGTCCTGCGCACTCCCACTGGTGGCCCGCACACTTTCTGCGGCGTTCTACGCATTCCCACTGGGGTCCCGCACACTTTCTACGGCGTCCTGCGCACTCCCACTGGGGTCCCGCACACTTTCTACGGCGTCCTGCGTACTCCCACTGGGGCCCCCACACTTTCTACGGCGTCCTGCGCGCTCCCACTGGGGTCCCGCACACTTTCTACGGCGTCCTGCGCACCCACTGGGGTCCCGCACACTTTCTACGGCGTCCTGTGCCCTCCCACTCGGGTCGCGCACACTTTCTACGGCGCCCTGCGCACTCCCACTGGGGTCCCCCACACTTTCTACGGCGTCCTGCGCACTCCCACTGGGGTCCCGCACACTTTCTACGGCGTCCTGCGCACTCCCACTGGGGTCCCGCATACTTTCTACGGCGTCCTGCGCACTCCCACTGGGGTCCCGCATACTTTCTACGGCGTCCTGCGCACTCCCACTGGGGTCCCGCACACTTTCTACGGCGTCCTACGCACTCCCACTGGGGTCCCGCACACTTTCTACGGCGTCCTGCGCACTCCACTGGGGTCCCGCACACTTTCTACGGCGTCCTGCGCACTCCCACTGGGGTCCCGCACACTTTCTACGGCGTCCTGCGCACTCCCACTGGGGTCCCGCACACTTTCTACGGCGTCCTGCGCACTCCCACTGGGGGCCCGCACACTTTCTACGGCGTCCTGCGCACTCCCACTGGGGTCCCGCACACTTTCTACGGCGTCCTGCGCACTCCCACTGGGGTCCCGCACACTTTCTACGGCGTCCTGCGCACTCCCACTGGGGTCCCGCACACTTTCTACGGCGTCCTGCGTACTCCCACTGGGGTCCCGCACACTTTCTACGGCGGCCTGCGCACTCCCACTGGGGGCCCGCACACTTTCTACGGCGTCCTGCGCACTCCCACTGGGGTCCCGCACACTTTCTACGGCGTCCTGCGCACTCCCACTGGGGGTCCGCACACTTTCTACGGCGTCCTGCGCACTCCCACTGGGGCCCGCACACTTTCTACGGCCTCCCGCGCACTCCCACTGGGTTACCGCACACATTCTCCGGCGTCCTGCGCATTCCCACTGTGGTCCCGCACACTTTCTACGGCGTCCTGCGCACTCCCACTGGGGTCCCGCACACTTTCTACGGCGTCCTGCGCACTCCCACTGGGGTCCCGCACACTTTCTACGGCGTCCTGCGCACTCCCATCGGGGCCCGCACACTTTCTACGGCGTCATGCGCTTTCCCACTGGGGTCCCGCACACTTTCTACGGCGTCCTGCGCACTCCCACTGGGCTCCCGCACCCTTTCTACGGCGTCCTGCGCCCTCCCACCTGGGGTCCCGCACACTTTCTACGGCGTCCTGCGCACTCCCATTGGGGGCCCGCACACTTTCTACGGCGTCCTGCGCACTTCCACTGGGGTCCCGCACACTTTCTACGGCGTCCTGCGCACTCCCACTGGGGTTCCGCACACTTTCTACGGCGTCCTGCGCAGTCCCACTGGGCGCCCGCACACTTTCTACGGCGTCATGCGCATTCCCACTGGGTTACCGCACACTTTCTACGGCGTCCTGCGCACTCCCACCTGGGGTCCCGCACACTTTCTACGGCGTCCTGCGCACTCCCACTGGGGTCCCGCCCACTTTCTACGGCGTCCTGCGCACTCGCAATGGGGTCCCGCACACCTTATACGGCGTCTTGCGCACTCCCACTGGGGTCCCGCACACTTTTTACGGCGTCCTGCGCACTCCCACTGGGGTCCCGCACCCTTTCTCCCGCGTCCTGCGCACTCCCACTGGGGTCCCGCACACTTTCTACGGCGTCCTGCGCACTCCCACTGGGGTCCCGCACACTTTCTACGGCGTCCTGCGCAGTCCCACTGGGCGCCCGCACACTTTCTACGACGTCCTGCGCACCCCCACCGGGGGCCCGCACACTTTCTACGGCGTCCTCCCCACTTCGACTAGGGGCCGGCCCACCTTCTACAGCGTCCTGCGCACGCCCACTGGGGTCTCGCACACTTTCTACGACATCCTGCGCACTCCCACTGGGGGCCCGCACACTTTCTACGGCGTCCTGAGCACTCCCACTATGGTCCCGCACACTTTCTACGGCGTCCTGCGCACTCCCACTGGGGGCCCGCACACTTTCTGCGACATCCTGCGCACTCCCACTGGGGGCCCGCACACTTTCTGCGACATCCTGAGCACTCCCACTATGGTCTCGCACACTTTCTACGGCGTCCTGAGCACTCCCACTATGGTCCCGCACACTTTCTACGGCGTCCTGAGCACTCCCACTTTGGTCCCGCACCCTTTCTACGGTGTCCTGCGCATTCCCACTGGGGTCCCGCACACTTTCTACGGCGTCCTGCGCACTCCCATTGGGGCCCGCACACTTTCTACGGCGTCCTGCGCACTCCCACTGGGGTCCCGCACACTTTCTACGGCGTCGTGCGCACTCTCACTGGGGTCCCGCACACTTTCTACGGCGTCCTGCGCACTCCCACTGGGGTCCCGCACACTTTCTACGGCGTCCTGCGCACTCCCATTGGGGGCCCGCACACTTTCTACGGCGTCCTGCGCACTCCCATTGGGGCCCGCACACTTTCTACGGCGTCCTGCGCACTCCCACTGGGGTCCCGCACACTTTCTACGGCGTCCCGCGCACTCCCACTGGGGTCCCGCACACTTTCTACGGCGTCCTGCGCATTCCCACTGGGGGCCCGCACACTTTCTACGGCGTCCTGCGCATTCCCACTGTGGTCCCGCACACTTTATACGGCGTCCTGCGCACTCCCACTGGGGTCCCGCACACTTTCTACGGCGTCCTGCGCACTCCCACTGGGGTCCCGCACACTTTCTACGGCGTTCTGCGCATTCCCACTGGGCGCCCGCACACTTTCTACGGCGTCCTGCGCACTCCCACTTGGGTCCCGCACACTTTCTACGGCGTCCTGCGCACTCCCACTGGGGTTCCGCACACTTTCTACGGCGTCCTGCGCACTCCCACTGGGGTCCCGCACACTTTCTACGGCGTCCTGCGCACTCCCACTGGGGTCCCGCACACTTTCTACGGCGTCCTGCGCACTCCCACTGGGGTCCCGCACACTTTCTACGGCGTCCCGCGCACTCCCAATGGGGTCCCGCACACTTTCTACGGCGTCCTGCGCACTCCCATTGGGGCCCGCACACTTTCTACGGCGTCCCGCGCCCTCCCACTGGGGCCCCGCACACTTTCTACGGCGTCCTGCGCACTCCCACTGGGGTCCCGCACACTTTCTACGGCGTCCTGCGCACTCCCACTGGGGTCCCGCACACTTTCTACGGCGTCCTGCGCACTCCCACTGGGGTCCCGCACACTTTCTACGGCGTCCTGCGCACTCCCACTGGGGTCCCGCACACTTTCTACGGCGTCCTGCGCACTCCCATTGGGGGTCCCGCACACTTTCTACGGCGTCCTGCGCACTCCCACTGGGGTCCCGCACACTTTCTACGGCGTCCTGCGCACTCCCACTGGGGGCCCGCACACTTTCTACGGCGTCCTGCGCACTCCCACTGGGGTCCCGCACACTTTCTACGGCGTCCTGCGCACTCCCACTGGGGTCCCGCACACTTTCTACGGCGTCCTGCGCACTCCCATTGGGGGCCCGCACACTTTCTACGGCGTCCTGCGCACTCCCACTGGGGTCCCGCACACTTTCTACGGCGTCCTGCGCACTCCCACTGGGGTCCCGCACACTTCCTACGGCGTCCCGCGCACTCCCACTGGGGTCCCGCACACTTTCTACGGCGTCCTGCGCACTCCCACTGGGGTGCCGCACACTTTCTACGGCGTCCTGCGCACTCCCACTGGGGTCCCGCACACTTTCTACGTCCTCCTGCGCACTCCCACTGGGGGCCCGCACACTTTCTACGGCGTCCTGCGCACTCCCACTGGGGTCCCGCACACTTTCTACGGCGTCCTGCGCACTCCCACTGGGGTCCCGCACACTTTCTACGGCGTCCTGCGCACTCCCACTGGGGTCGCGCACACTTTCTACGGCGTCCTGCGTACTCCCACTGGGGGCCCGCACACTTTCTACGGCGTCTTGCGCACTCCCACTGGGGTCCCGCACACATTCTACGGCGTCCTGCGCACTCCCACTGGGGTCCCGCACACTTTCTACGGCGTCCTGCGCACTCCCACTGGGGTCCCGCACACTTTCTACGGCGTCCTGCGCACTCCCACTGGGGTCCTGCACACTTTCTACGGCGTCCTGCGCACTCCCACTGGGGTCCCGCACACTTTCTACGGCGTCCTGCGCACTCCCACTGGGGTCCCGCACACTTTCTACGGCGTCCTGCGCACTCCCATTGAGAGCCCGCACACTTTCTACGGCGTCCTGCGCACTCCCACTGGGGTCCCGCACACTTTCTACGGCGTGCTGCGCTCTCCCACTCGGGGCCCGCACACTATCTACGGCGTCCTGCGCACTCCCACTGGGGTCCCGCACACTTTCTACGGCGTCCTGCGCTCTCCCATTGGGGGCCCGCACACTTTCTACGGCGTCCTGCGCACTCCTACTGGGGTCCCGCACACCTTCTACGGCGTCCTGCGCACTCCCACTGGGGTCCCGTACACTTTCTACGGCATCCTGCGCACTCCTACTGGGGTCCCGCACACTTTCTACGGCGTCCTGCGCACTCCCACTGTGGTCCCGCACACTCTCTACGGCGTCCTGCGCACTCCCAATGGGGTCCCGCACACTTTCTACGGCGCTCCCACTGGGGTCCCGCACACTTTCTACGGCGTCCTGCGCACTCCCATTGAGAGCCCGCACACTTTCTACGACGTCCTGCGCACTCCCACTGGGGTCCTGCACACTTTCTACGGCGTCCTGCGCACTCCCACTGGGGTCCCGCACACTTTCTACGGCGTCCTGCGCACTCCCACTGGGGTCCCGCACACTTTCTACGGCGTCCAGCGCACTCCCACTGGGGTCCCGCACACTTTCTACGGCGTCCTGCGCACTCCCACTGGGGTCCCGCACACTTTCTACGGCGTCCTGCGCACTCCCACTGGGGTCCCGCACACTTTCTACGGCGTCCTGAGCACTCCCATTGAGAGCCCGCACACTTTCTACGGCGTCCTGCGCACTCCCATTGGGGACCCGAACACTTTCTACGGCGTCCTGCGCACTCCCATTGGGGGCCCGCACACTTTCTACGGCGTCGTGCGCATTCCCACTGGGTTACCGCACACTTTCTACGGCGTCCTGCGCACCCCCACCTGGGGTCCCGCACACTTTCTACGGCGTCCTGCGCACTCCCACTGGGGTCCCGCACACTTTCTACGGCATCCTGCGCACGCCCACTGGGGTCCCGCCCACTTTCTACGGCGTCCTGCGCACTCCCACTGGGGTCCCGCTCACTTTCTACGGCATCCTGCGCACTCTCACTGAGGTCCCGCACACGTTCTACGGCGACATGCGCACTCCCACTTGGGTCCCGCACACTTTTTACGGCGTCCTGCGCCCTCCTACTGGGGGCCCGCACACTTTCTACGGCGTCCTCCGCAGTCCCACTGGGTTACCGCACACTTTCTACCGCGTCCTGCACACTCCCATTGGGGGCCCGCACACTTTCTACGGCGTCCTGCGCACTCCCACTGGGGTCCCGCACACTTTCTACGGCGTCCTGCGCACTCCCACTGGAGCCCCGCACACTTTCTACGGCGTCCTGCGCACTCCCATTGGGGGCCCGCACACTTTCTACGGCGTCCTGCGCACTCCCACTGTGGGCCCGTACACTTTCTACGGCGTCCTGCGCACTCCCACTGGGGTCCCGCACACTTTCTACGGCGTCCTGCGCATTTTCACTGGGGTCCCGTACACTTTCTACGGCGTCCTGCGCACTCCCACTGGGGTCCCGCACACTTTCTACGGCATCCTGCGCACGCCCACTGGGGTCCCGCCCACTTTCTACGGCGTCCTGCGCACTCCCACTGGGGTCCCGCACACTTTCTACGGCGTCCTGCGCATTTTCACTGGGGTCCCGCACACTTTCTACGGCATCCTGCGCACGCCCACTTGGGTCCCGCACGCTTTCTACGGCGTCCTGCGCACTCCCACTGGGGTCCCACACACTTTCTACGGCGTCCTGCGCAGTCCCACTGGGCGCCCGCACACTTTCTACGGCGTCCTGCGCACTCCCATTGGGAGCCCGCACACTTTCTACGGCGTCCTGCGCACTCCCACTGGAGTCCCGCACACTTTCTACGGCGTCCTGCGCACTCCCATTGGGGGCCCGCACACTTTCTACGGCGTCCTGCGCACTCTCACTGGGTTACCGCACACCTTCTACGGCGTCCTGCGCACGCTCACTGGGTTACCGCACACCTTCTACGGCATCCTGCACACTCCCACTGGGGTCCCGTACACTTTCTACGGCGTCCTGCGCACTCCCACTGGGGTCCCGCACACTTTCTACGGCGTCCTGCGCACTCCCACCGGGGCCCGCACACTTTCTACGGCGTCCTGCGCACTCCCACTGGGGTCCCGCACACTTTCTACGGCGTCCTGCGCACTCCCACTGGGTCCCGCACACTTTCTACGGCGTCCTGCGCACTCCCACTGGGGGCCCGCACACTTTCTACGGCGTCCTGCGCACTCCCACTGGGGTCCCGCACACTTTCTACGGCGTCCTGTGCACTCCCACTGGGGTTCCACACACTTTCTACGGCGCCCTGAACAATCCCACAAGGTTCCCGCACACTTTCTACGGCGTCTTGCGCACTCCCACTGGGGTCCCGCACACTTTCTACGGCGTCCCGCGCACTCCCACTGGGGTCCCGCACACTTTCTACGGCGTCCTGCGCACTCCCATTGGGGGCCCGCACACTTTCTACGGCGTCCTGCGCACTCCCACTGGGGTCCCGCACACTTTCTACGGTATCCTGCGCACTCCCATTGGGGTCCCGCACACTTTCTACGGCGTCCTGCGCACTCTCACTGGGTTACCGCACACCTTCTACGGCGTCCTGCGCATTCCTACTGGGGGCCCGCACACTTTCCACGGCGTCCTACGCACTCCCACTGGGTCCGCACACTTTCTACGGCGTCCTGCGCACTCCCACTGGGGCCCGCACACTTTCTACGGCGTCCTGCGCACTCCCACTGGGGGCCCGCACACTTTCTACGGCGTCCTGCGCACTCCCACTGGGGTCCCGCACACTTTATACGGCGTTCTGCGCATTCCCACTGTGGTCCCTCACTCTTTCTACGGCGTCCTGCGCACTCCAACTGGGGTCCCGCACACTTTCTACGGCGTCCTGCGCACTCCCACTGGGGTCCCGAACACTTCCTACGGCGTCCTGCGCACTCCCACTGGGGTCCCGCACACTTTCTACGGCGTCCTGCGCACTCCCATTGGGGGCCCGCACACTTTCTACGGCGTCCTGCGCACTCCCACTGGGGTACCGCACACTTTCTACGGCGTCCTGCGCACTCCCACTGGGCCCGCACACTTTCTACGGCGTCCTGCGCACTCCCACTGGGGTCCCGCACACTTTCTACGGCGTCCTGCGCACTCCCACTGGGGCCCGCACACTTTCTACGGCGTCCTGCGCACTCCCACTGGGTTACCGCACACTTTCTACGGCGTCCTGCGCACTCCCACTGGGGTCCCGCACACTTTCTACGGCGTGCTGCGCATTCCCACTGTGGTCCCGCACACTTTATACGGCGTCCTGCGCACTCCCACTGGGGTCTGGCACACTTTCTACGGCGTTCTGCGCACTTCCATTGGGGGCCCGCACACCATCTACGGCGTCCTGCGCACTCCCACTGGGGTCCCGCACACTTTCTACGGCGTCCTGCGCACTCCCACTGGGGGCCCGCACACTTTCTACGGCGTCCTGCGCACTCCCATTGGGAGCCCGCACACTTTCTACGGCGTCCTGCGCACTCCCACTTGGGTCCCGCACGCTTTCTACGGCGTCCTGCGCACTCCCACTGGGGTCCCGCTCACTTTCTACGGCATCCTACGCACTCCCGTTGGGGGCCCGCACACTTTCTACGACGTCCTGCGCATTCCCACTGTGGTCCCGCACGCTTTCTACGGCGTCCTGCGCACTCCCACTGGGGGCCCGCACACTTTCTACGGCGTCCTGCGCCCTCCCACTGTGGTCCCGCACACTTTCTACGGCGTCCTGCGCACTCCCACTGGGGTCCCGCACACCTTCTACGGCGTCCTTCGCACTCCCATTGGGGGCCCGCACACTTTCTACGGCGTCCTGCGCACTCCCACTGGGTTACCGCACACTTTCTACGGCGTCCTGCGCACTCCCACCTGGGATCCCGCACACTTTCTACGGCGTCCTGCGCACTCCCAATGCGGGCCCGCACACTTTCTACGGCGTCCTGCGCACTCCAACGGGGGTCCCCCACACCTTATACGGCGTCCTGCGCACTCCCATTGGGAGCCCGCTCACTTTCTATGGCGTCCTGCGCATTCCCACTGGGTTACCGCACAACTTCTACGGCGTCCTGCGCATTTCCACTGGGGTCCCGCACACTTTCTACGGCGTCCTGCGCACTCCCATAGGGGGCCCGCACACTTATTACGGCGTACTGCGCACTCCCACTGGGGTCCCGCACACTTTCTACGGCGCTCCCACTGGGGTCCCGCACACTTTCTACGGCGTCCTGCGCACTCCCACTGGGGTCCCGCACACTTTCTACGGCGTCCTGCGCACTCCCACTGGGGTCCCGCACACTTTCTACGGCGTCCTGCGCACTCCCACTGGGGTCCCGCACACTTTCTACGGTATCCTGCGCACTCCCATTGGGGGCCCGCACACTTTCTACGGCGTCCTGCGCACTCCCACTGGGGTCCCGCACACTTTCTACGGCGTCCTGCGCACTCCCACTGGGGTCCCGCACACTTTCTACGGCGTCCCGCGCACTCCCACTGGGGTCCCGCACACTTTCTACGGCGTCCTGCGCACTCCCATTGGGGGCCCGCACACTTTCTACGGCGTCCTGCGCATTCCCACTGGGGTCCCGAACACTTTCTACGGCGTCCCGCGCACTCCCACTGGGGTCCCGCACACTTTTTACGGCGTCCCGCGCACTCCCACTGGGGTCCCGCACACTTTCTACGGCGTCCTGCGCACTCCCCCTGGGGTCCCGCACACTTTCTACGGCGTCCTGAGCACTTCCATTGGGGGCCCGCACACCTTCTATGGCGTCCTGCGCATTCCCACTGTGGTCCCGCACACTTTCTACGGCGTCTTGCGCACTCCCACTGGGGTCCCGCACACTTTCTACGGCGTCCTGCGCACTCCCACTGGGGTCCGGCACACTTTCTACGGCGTCCTGCGCATTCCCACTGGGGCCCGCACACTTTCTACGGCGTCCTGCGCATTCCCACTGGGTTACCGCACACCTTCTATGGCGTCCTGCGCATTCCCCCTGGCGTCCCGCACACTTTCTACGGCGTCCTGCGCACTCCCATTGGGGGCCCGCACACTTTCTACGGCGTCCTGCGCACTCCCACTGGGGCCTGCACACTTTCTACGGCGTCCTGCGCATTCCCACTGGGGGGCCGCGCACTTTCTGCGGCGTCTTGCGCACTACCACTGGGGGTCCGCACACTCTCTGCGGCATCCTGCGCACTCCCACTGGGGTCCCGCACACTTTCTACGGCGTCCTGCGCACTCCCACTGGGGTCCCGCACACTTTCTACGGCGTCCTGCGCACTCCCATTGGGGGCCCGCACACTTTCTACGGCGTCCTGCGCACTCCCACTGGGTTACCGCACACCTTCTACGGCGTCCTGCGCATTCCCACTGGGGTCCCGCACACTTTCTACGGCGTCCTGCGCATTTTCACTGGGGTCCCGCACACTTTCTACGGCGTCCTGCGCACTCCCATTGGGGGCCCGCACACTTTCTACGGCGTCCTGCGCATTTCCACTAGGGTCCCGCACACTTTCTACGGCGTCCTGCGCATTTCCACTGGGGTCCCGCACACTTTCTACGGCGTCCTGCGCACTCCCATTGGGGGCCCGGACACTTTCTACGGCGTCCTGCGCACCCTCACTGGGGTACCGCACACTTTCTACGGCGTCCTGCGCACTCCCACTGGGGTCCCGCACCCTTTCTACGGCGTCCTGCGCACTCCCACTGGGGTCCCGCACACTTTCTACGGCGTCCTGCGCACTCCCACTGGGGTCCCGCACACTTTCTACGGCGTCCTGCGCACTCCCATTGGGGGCCCGCACACTTTCTACGGCGTCCTGCGCACTCCCATTGGGGGCCCGCACACTTTCTACGGCATCCTGCGCACTCTCACTGGGTTACCGCACACCTTCTACGGCGTCCTTCGCACTCCCATTGGGGTCCCGCACACTTTCTACGGCGTCCTGCGCACTCCCACTGGGGTCCCGCACACTTTCTACGGCGTCCTGCGCAGTCCCACTGGGTTACCGCACACCTTCTACGGCGTCCTTCGCACTCCCATTGGGGGCCCGCACACTTTCTACGGCGTTATGCGCATTCCCACTGGGTTACCGCACACCTTCTACGGCGTCCTGCGCATTCCCACTGGGGGCCCACACACTTTCTACGGCATCCTGCGCACTCCCATTGGGGGCCCGCACACTTTCCACGGCGTCCTGCGCACTCCCACTGTGGTCCCGCACACTTTCTACGGCGTCCTGCGCACTCCCACTGGGGTCCCGCACACTTTCTACGGCGTCCTGCGCACTCCCACTGGGGTCCCGCACACTTTCTACGGCGTCCTGCGCACTCCCACTGGGTTACCGCACACTTTCTACGGCGTCCTGCGCATTCCCACTGGGGTCCCGCACACTTTCTACGGCGTCCTGCGCACTCCCATTGGGGGCCCGCACACTTTCTACGGCGTCCTGCGCACTCCCACTGGGGTCCCGCACACTTTCTACGGCGTCCTGCGCATTCCCACTGGGGGCCCGCACACTTTCTACGGCGTCCTGCGCATTCTCACTGGGTGCCCGCACTCTTTCTACGGCGTCCTGCGCACTCCCATTGGGGGCCCGCACACATTCTACGGCGTCCTGCGCACTCCCATTGGTGGCCCACACACTTTCTACAGCGTCCTGCGCACTCCCACTGGGTTACCGCACACCTTCTACGGCGTCCTACGCACTCCCATTGAGGGCCCGCACACTTTCTACGGCGTCCTGCGCTTTCCCATGGCCCACACACTTTCTACGGCGTCCTGCGCACTCCCACTGTGGTCCCGCACACTTTCTACGGCGTCCTGCGCACTCCCACTGGGGTCCCGCACACTTTCTACGGCGTCCTGCGCACTCCCACTGGGGTCCCGCACACTTTCTACGGCGTCCTGCGCAGTCCCACAGGGCGCCCGCACACTTTCTACGACGTCCTACGCACCCCACTGTGGTCCCGCACACTTTCTACGGCGTACTGCGCACTCCCATTGGGGGCCCGCACACTTTCCACGGCGTCCTGCGCACTCCCATTGGGGGCCCGCACACTTTCTACGGCATCCTGCGCACTCTCACTGGGTTACCGCACACCTTCTACGGCGTCCTTCGCACTCCCATTGGGGGCCCGCACACTTCCTACGGCATCCTGCGCACTCTCACTGGGTTACCGCACACCTTCTACGGCGTCCTTCGCACTCCCACTGGGGGACCGCACACTTTCTATGGCGTCCCGCGCACTCCCACTGGGGTCCCGCACACTTTCTACGGCGTACCGCGCATTCCCACTGGGGTCCCGCACACTTTCTACGGCGTCCTGCGCACTCCCATTGGGGGCCCGTACACTTTCTACGGCGTCCTGCGCACTCCCACTGGGGTCCCGCACACTTTCTACGGTATCCTGCGCACTCCCATTGGGGGCCCGCACACTTTCTACGGCGTCCTGCGCTCTCCCTCTGGGTTACCTCACACTTTCTGCGGGGGTCTGCCCACTCCCACTGGGGTCCCGCCCACTTTCTACGGCGTCCTGCGCACTTCCACTGGGTCACCTCACACTTTCTACTGCGTCCTGCACACTCCCACAGGGTTACCGCACACTTTCTACGGCGTCCTGCGCATTCCCACAGGGGTACCGCACACTTTCTATGGTGTCCTGCGCATTACCACTGGAGTCCCGCACACTTTCTACGGAGTCCTGCGCATTCCCACTGAGGGCTTGCACACTTTCTACGGCGTCCTGCGCATTCCCACTGAGGGCTTGCACACTTTCTACGGCGTCCTGCGCACTCTCATTTGGGACCCACACACTTTCTACGGCGTCCGACGCACTCCCACTGGGTTACCGCACACTTTCTACGGCGTCCTGCGCATTCCCACTGGGAGCCCGCACACTTTCTACGGCGTCCTGTACACTCCCGCTGGGGTCCCGCACACTTTCTACCGCGTGCTGCGCCCTCCCACTGGGGTCCCGCACACTTTCTACGCCGTCCTGCGCACTCCCATTGGGGGCCCGCACAATTTCTACGGCGTCCTGCGCACTCTCACTGGGTTACCGCACACTTTCTACGGCGTCCTGCGCACTCCCATTGGGAGCTAGCACACTTTCTACGGCGTCCCGCGCATTCCCACTGTGGTCCCGCACACTTTCTACGGCGTCGTTCGCACTCCCACTGGGGTCCCGCACACTTTCTGCGGCATCCTGCGCACTACCGGTGGATTACCGCACACTTTCTACGGCGTCCTGCGCACTCCCATTGGGAGCTCGCACACTTTCTACGGCGTCCTGCGCATTCCCACAGGGGTACCGCACACTTTCTATGGTGTCCTGCGCATTACCACTGAGGGCTCGCACACTTTCTATGGTGTCCTGCGCATTACCACTGGAGTCCCGCACACTTTCTACGGAGTCCTGCGCATTCCCACTGAGGGCCCGCGCACTTTCTGCGGCTTCCTGCGCACTCCCATTGGGAGCTCGCACACTTTCTACGGCGTCCTGCACAGTCCCACAGGGGTACCGCACACTTTCTATGGTGTCCTGCGCATTACCAATGGAGTCCCGCGCATTTTCTACGGCGTCCTGCGCACTCCCACTGAGGGCTTGCACACTTTCTATGGTGTCCTGGGCATCCCCACTGGGGTCCCGCACACTTTCTACGGCGTCCTGCGCACTCTCACTGGGGGCCCGCACACTTTCTACGGCGTCCTGCGCACTCCCATTGGGGGCCCGCACACTTTCTACGGCGTCCTGCGCATTTCCACAGGGGTACCGCACACTTTCTATGGCGTCCTGCGCATTCCCACTGGGGTCCCGCACACTTTCTACGGCGTCCTGCGCACACCCACTGGGGTACCGCACACTCTCTACGGCGTCCTGCGCATTCCCACTGGAGTACCGCACACTATCTACGGCGTCCTGCGCATTCCCACTGAGGGCTCGCACACTTTCTACGGCGTCCTGCGCACTGCCACTGGGGTCCCGCACACTTTCTACGGCGTCCTGCGCACTCCCACTGGGGCACCGCACACTTTCTACGGCGTCCTGCGCACTCCACACTATTTTACCGCACACCTTCTACGGCAACCTGCACACTCCCACTGACGGGCCCGCTCACTTTCTACGGCGTCCTGCGCACTCTCACTGGGTTACCGCACACCTTCTACGGCGTCCTGCGCATTCCCACTGGGGGCCCGCACGCTTTCTACGGCATCCTGCGCACTCCCACTGGGGTCCCGCACACTTTCTACGGCGTCCTGCGCACTCCCACTGGGTTACCGCACACTTTCTATGGTGTCCTGCGCATTACCACTGGAGTCCCGCACACTTTCTACGGAGTCCTGCGCATTACCACTGGAGTCCCGCACACTTTCTACGGAGTCCTGCGCATTCCCACTGAGGGCCCGCGCACTTTCTACGGCGTCCTGCGCACTCCCATTGGGAGCTCGCACACTTTCTACGGTATCCTGCGCACTCCCATTGGGGGCCCGCACACTTTAGACGGCGTCCGGCGCACTCCCACTGGGTTACCGCACACCTTCTACGGCGTCCTGCGCATTCCCACTGAGGGCCCGCACACCTTCTACGGCGTCCTGCGCATTCCCACTGTGGTCCCGCACACTTTCTACGGCGTCCTGCGCATTCCCACTGAGGGCCCGCACACTTTCTACGGCGTCCTGCGCATTCCCACTGAGGGCCCGCACACTTTCTACGGCGTCCTGCGCACCCTCACTGGGTTACCGTACACCTTCTACGGCGTCCTGCGCATTCCCACTGTGGTCCCGCACACTTTCTACGGCGTCCTGCGCACCCCCACTAGGATCCCGCACACTTTCTACGGCGTCCTGCGCACCCCCACTAGGGTCCCGCACACTTTCTACGGCGTCCTGCGCACTCTCACTGGGGGCCCGCACACTTTCTACGGCATGCTGCGCACTCCCATTGGGGGCCCGCACACTTTCGACGGCGTCCGGCGCACTCCCACTGGGTTACCGCACACCTTCTACGGCGTCCTGCGCATTCCCACTGAGGGCCCGCACACTTTCTACGGCGTCCTGCGCATTTCCACTGGGGGCCCGCACACTTTCTACGGCGTCCTGCGCATTTCCACTGGGGGCCCGCACACTTTCTACGGCGTCCTGCGCACTCACTGGGTTACCGCACACCTTCTACGGCGTCCTGCGCATTCCCACTGAGGGCCCGCACACTTTCTACGGCGTCCTGCGCACTCTCACTGGGTTACCGCACACCTTCTACGGCGTCCTGCGCATTCCCACTGTGGCCCCGCACACTTTCTACGGCGTCCTGCGCACCCCCACTGGGGTCCCGCACACTTTCTACGGCGTTCTGCGCATTCCCACTGAGGGCCCGCACACTTTCTACGGCGTCCTGCGCATTCCCACCAGGGATGAGCGGAACAAAAATATGAGATTTCGGAAATCGGTTTTCGGGTTTCGGAACTAAAATTTTTTTATCGGGTTTCGAAAATCCGGCGCGGAACGCCTGAAAATGCGCGGAAATGCGGGTTTCGGAACGCGAAACGCGGAAAAATTCAGAAATCTTCTGGTATTTTCTTCCTCTCACATGACCAGATATTTTCGCATCCCGCAGCGTTTTTTGCGGTCCGCAATGCGGAACGCGGAATGCCAAAAATGCGCGGAACTGCGGGTTTCGGAACGCGAAACGCGGAACTCCGCTCATCCCTGATTCCCACTGAGGGCCCGCACACTTTCTACGGCGTCCTGCGCACCCTCACTGGGTTACCGTACACCTTCTACGGCGTCCTGCGCATTCCCACTGTGGTCCCGCACACTTTCTACGGCGTCCTGCGCACCCCCACTAGGGTCCCGCACACTTTCTACGGCGTCCTGCGCACCCCCACTAGGGTCCCGCACACTTTCTACGGCGTCCTGCGCACTCTCACTGGGGGCCCGCACACTTTCTACGGCATGCTGCGCACTCCCACTGAGGGCCCGCACACTTTCTACGGCGTCCTGCGCACCCTCACTGGGTTACCGTACACCTTCTACGGCATGCTGCGCACTCCCATAGGGGGCCCGCACACTTTCGACGGCGTCCTGCGCACTCTCACTGGGGGCCCACACACTTTCTACGGCATGCTGCGCACTCCCATTGGGGGCCCGCACACTTTCGACGGCGTCCGGCGCACTCCCACTGGGTTACCGCACACCTTCTACGGCGTCCTGCGCATTCCCACTGAGGGCCCGCACACTTTCTACGGCGTCCTGCGCACTCTCACTGGGGGCCCGCACACTTTCTACGGCATGCTGCGCACTCCCGTTGGGGGCCCGCACACTTTCGACGGCGTCCGGCGCACTCCCACTTGGTTACCGCACACCTTCTACGGCGCCCTGCGCATTCCCACCGAGGGCCCGCACACTTTCTCCGGCGTCCTGCGCACTCTCACTGGGGGCCCGCACACTTTCTACGGCATGCTGCGCACTCCCATTGGGGGCCCGCACACTTTCGACGGCGTCCGGCGCACTCCCACTTGGTTACCGCACACCTTCTACGGCGCCCTGCGCATTCCCACTGAGGGCCCGCACACTTTCTGCGGCGTCCTGCGCACTCTCACTGGGGCCCGCCCACTTTCTCCGGCATGCTGCGCCCTCCCATTGGGGGCCCGCACACTTTCGACGGCGTCCGGCGCACTCCCACTTGGTTACCGCACACCTTCTACGGCGCCCTGCGCATTCCCACTGAGGGCCCGCACACTTTCTGCGGCGTCCTGCGCACTCTCACTGGGGGCCCGCACACTTTCTACGGCATGCTGCGCACTCCCATTGGGGGCCCGCACACTTTCTACGGCGTCCGGCGCACTCCCACTTGGTTACCGAACACCTTCTACGGAGTCCTGCGCATTCCCACTGAGGGCCCGCACACTTTCTGCGGCGTCCTGCGCACTCTCACTGGGGGCCCGCACACTTTCTACGGCATGCTGCGCACTCCCATTGGGGGCCCGCACACTTTCGACGGCGTCCGGCGCACTCCCACTTGGTTACCGCACACCTTCTACGGCGCCCTGCGCATTCCCACTGAGGGCCCGCACACTTTCTGCGGCGTCCTGCGCACTCTCACTGGGGGCCCGCACACTTTCTACGGCATGCTGCGCACTCCCATTGGGGGCCCGCACACTTTCGACGGCGTCCGGCGCACTCCCACTGGGTTACCGCACACCTTCTACGGCGTCCTACGCATTCCCACTGAGGGCCCGCACACTTTCTACGGCGTCCTGCGCACTCTCACTGGGGGCCCGCACACTTTCTACGGCATGCTGCGCACTCCCATTGGGGGCCCGCACACTTTCGACGGCGTCCGGCGCACTCCCACTTGGTTACCGCACACCTTCTACGGCGTCCTGCGCATTCCCACTGAGGGCCCGCACACTTTCTACGGCGTCCTGCGCATTCCCACTGAGGGCCCGCACACTTTCTACGGCGTCCTGCGCATTCCCACTGAGGGCCCGCACACTTTCTACGGCGTCCTGCGCACCCTCACTGGGTTACCGTACACCTTCTACGGCGTCCTGCGCATTCCCACTGTGGTCCCGCACACTTTCTACGGCGTCCTGCGCACCCCCACTAGGGTCCCGCACACTTTCTACGGCGTCCTGCGCACCCCCACTAGGGTCCCGCACACTTTCTACGGCGTCCTGCGCACTCTCACTGGGGGCCCGCACACTTTCTACGGCATGCTGCGCACTCCCATTGGGGGCCCGCACACTTTCGACGGCGTCCGGCGCACTCCCACTTGGTTACCGCACACCTTCTACGGCGTCCTGCGCATTCCCACTGAGGGCCCGCACACTTTCTACGGCGTCCTGCGCATTTCCACTGTGGTCCCGCACACTTTCTACGGCGTCCTGCGCATTCCCACTGAGGGCCCGCACACTTTCTACGGCGTCCTGCGCACCCTCACTGGGTTACCGTACACCTTCTACGGCGTCCTGCGCATTCCCACTGAGGGCCCGCACACTTTCTACGGCATGCTGCGCACTCCCATTGGGGGCCCGCACACTTTAGACGGCGTCCGGCGCACTCCCACTTGGTTACCGCACACCTTCTACGGCGTCCTGCGCATTCCCACTGTGGTCCCGCACACTTTCTACGGCGTCCTGCGCATTCCCACTGAGGGCCCGCACACTTTCTACGGCGTCCTGCGCATTCCCACTGAGGGCCCGCACACTTTCTACGGCGTCCTGCGCTTTCCCACTGGGGGCCCGCACACTTTCTACGGCGTCCTGCGCACCCTCAATGGGTTACCGTACACCTTCTACGGCGTCCTGCGCATTCCCACTGTGGTCCCGCACACATTCTACGGCGTCCTGCGCACCCCGACTAGGGTCCCGCACACTTTCTACGGCGTCCTGCGCACCCCCACTAGGGTCCCGCACACTTTCTACGGCGTCCTGCGCACTCTCACTGGGGGCCCGCACACTTTCTACGGCATGCTGCGCACTCCCATTGGGGGCCCGCACACTTTCGACGGCGTCCGGCGCACTCCCACTGGGTTACCGCACACCTTCTACGGCGTCCTGCGCATTCCCACTGAGGGCCCGCACACTTTCTACGGCGTCCTGCGCATTTCCACTGTGGTCCCGCACACTTTCTACGGCATCCTGCGCATTCCCACTGAGGGCCCGCACACTTTCTACGGCGTCCTGCGCACCCTCACTGGGTTACCGTACACCTTCTAGGGCGTCCTGCGCATTCCCACTGAGGGCCCGCACACTTTCTACGGCATGCTGCGCACTCCCATTGGGGGCCCGCACACTTTCGACGGCGTCCGGCGCACTCCCACTGGGGGCCCGCACACTTTCTACGGCGTCCTGCGCATTCCCACTGAGGGCCCGCACACTTTCTACGGCATGCTGCGCACTCCCATTGGGGGCCCGCACACTTTCGACGGCGTCCGGCGCACTCCCACTGGGGGCCCGCACACTTTCTACGGCGTCCTGCGCATTCCCACTGAGGGCCCGCACACTTTCTACGGCGTCCTGCGCTTTCCCACTGGGGGCCCGCACACTTTCTACGGCGTCCTGCGCACCCTCAATGGGTTACCGTACGCCTTCTACGGCGTCCTGCGCATTCCCACTGTGGTCCCGCACACATTCTACGGCGTCCTGCGCACCCCGACTAGGATCCCGCACACTTTCTACGGCGTCCTGCGCACCCCCACTAGGGTCCCGCACACTTTCTACGGCGTCCTGCGCACTCTCACTGGGGGCCCGCACACTTTCTACGGCGTCCTGCGCATTCCCACTGAGGGCACGCACACTTTCTACGGCGTCCTGCGCACTCTCACTGGGTTACCGCACACCTTCTACGGCGTCCTGCGCATTCCCACTGTGGCCCCGCACACTTTCTACGGCGTCCTGCGCACCCCCACTGGGGTCCCGCACACTTTCTACGGCGCCCTGCGCATTCCCACTGAGGGCCCGCACACTTTCTATGGCGTCCTGCGCACTCTCACTGGGTTACCGCACACCTTCTACGGCGTCCTGCGCATTCCCACTGTGGTCCCGCACACTTTCTACGCGCACCCCCACTGGGGTCCCGCACACTTTCTACGGCGTCCTGCGCACTCCCACTAGGGTCCCGCACACTTTCTACGGCGTCCTGCGCACTCCCACTGGGGTCCCGCACACTTTCTACGGCGTCCTGTGCACTCCCCTGGAGTCCCGTACATTTTCTGCGGCGTCCTGCGCACTCCTCAAATCCTATTTGCACCAACCGTCTCAAAGAGAGAACAATCTTGGCCGGAAGTCTATCATTAGCTGTGTTGTTTTTCATTAGTTCATTTTCGAAGCTCAGTGAGCGTCGGATGGTTTACAATAACATGTTGACATGTTTTTACTTGTCTCGACCCTCAATTTTGAGGGTCCGCTAAAATTGAGCTTTCAACTCTGAAATTCAATAGGAGCTACCTGCATCGATTTCCAGCCTCCTGCCAAAAAATTAGCTTCCTAGCTCAATTTTAACTGGTTACACAAGATCGTGAACGCCGTCTGAAAAAAAAAGGAGATTAACAGTTTTTCGACCAAAATTATGTGGTTTTCGCCCTTTTTCTCGAGCGCCAAGAAACCATTCCAAACCATTTTACCAACTTTTTACGCTCTTTCCAATGGACAAAAAACCGCATCTCCACAAATACTCTGAACGCTGATTTTGGAATCGCAGAGTTGCGCATAGCCGAGTTAAAGCCAAATCTGGTGCGCGCTTCGCGCGCACCACAATTCTATAAACGATACATAGATGATGTATTCGCCATCGCTCGGTCAGCTCATGAACTCGAAGTCGCACTCACACATCTAAACGAATGCGACACAAATATTCGTTTCACGATGGAGATCCCTGACGAGAATGGCATGCTCCCGTTCCTCAACACAAATGTTAGGATAACTGGCGGTGTCAAGCATCTGGTTTGGTATTAGAAAACAGCATCAAGAAGTATTATCCTTCACTCGCGGAGCGCACACCCGCTCTATATGAAAGCAAATGTGGTTAGGAACCTTCTGACGACGAAGAATAGAATGTGTTCACAAGAAACGCCAGATGTAGAGGCTGAAATAGCAAGAATCCTGACCGAGAACGGATATACGACGTCAGCTCCCACATCGTGGCGTCCCTCGTTCAGTCCTGGAGGAATAGCAATGGTCTTACCATACGTCAACGAAACGATCGCTAAGAACGTGAACCGAGTTGTGAAAGCGGCAAATCTACCTGTAAAGCTCGTATTTCGGCCTCCACCTAATCTGAAGAGCCTGCTGACATGCTCGAGGATTTACCAAGACAGCTGTAGCAGAAGACATTGTGGCTACTGTACTGATAAGAAAATATGTCAACTGCGCCGTACAGTTTACATGATCATATGTGAGGGCTGCGGACAGAGATATATTGGAGAAACAATGCGCCCGTTACATAAACGTCTGGACGAGCACCAACGAGCCTTCCGAAATCCTGCTTCGTACCCAAGAAATAGTTTCTCGAGGCACCGCACTCAACAACATGCCTATGAACAACTCCCTACATTGAGAGCTACCGTGCTGCACCGATCTCTGGAGGCTCCGCTTGGAGGGAAATCATATGAAGCACTGGCAATTAAGCGGCTGAGCCCTGAAATCAACAACCGGGATGAGATGGCTGATAGCCTAAAACTTATCGCGTAGTGCGGCGATTGCGATTACCCTATCACCACCGCTTAAGCAGTAACAGTTAGTTGTGTAGGGAAAAGCGAACGGTGAGGCAGTTAGTTCTTCCACTCATAATTTGTTCTGTATCACTGCCCCTTACAGTCACAAGCGTAGAGCCGCCGTAGTTTCCACTCCCTGGGAAAGGACCAACAACTGGTGTGTCTCTTACAATTGTTAAGAATTTGATTGAGTTGTAATAGATATTGAGGGATACTTCTAGGTTTGAGAAAGTCGTTAGGGCGACGAAAGCTCACCAATAAATTGGTAAGAAGAAGTCTCACACAGAACAGAAGAAGAAAACGCACAGGAAACACTCTTTAGTTCATATATTGACTAAAAATGCTGCATGGAATAATGTTTTTTTTCCAAATTGACACTCGTTTCGGCTTTCTTCAACGACGATGGTAACGCCAAGGGCAACTCGTGCCTACTTCAAATGTCTGATGGAAGTAGCTGCCGTCAATCCAGGTGAATGTCTCCCCTCTTTCCGTCCCCCACCCCTTGTCTTCAATTAAATTTCAAGTTTCATGGAATCGCTTTGTTTTAGAAAGAAATGTTTTTGCGATCGTTTCTCGAAAGTATCGCACGCAGTTATTTATTCTAAAGCTACTTATGAGCGGAAGATGGGAGCTATTGTACGTGATCTACCGCCCTTATCGGGACGATATTCCTGTCCGCACCTCATGGTCCCCGGCAGGGGTGTGCATTTATCGTTTACCGAATTACCGGATTTAGCGGTGCTTAATGGGAAATTTTCGTTTACCGATTTACCACCTGACCTTGGAATTTACCGAAATTTTAACCTATGAAACTCGTTCAATTTTTTCACTCCCTCGTTGACTGCAATGAATGTTTGAGCTCTGAAATGGCGTACTACAACCATAAGTGTACGTTTTAAAGGCAGTGTTCACGATGGGAAATGTACTCTAGAAAACGGTATAAATCTGTTTTGTTTGAAAACAACTGAAGAACTGCAAAGATTCCGCGGCAAAAAAACCCGCTAAAAATAAAGTTATTAAAGGCACAGTACACCCTCAGATATGAATTTTGAGATTTTCATGTAATTGTGTAGAAGACCCCTCATGTATAATACGTGCCAAAAGCGAGATCTCGATTCCTCCAAATAAGCGACATATTGGCGACCACCACAGGCCCGACCTCCTTCGCTCACCACCGCGGGCCACACCCCTCAACGAATTTTCGAACTCGATAGCGGCTCGATGGATGGATGGATTCCAACAAGTCGTCGTTCTTCAGTTCACTGCCGGGCTGTCTCCTTATCATAGCTTCGTTGGTTGGAGCCAGGTACTCCACCAACCTTCACCTCTGGGGAGGTGAACGGGGGAACCTTCATCATGGGGAAAACCGGTGACGACCGGTCAAACGCCCGAAAAAGAATGAAAGTGACCCCACATTCATGCAAGTCATTTTCAGGATTGGATGGGTGTGACTGCCGGTTTTTCGTCCATAACTTTTTTGTGCTTAGGGATAGACCTTTGGTGAAGGTTGTTTTTGGAATCCACACGAAATTGTGCATCGAATAGCGTTTTCAGATTCAAAAATACGTTCTCACTCTTCCAGCCGATTCCGGTTTATAAAGCGCTTTTTTGCGCCTGAAGTTATCGGTTTTTTGTTCATAACTTTTTTACGATGAGAGATGGACTTTTATAGAAGTTGTTTTCGGAGTCTCGATGGAATTTTGCGTCGAATAGTGTTTTCAGTTTGGAAAAATATTTTATCAATCCTTCAGCCTAATTCATTTTACGAAACACCGGTTTTCGGCCTATAACTCTTTAACCGTTGAAGATAGGAATCCGGTAAAGGTTGTTTCTCAAATCTACGTAAAATTCTGCATCGAATGGTATATTGGGTTCCTAACTTTGCTTACTCCATAAGCCAGCCAGGTCGTTGGAGCCGAGCCCCGTTGTTGGCTCCATCAGAACTCTGCGTCTTTCATTTAAATCACAGAGTCGAGAGCACCCTGTAGAGATAACTATGGAGCTCGGCTCCACCGACCGGTTGCGGTACCATTGACAACCAGGCATGCCGTGCCCAGTTCCCCTCGCGCTCGCTGCGCTATCCACCCCACCTCTTGCGCCGGAGACACAAAGAAAGAGACGCTACTACTGAGCCATCGACTGGGCATCTCTAGGATGATTGGGGTTTTGATGTATAATCTGGTGAATAGCCACGAACGCTTCGTCTATGTGGATCAGGGCCGTGCGTAATTACGAATTACGATTTACGAATTACGGGCGTTTTTGGCAATTTTTTAAGATTTACGATTTACGAAATTTCGGCCCAAAATCGTAACGAATCGTAACAAATCGTGAAAATGTGGTTGAGGGAACAATGTAAGTTTGTTGTCTAGGGTATAGACGAATTTACCACTTCTTTCACATTCCTGATATTTGATTATTCTTCCAGATTTCAATTTTCGATGCGTAGTTGGAGACAATCTCTGTTGCAACACGTAGAGCAAGCAGAATCATGCTGGGACCACGAGGTCCAAGCACGATAATACTTAAAGGCAGCAGACACGCTCGAAACAGTTGTTGAGATAACTACATTAGTGGGGTCGTGCAGGCCCTAGAAGAGCCCTCACGAAGTTGCAAGCGTTAAAAACGAGTCCAAAGGACCGCATTTGAGCCGTAGTTATTCACGAAATCATCCTTGCTCCGCCCATCGATACGGGCTCCGCCCCTCCATCCAGGTATTCAATGCTCGATTGCGGCCACTTTAGATTACTTTTCAGGCTTCTAACGGCGTAAGCGTTCCAGAAAGGGCCGTACGAGTACATTAGCGTCGTTATCCCAACACATGTGTTGCTAGCTCCGCTATTTCAGCCAGTGCCGTACAACTCGTCCATTTCTGGGCCAACATAGAACGTACCGTTATATCCTAATTTCCGTCGATTTGTTTTCGTCTTTTTCATTATTTCTGAATACTAACAGCTTCAGACCTTCAGTTTAATCCATAAAATTGATATCATTTTTGAGCGTGTCTGCTGCCTTTAAAGGCAGTGTTCACGGTAAAAAATGTGTTTCAGTTTCCACTAGGAGTAGGTAGTTGAGAAGTACACTGTAACATTGACGTCGAAAGAGCGCATGAAAACGGGCCAGGAAGAGCCCTAAAAGAGCCCGAAGTTGCCACTTCGAGCGCAAGGCAAACCCCAAGAGCGCAATGCCCGCCCTCCGACGTGAACAAATGGAAACTCGAGATCGTGGGATGAGCGATGGTTTCCGATCAGTAGCCCCGTTCTTCCCTTCATTCTCAACTTCTATCTTTACCCAGGTCAGCTCGCATACATCGGCTGCAAAAGACGGAAGTTACAAGCCTCGGACAACTCGTCCACCATGCTTCCCTAGCTCAATGTCTGAGGGACCATAACTCCGTTCCCAGGAGGTCTTGTACGATTTCAGAGACATTATTGGAATCAGCATAGGACCGTTTTCAAGATAGGCGGTAAAACACAACAACGATTTTTATCGTGGACACTACCTTCAAGCTGCAGGCTGCAGAAGCGGTCGTCTGCAACTGCGGACAGAAATTCCACCCCGATATAGAAATTAAATATGAGGTTTGGCTCTAAATATCTGGCTGGCTTATTAAAAAAATAAGGGTTGAAACCCAATGTGCACTTCCTTGCACAAGTTCAGGGAGATTTCGAAACACGCATCCATCTTCAGCGGTTCAAAAGTTACAAGCGAAAAACCGGTATTTCGTATACATATACACATACAGTACCGTACAAAAGTCTATTCGCGTGGCATTTCCGCGAATAATTTCATACATATCTTGGATGCCCTTAGCGAAACTTGATGAAACTTTGGTATGTTATGGGGCATCACAACCCTTGCTTTACATATGCATAAAATTGGTTTTTGAGCGTGCAGTTTTTAAATATGGAATTCCTGAAAGTTTAGGTTCCTGGCAAAAGTAAAGATTTGGCATGACCATTTTTTGAAGAATTAGAAATATTCAGTTAAAAGGGGAAGGCAAAGAAAAATGAAAAAAGGTTTTGAAATATTCCTGAGAACGATTTGGAGTAGAATAATTTGATTTAGGGAAATGTAGTGAAATAGTTGAAAGTATGATTTGGCAGTCGAGTTTGAACCAACTATTGATAAGAGTTGTGCAAAATGAGAGATCGCATTGTATAAGCTTATCCGTAGAACATATCGAAGCAAAATCACGCGTGATATGGAACAAATAGTTGATTTTACTTCACTTAATACGCGAAGACTGCGGCATTCCAGCTCCCGAACGAGCCTTTACTGCTTGCCTTATCACGCGTGATTTTGCTTCGATATGTTCTACGGATAAGCTTATACAATGCGATCTCTCATTTTGCACAACTCTTATCAATAGTTGGTTCAAACTCGACTGCCAAATCATACTTTCAACTATTTCACAACATTTCCTCAAATCAAATTATTCTACTCCAAATCGTTCTCAGGAATATTTCAAAACCTTTTTTCATTTTTCTTTGCCTTCCCCTTTTAACTGAATATTTCTAATTCTTCAAAAAAATGGCCATGCCAAATCTTTACTTTTGCCAGGAACCTAAACTTTCAGGAATTTCATTTATTTTTCCTGAAGGTTTCCTTTCTAACATGATTTACGATTTACGATCAATGTCCTGCACACTTTCTATGACGTCCTGCACATTACCACTAATGTCCTGCATACTACCACTGATGGCCTGCACACTCCCATTGATGTCCTGCACACTTTCTATGACATCCTGCACACTGCCACTAATGTCCTGCACACTTTCTATGACATCCTGCACATTACCACTAATGTCCTGCAGACTACCACTGATGGCTTGCACACTCCCACTGATGTCCTGCACACTTTCTACGGCATTCTGCGCCCACCCATTTGGGTCGCAAGCACGCTCCTGTCGGTCATTTTTTCCGCAGGGCTATCGTAATCCTCCTTTGAAAAATTTTCAAGTGTCAGCTTGGATATGAGCACATCCTCAGGTACTCAGGGGGACGGCCGGCAAACCTCTATGCCGAAAACAACGGCAGGCGCCTCACATTCCGAGGATGCCGGCCAGCGGTGAACCATGCTTCATGCGCCGCACACGCAACGCTGATATTGGCTCGCCCGCGAGCCACAAAACACGCCACGTCATCTTCAATTTGGCCGGTTGGAAAGACAATTGATGGTTTTTACGAATGTTCACGTCGTAACGTGCTAATCACGTGCACAGCCGGTATAAAAGGCGCCTCACCTCACTAAGGTCCTCATTCGGCATTCTAATGTCGGCCTTGGAAGATGGCTTCGGGTCACTCTCCGGAGGCCAGCATATTTTTGACCGCTGAGGGGATAGGGGTGTCCTCTTGGCTTGGGGGGGGGCGGTTTTCGCCGCGATCCGCGGGGAGGGTGGTTCCTCACCGCAGACTGCGGCGAATATCACGTCCTTGCGGCGGACCGAGGCGGGGCGTTCTTCCGCCGTGGACCCGGGGTGATATGCTTGAGGTAAATAATAATACAAATAATGATCGCGGGCCATCTGGTAAAGGTCGGCGGGCCGTCGAAATGCGGCTGGCCGGCGAACCGAGCGCGGGCCATCCACAGGAAAGGACCGCGAACCAGCTAAAAAAAGGTCGGCGGATCATCGACATGAAGCCGGCCGGCGAACCAAAAGCGGGCGGCCGGAGGACGGAGACCGCGGGTCAGCTGGGAAAGGTTCGCAGGCCGTCACCCTAAGTAACCTTCATTTCCCCGATACTCGCAGTCGTATTATCACAATCGTTGATGCGAAGCGGTTGTTTTTCGAGAAACTCAACTATGAAAATGCAGATATCATTCTCAAAACCGCACCACTCTTTGTGATAGTAATGCACAAAACTGCGAGTAGCGGGGAAATGGATGTTACCTGAGTCGTAGTAGCCAACAATCCTGTCTGCACAATTTCGACCTGCTCAGCCACTTCCCAGTGGCTTCTCGAAGAGAGCGGTGTGTGAATGAATGCATACCGCTCTTCCGCCCTTTTATACCCCGCATGTTATGAGCGTGTTTTATCGTTCGTTATCATGTTTTGTTCAAGAATGGTTACGGTAGGCCTGCGGAAAAAAATGATCGGCATGGGCGTGCTTGTTTTTTGGGTCCCGCACACTTTCTGCAGCGTCCGGCGCACCCCCACTTGGGTCCCGCACACTTTCTATGGCGTCCGGCGCACTTCCACTTGGGTACCGCACATTTTATACGGGGCCCGGCGCAGATCCACTTGGATCCCACACACCTTCTACGGCGTCCGGAGAACTCTCATTTGGATCCCACACTTTTTCTACAGCGTCCGGCGCACTCCCACTTGGGTCCCACACACGTTCTACGGCGTCTTGCGCACTCTCATTTGGGCCCCGCACACTTTCTACGGCGTCCGGCGCATCCCACTCGAGTCCCACACACTTTCTACGGCGTCCGGCGCACTCTCATTGGGATCCCACACACTTTCTTTGGCGTCTTGCGTGTTCCTTCTGGGGTCCCGCACACTATCTACGGCGTTCTGAGGCAGATTTCTGAGTTCCTCAAAAAGTACTTCCGAGTTCCCGCCGTATTGATTTCTGGGAGCGTTCAATTTTGAGCAAAAGCCTATCAGTAACGGTGTTTATTTCATTAGTTCATTTTCAGCAATGAGTAAACGTCGGATGGTTTATAACAACATGTTTACGTGTTTTTGTCTTACTTGACCCTCAATTTTTAGGTCCCGCAAAAATTGAGCTACCAACTTCAAATTTTGCCAGGAGCTAGCGGCAATCATAACAAACTTTCTGGCCAAAAATGAGCTTTCTATCTCAACGATAAGTGTTCCAACAAGATCGTGTACGCCAACTGAAAAAAAAGGAGATGAACCCTTTTTTCGACCAAAATGACGTGGTTTTAACAATTTTTCTCGAATCTCAGGTAACCATTCCGGACCATTTTTTGAACAGTTGTTCAGCTTCCTAAAGTATATCAAATGCAAAAAGAGCGGTCTTCCTACGTTCACTCTGGACCCTCATACTGAGATCAGGGGGTTGCGCGACGGCGAATCAAAGCCAAATCTGGTGAGCGCTTCGCGCTCACCACAATTTGAAAATCATTTTGTGGTATTATATAAAATTAGGGCTATTTTTTTGCAGAACATGGCTATTACAATTTCAAACTCGTAGCAAATATTTGCCATTCGAAGGTCTTCAGAGCCGTCGTATAGCCTTGTAAAAGATTGATCTCCATCGAATTTTTTTTTGGAAATAAGTTCGAAAAAAAATAAGAAAATAATGCGATATTACACCTATTAAGTATCTCTCTTTGACGTTATCGAAAAAGAGCGAAATTTATGTTCCAGATGTACTTTGTCAAAGCACAACTACCACATATTTTGGATTGGCTCTGGGGTGAATAATTTTATAGGGGTGAATTTCCGAAAATTGACTCCAACCTGTTCCATTTTCGGTCTTCAGAAAAATTCTGATAGAGACTGATAGAGACTACTCTCTCACAAAGCTATACAACGGTTCCGAAAACCTTCGAATGGCAAATAACTGCTACGGGTTTGGATTTGTAAAAGTTATGTTTTGAAGGAATAGTCCTAATTTGAGATATTACCACAAAATGCAAAAAAAAATTGTTTTTTAAAAACTGCACGCTCAAAAACCGATTTTGTGTATGTGTAAAGCAAGGGTTGTGATGCCTCATAACATACCAAAGTTTCATCAAGTTTCGCTAAGGGCAAGCCAAGATACGTATAAAAACATTATTCGCGGAAAGGCCACGCGAATAGACTTTTGCTCGGTACTGTAACTCCGTTCAGAGTGACGCTTCACAAATGTGGAGGGCAGACTTGATTTCTGCGTCAAAAAGTGGTTTTGCAGTGGCATGTATAACCCTTTGGTATTGCCTCCTTGCCCAATTATCCTTCCCTTGAAAGATTGAGTCTAAAACTATCGAAACGCTATTTTCTCTTATCACAGTGTTGTTCTCCTTGGCTCCCATTATTGAGCAGTGCTTGGTGAAGCGGTGATACGCTATGTTTTTGTATTTTAAAGTTCTGAAAAACTTGGCACAGGTTTTGTATTTGACTAAGCTTGGCGTTTCAATTTTGTCTATTGAAGTCGTTTATATCCCGTGTATGTATACTGATTTTTTTTCATGTACTGCTCAAAACAGTGTTATTTTGAAACACAGTCTCAAACCTTCTCCGATATGGAAACACCTCATCTGGAATGCTTAGGTGTTTACACATCGAATGAGGTTTGGATTATGTGTGGGCTTACTACTAATTACATATCAGTTACGAATGACGAATTACGAGGAATTTGGAAAATTACGATTTACGAAATTACAAAATCCAGTTACATACGCACAGCCCTGATGTGGGTGCTGACGCTGTTTTACCAAACACTCACTTTTTATAGCACCATTTCTTCAACAAAATTACTGAATTTTTTGCTAACGTTGCTGATTACACTTGCGATAAAGAAAAAGCAAAGTAAGTTCCATCAGAAAACGGATCTCCAAGCAAATGTGATTCGGTGCGTACAGAAACGTCCCAACAGAAAACAAAGAGGAATAGGAAAGTGGAGTGGATGAGTCCAGAAAAAAGTATCAATATTTCTCGAGAACCGATTCCCGTGGATGAAACTTTTACTCGCAAAATAAGACCGTTTTGTTATTCTTCATATAAGAACTTTGTGATTTTAAAAATGTCGGTTATATGCTAGTACCAAAAAAAAGGCACTCAATACTTACTACTGAGAAAAAGACATGGGCCAGTAGCAATCTCCCGATGTGGTGACTTTAAAGAGGCAGCCAACCTGAGGTCGATGACGCCTAGATGCCTCCTATGGTTGCCACCTAAGAACGAGAATCATTCTCGAAGAGTAGCGTTGAATGCAAAACTCTCACGAGTTGACGTATTTGAACCAGCACCGCACCTTCCTACGATACGGATGCCCAACACAGCGCCTTGGACCACTAGGCCACATGTTCATGTGTGAAGGACTCTTTCTGTTTTCTTAAATACACTACCTCCACAGTTCTTCGTATTCGTTGTAACTTTGATCGAACTAGCAGTAGTAAATATGGGTTTCGAGAGCGTGCAAATGTGTCTATCTTTCAGACTCAATAAGTTCTCATTCAACCTTGGATGATGGGATTTCGGAATTTTATAACATTTTAAAATCATCGAAGCGAGACAATGTTAAATTCAAAAAACGATTTTGAAAAATTTTTGTTGGATGACCACTTACCACTGAACCACGATACACAATACTTTGTAGTTTGATTGTCGAGGAGCCAACCTCGTGTTTTCTTCACAACGTACCGAAAAGTCCAAAGGATTTTTAAATTAGGAACTATTTTTATCCTTACTCTGTTTCACGCTTCCCAGTCAACTTAGAAAGAAATAAACTTGAGGGGAAAGAGGAAAGCTAAGTTTAGATAAAAGCCACACTTAGATGAACTATTATACAGCATTTATACGCGGATAACGTAAGTTTCATGTATTTTCTGAAAAATGAAACCGTTTTTCAGCCATCTTTCTTAGATGGCTTTCTAAGCAAATCTGATTTTATTTGTGGTGAGCGATTATTGAAAAAATCTGAAAATGGTTGAATATGGCCACAGCAACTTCTAGGAATTGGAAGTTGAGCTTAGCATAGGACTAAAGCACGTGAAATCTATAAACGAGGCTTATTCATGACAGTTACGTACAATCTGACGTTAATCTCCCACTAAACTTCGCCAGGAATCATTGCAACATCAATAAAACCTTCGAACGTTTCGCCTGTCATTCCTATCAGCTGGCAGCGGAGCTGGGTGGCCGCCAGCCGGCGGGTGCGATTTCTCCTTGCCCACCTAGACAACGAGATAGGCCGCCGTGCTGTGCTGTGGTGATGAGTGGACAGCGGACTGGTCGGATCGCCCTTTCTTGGAGCGCACTTGGCTCAAAAGGTCATCACCATTGGACGTGCTCGACCCTACGACCGCGGTATCGACTCAGCTCCACTTCGCTCCGCGCGCTATTTCTCTTTCCTCTGCGGCGGTGAGCGAAGTCACCACCCGTTTCTTGCAGTCAGCCACCTCACAAAAGAACGCTCACTGCTCCCAGGTGGCTGACTGCAATGGTCATTAACATGAGCGCCGCCTGTGCATTTCTATGCCGGCCCGTCCATATTGATAGCCGAGACGCGATTGACCCAGTCACCACGCAGTGACAGCCGGTAGCTGCCACCCTTCGGGGGGATTGCTACTGGCCATGATGTTAGTAAAATCACACAAACGGTTTCATTCTGCTGTTCAGAAACAGAAACGTGAACCAGTGAAAAAGCAGTTGCAAGTGCAACTACTAACGCATAAACATTCTCAACCGAGAGCAAAACAGCGTAGTACCCCGTCCCGCGCCGCTTGTTCTGAGCAGCCTTAAGCTTGAGAAGTTCGTTTTTTGTGCTTTTTTACCCTTCAAAAACGCTCAGTAAACTTCCGAAAACGTGGAAACGGATCTCATAATCATATCTAGCGCCTAAGCGAAATATGAGTGAAAACACATTTTCCGCACTATGTGCAGACTTATAGCGTTCCGGACTTGTTCGGATTCTCGGTTGAGTATTCGCTTCTTCAGTAAGGGGGTTCAGAAAAGCTTCAGGAAAGGTTCCAGATTTGGCATAAAAGTCTCCCAGGAGGTTTTTTGGGGCCCTGATTATGAACCTGAGGTTTACTTGTTGATTTTACAAAGTTTTCGCCTTGATTCGCTTGAAGCATCCCAGTAGGGGAAAATTTTGAGAACAAAACACCACTTTCCGAATTAAACGATTTATTCTACGGATGTGTCTCAAATTCATTTTCTGAGGGTGAATTGATATGCCTAACGTCAGTCTGAGGTCCCTGTGCCGATTTTCTACAGATCACGGTGGATTATGGTGGGTATACGGTAGTTTGATCAAAATTTGTATGCGGGGGTTATTCGGAGAGGTGAATACGAATTATATGTCCTTTTGCCGATTTTCGAGCTCTTAAGATATGTTTAACCTCCTGGATTGCGTAGTACATACCGTAACCTAGAGTAAACCTCTAAATTTTGACAAGCAGACCCTAGGGTCGTTTTCTGCGCCCTAGGCTACCCCTACATACAAGTTTTGAGCAGAATCCGAAACTCTTTTCAAAACATCCCAAAAAATTTTTGATGGTAACCTTTTCGCGAAAAAATTTTTGGAACCAGTTGCTCGAGGCGGGGTACTTCAAAGTTTTTACTATAGATGCTCAAGGGACACTGACAATACACATCGTTCCCGCAGATCCGACCTACGCTTTGTATACTTCCCTTGTCAGCCCGGCCACTATAAGTGGATTTTCGAATCGAATCGCATGGTGTAGATTATACTTCGGACCGAATTGTATTATTCGAAAATTATTCGAATGATTTTTCGAATTTGGAATCATTCAAAATTCGAAAATTTTGGTTTTCGAATAATATTCGAGGTTCGAATATTCCGGAAACGGGCTTTCGAATAATGTTCGAAATTCGAATACCTCGTAAAAAGCGGTTTCGAATAATATTTGAAATTCGTATATTTTGAAAACAAACTTTCGAATAGTATTCGAAATTCCATGATTTCAAAAACAGACTTTCGAATTATATTCGAAATTCGAATATTTTGAAGAGCATATTCGAATTTTTGAAATTCGAATAATCGAAATGCACAATCATAATTTCATTAGTTCTTTTTTTTCTGATCAACCTTTGAAAACGTACTCTATCAAAGCACCATCTTGACCTGTTCACCCCGCACCCGAGTTGAGGTTCCTATACGCTTGGATCGTGTGAGATGTTGCGTCACCGTACAACGTGCTCCATCGGTGAGATAGGAAGGTGGATTGCCAGCCAATGCAAACCGTTTTTCTCTCTTTTTCGCATTTATTATGTAGCTATCAGCCAGATATAGACAGTACCAGGGTTATACATAGCTTCCGAAACCCTCTCTCTCCAGAGAAACAGTTACTTGAAAAACGAGCGGGAGCGTTTGATCTCACTAATCTACATATAATGACTACTCTGAGAATATCGGCTTTGAGGGGCTATTATGGGTTGTGTTTAGCGAATATACATCCATTTCTGTACTTTCTGAGCGGCAGTGAGTTTACCGAGTCGCGCAGTGGCGTAGTGTTAGGTCTTGAGAGCGGCGCTAGGGTTTCGGCGCTTGGGTGCTATAAGGCGCTTCCCCAGGAAGGGATAGTGGTGGCCAAGTCTCGCCTTAAGCAAAGCGTTTTGTGCTAGCATTTTGGTGAACCCTCGTGATTAAAGATGGCTTGAGATTAAGAGTACGTGTAACCGATGAATTTTTCTACAC